>JAOBAS010000072.1:6998081-7024309 GCA_025311575.1 Elanoides forficatus | reverse complement strand
AGTGTCTTCTTTTTATATTCTATTAAACCATTCTTATCACAACCCATGAGTTTGACTTCATTTTCCTGATTATCTCCCCCATACCACTGGGTAGAGGGGGGGAAGTGAGTGAGCGGCTCTGTGGTGCTTAGTTGCTGGCTGGGGTTAAACCATGACATACAGTAACATGAGTCACATATAGTAAAGGAACTTCTCCTAGTCAAAAATAGTAAAGGCAACACCGTTCAAGAGAAAAATAGGACAGATATAAAAAATGAGGAAAGAAGTTTCAGACAAAATATTTTTTCTATACAACTCAGTGTGCATAATTCTAGACCCCAGGTAAGATTTATGTTTTGTGTTAGAAGGTGTGGTGTTTTGACCCCAAACATCATCTAAGCCCTACACAGCTGCTGACTCAGTCTTTTCCACCAGTGGGACAGGAAGACCAAAAGTGAGAAAGCTCATGGGTTGAGATAAAGTTTAATGAGTGAAGGAAAGAAGGGGACCCCCCCACCTCTCAAAGCTACCAAGTGATGCAAAGGCAATCAGTCACCACGTCCCACAAGCAGAGTGATGTCCAGCCAGTCTCCGAGCAATGGCTAACTTCCCCTAGAGGCCCCTCCCAGCAGTGAAGAAAGGTAAATCCATTCCAGCCAGACCTAGTACAAAAGCCCATAGTGTATTGGTCCATAGTGTCTACATCATATTGTCTGACACTTTAATAAGAATATGCTGTATCACTTTTTAAGGGGCCTTTGATCCTGCTTCAATGGATCACATATATATTTTATGCCCAACAGTCTGTGTACTTAATTGTATTTATTTTGGTCAAGGCAATACAATACATTTCTCTACAGCTCCTACTGACCTCTTGCAGCATTCCAGAAAACCAATATATTTCAAGATCTTCCTTTAGTCTGCTTTTTATTTTCCAGTCTGATGCAAATGTTTAGTGACCTTTCCTACCATCTTTTGAGGGCTGATATCCTTCATGCAGTCATGTGGCCATCAGAAATGTGCCTACTGACCTATCATCTGATGTGCAACCTCAGATAACCACAATGCATTAGCTTGTAAATCAGCAAGAAAGCAGCATCAGAAGCATTATTGTGATGAACTGGCTGTGCTCTGACCATTCTCTCCGTGTGCTGTGCCCTGCCTGTATTTCACTAGGTTATTCATGCTTCCCATATATTCCCATACATGTGGACCCTACTTCTAAATTGATCTATACTATATCAAAACACAAACGGTACTGTTACTAATATATATTGGTAAAATATATTTTGCTGCACTCTTACAAGCTAAATTGTGAGACCAAGACACATTTCCATGCTCTTATATTCAGAGGCATTTAAATATATATATTTACAGCTCCCCAAATGCTGATATTGATATGTATCACTGAAAGATAATTTGCAATAAATGCCATTATAAAGCTCCACAACAAAGACTTACACAAGTCTGCCTTTTCTGTTTTATATTCCTAATCTAAAGCAGTCTTTTGCATCCTAAAGTGTATTCCTCTATTAAGAAAATTACATAAATTTTAAAAAAGAAAATAAAGTTTGCATTAGTAAAATTATCTTCTATTTTGTCCTATTTTATTTTATAAGGCTAAGCGATCACAAGTCACTTAGTGATCACTAAGTGAACAGATTAACCTCCTGTTATTTGAATCTAAGGTACAAAGTAAGTGTCATTGTATTTACCACAGAAGTATCAGACACTACATTTTTCATAATGATGTAGAGTGTGATATGCATGTTAATCCCTTGAGCTCATTAGCAACAGGTATGGGAGAATGGACATTGATAAATAGTTGCTATTCTGAAGAGAATTACTCATTATTTTTTCTCATTGTCTTCATTAGAGTTCCTGGGGATCTACATTATGAAGAATGAAAGGAAAAATCACTTCTCATTTCTCCAGGAACAGGCCTTGTGTTTCATGAAAGAGGTGCAATTTATAATTAAAACTCAGAAAGATTCAAGATATGTATTTTCAGAAATTTATGACTGAAGTGCTAATATTCAGCCATCATTCACCAGAAGTAATCCTCTTTTTGCATGCATCATTATATTCTCATTTTTTATGACTGGTAGAGATATGTAATCACAAAAAATTGCAACATCAACTCTGTGACTTTTCTGTTGAAAGACGATATATACTGTTAGTGCTCAGACCACAGGTTTGGCAGACAAGGTACCTATCATCAGTGCATACTTGTGGATGGTTTTTATCTCTAAAAGACAATTTTTGGTGAAAAAACACAAGCTGAAATGGATATGAAACAAAAGGGCTATGGCTTATTCTGGATCAATAAGGAGTAAACCACTGAAGCTCCATCTCTCAGAAGTACACAAAACTTTAATTTTTTTAAAAAAATCTCATTGTTTAAAATTGGGAGTGAATGGCTCTTCTGTGCACTACTTTAACCTTTATACTTCTTCAGAAATTGAAATGATACAGTTAACTAAAATAAGATATTTCTGGGGAGCAGGCTGTACAGCAAATAAAGTGAAGGGAGGTGAGAGCAAGCACTGGCCCTGCTTGGGCATCTCTGCTGGAAGCCTCATAGCAGGTCTGCACTGCAGCTGCTGTTTATCTTTTCAGAAATTAATTTGCCTATGCAGGAGTGGAGAAGACAGGATAAGGATTGATAAATATCCCAAGAAATTTGACTTAAAGGAAATGAAATTGTCAGTTTACATCTCTGGTGCTCATTCAGAGAGCAGTAAGATAGAAAAGTATTTTTAGACTCATTCAAACCTTTGCTTTTTTATCTGAAAGAACAAAGAGAACACACTGAAGGGAGCGCAGCACCACAGTTGATTTTGCCAGAAACAAACTTACCTCCCACAAAGACCCTGCAAATGAATCCAGGAAAATGCCACATCATGTATCTGCTCCGCATTTGCTGCCACTGAAGCTGAGATAAGTTGTATCTCCTTCAAGGTATTGCAATATAAATGCTTCAAAAATGACCTCATTTTTCAAAAGTTTTATTGTTAAGTTTGAAGACTAGACAAGGTCATACTGGTTTTACATCATTCTACATGATTTAAGTATATACAAAACCATTTGAATATTACACAGCTTGAAAGGTTGCAAAGGTCATTGTGTCCAAGATACTTCTGTACTTACTGATACATCAGAAGCCAGCACTGAATATTATAGTTCATATTTGTTGTATAGCAAAGATACACTCATTTAGTATCCTTAGTCTTCAAAAGTGACACTAATCTGTATGCAGCCATTCCAAAAGAGAAAGTCAACCTCAAAACCAGAGCCAGTTAACGTGATAAGCCCTTAACAGAACACAGATAAAACAGAGCCTCGTGCCGGTGCTTTATTTCCTAGGCTATAAACGTAGCATGTTACAGAGCTACAGGAAGGTGAAGTCTGCCTACAAATACTTAACTGGTTCAGGGTGAAATTTAATTAGGAGAACATTTTTTGTCTTGTTCAATGTCATTGTTACAACTAATACAGAAGTCAAGGATCATTTCAGACTGTTTCTCCATCCCCTCTTAAAGGGACATATCCTGTCCTGCACTTCTGGTTTTGGGATGCCAGTTGCTTTCACTGGGAGAATACAGTTGTGTTAATTTATAACTTGTCCCTTATGTCAATGGTGTTAACCAAAACAAGAAAATAAAATTTAAGGGAAAAAGTTTAATTCCAGACTATAATCTGATTCTCATCTGTTTTGTTAAATCTGAAGTATTTCACAGAAATCAGGAGTTATTTTAGACTTACACTGCTGACACTGGGAGCAGAATTTGGTACTATGGCTGCACAATGCCATTTAAAGACAGCTTCTTGGTAGCTAAGGAATAATTTCATTAGGAAAAGCCCCAGTATGTTGACTGAAATTGTAAGGGCATCACATACATGATTCTTTTACAGATTATTACAGAATGTTATCACAACGTATGGAGCTTTCTTTGCAGGTTGTGAAGACTGCTGGCAGATGAAAGCTGACACAGGACATAAGGATGAAAATACTCAGCTCTAATACAAAATAAAATTACTATGTTAGGTATCATGGCAACACTATTTTTATATGCAGATGAATGGATAACAATTAATTACTAAACCAAGAACTATTAATTCAAAACCAAAACTGAAGTTGCAAAAGATGAGTAACATGAAAAAAATCACTTAAGAACACCAAACAAATATTTCAAAAGAACATTAAAACAAGCTGGTAAACTAGGGAGCCTAATTTTCAGAAATGGCCTTCCATTTTTTGGGTACAGTGAACTAGTGAAATAGCTACATGCTATTTTTCGTATCTGTAATTAAATTCAGGGTCAATTGCTCTTCCACAATAGAAAAATGGGTTTCGAGCTCTTTGAATATTGTGTGTGCCCTGAAGATACAAATATTACTTCTTTTTTTTTTTTTTTTTTTTTGTATAGCCTAAAGTGCAAAACATGGGCAGTAGTAATTTAGGAATACACTTGTCCTCTATTATGCAGATTTTTTTTGCTCTTTAGAAGTACCATCATGATTGACTTTCTCTTTAAAATCGCTCACCATGCTTGAAGACCACTCCATATATACATCATTAAGGAATGCTGTTAACACAGTTACAGACAAGACAGTAACAGTCTAGTGGCTTTTGTTATGCAGCACAAAGTAAAAAATAAAGAACAAACTTAGCAGTGTTGCACAGGACCTCAACATTTCTTACACATACTTTTACCTTTACAGGACTCTTCTTTAGAAGTCTTTAAATGTCTAAGCCTTATAAAATAAATACTTGTATAAATACAGTTTAAGGATCATTTTATAGAGGCAGGGTGCTCTGTTTGTTAAAACGTGACAGTTTAAGTGACACTATCAGAAAACCGCCACCAATATATCCCCAATTCTTGTATGTAAAATTCCTGGCTGCTATTCTAGAGTCTTTCACAGTTCAATGGATAATATATTTTGTCTGTGGTGGAGAATGTGTGATTAAATGCAGGTTTTTGAAATCCAAACCATTTTGTTTCCAAAATAAACTTTGCCCTTTGCAGACTGTGGGCCAACTAGCTGTTTGCCTAGGAAGCAGTGCCCAGGTTCATACTTCAGTGTTTCAGTGAGAATGTAATGGTGACAAAAAATAATTTCAGTGACATTTGCTAAAGCATGCAGCTGTTTCTCTCTCTCTCTCCACATCAGCATGTTATGAAATTAAAAGTGTGGCAGTAATCCCAAATGCTGTTATTTCAGGTAACAGATAAAATGTTCCCTCGCTCCTTGTCCCAGGAATTTTTTTAGACTTAGGTGATATGCTAACATAATCATGGAGCACTTAATTCCAAGGAAACTTGGAGTGCTTTACAAAGGTTGGTATCATTATCTCCATCATCAGGGGAAACTGAAGCACCGGGGAGAATGTCCTCCCTACTGCTCCACTTTTCCTCCCCAAACCTACTTTTTAAACTAGGGGCCACGCTGGCTATCATGTGGTTAAAATGACATAGCACGTACAAAGCATTTCTGTAGATGAGGCATGACAAAAATCAGCCTCCTCATGGCTCACTGGCATATGTCTGCAAAGACATAGTCGGGAGTGGGGGGGTGTCGAGGGCCCAGGTTTGCTGCACTCCTGCAACACCTCCTCCCTTCATGCCTGGGAGGAAGGCTGTGACCACCACCATAAGAAGAGTCTACCAAGCGGGTTTCCTGGCAGTAAGGGAGTCATTCCTCCTGTGTGTCTTTTAGCACCCGATTCCTTCACCCCAATTTGCCTCCTCACAGGAATTAAGGAGGTTTCTGAAAGAAGTAACTGGGTAGGCAGCTCCATCTAGGGTTGTGTGCTCACCTCTGGGCAAGTCACGAAATAGGCTCAGGATTTCTGATGCACTGTGTGCCTTTACCTATGTGGGTACTTAAGATGAGATACCACACATACCCTGGCATCTCATCTCAGCCTCCTTGAAAAAGCGCATCTCAAGCAGAATTAGTAAACTTTGGCAAATTCATTAACTTCATACTATACTGATAGCAGATTTTGTTCCATATGCAAACAGGTCACCTCTTTCAAGGAAAATAACATTAGTGGTGATACTAAACAGAAAAGATGGAGGTCATGTCCATAGCATGCAAAATAGAGAGGGAAAATGGGGTTAGTTAGGAAAATCCTTTAGGTGCGTGGACTCTGCTGTTCAGATGAAAGTGATGAAAGGTAGCTTGTAATATCACAGGTACTGTGTTTTACAGTACCACAGAGTATCTTCCAAAATATATGTCATAAATACTGACAGTGTTTGATAGGCACAATTACTATAATGCAGTCATCCCCAAGTAAACTTATTGCTAAAAGCTGCAGTATCACTTTTTGCAAGTAAGATGACAGTATGATTTATGGAGAACTCGTCAGCCCAATGTTTCTAAAGCTGCAAATGAGCTTTGTCATGCTATTTCTCTTCCCTTGTAAAAAGGATGCTGCTGTTTTTTCCCTAACATGTTTCAACTAGTGTGAACAACGCAAAGAAAAACCAGAAAGATAATTCCACAGCAGAAGGGACAACACTAACAGATTTCAAGGACAAAATCGGATTGGATCATTTAAAGGGCAGGCTTAGACCTCCTTGCGAAAGACAGTTAGCGGCCTACCATAAAATGAGCACTTGTTCATGAAAACCCCACTCAGCATCCTACAGGCTTTGCACAGTTTCTTCTACGGAGGGACTTTTAGCTACACTGAGAGCTGTGACGCCTCACGGAGATCTGCCTCAGTCCTCCGCTGTGCAGCCCAGCAGCTCCGACCGCAGGGTGATCCTGCCGTACCACGACCATGGGAGGATGCGGATGTGCCGGGCGTAGATCGGAGGGTCGATGACGTTCTTACGGTGCGTGTCGTTGTCAAAATTTCCCTGGAACACCTGAAGGGCAAGTAACGAGAAGGTATGAGACTGCGTGGCTTAAATAAGAGCTGTGGTACACCCCTGATGTCCCTGGGCACCTCTCTATGCTGAATTTTGATCATCCAGGCACCCAACTGATGCTGCAAAGAGCACCTGCCTTTGCTAAGACCTTGGGATTTCATTGCATGCCAGGGACCTCGGAGCTGGGTATGAGCGTGGCATGCTTAGGCCCGGTGCACATTCACCCTTTGATTCAAAGCTTATTTTGCTGTTCTGCCAACACCCAGGGCCCTGCTCTAAACGTTACATAAAAATCATTAACATTTAAAAAATTAAATGTCTTTTTACTTGGCTTTTGTATCATGTCAAATTAATCCCAGGAGATCCTGTTATTGTTTCCAACAAAATAACATTAATAATTAAAGTTAAGAAGAATTTTTATTGTATAACTTATGAATGCAGCTTGGATGCAACTATATAAAGCCTTGTAAAGTTAGTGATTGTCAAGGATACTATCTTCTTCTGTCAAAAGTCAGCATATGAGTTAAGGGCATCGCTTTGTGATCAAATTAAAAAATCCTAGCACAGTATAGTGCAGGTTACAATGTTATTTCCACTAGTATGGGTTAACCAATACATAAGTGAGTTCCCAAACTTCTGTCTGTGTTAAAACAATGCTGGATTTTTCCCCTGGCAGCCACTATTTAAATTCAAAGGCCACAGCACCACTTTTTGGTAAAATGTTCAGATTATTCTCTTGGGATATTTTCAGTTTTCATGGGAAATGTTCATTCTCTTCAAATGTCAGCCAATTCACTTTTCATTTGTAAAAACTGAGTTTGATGGCTTTTCCACTGGAAATGAATGAGTTTCATTTGCATCATGCTGAGAAGGAATATGGACCTCCTGAAGAAGTGCTTATATGTCTGAATTAGTGCAGAATGACAAGTTTCCTAGAAGTTCTTAAGAAAAATGTCAGAGGTTGAATTCAGAAGAGGCTGATCTACTGTTTTAGCCCTTAAGCTGGTTCTTTCGTGACATGTTTACAAAGCACCATATGAAAATCTTCACTTTTTGGTCTCTGTGCTGCACCTTTTTGAATTTCAAAAGCTTCTCTCAAGTGCTATCAATTTGGCATCTTGAACAAAACATGTATCCTCCACAAGTGATGCTCTTTCACAAGTGATAAATTTCCCTTCTCGCCTGGCATCTCACTAACACAGAGATGGGAGCATTAAAGCATCTAGGAGTTAAGACAGATGGGTAAAATTGCAGACAGACTGACCACAGAAACAACAGTGTTGTGAGTCTAAGTAAAAAATGTATTTAACACAGGAAAAATTTTTTGTCACCCAAGTACAGTGTTGATTACATAAATCAGCTGGAGCTTGGGCTAACAAGATTGTGCCTGAATTTGTGTTTCATTTGTGGCAATATAGCATACAATAAAAGGCAGTAAGCTCGTTATTAAAATTACGGAGTGGCATTCCCCAACGTCCAATATGCAGCTAGGAAGGCTTAAAAGTAATTTTTTTTCCATTTGATTTCTTGTGCATGCATGCAATATATCTGTTGATATTTTTTACCAAGCCAGATGATAAGCAATGCAGGACTGCAGACAATTCTTACTGCAGAACTAGTGGAAAATTCTTTTACTTCCAATTTTATTTTCCCTATGAAAGATGTATTTCAGAGATAAGATTTAAATGAAGGCTTAGAACAAAAAATGTTGTTTACCAGAAGAACCTATCTACAGCCCAGCACTCACATCCACGTGTAGCTATGCAAAATAAATAAAATTATGTGATGCAACCTACACAACAAATACAGCTGAAGAAGTTAGGATTATATAATTTACTTAGAGCAGGAAAACAAGAATTAAATTTTATTTCTAACTCATACATGATTTTATTAGCACTTTAAGTCAAACTCATCTGTTTCAGAGGTTAATTTATGCAAATCTGAAATTCACCCTCCCTCAAAATTCAAGATCTGGTTTCAAGAAATTAACTAAACATGCTAGATCAGAAGACTTTAGGGAAGTAAATTTATCAGAAAGCAAGAGAAGCTTTGTCAGCATCTGCAAATGTGACCTGCATGAAATATAACATTCTAAGAGCAAATTTACTGGATTTTTTTGCTGTGGACCCATGGCAAATTTCTTATGGGAAAAATATATTCTTTGTCACTGTTCATTTTACTTCAGCCTAAGTTCACTAATGGAGTCAAGAAACATGGAAAGAGTGGGGAGGAGAAAGGACAAAAACAGTATATCTGACTTACCAGTACAATAAAGCTATGTCTGTAGCCAAAAGTAATTTTTCTTTAATTACTTTTTGCTTTATGCCCAAACAGTCAATACTAAATGAACCACCTAAGCAATTAAAAGCTCTTGAAGAGCTGGTATGCTCATACCATAAATGATCACTCCCACATTCGTTTCCAAGAAGTTTGTTTCAGTACACAACACCTCTGAAGACTGTAATGATTTATTAGCATTCAAGAAGCTGATGTTGGAGTTATAATACAGAGCTCTATGTAATTTTTCAGATGAAAAAAATGTGCAATGACAATAATATCCAAGCTGATTAGTGGTCAAGGAATAAAGAGCAGAGTGTAAGTTGTTAACGTGTCAGTGCATAAAGTTAATGCATATCTGCATTTTGAGTTCCGGGTGGGTGCAGATCTGGGCCTGCCTTATCTCAAACAGCAAATACACAGATTGAAGCAGCAAGATGACCACAACCATGGAAGAACGTCCTTTTGCAAATTATTAAATGGACTAAGTCTCTTCAGCCTGAAAGGAGATATGATAGATGTCTATAAAATCGTAAGTGGCATGGAAAAAATCAATAGTGGGCGATATTGCACTGTCCCCTTACCAGAGCCATGAGGGAACAAGGAATGATAGCAGGTTTGTCCTGAGCCACCTAAAGGTCATGGTTCCCCATACAACACATAATTAAACTGTGGCACAGTTTCCACAACCTTTAAACACTGTTAAAGATCAGATAAATTGTTAGGGGCAAAATCAGCAGGGGCTATTAAAGGTACAGACAGAAGAAAGCTGGAGGCTGGAAAAGTACAATAGGGAAGAATAACAGCCTGGTGTTTTTTAATTTTCTAGTCATCTGCTACAGGATGCTCCCTCCCTTGGACAGAGCTTCAGCCTCCCCCAGCCCAGTGGCTCCCATGTTACAAGGTGCCTCTGTTGGGAAAAGTGGACCGAAGCTCCTGCTTTTTGACAATCCTGTTGTAGAATGTTAAAGATTTTACAGTGGATATTATCTATTTATGCCAGTCTGCATACTTCAAAGGTGTAACTTGCTAAAACATTTACTCAGCAGCTTCAGCAATTTTACACATACACACCCCACACACATATGTGTAGCTCTCCTGTAGCTTAGTCTCTTACAGCTGCTAATAAAATAAAAAAGTAGAAAATACATGCTCTTGTACTTTTAAATATGAAACTTATTTCATGATCAGTTCATGCAAAAGAGAATGAAAACCTGGAAAACAGGTACTGATACTTTCTTCCAAAAAGATTTCTGAAATAGAAACAAGTCTTGTTTATAACTGTGTCCAACAAGCAATTTGGATGTCTTACCTTCAAACGTTCACTGAGATTTTTCAACAGAACTAAGTGTTTTATGGCATAAGCAGCAAATCTGAATGATGACAATGAAAGTTGACTCATATTTTAAAAAGAAAACTATTGTATGTTTTATGACAGAATAATTTAGAAGAAAGATCTGAAGAACAGCAGCTTGGGAAAAGTGGAATTTATTACAACTGATGATTGCTTTGCTCCAAACATGGAGCTGGAAACCAGGTTTTAGGGCACATCCACAGGACTCATTAATAGGTGGCTGCAGCAGGTAAGATCTTTTGTGGTGCTGTGTCAATGGATGTGCATGGAGGATGAAAATTCAGGGAGTCTGATTCTCCACAGAGAATCTTTCTGGATCTCATGTCTTGCAGAAACTTAAATTACATGAAAAGTCTGCACTGGCCATAGCATTATTGGTTTCTGCTATTTAAGATACTGGCTGAGAGTTGAGACTTTATTAGTCAAGCCTCAGATGGTGAAGTCACTATATTGTCTGCTGTACCTTAACCGTATTTTTTATTCTGAGCAGCACACTTTAAACATTTTATTTCATGGAGCAGTTAATCCTGCTCATAGAGGCAGATTATTTTACAAGTATAGCTAGACTTGGCTTCTGTTTGGAGTTTGCTTGAGTGCAGAACATCTCAGTGTTTGGACAAATAAAAGAGGCACTATTCATTAAAAATCCAAAAAGAAACTGTATGAAAAGTATTTTTTGACAGCCATATTCCTTTATTTGGGAAAAAAATTATTTCTTTATTATTATTCACTGAAGAAGACTTGCTTAAAAGAGAGAATTTGCAGATCTGAACAGCTCGTTTACTTGCTTTGAAGTTTTTTGCTCTTGTGGAGTAACATTTTCACCATGAAGGTTTCGAGTGAACAATATTAGGTAAAAGATGTCTTGATTTCTCACCAGAAGTAGAGCTACTGTTTCCAGGCATACTCCATCCCTTGGAAGATGCTTTCTACTATAAAGGACCGGGGAGGTTTTTTTTTAATATACATATGTAGACACATGTATGTGTGTGTGTGCACATGTGTTTTTGGAGTGATTAAGAGGAGAAAAAAGACATTCTTTCTTTCCAGTTGGTATATGTAAAGTCTCTGGGTCTAAATTTTCCACTCTGATCTCCGCCATTTTCCTTTCTTCTTCACTGAGCACTTTTCCTGGGACTGGCTGATGAGTCAGCAGTTGATTGGCATGCAATGGGTAGCTATGCAAAAGAGTCCAGTGCCAGAAGAAGGACTGTTTTTTCCCTTTCTGTGATACCTGAATACGTATTATGGGACCTTTATTATTTCTTCAAATGCAGAATAGATACTAGGCAGATAAAACTTTTAAACTTGTGAAACAAACTATCACATTCTTGTTATTTTTTCCACTTGATCTACCTACTGATGCTACTAAAATGGGAATTTACTCCACTGTACATAGTTTATAAGTGCTTTATGATAGAAGGTTCAAAGCCAAGCAAAAAGTTGAAACCCAACCTCCCTCCAGAAATGCTTACAGAAATTCCAGATAGAGACTGTTAATATGAGCATGTTGTCTTCCTTCAGCTCTTAGTGTGGTACAAGGGAGAGAGATATGCGTGCTGGAGGCACAACCTAGAATGAGTATAGCTAGATCTTCATCTGACAGAAATCATGTTAACTCAGCTGAAAGTAACAGAAGTCACTCATAATTTAAACCAGTGCAGAAAAAAAATAATTACTGTCAGATTAGAAATATTATTTTAAATAATAGTATTAAATAATAATAAAAATAAAAACAATATTACTAAAAAAAAGTGTTCTTTAACTGTGACAAGTATGTAGAGTATATGTAGGAACTGAATCTATCAATGTAAACCAGGTATTAGAATAATTAAACACCATACAGAAAACCATTAGCAAATACAGCTGAAAGATTTAACCTACATGATCTAACTTTTCATTTATAAGTAGGTTCCTGTCTTCCGTTGCTATGGTAATTAACTAGACATGCAAAACATATAACTAGTTCATAATTTTGTGTACAAATCCAGTGGCCATTTGCATACTGGACATTGTCTGCCTCCAGTGAATTGCACTGCTGATGGCTAATAATGACTGAGGGTGCTGCAGACTGCTAGACTCTTTTAGGCTACTTTCAGATGTTCTCAAATTTTAAAAAAACAGCCTCCAAAATGCCGTTTGACACTGCAGCTGGCCTTGAGTTATCTACAGCAGGCTGTGCAATTTATAAATCATATATGGAATGTGATTAAAAAAAAAAAAAAGGTCAAATTTGGTTTGGATATCCTTAGCTTTGGAGGCATAGTGAGCTACTGACCTCTAGTTGAGAAAAACAAGATAGCTATTAGCTTTGGTCCTTTTTCTAAAATACATTTTCTTCCTGCTTTCCAGCCTGCAATGAAATTTATTTTGCTTCTTGAAGACAACTGGAAAAACTTTCATATCTTCCAGGCAACTCATTCAAACTATTTAAAATGAATGAAAAGGAAGGCTTCATTTTTTTAAGACATGCTTCCCCCCCACCCCCAGTACCTTTTTTGTCTGCATTCACAGAAGTTAAGCACAGATGTGAACTCAAATGACTGGCTGTTAAAATAGCAGGAGCCAAACAGGAGCTGCAGGAGCCATTGTTCTTGGAACAGCTTTTCCATTTGAAATGGTGCAAAGAAGAAAACTGAACACCACATTTCCTTCTGTTTGAAAGAACTAATTTGTTGCAGATTGATCAAAGATATAGACTGCACATAGTGCACTTGTGAATACAAGATATCAATATTTTTTTCCTTTGTAAAATAACTTCACAAATTATGAAGAGGCAGAAGTGAATGGCTTCAGGAGTTCACTGAGATACGCTGGTGCATTAGGACTCATCCTGTAAACTTCTGAACAGTGAGATATTCAGCACCAGACAGGATTAAAGTCTTAGTTCTTCCTTGAATGCTTTGTAAAGTCACAATATTAATCTGCAAACCATTATTACTAGCCTACCAATATCTCCATAATTTCTGTGTCTGAGACATTTTTTTAATCTTTGCTTTTCCAGAATGTAAAATGACAAATTTTGTTAGGACTTTAAAAGTAGTTATTTTCTTTTTATCTTGTCTTCCTTTCCCTGAAAGTTTTTGGAATCATCTTTCTTCTAAATTACTGGATGATTGTACAAGGATCACAGGATGAGTATAGGATAAGTAAATCACCTGCAGAGGAAATAAGAAAACTATATATTCTATCCTCCATAGAAGAAATCAAGGTATTCAGTTAATATATAGAATGAATGAGGGTAAATTATGAATAATTTATGCTTGCTGCTGTTGTTAGTTGCCAGTACCTATCTTTTATCTCCCTTCCGTATCTCCAGGGGACAGAAGAAACATTCCATGAAAGTTTCACTTTGCTGTGAAAACATAGTTTCTTCTACAGTGTTCTTGCATTTTGGGCCAAATCTTGTATCTTAACTGAAGCTAAGGAAATTGTTGTTGATCCTGTGCAAAGATGTTACTATCAGACAGGACCAATGATGCTTTTTCTCTTCTGCTCCCCCTGCATGAGAGACAGCATTGCTTTATCTTCAGCTGTTTTTATTTTTGATTTATATTTTTGTTCCACTGCACACAGGCCAGAGCGTGGCCAGTACTTCTGGTGCTATATAAATCCAGTGGGCAAATCCCATCAGGCCACACTGCATCAACACACACGTACCTGCAGCAGTGATGAAGGGTTTTGTGTCAAACTGGAAGGTTTTTCTGGGTGACGCTCCATGCCGATGGCTGAATGCAATTTATGTATTCTCAGTAACAAAATGGATGATGGAAATAGATTTGCTTGTTAAATGTGCAGATGTGGCCACGCTTTTCCCATTTTGAAAGGTGGAATCAAAATTTAGAGTGGTCTTGACAAATTGGAGAAATGCACAGAAGATCAACGGTGTAATTTAATAATGATGAGTAGCAAGCCAAATCTTAGGAAGTCATAATCAATGTCACAGGTACAATGTGGAGAATGATGGAGCACGCAGTAGTTCTGTGCTAAAGATTGCAACACTACAACAAGTTTGGGAAACCACACTTCAGGAAGGGCTGGTCCAAGCAGAACACAAAAGAATGATCTGAGGTTGAGAAAACATATCCTTTTAGGAAAGACTGAAACAACAAAGATTATTTTTTCCCCAAGAAGGAACTGAGAAGAAATAGGTTAACATATTTCAGCCAGAACAAACTGTCTGAAAAGATGAAGATAAAATCAGGTTTTTGTGTCCATGTCCTCCGAGGACAAGATGGCTGTATTGCAGGGAGGAGGATAAGCAACCTTTCCACATTTTAGGAGATTTTAACACTGGAGTAGACTGCCTGTATGGTAGAATTTTCATCACTGGCTGTTTCTGTGAACATGTGAAATAATAATCTGATGGAGAATGGTGCAGGATATGAGTGTTGTATAAAGCGAAGGACAGGTGAATGAATTAAGCCTTAGTTCTAACAAGGAACTGTTTGCACCTACTCCTAAGGTGGCAGGAAGGGACTTGGGGGTTGCTGAATCCCATTTTTTCCTGAGAAGACCTCAGAGGAGATGGGAGTAGAGGAGTGTAGTCTCTTCATAGGTCAAGAGATACATGTCTAGGTGCTGTCTCGAGATCCTTTCCAGTCCTACCTCCTATAAAGTTTTGCCAAGTTCACTGACCAGCAGCTAGTATTTCTGGAGTGTGAGACTCTGCCGTCAGAATTCTGACTTTTTCAAACGTTTGTCAAATGCAAAAAATTAGAAATAGTAAAGATATTTTGGATTAATGTTTGTGTATCAAAGACTGAGGTCTGGACTCATATCAAGCAATCTTGCTTGTTTATTTTGTGCAAATTTAAATTCAGAAGTTATAACTTCTAATTTCCAGCTAAGTGTATTTGATCACATTCTGCTTTTAATTGCTCTTGATTTGTTAAAGAATCATAATAATATGCATCTATTTCATTCTTAGGGATGTTAATTAATACATGATGTGAGATGTTTTAATAAGACAATGATTAAGAGTTTTCCATTGTTCCTAACGGAATATGCAGATAGCAATTAACCATCCAGCTGATGATGAAAGCAAAAAGAACTTAATTGCCTTGGCAAATGTTATAAACAAGTGTAGAATGGAACAGTGCCACTAAGTGAGAGTGCATTTTCTTTCAGATTTGCTTGTGACTGTTAACTGTGTTTCTCACCGGAGACTTAAACGCATGTTCTCTTTTTCAGTAAAATGAATGCAACAGTTCACTAACAGAAGTTTGGCTTAGAGCAGACATTTCTTTCACAGTAGATCTTTTGCTTCTGTTTTTAAATGCCAAGGATTTAAAATGGGATGTGTACAAAGTCCTGAAGTGACTATCTGTCATTTATATTGAATGCATTTATGGTACATCTATGAAAGGTGAGTTGTTTGTTTCCAATTTTTATCTGACAACCAATTATACTAGACACATCCATAATCATGGGTGTCAGGACCTTCTCAGTTGGATGGCTAAAACAACTGATTTTGTTTTCCCTATATAAATTCCTTTAGAATTTGATGGGGAAAAATCTCAGTGCAGGATAAAACACAGTGAACTGCCATTTGGCTTTTAAGACTGGGACTTTACAATGTCATCTTTGGACAATAATCTTACAAGCATAACATGTCCACGCAGACACACACATACAGTTATGTACATATTTAATCCAGTAATTTAGGACACTTTCTCCTAATAAGGTGTACATTTGATCAATCCTTTAAAATCAGTGAAATTTAAGAGATGCAGTTGTCTAATTCCTCATCAATAGATCTACCTGTACTCGTACAACACATATCAATACATTTCAAAAGCCTTCTCATTACTTCAAAAAATGAATTTAATTGACCTGTATAAAGGGTATTAATTTTTTCACTGAAGAATTTTTGTGTATTCTAAGAAAAATAAGTACAAGTGGGAACATTTATCACCCTGAATACAGATGTTAAAACCACCAGATTTGAGACATGCATTATCAGGCATATCAGCCATCTGGTATTTTTATTAATACATCTTCTGTTTCAATCAGACATAATCCCACTAAGATATTTAATAAATAATTCACATTTTGTCAGCTTGCTTAATGTTTCCCTTAAGCAATGCATATGCTGTAATCTCCTTCTTAACAGATGATATTATGAATTCAGGTATTTCCAGTATAAAAGTGTTATACAGTTTAAAGGAAAGGTATAATGAATAATATCCTAAATAACAAGAGAAAAGTTAAACGCTTCCAGGTAAATCTATCTGCAAACCTATACTTTCTCTACGCCTCTCATTAAACATTTGCAAAGGAAGTTGTGGAACTTTTTATGTTTTGTATTCATTTAATAGTGTAATAAAAAATAATCTTTCCATCGGGTATTTGCAACCCTAGTGATTAATTTCCAGGAAAAAAAAAAATCAATCCAAAATGGCTAAGTAATGAGGTACACTAAAGATTGCTTTACAGAAAATTACAGAAAATAGTGCACTTATCAAAATATGCACTGAGACACTGTTTTTGAATATACAAATAAACCTCTATTTATATATCTTCTCCTCTAAAGTTAAAGGAAGAAATAATTCCAATAAATGGAGAACTGTAAAGTTTTATGTCCCATATTTAATAGAGTTAAATCAGGTGCATTGCACTGATGGTATGATATTACTGCACTGTGAATGTCATTGTGTTATATGACTCTTTCTGATTCACCTTGACTTTTGTCTGTGGGATCCTATGCATATGGAACCCTACAAAGCAGGCAGCAAGCAATAATATACAAGCTTCCAGCACTGGAGTTACTACAGGTGTAGTCCTCCATAACTGCAACTGAAATATCAATTTTCTCTTTGCTTTACCTTATCCTTCTTTTGTTTTTCATCTTGGTATATGATCCAGTGCTCCCCATCATTACTGTAAGCAAGCTTGTAGGACCCCACAAATTGGACATGACCAAAATCTTTAGCTCCTTGGGTAATTATGCCAGTGATTTTTGTAGGGACAAGCAGGTCAACCTAAACAAAACAGAAATAAAACACAGGAGAAGATAATTAGAACAGTTGCTGTTTGCAGTCTGACTTTATACCACACCAACGCAAAACGGTGCAGCATGTCACACATTGCTCGCAGACAGTTCTTGGATGCAGGCAGAAAAACCCAGGGCTGCTAAGAAGGCCCTTAGTGCATGGTGAAAGAAAACCCAGTCCAAGAGGTGGCTTTGCCCTGCTTTGCAACTGTGCCCACTGCTTGCTGACACCATCGACAGTAACTTTCCCTCTCCAAGCTCCTAGTCAATTTACTTTTGTTTTCTGTTTGTTACTTATTGTTTATACCACCTAATGGCAAAGCAGAGCTAACCTCATACCATTTTCCATCGTGCTAGGTGCCATACATGGTCCCACCAAACCACTGCAAACAATGTGTAGCCAAAGTGTTCCCCTGTGCTCCTAATAATCAGAATACAATATGCCAGAGGTTGATTCCCCAAGTGCCTTTCCATTTCCTCTGCAGTAACAGAGCCTGTGCTTTACTAAGTCTTTTAAAACATTTGCTATCATGCTTCTTTTCCTGCTGAACTTCTCTTCTCTCTTTAAGCTTTTATTTCTTTTTCTACCTCTAAAGCTCTGACTTTTTCATTCCTTGATTTTTCTGAGCTCTTTATTTAATAATCTTAGCACAAGACTTTTAAAAATGCAAGGCAGGAATCTTTAAGCCTAATAAAATCTGAGCTTTCAAGTGGCTTTCATGTGGGTCAGCACATCTGTAATCAGCTCTTTTGAACCAGAACCCAACACTGAATATAACAGATTTGGGCCAGATGCCTTGGATTAAAATGATCAAGACACAGAATACAATAACAGAAGTAAATTGACCTAATAATGTATTTTTAGAGGAAGAATGGAGGAGTTGAATTCCCTATCAAAATTGACATTTTCTTGAAATGTGAAGATAAAACTGAGGCTTCATTCTGTGTCCTCCAGCAATGCGGCAAGCCCGTAAAAAAAAGAAAAAAGGTAGATTTATTTCAAACAATAAATGGCTGTGAAGCAGTTGGCATTTTTAACATTGTCCGTTAAATCAGGCAAGAGAGACTAGTAGTAAAAATATTACAGTAAAATGAAAGGAGGGCTGAACACCATGAGAAGACAAGTGATATGTTTTTACAGTAAAAAAATTAAAAAGAGAAGGTGAAGAAATAAAAGAATCTCTGGCTGACCAAATGCTGAAGATCCAGTCTTGTGATGTTGGGAACTTGAGTCCCCCTGAGCAAACTACATTTTGACTGGAATGTGGGGCAAGACAGAAGAACAAATGTGATACAATGCATAAGAAATTAATCATGAGAATAGAAGCAAAAATAAACAAGCATAAGAAGTCAGCTAGTCCAAGGTGATGCCTTTGAAAGATGAACACTACAGTTTGGACTCTAGAAAGAAAAAAACACAGAAAAGTGTAAGAGTACATTTATAAGAAAAGAAGAGCAAAAATGACTTTTAAGAGCAATCAGACAAGGAATACTGGAGACCCCTGCCTCAACACTTGAAGACAGATAGAAAATAATGAGTAGCAAATCCTTTTAAGAAAAGCAATAACTTAAAAGCTTCAATACTGAGATACTACAACAATAAGTGGAAAGTGTCATTGTCCGCAGACGGTCCGAGAGTTTTGGTTCTACTAGAATGAACTAATTTATTGCCATCTGATAGCAGCAATGTTGCTCAGAGGAACACCCCCGAATATGAGGGAAGTATCCTTCGGAGGTAAAACTTTTTGTTTGGCCTTTGGTCAATGGAAAGAGAGAGAAGGACTCAATGATCACTCAGAGCAGGAGTCCGCTTTGGATGCTCTCATGGACTGCTTGAAGGGATTTCTGTAAGGCCAGCAGCAGGGGGGCTTGCTTCCATAGCCTAAGTGGGCCTCTGGGAAATGAACACTGCTAATTAGTATAAGTCTTTCATGAATAAACACCAGGTCTCCAGACCTTGCTTCCAAATATTTTGGAGTCTAAATGAATAGTCCGTTTTTCAAGAAGGCTGATCTGGTAAGGCATCACTAATCAGTCCACACTTTCAGGCAGCATTTGAACTAAACATTTCAGAGTCAACTTTAGATTCTCTTTATAAATAATTTTGACATTAGCATTTTACAAATGTAACCTCTTTTTAGCAGAGAATGCTTCTTATACTAAAAGTTAATGTCTCTCCTGTTAACTTGAAAAAATGCCACCATAAAAATCAGTTGTTTATTTTTAAAATGTTGAAAGTAATCTAAAAGGATTTCACAAATATTTAACATGGCCATGACACTCAGAGTAATTCTCATTAAAATTCAGAAGAGGGAGAAAAAATTCTCATTAAGATTCAGAGGATTTCAAAGGTAAAATCACAATAAATCTTCATTATCACATAGATCCAGTGTTAATAAAAACGTCCTAGTAACAATTGTTTTGTGCTTATAGGACATATCCAGTGGCCTTGTACTCTTGTTCAGAAAATTATGTGGAAAGCTGAAAGGTAATTTGGCACATGTTCAGTCTTTTTCTGAAACACTTATATAGAACTATGTAGAATATTTGTGTTTGTATGTGTGTATTATATTTAAAAAAATGAAAAAAAAGAAGTAATGAATAGACAGACTCTGTTCTAGGTCTAGACAATACATGTTGATGGAGATGGAGGAAAAGAATAAAAGGCTATAGCACCAGCATCTCCTTCTCATACTTTAATATCTTATTTACTTATTTATCCATAAACTGATGAGAAGCCTTCAGGCAATAAAGATTGCTATTAACCTAGCATTAAAGAAATATAGCTTTTACTCTGTTGCTTTATTACCTTCTACAAAGGGTTAACACCCTCGCTTTTCATTCTTCCTATTGAAAGTTCTTTAGAGAAGAAAGGTGAGAAGAATTTACACTAATTTCTAGACAAAACATCTGCATTAAAATAGCTTAAATGAAAGTCATAACTTCCCATCAGAATGCAGAACACATTTATTCAGTTAGCGCAGATTGCAAGTAACAGGCAATCAAACAAATTACCAGGGAGAGAAGTTGAATTAACACACAACCACTATGTACTCTTCAAAGCTGAATGTGATTAACAGGATCAGAATGTGACTTTGGCTTTTTCAATGCAGCAGAATTTAGAACAAGGTAAAGGCAATTAGTCTGCGACTGATAGGATCATTAGCTGGTTACAAGAAGAACCATGGTTTACAGTTTAATGTACATTTCTACAAGCAGCTGATCAAAAAGCAGTTTAACATCTTGTGTCTGAAAGAACTCTCTCGGGCTATAGCTACTCCTTTTTTCCACCTTGCTTCAGATGTTAAAGATGATTCAGTGTGATTTGGAGGAGAATTAATTTAAGAAAAGCACAAAGATAAATCCACCTGAGTATGAAACATTTTTAATGAACTACTGCACGGATGTGCAGCATGAACTCTGTGTCAGTGTACAGTTAAATGTGGAGTGACTAGTACTTGTACTGTAAGTAGGTCTTCTTGATCAGGAGAAAGCAGTCACATGCATGCTCTGTCCCTGCTCTGAGTAGTCTGGAACTAATAAACCTCAGCTCTTAGCATCTGACCATGCAGATGTGCCCAATCTTCATATAAGCCACCCCTGCACCTGAACTCCTTGAGATCTGCAACTTACAGATGCAGAGACCTTCTACCTGGCAACATTCATTTCTCCCAAGAGCAGGAACACATGGATGAGAGACTTCTAGACATTTGGGACAGCTGCCCATAAACCAGTTTGGATCTGCAAGCAGTACAACTGCATTGGCATGCACTGTGCTTGAGCACAGCTATACTGTTTCTGGACTCAAGAGAGTCCTTATTGTGAGGCATTGCTTACCACAACCTACTGACTTGGGTCTCCATTGTATCAGGAAGCTCAGTACAAGTGGAGTAGATGTGCCATGAAATATCAACCATAACCTTATGAACATTCCCTCCCCACTCCTCTTCCCTCTTCTACATACTTGGTGGAAACAAATTAAGTTCCAGGCCTTTGCTGGGACTTTTAAGGAGGCAGGACAGTACATGAATGATAAGCCGCATGTGGACAGAACTCAGGAGAGGAAGTGGGTAGCTTTCATGAGTTCACATCTGGAAGCTGAATGACCACACAGGTCAAGTAGTCTCTCCTGGAACAGAAACACACACTGCGACTCTGGCTTACAAGAAGACCAGTCTCAAGAAGATACAAATTGCAGAAGTCTCCAGCACCTCAGATGCTAACAGGGGAGATGGATATAGATGGCCATACATGTGAACTGGCTCTAGGTGGCCTTGCTTGATCGGGGGGAGTTGGATCAGATGACCCCCAGAGGTCCCTTACAACCTCAATCATTCTGTGATTCTCCAATACCTAGCAAAACCCAGCCACGCTGCCCAAAGCATTGGAGACTGGGAAACCATTAAGCATAGGTAGGCTGTGTTTATACTGACGAGCAGCACAGTGCAATGGGTGCAGATCTGTAAAGCAAAGCTGCTGATATGGAGAACAGGATGTCTACACAGTGTGTGCTGCAGGGTTTTTACTTCCAGCTAGTCTGGACCAACTTCTGAAGCACGCCTTTTGGCTTAATTTCATCTGAAAGGAATCAATTTCAAGCTCTGCGAGGATACTCCATCACGTGAGCCAAAGCACGAAAAGTGAAGACAGTCTTTAAAAATAACACACTCCTTGTCTACACTGTAGAAGAAAGAACCCTCAGAATCCAGCAGGCACTGGATCCTACTTCACAATGAAGACAATGGTAAGATGGCTTACTTGATCTTCAGCTG
Organism: Elanoides forficatus; assembly: GCA_025311575.1. Taxonomy (NCBI): domain Eukaryota; kingdom Metazoa; phylum Chordata; class Aves; order Accipitriformes; family Accipitridae; genus Elanoides; species Elanoides forficatus. Next base: position 7,002,043 of record JAOBAS010000072.1, on the reverse strand, counting down.
TGCATCTCTTCATCTCAGGACATACAATCTCAGCTTCAATTCAAAGATGCAAAGGAGAAAGATGGGGTGGAAGATGAGTGCTGAGGGTTAAGATTAGTTCAATAATGCTTTTTAATAATTATTAAAAATGTTCATTTTAGTCCCCTCCTTACACAGATATTATGTTTCTGCTCCCAGTATAGCTAATCCTACGCCCAGTTTTTCCTGTAATTTTAGAGATGTCATTTTTCTGCCAGGTTTTCTTTTATTTACCTTTGTGGTTTTTGAAGACTTTTTTTTATCACTTGTTTCCAGATAACACTGATGAATTTCTGAGTAGTCCTACTCTATTTGGCAAATAGAAGAGTCCCTTGGACTAAAAGCACCAGGGATTAAAAAGAAAGAAACCTGGATCCAACCCACGTGAGAATAAGAGGGAAGCACTGCCAAAGTAGGGGCAGTATGTACTCTTAAAAGATTGAAAAAAGAAGGCCTGCATAGTCTCCAGCTGCTACTTTACCAAGGTGCAGATCTGCCTATCATGTACGCTGGTGTTGAAAAGAGGTCTCAGATATTGTGGGATGCTTAAGGTTATGTTAGAGACTCAAGGTAATATTAGAGACTGATAGTTGGGCACCTGAATCTCACCAAGACAGTTTAATGACTTAAGCTGTCCTGAGCAGGTTATTTACTCTTCATTTAAGACCTCATGACTCCCATGATTTTTCTAGGGTAAACTGGCACACTTGGATAGTTGCTATCTGCAGCCAAGCCTAAAAAAAGGAGGGACAGGCTTGCTGTGTCTACAGCATAAAGGCAGAACTGCAGCCCTCCTTATTGCATCAGATGTGGGTGCTTAGCATTCTCCTCCATGCCCAAATGCTGGAGATAAAAGGAAAATTGGTGATGGTACAGTACACTTGCTGCAGATGTGCAACATCTATATGTTTCTAACAACATTTCAGCAGCATTTCTTGATTGTAAACTATGAAGCTTAGCATTTCAGGCTGTTTTCCAAATGCTCATATTAAAAAAAACAAACCCCAAACTATAATCCATCATTCCTAATTGCATCTAAAAACTTTGAAGGAAAAAAACAACCAAGCAACTATACACTCTGGTAGAGAAACCTAATTTCTATTACAGCATCATATGTAGCAGAGTGTTTTTAGTATGATCACTTAAATATATGTTATTAGGGCAAATACTTATTAATAAAACCTGAAAAAAAGACAGTAAGAAAATAAGTTATGAGACAAAAGGAAATGTTCTAGAAGAAGCCATAATAATTTGACAGGAAGAAGGATTTCAGAGCATTTTGTTTGATATTCCACTATAAAGGATTTTCATTCTTTCTAATTAGAATAAAATAAAATAAAATGTATTACATTTAATTGGGTCTGTATTAGCTAGCATATGTTTAAAATTAAACTTCTCATGAAGTCAGGTAGAGATGGGTTGTTTTCAGATGAAATAAGATTGGGGTGGTATTCTTTGTCTTCTTTAAAAATGTGGGGTTTGTTTTGGTTGCTTCTTTTTCAATTTATGCTTAGACCTTTAACATTATTTTAACATTGTGCCACTATCTTTTTAATGTCTGTAGTCCTCTAGGCTAAGATAATAAATACAACTCTTATTTTATTTACTCTTATTTGCCTCTTCTTAAAGAGCACACTCCCTCTGAATCGCTTTACAACTGCAGCAACTGCACATAAGAAACAAGTTAGAAAGAATACCATGTACTGTCAACTGTCCTCAGTACAATTTAAAAATGAGAACCTGATTTCAACCTATCACTTGAAATCTCCATGAATTGTCAAAAATACATCTCAGGCCATTGTTCTGAAATTTTTGAAGTGAAACAAACACACACGCTCACAAGTCACTTCATTTCCATGAGCAACTCCTTAAATAGCAGCTACTTCTTCAAGAGTACAGACTATGTGAATTCTCCATTAAAGTATTTATGAACTTAGTAATCACTAGTATATAGGTATTACAAGAAAAGGAGAAAAAACACATGACTTTCTATAGAATTTTTTCAGCATTTTTGTAAAAATTAAGATAAATCAGATGTATATGATCAACTGCATAGCCATTTTAAGAGCAGTATCTATTTTTTAGAGAATTTTTTTTATAACCACACTTTACTAAACCATGACTAATCTCATTTTACTGAGATCTCAAACCTAAAATGTAAAAAAAAAAAGGTAAATTTTAGCCTTAGGATCTGGATTTTCAAAAGTGCCAAAGGGAATTGCTACCCATTTAGGAAATGTTGAAATGGGAACTCAAGGCAGTTGATGTTCCGCAGTTGTATGGGCACACTGGTAAATCCTGCCTGGAGCACACACAAGATAATACTGTTTTCATACTGATCCTGCAAACTGGAATGACTTCTGTGGGTGTTGGTCACTCCCACAACTTATCAGGGAGTATTCACGTCCTTAGGGGAAATGCCAGTACTTGGTATGTCCACTTCTGAATGTAGTCTGAAGTAAAAGAAAATTCAGTATTTCAAAATTATAACATCAGTGATGATTAAGTCCATAACCTTTTCTCCTAACATTGAATATTTTGCATCTGTGTACAGGAGCATTTTTACCATAAATCTGATTAGAGGATTGTCATAGAGATGACATAATTGATTGCATTGGTCACCAATAGTCAAGAAACCATTAGTAAAACAGCAATAGTCTGTCTATCTCCTATAGAATATTCAAAGCTTATCAGTCCTCGATGACACTAAGAGATTTTAAAATAGTCCATTAAATTACTAGTGATTAAGCAGGCTTAGACATCTGGTGGAGTTAGAAGAAGCTTTTGAGCTGCATTAGTACACTTCAAGAGTTGATAAAATCTGTAATACCATTCTGTGTTAGATCAATCAATTGGAGTTCTTGTGGGAAAGCCAAGGACAAAACAACACTTAGCAATTAAAAAAAAAAAAAAGCAAAAAGATGAATGTGATCATGAGTAGTTCATGATACAACACACTGACAGTGTATTATGCAACTTTTCTGTGTATGTCTTCAGCTAAACACTACTGGAAGCAGTGACTGTGCAGTACAAATTGCTGATCCCCCACCTAGTTATGGCTAGAAATAGATACGGAAACGGGAAAAAAAAATTCATTTATATTCAGCTTTTTACATAATGGTACATGCCTTTAAAAGCAAAAATTGCATAAAATTGGATGATAATAAGAAGTAGCTTTCAGGAGTCTAATTTCTGGAAGATATAATTTAAAGCAGTTATTGCTGTACTAACAATAATGATGCTGATACCTTTGATCAAAAGCTTTTGACTGTGACTAAAGGTGAAAATAAAACACAGAAGAGGACAATTAGCGAAGTAAAAAAAACCCCAAAACCCAAAAATCTTGACCATTTGCATTTCTGCTTGTCTTTAATCTATGAATGAGAAACAGACCATCCTGAGATGTTAGATGGGCATGCTCCACTCTCTTTAGGTTGCGAGAGGAAAGAGTCAGGACTTCTGTTACCTCTCCTTATTTTACTAAAAGATATCTAAAGTTGATGAGCAAATTTATCAGTAAGATTTCCTGCGTGCCAGTGCTTTGGGCTCTGTCCCAGTGCAGATTCCCTAGTTTTCTATTAAAGACCATTGCAGGGAATCTCAGATGCTGGAGTGGGTAAAACAGAAGCAAAATACTAGCAAACACAGATAGGGGAAAACTTGGAATATCAGCAGGGAAAATGTGGTCTTTCTAACTGTAAATGTCAGAATTACACTTGATAACCAGAAATGTGAAGAGTAAGGAAGTTAACATTTTATACCACCACTTTGAAACAGTGTCAGCTTTTGAGACAGTAGCTTTTGAGCAGTCAGGAGAAATCTAGGTGTCTCAGATTTCATTTGTCTTAAGTTTTCAGTGCATTATGGCCTTGGGTTGATCTGACACCAAAAAAAAAAGCTGTGAAATCACCTGGCAGCTATCAGGAGTCGAATCTTGCAGCCCT
>JAOBAS010000072.1:6974964-6991276 GCA_025311575.1 Elanoides forficatus | reverse complement strand
AAAGCTGGAGGGGCACAAGAAGTTGGCACAGGACACAGGCAGGGCAGCTGACCCAAACTGGCCAACGGGGTATTCCAGACCATGGGACGTCATGTCCAGTTTATAAACTGGGGGGAGTGGGAGTGGGGGGAATCGCCGCTTGGGGACTAACTGGGCATTGGTCGGCAGGTGGTGAGCAATTGCACTGTGCATCACTTGTATACTCCAATCCTTTTATCATTACTGCTGTCACTTTATTAGTGTTAACATTATCATTATTAGTTTCTTCTTTTTATATTCTATGGAACTGTTCTTATCTCAACCCACGAGTTTTACTTCTTTTTCCCAATTATCTCCCCCATCCCATGGGGTGCGGAGGGGGGAGTGTGTGAGCAGCTGCGTGGTGTTTAGTTGCTGGCTGGGGTTAAACCACGACAGAATTTCTTGAAGTAGAGGAAATCAAAGACTGGGAGATACAATGTAGGTGATCTAATGAAAAAATAGGAATAAGATTGTGAGACATTGTGTGGCTGTTGTATCTGGGGCATTGTACCCAAGAGATCACATACATAGCTTGAGGAAGTTTCATTTTCATTATGGTGCCAATGACATGGATATTAGATGATATTAAGTCCCTAACATTTTTCACCAAACCCATATGAAATATTAAACCCACATATTTACATTATTTTTATTTAGTCTACATTTAATATTTCCTTTTATAGGCTCTGGATGCCATAGCCATACACTATCAGAAAACAATGCAGTTGTAATTAGAAGGTTTAAAATAGCTGCTGGTGCTTGGTCTAAGCAAAACATGTAATCACACAGGAATAAATACTTTGCACAGGCACAAGCCCTTTTCATGTTCCAGTATTTACCAATACTGGGATAAATAACTGAGCCTTAGAGCGTCACTGTGGAAAGGACCTTCTGGAGAACATTTGTGATGACAGCTTCCACCCCTGAGCACCCAGAGTGACAGCACAGGTAGCAAGCAGACAGCTGACACCTTACCTGACAGGTTCAAACTATTCTACGAGTTTAGGGTTCAATATTATTAGAAACCAACAATCACCTGTCAGTGCAGCTCCATTTTCCCATTTCCTCAATTATTTTTATTTTTGGCCTGTGGAAGTCCTTCAGAGCAAATCTTAGAGGAACTGGATACACTTAGTCCTGTGCTGGCACTGGCCCATTAACTACAACCAGGAATGCTTCAGTATTAAATTAAGAACATGATCTTCCTGTTAATGATAGCAAATATATCAGTTGGCCACATAAGGAATATCTATTTTCTCTGCAAACCTTGTCTCAGCTACATTCTCACTGATGCATGCAAATGATATTTGTTATACATATTTGTGATCCCTCAAATATTTTTGGAATATTGCAGGAATATCCTTATCATTGCTTTCTGCACCACTTTACATGCACTTACTTTTATTATCCAATCCACTCTGACTTCTCTGCAAATCAACAAAAATAATTTTGGCCAAAATAAGACAAAAAAGACTTAATAAAATTTTAACGGGCACTGAAAATATGTTTAACCTGTTGACAAGTGCATTGTTACACATAACTCACATCACATGTGTCTTAAATTTACCACTACCACAGGAAGAAGTGTACTGCACACCAAACATTGTATTTCATTTGTTCATAGTTTTCATAGTTTCTCAGGCTGCATATCAGAGAAGTTAGGCTTATTTCTGTACAGCAGATGAAATGTAATGATCCTGAAGAAATATGCAACTAACCTTTTAGAGGAGAAAGAACTGGAATAAAATGAGATGGGACTTGCCAGTGTTTTTATGTACTATTTAACGTAGAGCTCTGCAATATATATTTTTATCTGCACAAACTCCTGGAAGAGCTAAGTCTTTTCTAAAGAGAATATCAAATCAACAAGAAGGGATATGACATGTATTTTTCTCTCTCTAAATGCTGATAATTTAGGCTTTGCCAAATTATACCCCAATTGTGCTAAGGGTGTCTTTGCATGCATGCAAATAAGATTCATAGCTATGTACACAGTCCAACTCTAGCTGACGTGTTGCCAGACCATCCTAAGAAATTATTCTTTCATCCATAGCAAACTAAAACCAGCAGCACTTCAAAACTGTACATATATCAAATATGCTTAAGTTTGTCTCTTATGTGGAAGCTCATGCAAGGAACAGTGAGACATGAACCTTCTTCTGCTTTTTGCAGGTGTGATCTTAAATTAGTGTAGTTTTCATGGGGTCCAAGGGAGAATATATTGTGTCTCACTCTCAGCTCCCAAAAGCACACAGATTAGCCTTGCACATCTCTTGTTCCACTGCTACAGTCTAACACAAAGCTGGGAGCTGTTGTAGCAGCTACAACACCAATGAGAGATACAAAATAAAGGCTTAGCTCCCACAGCTGCTCAATTAGGAGTATTCTCATCAGACTGTCTATCTACTTCATAATTTGTTTCCAAAACAGTTTTACCAATGAATGGTAGCAATGTAAAAACCTAGTCCTCTTTGTGCATATTGCAATCTGCTTAATTATGTTAAAAATTAAACTGTGTGTTTTTTTCCCCACTGAGGAGTAAAACCAGCAGTATACTTCTTAAAAGGAAGTATTTAAGAAGTGGTATTTGCTATTTTTGACTTATTGCTTGAAGTGTGTTACTTGTAACAAGCTTACTACCATGAACTGTCCTGCAGAGATCTGATTATTACAGCACCCGTTTGCACTTAAGTACAGATTAGAAATATGTTAATATAACCAGAGATTAAATACATATAACTGCATGTGATCGTTAAGGTAACAAACTTAGGTGCAGTAAGAGAGAAATCTGCTATGATGAAACATGCTGTAATTATTTTCCCCAATATTAAACCGATTGTCTCAGAATCAAATCTTTTTCCCCAAGTTACCTGTGTTGCACTAGTGAACGCTCAGAGTTCCTTAGTGTCATAATTTTGCTCCTCTTTGATGGATGAGCGTTAGATGCATATTAGTGCGGAATATTTACAGTGTATGCAGCATGGCTGATTTGAAATCTTGGCATCTGGCTGCTTTGTGACTGTATAAATGCAAAAAGAGCTGAAACCTTGCAGACTGTTTGGTTAGCTGCAATGATAAATACCAATTAGTGATAAATGACCCCACTGCCATGGATGCCTTGAGCACTGCTTCCAAACTACCATGCCTTACACATTGTACCTCCCCAAAATAATACAACGCTCTTATCAGTAAAATGAAATATCTACCCCCTGCTTTCAATAAGCAGGTGCCCATGATCTTCACGATTCATCATGGACGGACTTGGGAAGTGCTGTGGTGGGAGAACATCGCTGCTACAGAGACTTCAGGTACCTGCCTGGAAAAGAGATGTTCAGCAGTAAGGTGGTGGCCTCTGCATCGGGTTGCCATCCACTTGCGGAGGCATAGAGAGAGGAGGTGGCAGATGGCCAACCTCCTTTCATGGCTTCCAGCACGGTCGCTCGTGCAGGCTTTGACAAACATGACGATTAGGAGCCTGCGGTAAATGTCGGTGTGACTGAGACGGATGAAAGGACAGGAGGCAAGAGGACAGGTGGTAAAGATATGCAAATGCAAACATTTGTTTATTTTAAGGGGATGAAACATCCACCAGAAAATTATAGCGGGATGTTGGCAACATGACTTGGGCTGCTGCTGTTTCAAGGAAGCCTAGTTATCTTAATATGAATTATTTTTCAAAGTAGGCAGGCTGTACTGGATTTTTCTGTAGTAAGACTGACTTAACTTTTAACATGAGTCTGGCACCTGTGTTACTTTTCATTGGTAAAATGTTAAAAAGATTCTGCCCTTTTTTATCTTGGAAGTGATATACTTACATTATAAAATCAATATGCACCTCAAGATACCCTTATCTGCCTGCTAAATCCCACAGTTTTGGCATGGTAGATGGAAGTGCAAAGGTGTGGATTACAGCTATTGAGCAAAATCTTCCCACGAATTTGAAAAGAAAACCAGACACCATTAGTGACAATATATTCCCCACCCTCAGATGGGTAATTCTGATTAATTTTTATTCTGGCAGTGTGACCAGTGCATGACTGTAATGTACCATCCAATCTAACCTGATCATCAGATCAATGAATTTGAACATCATGTAAGGCTTTAGATGTATTCTTCAAAAACAACAGTCACCACTTCACCCCTTATGATGCAGCTAATCAAGAACAGCTCACCAGGTCTTGCAACATGTTCCTAATTCCCAGATGAAGCCAGGCGCAGCCACAGTCACTCAGAGCTTCTGAAAGGAAATTCAGACCCTGGTAACTCAATTCTCTAGCCAGGGAAACAGGCAGGCAAATTTTCTTGCAGAGGGGTTGTGACCAGAATTAGGAAAGACTTTAGTCTGCAAAGCTGACGAAAAGTAGGTAACTCAACTTTTGCCAAGAGCTCCAAGCACCTCACCACGTCATTCTGCATGAATCAAAATTTCCAGCCAACAGCCTCTTCAGGCTCAGGTGCTCTCAGAAAGACAGAGTTGCCTAAAATACTCTGGAGAGCACATGGAACTTGTTTGTTGTGAGATGTGTGAGCACATATACTCAAACAAAAGAAAGCTTAATCACTGCTAGACATTTTTCAGTACATGGGATGTTCAATGTAATAATTGTTAAGTGTGTATAAAACTCAGTAAAAATAAAATGCAAATGCATTGATAATGTTATTATGAAAGGTTTTATAAATACTCCTATATTTCTTGTAACCTGTGAAAATGGATATTTGCACAAATATGAACTAATTTGGAAACCTGTACACAGGTTAACACAAAATAAACATGATGAAAAGATTAAACTATTAAGGAAGGTATCTAAACAGGTCTTGAAATATTAATTTGCAACATCCATGCAATTTCCATTGATCCACTGTATAGATTAAACCCTTCATCCCAGGGAAAAAATACACCAAACACCTAGAAAAAATATGTCTTGGAGGTGATATTTCCTCCTCCTCAAGTGATGACAAGAACAGACAATATATAAACACCTGCTTGCTCTTTGTTGAGTGGACAAGCTCTTATTTCCATGCCAATTTCCTACTGCCTCTTCTGCTCCCTATAAGGTTTGCCCATAACTACTATAGCAGCTTATGTTGTTACAATGGAGTGTCAAGCATTCAGTGCTTCATCTTAACTTCTTAGCCTAAATCACATATTTTTGTTGCTGCGAGCTTCAGCTAATACAAAGTGCTTTCACTTTGATCAGAGTGAAACATAGCAGAGTGAAAAATCTTTCAGCTTCTATATAAGCAAGAGATTCCTATGAGTTCTCACAAAAAAATTGAAGCTCTTGTTGCATGCAGTTACTCTTAAGTACCTGTTACAGTGCTCAAGCTTCTAAATTCACTCAGCTGTGTTTCCTGTGATATCTGTAATACAAAACTAAATTCTGCATGTCATTCTTATATAGTGTGTTCTGAAAATGACATTTTACAATTACTATTAAAGCAGGTGCATTTAATAATGGTGTTTTGATACTAAGAAAGTCATGCAGACTTGCACAATCAGATTTTAAATCTCTACTTTTTTCCCCTTGCTAACATTTATAGTGGACATAGCTAATTATGTTCTATGCCTTGATTACTTACTCATCAATGTGCCACGAACATATTTGAGTGCTGTAGTAAATTAAGCTTTTTGTACATAGCTCACAATCAGCATCTTGCCTATTCTCCAGTCATTTATTTAACCAGGCTGAAAAATACTGTCATTTATACAAATCAAAGCTACTGTTAGTACCTTTAAAATTTCACTGACCATTAGTAACACTGCAAAATTCTTCTGTGGAAAACCATCTTTTGTCCATTTATACAATAGCTTTTCTATTCCTTTATGAAGTGCAAACTCCTCTGTGCAATTTACTTAATAAGAGAAACAATATTGTGAAGATCGCTTGGCACAATCACACATAATGGTAATTTAAGAGTTTAGAAATATTGATAATGAAACAATTAGGTAATAACATAAAATGTTTTGTTCTCCTGGCTACTTGCTTAATTGCTTAGGTAGGTAATTCATTCTCTGGTGAAGGTATTTCAGCTATATAATGCGAAATACAGCAGTGCTTGAGACGAAATATACAAAAATCGAAAGAGGAAGACATACACACAGAGGACTCTAGAAGATATAAGGAAGCCTCTTGGCAGACCTCAGGTACTTATCACCCTTTTCTAATGCAGTCCTCCTTGTCCACCTGACAGTGCCTGAGGGACCTTTTCAGTTCAGTGATATGGATGAAACCAGCAGATCTGCTTAAAACAAATTCCAAATACTTCATACTATCTGTCCACACAATCAGGTTTACCTGACTGCCAGCCCCCAAAGTTTTCTCCATTTCCTGAGAGCTAAGTGGAAAAGGCATGTGTTAATTTCAGGCAACAGCATGTGGGCATAATACCATTCTTAGCACTGTAACTATTGTGTAGAAATATATTTCAGGTTATTACCCTAATAATATTGAAATAAAATCAGTTGGATAAATATATTAAAAAGACTTTCAAATAAAAATACTGAATGACAAGCTGGGGTAGACTTAATCTTGACTAGCTTCTTTTTTCCTGAAAGGTAACTCCTAACCAAAGCTACCCATGTCAACTCAGCAGAGTGAATGGAGAGTCAATGGAGAGAACAGCCTCCTTCAGAGGGACGTTCTGTATCTCCCAGATAGGCATCTCAGGAAAGCAGTAATTGCTCTTGGCCTCCCTTTAAGAGACACTAGAGAGATAGAGTGCCCTTGATTTGCTTAGATTTGGTTAAATAGATTTAGGAAAAATACAGACACCTGTGCACAGTAAGAAAACATACTGAGATGATGTTTTTACAGAATTATAAAACAGGAAAAGTCCTATTGTAAACTGGAGCAACAGTTGCAGGATACGATTCTGCAGAAATAAACCTGGAAGTTTTATAAAATTAAAGTAGCATCCATAAATTAGTCTTTTGACATTATTCTTGAGTCAATCAGATTATGCAGGCTCAGTGGAGAAAACTATTTTGATTGTCAGACTACAGAAATATGTGCCTTGTATTTGGCCTGAAGCATTGAGCATTTATTTCCAGCTAAATGAAACAGGCATTTTTGAAAACAGTTCTCCTAACAATAGAATTACACATAAATCTGAAAAAAAAAAGAAAGAAAAAAAAGAGAAAAAATACCATTTTAATGAAATATCATTATGTTGTCCCAACCTTCATGTTCAGTTTATTTTTCCCTTTCCTTGACTGTGGTACCTTCGCTTGTACGGTAAATGTCTTTGTAGAAGACGGACAGAAGAGGACAAGCGGTACTGGTATAAACCGAGGGCCCATTACTATCCAAAAAGTAGATTAAAAAAGGCAAAATATATATGCATATGTTGGCCTAATACACCTGCAGTCTCCATTAATTTTCAGGTATGGGAATTTCTTGAGCCTCGTGTTTTTTCTATTCAGTAATTTCTAAAGGGTTTCTTCTGTAAGGACTCGATGAGTTCATGTCCAGTCTCCCCTTGAATTCAAATCAGTTTCTCATAGCCAAAAAATCATCACTCAAGAGTTTCTCTGGTCTATCACACAGTATGTAAAACTACCTCCTAAAAGCTGCCTCTCACTGTTGATGTCCTCTAGTTCTTGTCACACATACTTCACTTATCCAGGCACAACAGGCCAGTATCTTGTTATCCACTTACGGGCAGTACAGAGAAGAAAAGGGGGTGCGGAAAGCATGAAATTCCTAAATCCTCAGTTCACAAAGTCTACAGGTGGCTAGTGGTATGGACTACCAGTACTATACCAAGCTCAATGCTAGCTCTTAGTGCAGATATGTTTCCTTTTGTTTGTATAAACCTGCCACCTGCTAGTCTCATGTGACTCCATTGAATTCTTACATTGTGAAAAATACTGCGTATTGCGTTCCCAACCTGCTTTCTCCATACTCCTCTCTGACTTTTTCTGTTATGTTACATGCAGAGAACTTAGAAGGTTCGGCTCAAACTTAAAAAAAAAACCCACAACCCAAAACCAAATTGATAAATGTCTGTCAAGTACTTTAGGCAACTGAGCTAGAAGTCATTTACAGGATGGTATGGACAACGAATCCTGCACTGAAAAGGAGCGATTGCTCTAGTAAGGTAGAGGTGTATGACTAGGGGTTGCAGTGCACGACACTGTTTACTCCCAGCCATTATCCTATGTACTGTGGCAAAAATATATAGAAATAAATACCAGCATTCACATTGGCTTTGCTACATTCTGGATCAGACTTCTGATACTTATTTTTGAAATATCACAACATTGATCCTTAAATCTAACTCAAAGAGTGAAGATCAGTGTGCTGCCACCCATATCTGAACATATACTACCTGGCTTCTTCTGCTTCAAGTAGGCATTGTCTATCTTGGATACTAACCTTTCTGTAAAAAAAAAATAAAATTTTACTGTACTGTGATAGGTTAGTTAGTGGCAGTTCCTGAGCTGTAAAAATCCTCCCAAATAGCTCCTACGGCAACGTGCTCCTAAAGCTGGTGCGATAAACTAATTAATATAACAAAACAACAGAACTGTCTGCCTTTGTTTTTATCCCTGCTACATGACAATTAAAATCAAGTGCAGTTCAGTGAAGAGATCTGTATTTTACAAACAAGCCTTTTTAGAATCATAGCATTGAGCTTCTTTTTACGCATTTCCCTTTAATCTGTGAAATAATGGGGTGATACAATGCAAAGTGACAGATTATCAAATTGTCTAGAAAGCTTCTTATAGAGTCTCTATTCCAGTTTTAAAGACCACATTGCCTAAATGGCTGAAGTGCAATGTTAAAATGCGATTTACAGTTCTCTGTAAAACTGAAGAACAGATTAAATTTGAATAATTAATTTTAACATTTTCATTTATTTTCTTGTACATTAAAGTTTAACTTGCTTATATCTTTTAATGCAAGAAATAAAATCTAATTCCCAGAATTCAGTTCTATTTTCAGTCAAAATGAAATGGAAAGGCTCATGCAATGTGGGAGGACTGCAATGTAAATTGATTAGCCACAACTTCCACCTTCCAAGTGAGCTTCCGTAATAGATGACAGACCTTTTTAAATCATGGAGCTGGATGTTACTCAACACGACAACATTTATTTCCAATTGCTCCATTTTTTCTGAGAATGCTATTATTCCATTTGAAATTTGACTTTTAAGAGGGTCAAAAAATACAAAACTGTGGTCCTTCAACACCTATCCTCTCTTACTCTGATAGTGGGTGTCATTATTGTTTCATTAGAACTAAAACCACGTAACATTTTATGACATTTTACCAGAAGAGTGGAATGCAATTAGAAAATGTAAAAAATTATAGTGGAAAAAGGAGAAAGATTGCACCCTCCCTATGTGCATCTGCACAGATATAAAGTAACTTAGACATGTAAAATTCTCAAAAGACCCTTCCTTCATTCTCTTGTGTTTTATTTATGATGTATATTTTATTATCTTAGAATTACAAAAAAAATATTTTGCTTATATATATATAGAATCAGATTGCCTTAGCAACACAAAATTACATACAGTAGGATGGGGAATAAAGAAAATAACGGGAACCATGTTAAATCTCTCTGATAATAACCCCCAAATAACTCTTAAATTCTCATAAAAGAGAGATTTAATTTTTAACATCAAAAGACTTTCTAGAACTATGAATTATTGCTGTGAACCACGGAAAACAAGACTTCTAAGCTTCTCTCAAATAAAAACAACCCCTCTGATGTATTTTGGAGCACAAAGCAAATCCTACTGTGGTCCTGCAATTTATATCAGTGTACATTTGGGGGAAGTGAAAAGAATAAATGGTTTGGTGGCAGATGCTGTGAAAAACGTTCAACCACTAATAACTAAACTAACAGCTGTTTTAAAGCCGCTCTGAGGTTTATTTTGAGTAAAGCAGTCCTCCCAGTGGAGATAGATCTGTGGGCAGGAAACAGGGAAGCTTGTCTAAGGAGCAAAGTGAATTTATTATTCGTTTGTTAGTCAGCAGGCACCTCTCCACTGATGGTCAGGCTGTCACTCACATTAGCTTGTTTGGATTTGGCTCCCATTCTCCTAAGATGCGATCCATCACTGTTGTGATGTCCACATTCTTTGATTGCACTTCACCCCATTCTTTGTACATGTATTAGCATGCAACACACATTTATGTATGGAAGAAAATGATGGCACTTCCATAGATCCTGTTGAAGTGGATGAAGAACCTTCACAAGCTGAGTGTCAGTAAAAGACACTGAAAACAATATGGCTTTCTTCTGTGGTGGATGTGTGCTGCTCTCAATGGTGTGACTGCTGTGCTCTGAGGCCCTTATTGAGTTTGGTGGCATCTATGCTTTGCGAATTCAGCTAATCGGTGAGTTTTATAGTCTCAACACCGCCATGTAAGCTAGCTACCAAGTCCATAGACCACCCTCTAAAAATCTCTTACTTTTATTCTTTGGCTCCATGAAACAACATCAGCTGAAGCTGTCTGGTACCCCTCAAAAAAAGGAAGTCTTCACTACTCCTCCAATGTGCTGTTGAGGTTTCTAAAAGTTCAGGATGCTCAGCATTATGTAGCAAACCACAAAACTGAATCCACAATATTTGTATATTTGGTATACAGCAGCAGTGTTTGAGTTCAATGTAACTGAAGTATAAATAAGACAAACTGAAGAACATCTCAAAGTCAAGTCAATAAAAATAAATTCAGATAAAGGAATATGCAGTGAGGGTCTGTTCCTATATTTATAAATACTGTATCAAGCCTTTGTAGTATTTCTGATGTTGCCAAAGGGAGATCATTAACCATCTGCAGTAAGGTCTTTAAAAAACATTCTGATAGTTTTCTTCTTAATACTTCTTAGCTGAAAACAGTATTGGTGTGTTATAATTCTCATTAGTTCTTAACAATGATGACCCATTAAAATGGGTCTAAATATTTTTACTTTTGTCATTAGAAATAACAGATATGTGTTTTCTACAGAGGTGTTTTCCTTTTACTAGCTATATATAGAATTAACTTCTAATTGTGAAAATATTTTTCTGCTTAATTATGCAACAAAGAAAGGCTGGGTTGAAATAGGATTAATATATCTTGTGGTTAATTAAACATGCAGCTACTAAGAAGATCACTCCAACAACAAAAGCAATTAAGACTTGGTTATGTATAGGACATAATTAAGCAGGAAGTTTTTGTAATCCCAAGGACTAATTATTAAAGCATTCATTCCTTTAAAATAACCTATTATATGACTTATTTTAGAGAAAACTATCAAATGTGAGTATAAGCACTGTCAACTCACATATCTTCTCAGCTCTTTTCTGATGTCAAAGATGAATTATAGCTTAAAAAACATGGCTTCGTTCTGAGAAAATTTGCCTCTATTTCTATCTTTATGCCTGTTGAGTAAGTCTCAGCTCCTGTGAGTAGATGTACACACAGACAAAAGCCCAAAATCAGTGAGGAAATTCCGATGAAAGCCTGTTTTGACACTCTATATTACAAGTCTCAAGGTGCTCTTGAACAAGACCCAGATAATTGAAGAAATGTTTAGTTGCAGTATTTTTGTGTCTACTGTGTTTTCCCTTTTAAATTCTCTTTCTCTCTCACCTTTTCTGCTAAGATTTTTCTCTTATGTCATGTTTTCTGACAGGGAAACTGCTCTTGCGTTACTTGCAGATCAAGCAGGATGAATGTTATCAAGCAGAGTGGAAAGAGGATCTTGCACTATACATTGCTATATAGACACACCTGAGTTAACATGGAAACAAAAACCAAAAAAGCCAAGCTATTAAGTATTCTGCTGAGACCAACACTAAACTATGAGTGGGATGTTTTTAGGGAAAAATACATGATGAAACCAATGAACAGGCTAAGATTCAGAAACAGTAAGAGAAATGTCCGTATCTACTTTATGTGGTGCTTTAACATGCTGAGATAGGACTGTTTCAGTTTTCTGCTTACTGCTAAGTAAATGGTTAACAATGGTTAATAGCCTGGTTAAGCACATTTTCCTCTCCTCTGAAGAAGGATGCAAGGTAGCTTGTTGCCTTCTAATTTAGATTAATTTGAGGTTCCTTTGCCACCACTACTTGTTTGTGTTTGTGTCTCAAATTCATTATTTACTTAGCAAAAAAGAGACAATCTCTGTTCATCATTTGCCAAGCCAGGAACACATCTGTTTCTATCTACTTTATGTACAGAACAGAATAAGAAAATTAATAGCAGATTTTGAACAAACATGTTCTGAAGTCAACCCAAATCTCATAATACAGTTCACTGAGTTTTTATAGTGGCTTAAAGACTAAAATCATACAAATACAAAATTAAGAGGCCTGTTCAGTGAAGAATAGCTTTCCAAGACCTTTGTATATTTTAATCATAAGATCTTGACAGATACATGAAGAAAATATAAGTGTCTTGCTTAGTCAAGAAGTAACATTTGGGAACAAACACACAAGGCTAACAAAAACAGCACAGTCCAGTTAATAAAGCATCAAGCTATCAGAAGACAGAACTAGACTCAGTTCTACTCTATTCTTTCGCTTTCATCCTGCATTGGCTTTTGTCTCATCTGTTTGTACATCAGGTATTTTTTGCTACTTAAAGACACTTGACCTTGTCAAGGTTGCTTCATTTCTCTCCGTCATCTGTATTTTCTTTGTCATCCTTTTGTCCTGTCGAGACTGAAATTATTGTGGGGCAACAACTGTGCCCAATTGTGCTTGAGTCTAAAACTAATTCAGACGTAGCTATGAAAACAATGAACAGTTTTATTAGGAAAAAGTGGATGCTATTTTGAAACACTGCCATGGAAGAAGAAGGCATGAATAAGAAACACATCTGCACCCTGTCTTTCTGTTTTCCTACCTAACCAACTTTGTAGCCATTTTGTTATTTTAAGAGAGGGCAAGGAAAATACGGTTTTGATTCAGAAATAGAGACAGAACTTTATTTCAAATCACTGGAAAGGATAGCTAGGTAAAGCAGGCAGGAATTTAAAACAATGAAAAGCTAACATCTTTCCGTTAAAATTTAATGCATGCCATTTTCAGAAGGTGCTGCTATTGGCACCAAGCAAGAGCAAAATTTCCACTGTAAATGCACAGTAACAAAAAATACTTCAGACTCAAGTCCTATGTACATAAAAATTCAGAACAACCAGGGAGTTTTTGCTTAGACTCCCAGATTTTTTAAAGCAAGATCAAAAACTGTTATTGTAATAGGAAATGGGACATTATTCAATTTAACTTTCATCTGCAGGGGAGTGATACACAGAGAAAAACTACAAGTCAGTAAGGGAACTGACAGTACTCTCTTGCAATGCTTTAGAGCTAGACATGATTCAACTGTTTATGGAAACTTCTCAGGTAATTTTTGTTAGTGATGATGAATTTGTTACGTTTCAAAGATAGGCTCTGGAACACTGAGTTAACCCCTCATTTTTTACTGAAGACTTAACTGAGAGGGTAGGGAATATAATTCACTGAACAGAGTAGGACTTTGTGCAATGAAACATTTTTCTCCTATAAAAACCTACCCATAGCTAATTTACAGTTCAGACAGACTTTTTCCTTTCTACCTGTTTATGAAGGTGTCATCATACAAGTTTTTATCGCAGGAAATAATCATGTGGTATCTATTTGTTGCCTATTTCCTGCACACCTTGCAACAGAGCTTCTGTACTCTGCCTGTCCTTCTAACAATCTCTTTGTATTTGGCCAGAGTAAAATCAATGATTCTACCAAGGCTCTAGACTTCACTACCTAAATGATAATATACAGCCTAAATACAGTATTGAGAAGGCAAAATAAACCAAGATTTTATGCTGCCTTATTTAATTTCAAGGCTTAAATTCAATTACCACTATAAACATTTCGATAAAATGAATTGCAGAAGAAAGCTTTACAAAGTCAGAAGCAATTTAGGGAGGGCAATGCTGAAATGCACAATTTAGTAACATTATCAATGTGAATAATGCATTTAACTTGAAATGATTTTGGGGAAAAACTGGGTTAGAAAGTGACCTCTGGAATGGCCATCAAATATTTGCTGACAGGTAACCGTGACTAGGAAATAAAGGCATATCTCTTAACAGTATTTCTCTAAGCTATGTGTTTGTTAGTAGTGTTAAAAAAGCATTGGGAACATATGAAGAGATCAGAATTTAAAAAAAAAAAAAAAAAAAAAAAAGCTTGCTGTTCATCCGGAGCTACAGACTGTCCTAAAAGCAAATAGTGATCATCTAGTTGTAAACTTAAGTCCGTGGTTTATGGGCAAGTGAAGAAGTCAGCAATGTGACCTGTTCGGCATTCTAGTCTCGGCAGTGCAAAGTAGGTAAATACAACAGTGTGAAATTTAGGAGTGGGTGTCTCTCTTTACCTGCTTTTGTCTTTGACTACATCACTCGGAACTATTTGTCCACAACTACCTTATTCTACCACTGGCTGCTTTTTATAGCGAAATTTATATATAGTGAGTTTCTGGCCAAGTATGGGAAAGGAAGGATCCATGTTAATAATTTAATCACAACCTGCCTTGTTATGTTGCTGCACCCTTTGAACTACCAGATTGTTTGAGCAGAATATTACCCTGTGAAGCTCCCCATCAAGGTAAGCATAAGACCAAGGAGATGCCAAAGCTGAGTGTTCAAGTGAAGTCCTTCAAACAGAAATGACAGCTGCCTTGCAAAGAACCACAAGAAAACAAAAAGATGACTTTGAGTTGGAAAGGTAAAATTACCAATATTGACTGTAAATCTTTCAGTATCCCAATAAAAAGCATGGCGCAAAGAAAGATTGATCTCTGCACAACTTGTCTTTTGCCATCTGAAATCTGAGAACTCACTTTTCTGCTTGTGAGAAATTATGTTTAAAAAACAGTACCAACTTTGCATCTGAAGAATGAGAGAGACCTTTTGTTGCTGTACATGTAAAGGACATTGGTTCCTTTCCTAATCTATTGGCGATGGCTATGGTTTATTGAAGCTGCAGAAAAGATACATGCTCTTTGTTTATAATGTGTTATAATTAAGCTTACAACTCCCATAGAATACTGTATCTTTCAAAGACCAGCCACAACACACTGCTTAGCAGTCCAAGCCTTCTAGAAGTCATGTAATTTCCTCATTATGTTAATTACTAGATTGGTTTTAAACTAACGTTTTATCCTATTCCAATTCTGTGTCTTTCAAGTCCTTATTTAATTAAGATGTTAAGCATTTTCTTTTTTTCCAGAGTATGGGTGTTAAAATATTTAAGCTGGTGGCCAGACAAAAAACACTTATTTGGCTACTTTAACCGGTATTGGTATTAATGCTTGCTTTGCTAACAACACAAATCAAAAGGTAATTAAACGATCCACACAAATTTCTCCTTATGAGTTGTTTTCAGCATTTAGGAAATGCTACATTATAGTGATTTCCTATCTAGTAAGCCTCTGCAGAATTCATTAAAAATAAACAGGTAAATACAACAAAAAAGGGGAGAAAGAGGCAGGTGCAATAATAGCAAGAAGCAAATACCACATGAGAAAGAGGAAGCAATATTCGTTTTTTTTTTTAGTGACAGAATGAACACCAACATGAAAATAAGCTCAGCTAATCAATATGAGATGAAAAATAATGTTCTCTTCCCTTGTTAAAAAAGGGAAGGATTCACCTCACGTAACTTTCATCATTCAAAAATTCATCTTCTAGTTTAAGCTAATTGTATCTCTCTCTCTCTGTGGCTAACAGGGTAAAGGCATATCTCCAGGGTGATTCATAACAGGAAACTTAAGATACTTACTTAGGGTAGGATGAATTATTCCCTGATAGTGCTGTCCTCTTTCCATTGACTATAGAAGGAGCCTAAGCAACTAATTAGAAGTAGATATTTTAAAGTATCTATAAATTGTGTATGTATATTTTATATATAGAATCTGTAAAATTAAAAATTGCTGTAGTTTAGTCTGTTTGCATCAGGTTATATAGCCAATAACTTGGTGAAATGCATAAAAAGGCCTGGTTTGTCTCTCTAGGCTCATGTTAGCTGTCCTCTGCACGAGGCTGCTGTAGCTGACATAGCATTAGTCATGATTACCCTCTGTCTTCTTTTAATCCTCATTTATCTTAGTACTTAGACAATTTCAGTTGACTTGTGTTGGTGGTGCAGAGCACAACACGTACCACTGTGTATTAGCTTTGTGTGGCAAGGTTTTGGTAGCGTGGGGGGGTTACAGGGGTGGGTTTTGTAAGAAGCTGCTGGAAGCTTCCCCTGTGTTCGACAGAGCCAATACCAGCCAGCTCTAAGTTGGACCTGCTGCTGGCCA
>JAOBAS010000072.1:6952785-6972513 GCA_025311575.1 Elanoides forficatus | reverse complement strand
TTCAGTTTAAAGCCATTACCCCTTGTCCTATCCCTACATGCCCTGGTAAAAAGTCCCTCTCTGGCTTCCTTGCAGGCTCCCTTTAGGTACTGGGAGGCTGCCATAAGGTCTCCCTGGAACCTTCTCTTCTCTTCTCCAGGCTGAACCACCCCAACTCTCTCAGCCTGTCTTCACAGGAGAGGTGCTCCAGCCCTCTGATCATCTTCACGGCCCTCCTCTGGACTTGCCCCAACAGTGCTTGGGGAGCACTTCCCCCCTTCTTATGCTGGGGATCCCAGAGCTGGACGCAGTACTGCAGGTGGGGTCCCACCAGAGTGGAGTAGAGGGGGAGAATCACCTCCCTCGACCTGCTGGTCACACTTCTTGTGATGCAGCCCAGGATATGGCTGGCTTTCTGGGCTGCAGATGATTTGACAGAAGTGTGTCCAAAAGGAAGGAAATCCCTGAAGAAAGTATTCAGGAGCAGAAAGAATTGCTGGCACTGATTACTCGCATTATATTTGGAACCAAACCTGAACAGTTACGTTGTTCTGTATTACCAAGCTGTATAGATATGAACTGCGATGAGTACAGAGACTCTAATCAGGCAGGTTACCTAAGTTAAGGGAAGCTCCTGTGCAATGAATTAGGCCAAGTAACTGACATGGCTTCTGCAGCACCGTCTTTAAAGGAATGGCAAGAGTGCCCTTCAGCAAGCATGTGGGGAAATTCAGACCCAGATTGACTGAGCCGGAAAAGTACAATTTTGGTCATCTAAACTCATTAACTTTTCCTCCACGTCACAAAAATACTTTCCTCCATTGCTAATGATGTTGTTTGTTGTAAAGGAGTGTTGTGTGGGGAACCTGGAGTTTATAAGTGAGTCGAGTCTAGATCACAACATATTTTCAACAATTGCAGCACCAATAAGGTGAGTATTCTTCTTGAACCCAAAAAGGCACAGTCTGTGCATGGAGCCACATAATACTTCATATTCCTGCCTCTGGAGCTAAACTGTGGATGTAGCAATCCAGAACACTTTAAAACAAAGAGTGTACTTGTTAATGGCTGCATTTTTAATTCCATAGAAGATTCAGAACTTTCCTTTTTGAGAGAAAACCAAGTAAAACAACCCCAGCTCATGATGGAGAAGAATTTATCTCTAGAGTCTATGCAAAAGTGCTGTGAACTGCCCATAAGTAGTAAGTAGCATTTACGCACGATGCAAACACCACTTCTCAGCAGCCATTACTGCAGCAGGTGCTCTGAGATGTGTTAGCACACAAGCTTTTAAAGAGAGGAACAGTTGATAGCAATAGCATTTGGGTAAGGATTCCCCAAAATAACTGTAAGTCAGAAAGATCTGTTCATAGATCCACGTACCACAAACCACAACAATAATTTTTAAAGGTATTCGGCAGGCTTTTACCCAATTTTATAGGCATTCTAGTGAAAATTATAAAAGGTAAAGCAAATAAGGCATGTGGAGAAAATTCAAAGGGCATAGAAAGCTAACACTGTGAAATATCATACTGGTAGGCCAGCTACTTTAGCAAAATCCAGAAATCTGTGTCTTACTTTAAGCCCATTTTAGGATACCATGGAATCGCTATTGGGACCATTCTTTGTACTATGTAGTTGCTGAGGGAAAGGGGCATACAGATAAGTTTGCTTTTGCATGCTTTTTCTTACAAATGTGTTTTGACTAAAATCTGTGAAAGCAGCATGACAATAAAATTGCAGTCAGCGTGTTAAAAGGTTACAATATAATACTCTGCATTTTAAGTTAAAAACAGAGAACTGCCAGCAAAGAGAACAATGAATGGACGAATTTAAATGACAGGCATGTCTTACAGAATTGTTACCTAGGCTTGAAGCATGTGAGTCCATCTCTACTCACAGACTGAATTCAGAATAATCAGTAGAAGTATATGACCAGCTTAAGCACTGAAAAAACAAATGTTTTTAATGCCTCCTGTTTTTTTTCACACAAGAAATGTTATGAATCGCTTTTGGACAAATATCGCAAGTAAAATGAGTTTCAGGAAAGGGTAAATTGGTCATATTCCTGTGAAGTCACTCATATCACAGCAATGTGATGAACTAAAAGATGAATATTTCTTCACAACTTTCTTTTTGACTAGATATAAAAAAGCACGCCTGATACTTCAAGGACTTGCAGAGACTGTACAAGTGGTCAAATTAAATTTGCAGGTTCAGGTAGGTTCAAATATAGCAAGACTTAGAACAGAATGGAAAATTTTAGAATATAAGAATTAACTCTGCAACCCCTTGCCATCTGTAGTTAATTAAAAATACTCTGTCACCCACAGGAGGAATAACACACCACAGGATATTTCTGTGGAGTCTCTGCACACCCTTGGTTTCTTGGTATCACTGATGGGGCTAAACATGATACAACTGCCTCTCTTTTACATGGAAAAACATTTTCTTCTGCTTCTCCATTGTAAAACACAGCAATAAAATTTTCCTCCTCTCCAGAAGTTACTAACTGCTGTTCAACAAGCTGCTCTAAAAAACCTTCAGCAAACCCCAGGATCTTCAGTTATTTAAATGTTAAATAGACAAGGCAACTGCTCCTTCCTTTCTGTACGTGTGTAAACTTGGAGAAAAGATAGTAATCAAACTGCTTAGCAACTGTAGGTAAAAAAGCTAATATGTCACAATTTATATGTGAAAATATTGCAGGGGGTTAGTAGCCACGTCTACTGCTATTGAGGCTTTCCACTGAGAACTGCACTGCAAACCGGCAGCTGACTCAAAACACTGCTATTTTCAACAGTTCAAAAAATGTAAATGTGTCAATGACTGGTCAAATAAGCTTCCATACTGGTGATTTATTGCAATCTTTCACATTAGCATGCTACTGACTTGTATAAATCACTCCCAGGCTGAAAACAACCCCTGTGCACAGCTTTATAATGAATTCATGTGCTGAATCAGTCTTGCTAGCTTCAGTGCAGTGTCAGAAGGTAATTTTGAGCAGTCTCAATTCAACAAAGATAATTTCTGTGAGCCGGATTTGCTAATGTGCACATAGCTGAAGTAAATATGCTTTTCTGAGGAGGTTTGGAAGGACGGAAGGGGGGGAAAAATCATCTCTCTCAGCAAATGAGAAGCCAGTAAAACAGATCTGTAACTACTATTTGAGTCCACTAACAAAGGAAAATCCGTGGCTGCTGGACAACTTGTAAGGTTTGGCTTGTGGAGGTGAAGGTTTCCCTGAGCAGGGTTTTCTGCAACTGAGGTACCAAAGACATGAAGACCTGTGTGGGCTTCCACGGCTTCATCATCTACATGTGGCAGAGTTAGGATGGTTACACTCAGAAACTGAAGAATATGAATATAATCTTAAACCAGTCAACCGTCCCCATACCTGAAACACAAAGAAGATAAACATTTGGGAAAATGTATGTGAAACTTTACCTGCAACCACTGTGACTGGTCATTGTGGCCAGAGGTCCAGGCATTAACTTTGCCTTGCTTGTCCAGCCGGGCCTTCCTGGGCTCCCAAGCAAACATGTCCATGTTGAGTGTACGGAAGACACTGGAGGCAGTAATTTGGTAGTCCTGTATATGTCCTGATTTCATCCCCAGGGGTTCAGAGCAACCTGGAACAGCAAAATAAGATCTGTGACACTACCTATTTATCTCTGTAAGCAGTTTAGGTCTTCCATTATGGAAAAGAAAACTAGCAATTCTTGAAGAAAAGGCTTTAATCAAGTCTATTGTTGGAGAAACTTGCAAACAGACAAAGGAAAAATAGCCAATTCAAGGCACTTTATTTCCACACAACCTTGGAAGAATAAAAAACAAGATAGAGAATTCAACATATTTTATCCTGGCATAAATTTATGAAGGAAAACAAACAGAAAAGATGACTTTTGTCTCTTCTTATCTTGGTTTTTCCTGTCCAGCAGGTTGCTATTGTTTCCCCTATTCAGTTTGATTTTCTCATGCTTTTATGCCATGTCACATCAACCATGTGTTTGCCTACTGAGGAAACATTAATTTCTCTTAAAGCCACTGCTGAAGTAAAATGTTAACAAGCACTGAGCTCTTCTACACTTTTGAATTACTTGACATCTAGCCAAAGACTTAGAAAGCCCCAATACCCACTGACAGAGTGGAAGACTACAGAAAAACAACTGCAAAGAAAAATAGTAGGTAGAATAGAATAGGAGGAGATAATCGCTTAGGAGAAATTGAGAGTTAATGGCTTATTTGTTTAAAACAGCTGGATGTCCCACATCATTGAATTATTTTGATTATAGCAAAAGATAGATCTTGGCCTTCTCCTTTCTCTGTTGGGTGTTCATGAAAAAAAAAAAACCTGACTCTGTGTTTCTCTGCCTTGATATTATACACTGGGAACATGAAAGGTACATCTGGATCCAGAAGAGGGAAGAAGCAAGCTGACAACAGGAGAATTACCCTTTGGTAGCAGCACTGTAATAATAGTACTGGAAGCCAAGGGAGGCAGATGAGCTGCATGGTTTTAAGTTTTTAAAAATTAATAAGAAGAAAGGCAAGTCAAGTGGCTGAGAGTGAGAGGGCTGCTAAGAGGTCAGTAAAGGGAGATGTATGGCTGGGTGGAGTAATGTTTGATGGTTGAGGAAAAGGTGAAAGATGGAGATCGGAACATAAAAAGAAGCTGTTTTCTTATTTCCTTCCTGCCCCAGATGTCAAAAACCTGCATATGGGCAGTTGTCCCAAAGTTTCCACTTCACAAATCTGGGGATCCTACTCAGTTCAGTAGCTGACTGGACTCAGTTAAACAGCCAATAATATTTTAACATACACTAACTCATTGAGTGAGAGTGTGCCCAGGATCTAACATACATGGTTTTGCAAGGAGCGCATTATCACCGTGAATGCACAGAACCTTCACTTTATGTATCATTGGGAAGACAAAGGTTTTCCACCTGACACTCACATCCCTTGCCGGTGAGCTGGTTCCTATCAGGTAATCATTTGCTGAGTCACCAGCTGTGTTTCTTAAAGCACACATGTAAGTTGTGAAGGCTTTCCTGCTGGGACCATGAACCTACTCAGTTGGTGTCTCTTGATAGAGCCAGAGCACTGTGTGACCACTTAAAACACCTTCAAAGTTTTAATTTTGTTTTTCACTTTATTTGAGCTAGGTATCAAAGCTGGTTCCCTTTTTCTTAAAAGTCCATTTCCTCCACAGCATGTTTACCCAGATTTAAAGACCTGATTCTTTTTTAGTTTCTTTGATATTGTTAGCAAAGACCTTTTGGTCAGATTCTACTTTCTGTTTCTCCCATAGGTTTAACACACAGAATTAAGTGGAATTATTATGGATTCAAATCAGTAAGGCAAGACCAGGCCCTTTGTGGTGGTGTCTAACACCAGGAGCAAATGCAAATTACCAGAGACAGATAATAATATGCTCTTTAATGTAGTAACTACTTTATTTAAAATTTGAAATACTGACATGTTTCATATTCAATTAAAAAATAAACAGAAAAGAGAGTTAATTTTTGAAAAAAACCCAACCTTTCAGAACTGATTCTCAGTGCACAAACGCAAATTGCATGGCCTTGTCTGTAGAATGAACTACCTAGTTCAAAACAACAACAAAACAATTTTCCTTGGAGCATGAAAGAGCAATTGATAGCACAAATGAGAGAGATTCATCTGTTGCTTTAGAGAAGGACTTGGCTTATTATTCAATTTTGAAGTATCACTCCAGGATCACAAGGGCTGTCAGCAGGAATGTTTCATCTGAGGAATCTGAAGGTGGTTCCTGACACAAAAACATGGGTTGTCAAAACTGTTTTTCAGTGCTGGTCCAATCCATCAAAAATGGTTCTATCTTTTCTGAGTATTATTATTGATTTATGAAACAACAGATGTGTCTGCTTGTGTGTCTGTGCATGCGTGCATGCATTAATGGAATTTTACACTTGCCTTCCTTCTCCGCTGCCCCAAAGGGAGAAGGAAGACAGTTGTTAAAGGTAACAGGAGAAAGTGAGAAGAACAATGAGAACAGAAGAGATGAACATGATGCACACGGGTGGCAGAACAATGTCTTAGTGCTGTGTCACAAAGAGCAACAGCAGACCCAGCCGCTTCCCAGCTCCTATGGCACCCTGCTGCAATGACAGAAGATAATGCTTGTTTATTTTGATAGGCGAGCTATAATCTAGAGTGCAAACGATGGAATCATCAAACTAGTACAAAACTTTGTGTCTGTAGATAGTCATCTCTCATAAAGTGTGTTTATAATAATGCTCATGACTCCCTGGGACATCTCCACTGCACTGTATCTTCTTTAAGTTTCCTTTGCAATGTCCCTGCAAAAGAATTCAATCTCCCTTCCCATTTTTACAACCTGCTAGTGAGAGCTGATGTAGTCATACTTAACGGCTATGCTCAGTGGAGCACCTTAGGTCAAACTGTTTGAGATGCTTTGGATATAACCACCTGCGATAAACGATGTCTGATAACTCCATATGTTTAAACCTATCTCAGTATAAGTTTGCAGTTACTTCTTACTTGGTTTAGCTCAATGAAACAGGAGCATTGAGATAATGAGGATGAGTGTGGATTTGCATCTGAAAACTGGAAGAATCCACATGAAAGTTATTCTCTGTTGACTCTTCTGAGGGCACAATATTTTACTCTTCAGTCTGCATCCCATACCATGTCCCTCATCTACCTCTTCTTTCAAGAAAGCTCAAACCCTCAAAGGAAATATTAAATATCTAGTGCAGTGGAAGCAAAACCACAAACAGATTTGCATGCAAAGGTCTATGTGCATCTTGTCTTGGGCCAGGATTCATGCAGTATTGGCAAAAGCAGCATAGGTCAATTACTTGAGGGCAAAGGTGATTTTGTTTTGATTAATACTGTGATATTTTTCTGAAAATCAAAAGCTTTAAAAAATTTTCTTCCTATTAAGTGACATAGAATTAGATAGTGCTGAAGACGAACAGGGGAGGGGAATGTAGTATTAAATGCAGATGCTACAAGGTCCTCTTGTGTGTGAATTTGTGTGAGTGGTACCTATAGGTACTGTTAGGGCAGAGAAATAGTTACCAGTGAACAACATGCCAAGAAGAAGAAAATTACATGCTCAGAAGATGCTACGAGTCTTACAAGGTTGGTTAAGTTCTGGAGACAGCATCCCCCTGCAAGAACTGACAAACTCAGAACACCAAGAATTTGCTGAATTGGCATACAGCCACCAACATACATCAGCATCAACCATGTATGATATGGACCGCATGCAAGAAGTCAGAGCCTGCTACATGCACGTTTTAGTGTGTGAGTGAATTTCATGAGTAAATGACTGTTGGGCGAACAGTTATCTGTTTTTAAAAACAACAGCTTGATGCTACTATTAATAACAGCTTAATGAATAAAAGCATTCTAATAAACAGTAGCTGCGGTCTTTCTCCCCTCACATCAATAATCTATGAAGGGAGGGAATTTACAACACAGAGATGTGCAAAACACAACTAAGGCAGGAACACAAGCCCATGAAAATTAATGCCTAATTTATTGATGGGCAACTCCGCAAGCATTGATCATGGTTTTCAATAAGATCTGACCATGGGTCCTGGTAAGTAAAACTATTTATGAGCCTAGAGGAGCTTATATTAAACATTTTGCTGAAGTTTGTCCTAAGAAAGAATTAGTTTTCATGATCATCTGGTGCTGAGAGACAGTCTCCCTCCCTTCAGTAGTGACTCTATTCTCTAGCACCAGGATTTGTTAGAGAAGCCAGACCTCTCAAAGTGTTTTTCTGCCTAAGACAGAGCACCTGGAATTAGAGTAAATTAGTCTGTCGTTATGTATAATTATACTCTTCTTTCAGTAAGATTGAAATTGTTCTGCTGAGCCTTGGCTGCCTGCAGTTCTAAGAAATGATGACCTTGAAACTGTTAGGAGACCACTGAAATGAATTCACTTCAGTAGCTTTCACAGTTCTTTGAGCAAAACAATTCCTAGTAATTCTGGCAAGGACTTACTCTAAATTGTGGTTCCAGAAATGGAAGACATAAAAAAAAAAAATCTAATAGGCTAAAGCAGCTAGACAGAATTTTCTATTTACTCTCAAACCTATCTATATTGGAAAATGGCTACAGTGAGATTAATGCATTAACTTTTCATTTCTGAATCTGGTTTTGATACCACTAGAGGACTGAGAATTATTTAACTCCAGCTGTTTTGATATATCATTCGTAAACTGGATGACTATTGTTCGTACAGTAAGCAGGCAGCCACATAAAAGTCATTCTTAAATTAATTCAGTGGAGGGCTGCCATTGGTAAAAGGTTGATCTCTTGAAAAAGATAAAAAATTTACATGCTTTACTGAATTTGTAAGGGAACATGGTTCTTGCAGAGAGTGGCTAGAGGTCAGGCTTTACATTTATGAGCTCTAACTTCTGCTGCTACAAAACTTAAGAGGGTTTGTATTGGCTCCACTTGTTCATTTACTTTTTGCTATGAGACGCAATCCCTGCTTCTGCTAGAAATCCAGAAAACAAATCTAAACTGAAATCTTGACTAAAGCAGTCCAGCAAAATATATCTTACTGCACTTTGAGTGGTCCTTGACGGCAGCTGAAGCACCCTTGTTCCTCTGAGGATGTCACACAGCACATCAGCGTGGTCACCCAGCAGCCAGGAGAAATTACTCAAATCAGCTTTAATGCCTGCTTCTGCCATGACTCCACTGTATAACACTGCACAAACAGCTTCGTCTCTCAGAAACTGTTTTCAGCGCTTAAATTTGGGCTGTGCTGAGTGTGACTGTGAGTTAGAGACTCTCTGTCTCATAGTTGCTTAGTATGTAACATTACAGGTCCTGATAGCTGTTGGTACTTATTAAAACCACTATAAATGACCTTTTCTAGGTTGCACGTAATTGGAGGCCAATGTCCACAGAAAAATTTACAAAGTGTTATTAGGTTGCTTCCATATTACCTTACTACTATTACTGCCCTACTGCAAGCAATGGTTGTCACTTACACCATTTAGGTAAGTGTCGCTGCTTATATAATGTACATAAAAAGAGACAGGTAACTGTCTGGATAAACTCAGGCCTCCCAACTGCATTTTGCCAGGAACAAACTGTGCACGGTTTAGACCTCAGGCACAAAAATGCACTGCTTGACGGTTGACATCTGAGGGGTGCAATTGCAGAAAACCTACCTGACAGTTCACAGCCAAGAAGTTCCATTCTCAACGTGCAGTGTCGTCTGCACACCTGAGGATACAGCCGTACGTACTGCGACTTAATCGGAGGGGTGAAGGAGTTAGCATACGGGGTGTTATTGTCTACATTTCCACGAAACACCTGTGAAAAATGACATATTCATAAAAATGCACCAGGAGAATTACTGGAGGTTCAGTTCTGTCTCTCAAAAATATCTGCATTGCTCTTCTGACTGTCCCTGCACATTTCTCCACAAGCTTTTCCCAAGTAGAGACTGTTTCATCATTTCTAGTGCCCAACATACAAGTTTTTAAGCAAAACATACTGCCATGGGCTTGCATCGGCATGCATTTGCCACCTGCGCTGAATCAGGACCTCTATCTTGTCATTCCTAGAAACTGAAGCTACTAATGCAACTAAATTATGTCTTCTTTTCTAATTAGTGTACTAAATAGTCCCAATTCAATTTAGCCTGCAATTATTTACGCTGATTGACATTTATTTTTTTCCCTCTACTTCAAGAACCTGATCCAACTCCCACTGAAGTGCACTGTAACCCTCCCACTGATCACAAAGGGAGCTGAATTAAACCTATAAGCATTCTGCTATTCACTCTTCACTCTAACCAGATATGCTTGTACTTTCTTTTCCTTCCCTCATTATATACTTCTTCACACAGCATTTTAATTTCCTAATACAGAAACTATGTCTAATGCTGCTAAGTGCCTTAGTTCTATCTTAACTTACCCAGTAAAGGGATTTTTGTGCTTTGTATGCACAAGTCTATAAAAAAAAAGGGTAACTATAAACTGTAAACACATACTTCCCACTGGATGATGCTGTTTGTGCAGTACAGATTAGCGCTGATGAATGGGCTCTATGCTTTTAAGGGTTAACACTAATCTGCCAATGTAATAAAACTAAATTCAAAATGGAGTAATGAGTAATTACTGGTAAGCTAATTAAGATGAAAACCAGTTAAGTGTAATAAACAGGATTATTCTAGCCTTGGGACATAGTATTTATACAACCATCAATTAAAGTATAAGAAATTCTTAGCAGACAGAAAGTGCAAATTTATTGATTTTTTTTTTCAGAGAAAAATAATAACAAGGGAACCTATATCATACTGTCAGGCAATTATGCTTATCTACTACAGACATTTCATATTTCTGAAGGCGGCTAAACCGTAAGATGTATTCATATACACATGACTTAATCTTACCATATCTTCATTTGTGCCTTTTACTTTGTACATTGTCCACGACTTCCCATCATTACTGTATGCAATTTTGTAAGATTTTACATATTCTGGACTTCCAATCCTCTTGGCACCTTGAGTTATAACTCCAGTGACTCGCATCTTCTTCTGCAGGTTTATCTGAAATAACAGTACAATGTTATCACTAACCATATGAGGGACACAATTCTGATTCGTTTGACTCCTTTTTTTTTTTAAATGACAGGAAGGAAGAAATGAGCTGTAGCATTTAAGTTACTACCTTTACACTTGTGCTAATTCCTTTTATCTTTCATTCATTTCATGTACATATGCACATAAATAAATGAAAAAAACAACCAAAAGCCTGTACTATGCTTATGTCTTCATGTTTATGTGTACACACACATACCTTATTGATAAATAGGATATTACCTGTGTATTACTGGGATTTAGCATATTACTGTTATATAGGATTACTGCTATGTATTTCCTTCCTAAAAAGGAAATGCAACAGTGCGATAATTTACCAAAGGCTGAATCTTCTGTTCTATTAGAAGCCAATTTGCAATTCCATACAAAAGAGCCTAAGTTAACTTCAGGTTAAATTTCTTTGTGAAAGTAAAAATACATGGATATTCTGTAAAGCAAACAAAGAGACCTTTCCTTGATTCTCACTGAAAATTCATATGTCTAAAGATCATGGTTGAAATGCTAATCCCAAAACAGTCAATGGCAAAATATCAATGGCTATCAATGGATATGAACATTCCCTGTGTCTCAGTTGACCTCAACACCTTGAAGTACAAAATGAAGAAGTATGGAGAGTTCAACAATATACAACCTTAATTTTGCCTTCTTCATCTATCTATGATATGGGAAAGCCAACTGTATTCTTACAATATTCAGAATGTGATATTCAAATCAAACAATGCTGGCATTGTCAGCCTCGTCCCTACAATGAAGTCAACCATGAAGCGATCTGTGGCAATTGCACTCCCACCCTCTTGCTGGTAGGCAGCTGAAGTCTGTAACTTTTGCACCAAACGAAGCTTAACAAAGAGCTGTCACACTGTGAGAATTGCATGAAGATGCAGGCAGATGTGTGATAAAAGGAGATGAATGAAAATACTAGAGAGTAAACAACTGGAACAATGCAAATAATACATTAAACTACAGCAGCACTTGCCCCCTCCAAATGAATCTTATTTCTGCTCCCTCGTTAGCGGAGCTGACCCAGCGTGATCCCTACTATTTGGGATAGCAGCCCCAGTACAGGAATATGGGGAGTCAGAAGCAGATCAGGTATCTGCGGTCCAAATACTTTAATCCCTTTATTCTTCACATGCAAGCGTGGTTGCAAGATTTTCTCTCACTTGGTAATGTAATCTAACCTCTATTAAGGGTGTAAGACGATCAAACTTCAGTGTTTTAATATCTTACTGTGTGCACAATGGGGAATTGGAGAAAAACAGAATTTTACTGCTTTTTTTTAAGTCTAGCTCTTTCTCTGCTACTTATCTGAAATAGCTGGGCTTCTGCCATTTTTCTTTTTGAAGCAAAAGAGATTTCAGCATAGTTTTACCATAGTTCTCCCTATAAAAACTAATAAACAGTCATACACCTTTAGAACAACAGTGGGTATTTTAGATGTTTAGACTCACTGAGAGAGGAGAAGCTGCCTATAAAAGAACAGATTTTTTACAGGATCTTTCTTGGATACACCAGGAAAACTCAGGAACATTTGCGATTGCAATGGGAAGAATGGACTCACATCAGAAATTTAGACAGGTATAAATAAGAAGAGATTCAGGCCTTTTTACAGTCTTGGGAAACCTTCTTTTCCCCCATTCCAGGTCTCCCAGAGAAGAAAAAAAAAAGACATTATATTTGTAAGAGAACAGCTCCAGAGACTACTATCAGCCCCCTAACTATATTTAAAAATGTAGCTACATGGAATAGTAACCAGCTAGACATAAAGGTTTCTGGAATTCTCTTATGCAGATTTCACTCTCTATATGGAATTTAAGAATATTAAACAGGCAAGTGGAATTTTTCATATATTTACAGAATTGTTAATAATTAAGCGAACACTGTCTCCAAAAAGAAATTAGAAAGCACAGTGAAACAGAAACCAGCCATTCATTGTTTGCCTTTTGCATATACTGACTAGTAGTATCTTCACATTTCACTGTTTGGGAAAAGGAAGATACAACGCAATACCAAATAAATTCTTTGATCCAGTTATGCATATACCTAATATTCTTTCAGCTTCATTCCTAATCTTTGTTTTTCCAGATAATAATCTCAGGGAGGTTTTTTGGATGAGATTTTATGTGGAAATTTTTCCCCTGTTTACTCAGAAAGAGTAGTTTCTAATGAAACCATGGCTTTAACCACTGGATGTTGTATTCCCACACTGGCTCCTTTCCATGCCCCAGCCTCCATCTCTAATGCACAACAAATCAACCGCTAGCCTCCAAGAAGCAAAACAATGACAAAAACCCCACCCAAAGGTAATCTATCAAAGAATTTAATACTGTAGTTGAAACTCAAACTTGAAAAAAAGTCGTACTGAATGAAGGGAATATTTGGTCAGGTAATCATAAAAATGAAATAAAAACAATTTAAATACTCATTTTATACACATACTGTTTAACCTGTGTTCTTCGAGCTTCAGGAGGTAAAAAGCTGGCCTTTTTTCTGCTATATACCAGCCTGCCCTATACCCTTATCCGGATATCTGTACATATAAGACATACAATTTTATTTACTTACTTCTCTGTTTTAACAGACAGAATCTTTTCTTTTAGAGGCTTTCTTGGTCGGTCTCCATACTCTGAGTCACAAACTGAGCTTTAAGTATTGAGAAATTAGTATTGAGCTTGATATAACACAGGAAATAAAACCAGGATACTGTGTTTTGCAATAAGGTCTATATATTCTGGCAACGTTTGCAGAAAAGTCCCAATGAAGGGGGAAAAAACCCGCTTTCAAATCCCTGCAGCTTGCTTACATACAAAATCCCCATGGGGCTAACATCATGCCTGCAGTAGCTCCTTTCAGTGCATATGGATACACCAGGAATTAACTGGCCCTTTGTGTCTGGATTCTTTTATGTGTTTTAAATTTTTCAAGTCAGAGCTTAGCAAAACTCAGAATATTACAACTGTGCAATGACTACAATGAAGCAGGTGCTGAAATCTTTCTTACTTAATGTACTTCAGTAGGAAGCAAAGTTCCCCATGTGAAATGCGAACTAGCTCCTTTAGCACTAAAAGCATTTTCAAAGGTATTTTTCTGCAGCAATTTTGCAGAAAAACATCTTAGGAAGCTCTGCTTTGTGGATTCAGATCTAGGACAGAATGTTATATATTCTAATTACATGGGTGACTGTGTTCTAAAGCAAAGAGGTGAAAGTCACTAGGATAAGAACAAGAGTTTAACATAACTTTTTTAAAAAGATAATAGCTTATTCAGTTCCAAAGAAACCCTTATCATTACCTAGATTAACTGGAAAAAATCAACGATGGTAGAAGATCAAGAGTGTTTTGAGGGATTTACCCTAGTAATTTAAGTTAATGCATGGTAAGGACATTGTAAGAAGAAGACACTTGCACAAAAATTTGAGGAAACTATTTACAGCCAGAAAAAAAAAAAAAAAAAAAAAGATACGGATCAGTTCTACAAGCCCTATAAATTCAAGGTTGAGAGTAATGCATTCAGACTTGACACTCAGATCCAGTCCATAGAGCTGTGTTCAGCCCCAGCTCAGAGGGCACTCCTGGGTCCAGCAACTTCCACAGGACCTAATTCACCCAACATATGTCAAGGATTTGGGTGTGATGTTCACAAGCAGATCCGAGGATGCCCATTGCCCTGCATCCTCATGGCATGAAGCATTTTATGGAACTTGAGTAAAATACTGATTAACACCTACAGGTAATGGAATCTGCCTTACACAGGTTTTGCATTTCAATGAGGAAGTTCTCTGGGGCTAGAATAAATGATGAACACTCAATCACTCAGGTAAAACTGCATGTAAAAAAAAAGCCAGTAATCTGACATCAACTCATTTAAATTTGATGCTACAAAAAATAGATTATGTCTACACAATATACGGTGGATGATGCAAAGTCACCATGCTGATATTGCAAAAAGCTTAGCTAGAGCCCAGGCATGGCACTCAACTCAAGTTAATAGACAGTGCCGAGGGACAAGATACAATACCTCGGAGTCCCTGCTGTATACACTGTTGAAGGCTGAATTCACGTACTGCAAGTCACTTGGTGCCTTCTATACTATGTCATATAGCCAAAACTACGTAAAGAGAAAATCTCTTGAGGCATACTCCCTTGAGTGCGGTGTATGCCCAGGAGCTGGGGAATAAAATCAACTCTATCAGTTTTAAAAGTTCCCAGCAGTCCTTGAAATTTCTTTTAACCTTGTTCCTTTCAACCACCACAATCATCTTGACTCCATGATTAGACCACTTTTATCATCACAGCAGGTTATAGAGTCATGGCCTCTTTCAACAGGAGGGGAAAAAGTAACCAGAATGCCATGTTTCCTCCTCTCAGCACTGATTCTGTAGGATTAATTACATATTAAACAATCTTCACTGGTGTACTAATGTTTTTGACTGCAATGACTCACACAAATCTGTTTTAGGATGCTAAATCATTCAGTTTTCTACACTGATGAAGATGTAGCAAATCAATATTTTACTGGAACTTGAAAAAATCTGTATCAGAAAGGAAATAAATAAAAAAATTTCCTGAGAGAAAGTGGCAATATGAACAAGGTAATTTTATGAGTTCCTGTAGATTGTACAGTGCATAATTTTCAAAGGCAATTCAGAACCAGTCCTGCAAATCTGCATGGTGTGTATGCAGCTTCACTTTTAGGTTTGAGTAAATGTAGGACCTTAACACTGGTGGGAACTGCTTCATGCTTGTTTTCCATTAATAGTCCAAAGGACTCCACAAAACAAAGACCTAAAATAACTTCCCAGCATGTTTAACAAACCTTAGAATTGTAGAAAAAAGACTAAGTTCACATTCATAATACATCAATGTAACAGAACAGCAGAGATTAGGGACAGCACCAGTGGAAGAAGTTCATATTCCTTTTCAATTTGTCATCAAATAGTATATTCAGTGTGCAAAAACTATGTACTTGACAAAAAAGGTAAAAAAATCAGTTGCACCGGTCTCATCTACATTATTACATACAGGAGAGAAGAGGGATGAGAAGATGAAGTGACTTTAGGAAGACACCATATGTGATGCTCCTGGCCAGAATACATAATACATAATACATACATATTCCCCTCATTTGTTATTGCACTATTAGCAATAACACCACTAACATTTCATACAGAACAGGTTTGTCTGAAGTATATCTTAAGAGCAAGCTTCCAAGATACGCTCAGATTAAAGTCTTCATGAAACGTTGGGTCTTTGAGACTGTAAATGTAGTTTAACATGAGCCTTCATTCATAAACAGAAATGCAGTTTATGAAGAACTATGGTGTTTACCTGTTTCACTTATAAGATACAATAGCGTTGCTATAAATAATTCTCCATCTTTTCTAGCACAACATATATATATATATATATATTTACTAATACTCACTATTACTTATATAAAAATAGGGTTGAATAAGGGATCAAGGTTATATTGGCATTCAAAGATTTATTATGGCAACCCTTCCCTGCTGATTTCATCAGTTTTTGAAGGATTGAAATTTAATTTTTTTTGTCTTTTTTTTTAAAAAGTGATAATTATGATAAAGCTAGATAGAAAGGACCCACAGAAACATTTTGTGATGAAAAGTAGGGACACTTGCCAATGGAAATGTTTGTAATAAACTCAGGAAAGGAGTAAACTGACATGACTCCCTCAATACTGGGAAATTTAGTGAGCCTGAAAGCTCCCTCCCATGTTTCCTCTTCCAACTTCAAGCACTAGAGGCCCTGAACACGACTGAACACTGCTGTTTCACCCTGATGTCATGTCAAGAGCAAGAGGCTGCAGAGCAGGACTCGGCATGTGATGAGGTGTGGAAAGGTCAGAGGAGGTCAGTCACTATTATCTTCCCTGTTGCAAAGCATTGCTGGCACCAGGATATAAGGTGCTCATATATCTTGCCTGTCTGTGGCTTTTTGTTACTCTCCTAATCAGCACTGTCAGCAGAGCTTCTCCAGATTTAGTTGAGGGCATTAATGCAGTCAGCATAGTAGCAGCGATACGTGTTTTAACTAGCATCCAGATTAGGTAACGCAGTGATTCATCCATGGTAGCACTCCAGCTGTTGCTGCCTTTCTGGAAGGAGGTTTATTACATGGAGAAAAGCTGACTTGTTTTATCTTATAATTGTGACAAAAAATTGTGATTAAATTGTGATTGCTAGAGTTCATTTCACAAATAATAATTCCTAACGTGATTGTGGGATTGTACCTTGCAGACAAACCAATTAAATAGTCAGTTATTTCTGATCCCAAGCCCTTTTTGTTTTGCTTACATGGATGCAGATCCAGCAAAGTCCTTCACAACTTTGCTCTTAATTCCTCTGCAAACTCATCCTCCCAATACTGTTGTTTCCAGAGAGCCTTGCCAGTCTATTACACCTTAAGGTAACAACAAACATTTCTCAGGTGTTCCCTGTACTCACTTACATCTTAGCCCCAGACAACCATCTAAAAGCAACTCATCACCTTTGCTATCTTCAATAAGATTATTTATGTGCTTCAAGTTAGGCATGCTGAATCAGAGATGGAAATTGGCCCACTAATTTAATTTGCCATTCTGTGAAAAGATCAGAATATTATAGGTTAAACCCTACTTCTGTGGAAAACAGAAATACAGGGATTGTTTGGCCCATGTAATGCTAATAAGGAGGACTTGAACTCACTTCATTCGGCTTTTGTTGAGAACTTTCACTATATGCCTCAGAGGGTTTACATAATTAGACAGACTAAAAACTTGCTTGGTCTGTTTCTTCTTATTATTAAGTCATTATTTTAGTCCCAAAGGTAGTTGTTATGAATGCCATTAACTGGATGATATGAATTATTCAAATACTGGCATGTTTAGACTGTCATCGAGAGAAGAGGCCCATAATCAATCTTGCATTGTTCAGAGGTTTGTAGCCCTGTAAAATTTCATCTCATTTACAAAGTATTGATTAAATGGGTATTAACTACCTGCAATTTAAGGTTAGCTAAGAAACACTAAGGTCATCTATTGCTATTATGAATTCCTTCATATACTATGAACTTGTGAATACTCTTTCTGTCTTTGGCATGCTAACGTTTCCCAGAAAGTACTTCCCCAAAATGTCTAGAATACTTGTTAAAGTATCAGGTCAAAGAATGTGTAAATAAAAATGTCAGAGAAAATATCTATATGTATTTCCACTTGTAAAATAGCTTTGATCAATAGCTCATAGAGGTTAGAAGATAGGATGTTAGACTCAGGTCACAGAAACAAACATGCACTTTTCTTTTAATCCTACATGAAAACCCTCTTCTTCAGGGAAAAGAAGTAAATTCAAAAGCTGCAGTATTAAAATCACCATGAAAATATACTCAGGGAAAATTCTTAATGTGCCCATTTGCAAAACTCAGAGGTACTTTCTATTGCATCCTTTCCATTTGTTTTTAAGGCACTTTGGTAGATGCACTCTGGTAAAAACTCTGATAACAAATATGACCTGCCCTCAAGCCCAACAAAGACTACAGGGAAGAATTCCCATTCTGACTTCAGTGGGCTTTGTCTAGATCCTATGTATCTTCTCAAACCAAGAAACGTTAAGTAAGAAGAAATGTGCTAGAAAATGACATGTCTGTTGCTTAGATGAAGAAATTCTCTTAATTAGTTTTGAATATTAAAGCTGAACCTGGAATTAAACCCATCCGTTGAAAGATGGGAGCTAAAGCAAAAACGGAAATAGCAGGGAACATGCAGGAGATCAGACTTCCCTGGTACTGTGAGATCCCTACTGGGGTATTGTGATCACTACACATTCCCAGCTTATTTTAACACACTGGGAAACTAAAGCTACTTAGTTCCTCCAACAGAATAAACCCAGTAAGTGATAATAGTGCTATCAAATGGTGCAGAAACAACTTGCACAGAGAGTGTTTCTTAACCGTACTTCACTAGTTTGTCTTTCTTTTTATGCGGCTTATCTATAGAAGTTACACTGTTTGCTACTGTAAAGGAAGGGGAGAGTCTACCTGAAGAGTGGTTCCACAGGACATGATTGTCATGGGCTATGCAATGGGCAGACTTCCTTTCCTGTGTAATCCTGGCTACATCAGCTTTGGGAGATGCTGCAAATCCCATTATTCATAAGAGGTTTGGATTTTTTGCAAGGAGTCCATGAAGAACAAGTGACACAGTAGATCCGTGCTTGCAGACTCCTGGTGAGTAACTACTTCTCATGCTATCACACTTCAGCTACCCTTCCGCAGCCAGTAATAAAACGCTCTTTTCAGTTGCTAAATAACCCACAATGCAGTATTTCAAATTTCATAACACTGATCATAAAATACACATCTTTACAGCTTTCTTCCTTGATCAAGATAATTCTAATCATCATATACCTACTTAAAACTTTCCTTTCCAATAAGCCTGGCAGCCACAGCTGGATTTATGTTGCCTATCATGCTGACCATACCATCCTTTTGCTCTCCCCATGTATCTTCAAGTACCTTGACTAGTTAGTGCAGTCCTTTTAGCTGTCAGTTTATAGAGCACCCAAAGCACAGTGAAGTTCCAGCTGTAACTAGGACTTCTGACTGGTCTGTTAATGCTTCTCATAATTAGTTGTGTTCACGTTGTGATAAAATTCGTGGGAGAAAGACAAATGGGAAAATAGGAGTATGTGAATGCAATCCTTCCAACATATTGTCATCTTTGGGAATGATCTGTTAGTTGCTATGAGTCTGATTGGGTAGGGAGAGAGGCCAAGGTTTTAGATGGACACAAGTGGAGTAAAGAGGTAGATTAGTAAGCACATAGGGGACAGATGGCGTGTGACTGCTGAAAAGACTATGCCACTCAAATGGTTTCTC
Organism: Elanoides forficatus; assembly: GCA_025311575.1. Classification (NCBI taxonomy): domain Eukaryota; kingdom Metazoa; phylum Chordata; class Aves; order Accipitriformes; family Accipitridae; genus Elanoides; species Elanoides forficatus. The sequence goes on along the minus strand of JAOBAS010000072.1, from coordinate 6,953,020 downwards.
CACCCACAGATACTACTACAGAAAAAAAAAAAAAGTTGGCTCAAATGATTAAACCCTCCTAAACCTTAAGAAATTGACTGAATATTGGTTGAATCACAACAAACAAAGACTTATAAAAAAGTGGCCAAGAAGGCCAACGGCATCCTGGCCTGTCTCACAAATAGTGTGGCCAGCAGGAGCAGGGAGGGGATTGTTCCCCTGTACTGGGCGCTGGTGAGGCCGCACCTCGAGTGCT
>JAOBAS010000072.1:6934075-6952685 GCA_025311575.1 Elanoides forficatus | reverse complement strand
GGGGAGACCTCATCGCTCTCTACAACTACCTGAAGGGGGGTTGTAGTGAGGTGGGTGCTGGTCTCTTCTGTCAGGTGACTGGAGACAGGACAAGAGGAAGTGGCCTCAAGTTGAGGCAAGGAAGATTTAGGTTAGATATTAGGAAAAATTTCTTTACTGAGAGAGTTGTCAGACATTGGAATAGGCTGCCCAGGGAAGAGGTTGAGTCGCCATCCCTGGAGGTATTCAAAAAGCGTATAGATGAGGTACTCTGTGCCATGGTTTAGTGGGCATGGATGACGGTTGGACTTGATGATCTTGTAGGTCCCTTCCAACCTATATTATTCTATGATTCTATGATACTATAACATATTTTTCATTATCTCTTGATATTAAGAATCAATAGAAAGAAAAGTTGACATATTGGCAGGGGTGGGAAGAGTGAGTGAGCGGCTGCGTGGTGCTTAGTTGCTGGCTGGGATTAAACCATGACACATATAAACACAAAAGTTACCCTTCAGTGAGACTTTCCCACCATTTTAAATATCTCTGCATTTTTCCTCAAAATACTTTTTCATTCTACAAAAATTAGCAGGCAATAGATTAGACTAAAAACATTAAATGTTGCTTAGTTTTGCGACAGACAAAGAAAAAATCCTCAAAATCTGGAAAGTTTCATTGAAAGACTCAAGACTTGAACAATGTCTCTATCTTAACCACTCATGGAATAAGAAGGTTCTAAGAGCACAAGAGTAAAATGCACTCCTATTTTTCAGTCTACAGAACTGATGTTCCACTGAAGGTCTTTGACATGACAAGTACACATCATCATTTCCAGGGGAGGTCAAGGAGTATGAGTTTACCTGAGCCCTTGTTTTCTTCTATAGTATCATAATGCTGGGGACTTCCCATATGTCCAATAGCCTATATAAAAGAGTAACTTTTCTCCACCAGCTATAAAATAGCAGAGAAATACAGAGGTGCAGCCAGAGACCACATGCTTGCTTCTCCACAGCTAGAGTCGTACCAAGGCTTTGCCTCTATTTTCACCTTTCAGATTGCTCTGCAGTTCTGTGAGCTACCTACACACATAGGAACTCAGCATATAGGTACTGCTCTGGGGCCATCGGCGCAGAGGTAAGTGTATATACATGCCTCTGTACCACATAAAAAAAATCTTAATATATTGGTATGTAATTTTACTTTTTCTTGAACTTTGTTTCCTGAACCCTAGCTGTAAAGAAGTAATGTTAAACATTTTTTTTTCTAGAAGTCAAGCCTAGCGGAAGAGTAACTATAAGTGAGGATGTTTTGCTTTTCCAGTTTTGAAAGTGTTTACAACATAAAATATGACTTGTTTGAATATCACACATTAGCATAGTATCATCTTACAGATTTAGATGTTGTCCTCCCCATAGGAGGACTTTGATGCCCACACATCACTCCATTACAGCTGGTGAGCCACCACACAGGTGCTGGGACATCTCCACATGCAACTTATTACTAACGCGAGAAACCAGATGGACACACATTTGCTCATTTCAGTGTGTCACCACTTGCTGGTTTGATTACTTTTAATATCAGGATGGTAAATGTGAAAAACCATTAAGTCAAAATAGATGGTGTTACAGATGCATGAAACAATGTGTTTAAAAGTACTGGTACTTCGGTCGTTCAGCCATATTACATAGAGTAATTAAGGAAAGCTGGCACGCAGGCTGACAGAGCATGTTATGGATAGTGTTCATAACAGCATCAAGTTTCAGTTGCCATGGGAATGCTAACTCTGAACCGACTGCTTTTGTGTATCTAAAACCTCAATCAAAAGTTGTCTGAATCCATCTGTGCGTGGGTGTTTGTGTGTACAAAGAAAGAAACTAGGAGCTATAAGATGATATCAAATAGATACCAAGATATGGGACACATGTGAGTATCTAGATGATTCCACTAAGAAATAGGCTTCCAGTCCTTTTGTTTTCTTGTCTGTTTTGAGCACATAAATTATATCTTTAGCCTGTAAGCTAAATGTATAGATGTTGAGGGAGATCTGCAGCCAGCAGACATTGGTATTGATTTCACTGAACTTATGGCAGACTTTGCCTAGTTGAAGATCTCTCCTAATTCTTGCAGTTCAAAGGTCCTACATGAGATAGTTTTGAGAGAATTCAACTGCAACTTTCATTATTAGTTTCTGTTCTCCCCTGCCAAGGGCTTTCACTTACTGCTACTCATCAATATCCCCCAAGGAAATCCTCCTATGATATTAAGTCAAATTTTGGAGAACTGACAAAAAATGCAGAGCTTTAATAGTTTTTTCAGCATTTAACTTAGCAGATTAAGTCTTTCTATATGATTCGAGTCACCTTACATGATGACTCTGAGATTGTATTTCTTAAGGTTCAGTTGGCCACATTATACTAAGCTTAGAGCTATATTAAGTAATATTAAATATTTAATCTATGATGACAGGTATTTTTGGAAGCTGATACTACAACAGTACTCATGAATGAGGAAATGAACTTTGACAAAATGAATGGTTTGACAGATGGTAGTTTGCTTAGAGCTTTTACTAACAGATGTTTGAATGAATGTTCTGCAAGACCTCTGTGTATTTTGGGTTTTATCATTTTATTAGCAAATAGCTATCACCTGGTGTATACTTGCCCTTTGGAAGTTCTTGATGTGCAAACTGCTAATTTTTCTCCTTGCCTTTTTTGGAGAAACAAACCCCAACACTGTATTGATTCCTGCCTTGGGATAAGAGTGATGGAACTTAGAAAATATTATAAGTACATTTTTTGTGTGTCACAGTAGTTATGATTAGGTGTGTGAGATTCACAGACACACAATTAACTATGCCAGTATTAGGGACCGCAAGCCCCCAAAATGTAAGGCTGAGCACTGGTGGTGGGATTGAAACCACAGAAAGGAGACACTTGTGTAAAAAACAAATTAAGCCACAAATAAAAACATACATTCTAACTACCAGAAACATTATTCCAATATATTTAGACTTAAAAAGAGAAAAAAGAAAAGCATTCTCAGTAATCACTAAATAAAGTATCAACATGGCTTCTGGAGTAGAAACTAGAATTTAGATTCTCTCAAACAAGTATCTTAATCACTGTGCTGCACAATTCTTATCTTACCCTGCTGATTTTAAACTATCTTAATTTAAACATCATATCCAAGAACACATCAATATACTATTTAGTCCTCAGATGTATTTTTAGTGAATGCCGTGTATGGGCAATACTTAAGAAAGACTTTCATGCTTCGTTTTCTCTGGAACAACATTGCCATCACCCATGTAGCACGCTGACTCTGTGTATGTCCTCTAAAGCAATGGACATTTCCATGCATTTCATGGGACACCCAATGTATTGGTCCCTATTTAACCACTCTGATTTCTGCTGTGGGAACAAGCCTTATAAGAACTACATTTTTGTGACTCTAACTGTACTTAGCTGACCTTAAAATTCTAAATTACACAGTGGCTTGGGAAAAATTTTACTCTGAACCTGCTGGGATACATTCCTTTCCATCACAGATCACCTTTTTTATTAAGAGTCTCTACAGAAAGACTACTTACTCAGTTTCAAGAAATGTAATGAAGAAATTTTCTTAAAACCGTGCGAAGTTATTAAAAAAGAAAAAAGCATTATTTGAAACAGATGCACTGAGAAGGTAAAAGTAAATAAACCCAATGTATTTTATTTTGGACTAGAATACCAATATATTCAAATTACCAGTTAGAAGTTGGGCACCTTTTCCATCAAACTGTTGTATTGCAAAATATGGAATTTCAGCTGAACTTTAGCATATAGTTTCAGAAAAGCCATTTAGGGAAGAAATTAGAAAAAGGCTAGATTTAGAATACTCTTTTCACATATTCTAAATAAGATTTCTAGTTTTTCCATTTTGAAATCACATTCGACATTCAAAAATTGACCCCCCCAAAAAGAATTTAAAAATTAAATAGAGATGGAAAGGGATGAATTATTTGAAGAGGAAAAAACCTCAAACTAAGTATTTTGGATTTTTTTGTATGCAATAAAAACTAGGGGGGGGGGGTAAAGGCAACTACTCAACCTGAATCAAATTTATTTCCCAGTTTTTGATTCTGCAACCAAACTGAGCAGTCCAGCTATTTTGTAAAAGAATCCTCCTTCTCACAATAATAAAATTAAATATTTGAATATTTTATTTAAGAACCAATCGGTAGCCACACTGATGTCTCTGGAGAAATGGTTCCTGCTATTTTAATGAGGGATAACAAAATAGCTTTTTTATTTTTCTATTTAATAACTTACATTTATATACAACAGTCTCCAGCAACAGTTCAGGTGTTCAATCATAGCTCCCACACAGTGGTATGATACACAGTAATTAGTTCATTTTCTTAATATTCTCCACATATAAGGTATGTTCAAATCTGCTCTTGGTGGCTGTGGATTAATACTGACCTTGCAAAAACGATTTCCATGTCCAAAAGACCACAAAGCACTTAAAAAAGAGGTGGTAGTCTCTTGTACACCATTAAAATTTTTGCATCATCAGGCAGGGATCCTCTTGACAATCACGCTCAGGAGACGAGCAGAAGTTAAGGGATCTCTTGTTCTCAGATGTGATAGCTCAGTTATGGTGCATCAGCAGCAACTGCATGGGAACCAGCAGGCACTGATCTTTTTCTCTGCTTGCTTAATTGACTGGCTACAGCCAGGACCAGGAAATCAAATTTACTCCATCCTTTCCTTAATCAAAACTTTTCCTGACCCCTCCTGACTTGGAACATCATCTTTGCCAACTGTACTAGTCTTTGCTGTGTAATGCTTCCTACCAGGCTTCACTGCATACCCACATTTTTGCTGTCTAGCCTTGAATCTGATACCTTTTACCCTATACCTCTTCTATGCCTTTACCCATCTTCTTACTTTGTTCTAAGACTATGATGTATTTCTGAGGTCAATATTCTTAGGACTCCCTGGCACATTGACTACCCAACCCAGCCCAGCCTGCCCTGCCAATGCAGTGGCAAGAAGCACTGAAGCTCTGCTGTCTGCTCCTTCTCCACTCCAGGCTCCCTGACGTAGGTAGTGTGTCTTACTGTTCTTGGGCAAATTTAACATTTAGGAAGGTTCGCCTGTTGACCAAGAACCCATCGCACTGATATTATTTGTAGAACAAAAAGACCATACCTACTCCAAAAGACTAAAGGAGCAAGACTGTTATCTTATGGGACAGTATTCACCCGCCTTGCTCTGTTATCCCTGAGCATGGTTCCTCAACATGCATCCTTCTTCCAAAGTTATTTGTACATCCTAAATGCATGACTTCGGATTTTGGTAATGTAGGCCAGTCCTTACATTACTAGTTATACCGAATTATTCTACCTTGTCTTACAGTGTTCTTCACAACATTTCAGTTTATGCATTTTTGGCATATCCACCATGGCTGAAGTCTTTGTGTATTACAGGGGTAATAACTGCAGTGATATAAAAAAGGGTAATATTGTATGGAAGTAAAACAGAAATCAGTCATGAATATGGGAAAAATGAGTTAAGAAATACTAGGTTTGGGTGGTGAAACTGGGAGAGAAGAAGAAATGTAAAGGCATAGGCATGGATTCCTAGGTTAGAAATCACTAGAGAGGAGTAACATTTAGGAGGTCCTGCCAGCAGTTTGTGTTAGAGATTAGCAGTTATTATGACATTGGATATGGTAGAGGTAATAGAAACAACAATCCTGCCCATCGCCATCTCTATTCTGTTCCATACAGCCTTGACAAAATATGTATGAATAGAAAAATACAGATATGTGCAAGGAAGGAGTAGAGATGAAGTGAAATCAGAATAAAAAGAAAGAGCATATTTTAAAGCCATAAATGCAAAAGGAAAAAAGGGAAAAGATAAACCAGTGCTCTCTTAAAAAAAAGAGTTTTGACAAAAAAAGACTTGTTACCAGAACAGGCAAAGTGACCATTTTGGTTATATCTCAGGAAAAAACAATGAAAAATAGAAGTGTGGGATTTTTTCTTGTTACATTTCGAAACATGAAAAGTTAGTGTCACTAATAAAGTGGTAAACAGTATACAGGTGCTATTTTATCACAGCCAACCTATGAGGAGAAACAGAGGTCAGCAGAACTTTAAAAGGCAGATATGACTTACTCTGACTTTAATTTGCTTTCAAAAACATGGTCACTGACCCTTTAAATCACAAGCCAATTACAAGCATTGTAGTGCCATTACTAATTATGTGCTGACAGTGTAATTTAAAATGGCAATTTCAATTTTCAGTTCATTGGGAGAATGCAGGAAAATGAAATTGCATACTAATTAGTTCACGTGTGTCAGACACCTGAAAGATTAGAGAAAAAAAACTCTGCACTCATTACAAGTGAGCTATAAGCAAAGCACTCAAACCTTTCATTTGCCAAGCTGCATATAAATAAAGAAATTAAATGACAAAGAAAATTGATAATGATGGAACAAGGCAAAAATAGCTACAGGTCTGTACATAATTATACTTTGGGGGACTTTGCCGATTATACGCAGCTTCCTTTAGAATTTATCTAGCATTAGAAACTATGAGAGGGTAACAGGCTACTGCTTCAGGTTCACTGTGCTAAATGTTAATTTACATTTCCTAAAAATGGAGTTTCTGGTTTTGTAACTTTCCAGTTAATCTCTGCCAAACATTCACACCATTTTTCCAGAGCCATCTTCTGGACCAGCTGCTTTGTCATGCAGACCAACATGGAAAAGGTCCCATATAGAGACCCCTCACATTAGGATCTGGGAAGAAGCTGGTGACACGTTAACGAACGTGAAAACTCAGAGCAGGCTGTTGCTAGAGGGACCATCTCTCCCACAAGACCAGAAGCAAGGTAGCCAGAAACTTAGCAGCACAAATCGGAGTGGGCTGACTTTTTGTAACCCTCCACAAATGCTTATGAAGTATCTGCCTGGCCATTACAGAAGCTGTGCAAAAATAAGATGTGGGATTTCTTCTTCTCCTCTTCTCTCAACAGAAATTGTTCACCCATATAAGGGTCAGGCAGTGTCTGTCTTTCAGAGTGTATTTCATGCTTGAAGAACAAGGCAGTGCTCTGATGTAAAGAACTACTATGCAGTGCATAAAGTGTGAGTTTGTGGAGGTCTGTGTCCTTGCCAAATCAAAACAGGGTTTCTGCAGAACACTAAAAAGCACTTTTTCTCTACAAGTATCATCTCCCTGAAAAAATTTAGATTTTCTGTTCCCAGGTGTTTTAAGGAGAAAAGTCTTCAGAAAAGGGAAAAAAAAAATCCTGTCAAGATTTAAACTTCCATTGTTAAATTACAAAGCCTATTTTTATTTTTGCTCTGAACTAAAAAGAAAAATAAAATACTCAGAAAGTTTTGTGAAAATTATAGACCAAAGTTTATCTTAAAAGAAAAATGAGAGGAAAAAGAAGGGACTACTAGGTGCTTAGTACACATTAATCATATCACTTAATTAGCTTCTAGAAAGTCTTTACATACTACAGCTGTCAAAATTACAGAATAACCTGCATGGGATTGGCACCACCTAGATTAGGTCATTAACTCCAAAAAAGAAGAAACTGTTGAAACCTGATGCCATGGGCTGAGATCTGTAGACACGTTTTCTTCATTGGTCCAACCTTCTTTACAGGTAAGAGCAAAGGGAAGACTTCCCCAGGAGCCAAGTCCAAGGCAGACATAACACTGCTCTGGGTACAAACCTGCACAGCTGTCTGACAGCTGCCTCCACGGTGGGGAGTGACTTTGCCGAGGAAGACAGCATTAGCCATCCCCATCCAGTTCATCTCCTAGTAAACACATGTCTAGGGGGCCAGTGCTAAATGATTTTGAGTTTTTTCTCCAGCTCATTTAATAAAGCCCACACTCTAAAGCAGCCCAAAAGCTACTGTAACACTGACTTTTTCATTATCCATTAAAGTTACATTAGCTTTCTACTCCTGTGGAAATAATTCTGCTCAAGTCCCTTAGCGTTAGTCTTTCCAGTTCTTTGTCAATGTATACATTTTAGAGATTTCCTAACCCCTCTGGTCTTCATGGAAGAAAACTGACTTAACCTACATTGAAGGGCCTTTGTGTTTTCACTCTGCAGTGAATAACAAATAGTAACACCGGGTTCATTTTTCAGAACTGACAAAATCCAGCACTCTCACCACACCAGTTTCAGAAAACTTCATCAAACAGCACTTTGTGCCTGCTCTCCAAGCAAGAAAAATGAACAGGTAGTCCTGTACGCTTTTTCCCCATGTATCTGGGAACCATTCAGAAAAATCATGAATGGTAGTGGTCACAAAATCTTGAATATGAACAAAAATTATGCCATGTACACAAGGTAACTTCAAGAAGAGTGTGTCTGACACACCCGAGGGACATATGGACAGTTCAACTTGGTGCTGGTAGACAAGATGCTCAAGTACCATCTTTTGCTGCTCCTGTGGTGGGTTCACTGGGAGGGAAGCACCCTTTTCACATATTGACTACACTGATTAGTGCAAAAGGTTTTCCCATAAGTATGTAACATCAACTTTATTAGCTAACAGCTGAAAATGCCAAAGCTCAGCCCATTTCATGTATCATGAAAAGAAAAGACCATAAAAGTAAAAAGCTACAGCAATCAGTAGGTAATCATTATCTTCATTAAAATACAGCCACAGGACTTCACATTCACTGCTTCATGACTCTTACTGAAGTCATTTGCTGGGTGCAGAGAAATCCAGTCCACAACAAGAGCACTGCTGTTTGAATCATTCTAGCAATATCCTTGAGTAGGAATGAAAAAACGTGTATTTTCAGCCCCACAGATGTGGTTGAACTAACAGCTATTTCAACCTTAATTAAAACAGTTCTTGTTGCTTCCAGCATGATGCACACAATGCTTAACCTGTGTGCCCAGAGCAGCTCAGCAGAGAGGACAGACTATTCTTGCAGGCTCTGGTACAGCCAAAACAACATTAAAGCACTCCAGAATGATGCCCAAGGAAGGCTGCATGTGTCAAAGTATCTCTACCAAGAGATATTGCTGGGAAATGCTACTAAGGACCTAACGAGCAAGTGTAACATATGTGAAAGCAGCTTCCTTGAAAAAAGTCTTTAAAAATTTGCTTCCATGGTTTAAAGCCACAATGGAACATATGCACACGTTTTTTAAATAAAAAGATTTGTGCATTTGTAAAGTCAAGATTATTATTATTTTGCAACTAAATAGTTCCTTTTAGTCTAGGCTACATTTCTGACAGTGAGTAAGAATCTAGCTGTTAATTTACCACTTGTCTTCATCAGTTTCTTAAGTGACTCTGGCAATTGCATCAAGGAGATTTTTTTCCTCCTCAGCTCCATCTGTTACCTGAATCCATGGCCATCTGTCATTTTCTGCAGCAGTCCAAGCATTCACAAGACCCTTCTTATTAAGTCGTGCATAGTATGGATACCATTTCTGGAGTCCAAAAAGAGCTCGATGAGTAGAAGATGCAGTAATTTGTTGGTTTGACACAATTCCTCCTTCTATCCCTAGTGGGCCAGAGCATCCTGCAAATGGAAACAAAAAAGAAATGAATGCAACTGAAATTATATACTCCTCTGAGTCCCAAGTGGCTATAATTACAAATAGAATACATATAGTTTCCAAAATGTCATGCCAAAGACATTATTAGAAGAGATTTAAAGCACTTGAGTAGCACCTTTTTGTAGAAATGAAAAAAAAAGAGTACAAAAATATTGCTTACAAATAACTATTCCCATTGCAAAATTAATGAAATAGTTTAAGCTTTCAATTTCTTTTCGTTTTTTCTATCTGAAGAGTTGTGAATTTGGGTTTTATGGATATAATGAAAGAAAATGATTCTTAGATTCAAATACCAAAATAATTGCTAAAAGCAAATTTAAAATTCTGTAATTACTGCAAAATTCCATATTGCTGCTCTTGACATAGAGGTTAGCATTTAGCCAATACGCTACAAATTGTTATTGCGGTTATCTTCAGAAATATGAAACTAGACACATGATATAGTTCGGTTACATTAAAAATAGTTACAGGTCTTATATATTTAATCAGCAAGCCACAAAGTAGGCATTTAACTGTAATGTTCATGTGTTTATAATTTTATGTGTGGTATTCATCATTATTTTATTCACCTGAAATACTTGTAGACAATCTTTTTTAAAGTCAAGACATTTCTGCATACATTCTTTTCTGAAGCCACTCCATTTGGGTACAGGAAGAACATTCAGATATTATGAGCAAGCCAAACAGAGAAAATTTTCAAAATTCATTATATACAAGTAATTGGCAGTCTACCTACTTAATATTAAATACCCCCAAACACTTTTAGGTAAATGAGTATTTTTTTCTCAACTCAATTCTGATGCAAAGTATAAAGAGAAGCTAACTGCAGGAATTACTGTAGCAGCCAATCTTGCTCAGTTGCCCAAAAGACCTTCTGCTTTGTGGGTCAACTGCACTTCAGCCATTCTGAACACAATAGGACAAATATTTACTTACACTTTAGGTTTTCTCAGAAGCCTGGCAGTGTTTCACCTCAAGCAGTACTGAAGAATGAACTCTGAAATGGTATTGCTATGAATTCCTTACACCACATGGGCAGAAAGTCAGAAATAATTTAATTCCTCATTAATTTAAAGGTACAGATAAGAAAAACTGACCAGTACAATTTGCTCCTCTTGGCAGAAGCTGAGGCAGGGAGACAGTGCTGGGAGTCACTGGCAATACAATCCCCAGGTATTGTGTGTCACTGATAATGGAGACAAATATAAACTAAATTGCAGTTTTAAGTTGATTATGGAGAAAGGCCCATGGACAAGCATGTGCTTGCACTCTGAAAAGATAAACTCAAACCCCCACACTGGTGGGGTTCTGAATGTGTTCCTTCTTAAATGCAAAAATTGGCTTAATTCCAGGATATGCTTAAATGAAATCCTGGCCCCACTGAAATTAATGAGTGACTTGCACCATACGATGATCTCATCCATATTTTTAACAGTTCACAAAGCTCGGCTAGAATCTAAAGTCTTAGTGCTACTTTTCTGTGTCAGGTATCACCCAACAATAAAGGTGGTGCATTCAGCACTTGACTAATATCTCTGTTCAGGCTGCACAAAATACAACAAAACACAGCTCTCTCCTGCTGCTGTACCAGGTGCGTAGTAGTGCCAGAAGAAAACAAATTCTTTGTCACCAGCATAGACAGGCACAATATAGGATGTATTAAAAAAAAACCTATGTATGTTGGAAAAGTGTCATTTTTCATTGTGTTATCAAGTGTTATTTAAAAATTGAAAGACCTAGTCAAATCTTAGCTCTGTTTCTGAAATCTTTTCGTGTAATCAGAATAAACTCCTTTGATGTATAAACTGCCATATCTGCTTGCAAGCCAGAGGTGAACTACATTTTCCTAAGAAAATTGCAGATTTTCAAAAGTTCCTTAAATTTACTTACTAAAATATCTCTGTCATTTCATAATGGAAAAGAAAGTGCACACAGGTGCATCTATATGTATGTGTAGCTTACCAACACACACACATGCATACAGGACTGATTCCAGCTTACTGTGAAATTAACCACTCCTAACAGCTGGTATCTTAAATTGATAACTATCTTAAAATAGAGATGTGAGAAAACAGAAGAGAGGTTTCCAAGAGAGCATAAAAAGGAGGCATGGAGGCATGGCAGGTGTTTTAATACAGATGTAGAGCATACAGATGTATTCTGTCTCCTTGTGGTAAGAAGCACAGGGATGAGGACCCTGCCAGTCCTGCTGGCATTATTCTATGACCTAACGGGAAAAACACATGCACAAGGACAAGGCCCCAGCATGTATCAGGGCCAGTTTTGAGTGGGGTCCAGAATAAGGGCTTTAGCAGATAATTTTCAAAAGAAGAACACTTATTCGATGCCAAGACCCTTGATGTCCTACAGACATCCCAGCTTTGGCAGGCTTGGAAGAGATGTGGATGTCCATTTTTTTTGCTTATCAGCCTCTGTTTAAAGTGCAGAACTTTGTGGAAAGTTTTGATTTGAAGGCACGTTAGTTCTTGTGCTTGAGATGCACTAAAAGATATTTGAAATACGTGTGAATTCCTTACAAAAGAAAGGTGAATTTTCCTTTCTAAATCGAAGGCAGTTAAACTACCAAGTGCAGCACTTAACAGCACTTTGTCAGCTATGACCATATATGGTCAGAAGTGTTTACCTTCCTTAGCTTTAGGAGGATTATTCCTGAAATCCAAAGCAAATCTCTGCTTTTGGAGAATAGGTACTTCATTGTATGAGCTTCTTATTTTAATTGCAGTGCCAGTTTTGGTTTGTCATGTTTGTCAGCTTTTCAATGTGAGTTAAACAGAAAATCTACCACTCCTAAAAATTAAAACTACTACATCAGAGATACTTTCTACTTCGGTGTTCAGTTCAGGCATAGCAACATGAGATGTATGAGACTGGATAATAATTTCTGAACAATACTAGCCTTACAACGTAATATATATGTACACACCACTAAGATCTGTCTTTAGAGGTCCATCATTTTTTACCACCCTGAAGGACATCAGGTCATTCTCATGAGGTGGGAAGCTTGGATTAAGCTAAAACCTAATCCTGCTCAAGACCTGCTTGCAGGTCCAAACCACAAAACTTGCAATGCAATCCTACTCTGACCATAGCAGTGCTGATGAATTGAGCAATTTCCTAGGCACAGGCCTGGCAGATGGGCCTGGAGGAAGCCACCCCCCCAGGCTACCTCGTCCTGAGACAGTAAGATACCTCCACATGGGTCATGAGGGGGGGTTTCTAGAGTAGTCTTACCTTGAGCTTCACCACATTGAATTTAACCTCCTGTTTCACAGCCAAGTCAATCCGTATTTCAAGATATTTTTAAAACTTCTCAGTCCGTTTTAATAATGCGAAGTACATTTCTTGAACTATCAGAACATTTTGCTATCTTTCTTATTTATTGAACAGCCAGGACTTCAGCAGAAGTTTAGCTAGGACTCTGTGAGTAAGCTCCTTCCACTGTTAAAACTGCCCACTTACTTACCCTTTAGGTCTTTAATCAGGTATTATTCTACAAGAAAACCTTTCAATTTACTTTCTTTTATCAGTTAAAAGGAAATAGTTGAACACATTTTTGGATAGTCAAATACCACACAGCAAATGGACTTCCCTTAGCCATATGCTCATTAATTTCTTCCAAATAATCCAATAGATTTGTGAGTCATGCTTTCTCCTTACAAAAGCTCTAATGGGGCTATTACACTTTAAATTCCCAAGAAATTTACTTTGCCCAAAACCTCTTAGCTAAATAACCTACCTCTGGTTCCATCAAACATGTTATATCAGTAAAGGAATGGTTACAAACTAGCTTCTGCTTAAGATATTCAATTTGAGACACAAAATACTTTCCTTCAAGTTAAGATAACAATTATTTCTTTTAGTGCTTAAAGGGCTGTGATATGCTATTGACTACTAACAATGACAGAAACAAGCAAATACAGCTTTTGGAGATTGTTTTTCTTTTAAATAAAACTGAGATAGTTATTTTGCAGAGCAAGTACAAGCTGTATTATATTTTGCTGTTACACATCTGCTTCTATTAAATCCACAGTTCATTTAACAAAAATCATGACAGTCTAGCAAACTGGAGTCTCCAAGGGAGTAATAATACCACTACAGTGACTGTACAATTCAGTCTGGTCAACGTCAGTCATTAAATAAGAAACCGTTTTTATTAGTTAATGCTGACATGCTGGGGTATGACAATCAGCTTGATGCAAGAAAGTAAAAAAAATAAAAAGGCAACTAAAAAGCTGCTTGACAGGTTCATGATACAGATTCACAAGGAAGACTTTGTTATCTGGAGCTATTATTTTAGTGTCATTAAACAGCAAAATACTAACTCAAGCAATATTGTTTTTAATCCTACAGTGACAATTGGTATGCACTAAATAAAAACCTATTGACGCTTCTCTTGTTCTCATCAAACACGAACGTATGCCCACAATGCCCCATTGTCCATGAAGATGACAGAATGCAAAGGTGTAGCAATAAGCTACACCTATGAATGGATCCAGTGAAGGATGGGAAAAGTCAACAACACAGGAAAAGTGAAGGATTCATTTATATCTTTCCAGTTCTCCTAAGAATCCTCACCAACTCATGTGAAGATGGCATAGTTATGAAACTGCTTTGAAGGCTCCTTTTACAATCTCAAACTTAACTAGATCTGAAATGTTATGTACCATTTTGCACCACAAATCCAATGATCATTAGTCCAGATTTCACTTGCAGACAAAGTGTATGGGGATCAAATAGCTCCCCAGACAAAAGATGAGTTCTGCATCTCCACTCTTATCTCTTACAACAATAAATCCCTCCAGCTGAACAAAAATATTTGTGCAAAAGGAAAAAGAAGATGACAGCTTACTGTGTTTTACCTTGATATCTCTTCAGAGGTAAATCAGAATAGGGAAATATGTCACTGATTTCCCCTCTAATAAGGGAAGGACAAACCATTTGAAGATAAAGAATTACTGGAGTAGGAGATAATAAGCTGAAAGCACTGGGTAAACACGTTACTTGAGTATATTTAATTTGGACTTCTACATTTATGTCAGTCCACAAATTAAGCAAAACCTCCAAATGGTTTAAAAATTGCTTGAAAATGTGTGGATTATGCCTCTGTGAACAGAAGAAAAAAGATTTCTCATTATTGATGATGAAACATGCCTGACTCTGCAGCATGAATATATAGCTTTCATTTCCTCTGTTGGTTTGTGTCTAGCTAACGTCATCAAAACAAACAGATGCAAAATTGAAGGCATGCAGAAAACAAATCTGCTTTAGACATCTGCAATCCTGTCTTTCTCCAAGCACCTCATTTTCTGGAATGAGATTACTCTGGCTGTGTTTAGCATAGCACAGTAATTGTGCTGAACATAAACCCTGACAATGGGATTACAGATGACCTCTGATATTGCAGTAATTAATGCTGCTCCCCACCATGCAATCTAGGCTTCAGCCTCCTATTTCTTCTTCTTGTTCCTCCTGCCACCCACACATCCTTGCCCAGTTTGTTCTGTCAAGGATAGCTCTGTTGAGATAACAGTGAATTTGTTTTTATAGGAGCTGGTTAGATGGATATGGACAATCATTTAGCAGTCTGCTATTAAAGTGCCAATACATATGCAATGTATGAAACGAAGTTCTTGTAGGGCTTGTTTTTTCACAACCATGACATGATAAAGCTAAAATTGTCTCTTCTTTATAAATACTACGTAAAGTGCTTTTACAGAGAGATGGCTGGGCGACACAGCCTCCCTTCCTACTAGAGGTGTCAGTGGACGTTTTCATGGTTTTAGTGACATGATGGTCCCCAATTGCTAACTTTCCCATTGCACAATGGGGTTACAGATGACCACTGATATTGCAGTAATTAATGCTGATACATGCATAAGCTCCCCACTGTGCAATCTAGGCTTCAGCCTCCTATTCTTCTTGTTCCTTCACACAGAGACTTCAGTTCTCTGACTATAAGCATTTTCCCACACTGATCTGCAGGTACCCCAAGGTAGGATTCACATCCCTCTGACAGACATCCAGAGGGATTTTCTACACTGAGCAAGTCTGCAAGAACTTCTACTTCCAGCATAGCACAGAAGCATATGGAGATGATGGCTCAGACACTGAAAGCAGATTATGTCTTTTTTATATAGTGCTGTGTCTGAAATGGAGGGCTGTTATTCAGGACTAATTTGCTTAGTTCTAGTTTGGCAATTTCTCCATTCTGGTCTTTGAGCAGAATGGATAGGATTGTATATTCCCCACAAAAAGTATAGGGAATAGTGTCTGGGGAACTGCAACATATAGCACAGTTGAAGAGGGGACCTATCCAATGGGAATAAAATTATAGAAGATACAACTTCTGATTTAGGAGCTCGCTAAATTGAAGACTGCTGGAAGCTGGGAAAATACAATGGGAGAACGATCACCTAGTGCTTGTCCCTTTTCTTACACTCATTCATTAAGCATTCACTTCAGATCACTCTCCAAGGCAGGGCTATTGGACTGTCATCAGACCAAGTATGGTTATCCTTAAACTCAAAAAGAAAGGTACACCTGAAATCTCCTATCAGCAAAGCTCCAATCAGAAAAATCACTTTTTTAGTATTGCTCCAAGAAGTGATTGTTGCTGCTGTGTTTGTGCTGAGCTCCATCACCTTAATGTTACTGACAGCATTCCTAGGCATGTTCAAAATGCTTTTAATGTAGCTGGCCTGGGAAGAGGACTTCCAGAACGAAGACACTCTGCTTATGGATCCCTATCAGAGAAAACCACAGCTTCAAATGATCTGGAAAAGTCTCTATCCCAAGATATGTCAACTACATTACAGCCATGCCATTCCTGACAAATGTTTGCTAAATGCCTTTTTTCAAAAGCTCCAGTAGTAAACATTCAACAATCCCATTTGGTGTTTGACTGAAGTACAACTTGAATCTTTCTTATTCCATTTATTGTTTCTTGTCCTGATTCTATTCTATTCTTAAAATAGCCGTTAGTATATCTGTCTCCTCTCCTATTCTCTTGTCTACCTGGGGACGCCAAATAATCACAATTTACATCAAGCACATGGGGTAGCACAAAGTGTGATGGAGCACAGCTGTCCTTGCCGTATGGGTTATGGGACTAACTGGAGGCACAACCCAAGATGCAGGGAAGAGTTTAGAGCCCAGAAAAACGATCAGCTGAACCTTGACCGTGATGCTTCATATGGCCAGTTTACAGCCTCAGCAGAAAACTACCATCACTCCATGGTGATTTCAGAGAGGACAAGCACCACTGTCTGACTACCAAATACAAAACGCTTTCTCTGAGTTTATACCATTATTCAAATTACAGCATTCAACAATTCACTGATACACGTTATCTTTATTTTACTTTGTTTTCAAGCATCAGTTATGAATTTATTTTAAAAAAATAAATTATATTGCAGTAGGAGTTCAGTTTCTCAAACTCCTCTGCTAAGCTCTCATATAGAAATATAGTAATCTTTACAGGAAAAATTATTTTTACATTTCAATTTGGCACTGTTAAAAATAGCATTTCTACCATGTTCGAGTAGTGACATTAACCAGTTTTACATAACTCATAGGCACTTAAACACTACTAAAATTAGTCTGAATAAAACAGAAATTATGGAGTGACAGTAAAAAAACTTACAAGAATTAACCTACATTGGTATTATATAAGTTAAATTCATACAAACTTTCAAGTCGCAGTATAAAATAATTGCCATGTGGTCATACTTACACACTTAATGAATGGCAGACACAGAAACCATAGCCCCTAACTTCCACATCACTGTAACTGATTATTATGATCTTAAGTTGCAATGACATGAAAAGATATGTGTTTCCAAATTCTATTTACCAATCTCAGGATTTTTTGGTGGAGCTAGACTTGGCCAGCAGTGGGTAGAGGAGATCTGTGCAGCTGTGGATCTATTAATTACCTCCTTCACTTCTAGCCATTGTAAATGTTTGTGGTACAGAGTACAGCCAATTAACAATTTAAGTGTAACTTAGTCATGTAAAAATGAAATTAGGAGCCCAACTGGATTTAAATATAATCTTTTTTATTTGCTGCTGCTGAACCCTGTGCAATCTGTGCACTTCTCCCTCCTTGGCTATTGATAAGAAATATTTCTTAAAAGAATACAAGAAAACTCAGCAGCTTTACAGCTAGCTATGTTAGGAAATCTGCCAATGAGACACAGTATTCTGTGGAAGTTCAGCCTGATTTCAGGACAGCTACAGACAACTTCTTTCAGAGTTTCTTGGTTTTATATTTACATTAATCTGTCTTTAATAACAATGAGTTTGGTGGTTTGCGGTTTTTTTTGGTTTTTTTGTATATGGAGCATGAAATACAGACAAAAACTTTACGTATGTGGCAAATGCATTATATTGTAGTGTAGCCTCTCTTCTCCCTAAGTTCATTCCAAAGGACACGTTTTTTTCTGTCAAAAGGCAACACTTGTACTAAAAAAACTAGTAATTTTTAAATAGAGTGGATGAATATATCTTAAACTGATAATATTACTATTTCCAGGAACTGTCAGCACTCCCAAGAAAAAAAATGCAAGCTAAAGAATAGTCATACCAGTGCTGCAAAATGGGGTTCACCACTTAGAAAGCTCATATTCTGCCTCCCAACTGGAGTGATCCACTGATGCAAATGCATACTCACAGTCGTGCTGCCTGGTGGTAATGCTAATTTCACAGGTGCTAACTGAACAGGAAATCTCACTGATTTCCTTTATAACTTTTGTTAAATCCTATCAGGAGAGGTGAAATACCTGGATTCTGACCAGCTGACTGTTTTGAAGCTCTACCCGATTCTCTGAATTAGTTACAGGAACGAGATATTGATACTACTTTTTTTTTAAAGTGCTAAATAACTGCTGCTGATTTGAAGGCAGCTCACGACATATGTGCTTAATGATGCTTCTGTCCTGGTTTCAGCTGGGATAGAATTAATTGTCTTCCTAGTAGCTGGTAGGGTGCTATGTTTTGAGTTCAGTATG
>JAOBAS010000072.1:6911380-6922994 GCA_025311575.1 Elanoides forficatus | reverse complement strand
CCTCACTCCTCCCCTGCTCCAGCGTGGGGTCCCTCCCGCGGCAGACAGTCCTCCACCAACTGCTCCGGCGTGGGTCCTTTTCACGTGCTGCAGTCCTTCAGGCACAGGCTGCTCCAGCGCGGGTTTTCCCGTGGAGTCACGGCCATCTGCGGGGGCATCCACTTCCACAGCCTGCAGGTGGGCTTCTGCTCCCCCGCTCCCCTCCGTGGGCTGGGGGGGGACAGCCTGCCGCCTCACCAGGGGCTGCGGGGGCATCCCCTCCTCCGGCACACCTCCTCCCCCTCCTTCCTCACTCACCTTGCTGTCTGCACAGGGGTTTCTCTCACATTCCAATCTCCTCCCCCACTGCAGGCTTCCCTTCTTAAATATGTTCTCCCAGAGGGCTACCAACATCGCTGATGGGCTTGGCCTTGGCTTCTAGCAGGTTCTCACAGCAGCCACCCCTGTAGCCCCTCCACTGCTACCAAACACTGCCACACAAACCCAACACACAAGTCCAAATGAATCTCCAAAATGTGAATCAACTTTCAAACCTCCAACTTTTGCAAGGTCTATGCCATACTTGCGTGTAATTCTATTCAGTGTTTGATTTGTTAACTACTGCAAACCTCAAGGCAGTTTCATTATGAGGAGTTTGTATGGCTCTAAAGATGATTTTCCTCTCATTGCTCATTCCTGTGTCCACCAAAGAACAGCAGCAGACTAGACCAGGCTGACTTAGATGGCAAGCCACCCTCCATGATTAGTCTATTTTGAAATAAATGGCCTACTACTAAGCCTTGAAAAAAGGTATTTTCTAAATGGGCTACTACCTGAAACAGAAAAAAGGTCCTGTGACTTGGCTATTGTGAACTTTGCTGAGCCTACTGCAGCTGTAAATTGTTCTTTTCATGTATTTATAATCATTAGTGCTTTTATTGAAGGTGTTCTTCCATACTTTTAAGGGTTTTTTTGATCATAATAACCAGTGATTTGTTTTCAGCTTGCTTCTACTGGCTACAGTCTGGCTTTTATTTCTTCTACACTACCAATTCCTTACCTGCAAATTATTTTTCATTTCTGTTAGGACATAAAAAAAGAAAGTGCATTATTGACCAGGCCAGGAACTTAAGAGCTATAGAGGCTACTTTGAGAATAATGGTGTGCTGTAATTTTTCTTTTAAGGCTTAGAAATGGTGAAATATGCATTGTCATAGGCTTTGCCCAGCATAAAAATGCACATAAAAGTTCTTCCAACACAGGAATAGTGGATTATATTTATAAGGTAAGCATTTTTTCTCCTACTTTTTGTGAATGTCTATGATTCTATGTTACTGAAAAGGTAGGGTCATATTGCTCCCTCAGTAGGAAGAACAGACAGGTGGAAGACAGGTAGGAGAAGGAATCCCCGTGCAACCTTCCTGCCTCTTTACTGAGGTAATTGAGGGGCACCATGAGTCAAGAATGACACAATGCCTGAGAAAAGCAGATCAGTAAGTTTAAATAAGAAAACATGGCAAGAAAGTCATCACAACTAGCTGGTTCAAGCTAAAATGAGATGTTAGAAAGTCAAGTTGTAGATGCTTGAATGTAGGGTTGAGTTAATATTGTAGTTATTGACACAGCCCAAAAGCTACTATTGCAATAGGTGACTAATGTAGTAAGGAAATGATTAAATGTGTAAAATATGCCTATTGGGTCCTAAGGGCTTGTCTGAATATTTTACAACGAGCTTCTGTCAGGTGTCTGAGTAAAGATTGTATCCTCTACTGCCTAATCAAAGTAATATATTGAGAAATGAATTTTTACAGGGAGACATTGCTGTACCGTACAACTGCAGCAAGATGAAAACGTACCCAAAGGCATAGGGCTGAGGACTTTGTTTCAACATCAAACACTGAGAGATCAATCTCATTTTTCTATTGTGTTGAAAGGAAGAACTACAGTTCTGATCTGTTGAGCCTAATTTTGCACACCTTTGTGTCTTACACAGGATGCCTGGACAAAGAAGTCTGCAGTGGAAGGGCCGGAGTGTGCCTTGTTGTTTGAAGACTCAATATTAGAAATGTTAGAGTTTGATTAATATTTCTCACTAGGTCATTGAAATGCCTGGGAGAACATTTCAATGTTAACAATGTGTTCTGTCATTTCTACAACATTTTCTGCCTCTGCACTTTCATACCAACACACTACACAGAAATGCTAGCCAGACAATATTCCCAGAATGGTGTAGCCTCAGCAAACCTCATTAGTTTCAGCAAGAGATTCAAGATGGGTTTTGTCCAATGCAAATACAGAAATTGTGTTCTGTTCATGATTAGCTGAAATAGTTAAAAATATATATAAAGCATCACCCTTAGTACTGAAAAACTTAGCCTGTCAGCATTTATTTAGCCTCTTAAATAATTTATAGTTTTATTCTTATAGCATGTTCAAAAATGACAAATTACTTAGATTGAGTTGAATCACATGGGTTGAAGTCATATTTACATGTAAAAGTTTTCCCTCTTGCACTTTCAAAATGTATTTCTATAATTCTAATATATTTCTGTTCTAAGATATTTCTGTAATCCAGGGAGGTCATAAATCAAGTATTACCATTAACTTTATATTAAATTGATACATTTCTTTTAGGCACAATTTTTTTTTCAATTCTTCCTTTTGTCTGAGATTAACCATACATTATTCCTTAAACCAGCACGGACATATGAATGATAAGTTAACTACCCTGAGTACATTAAAAAAAGTGAATTAACTTCTCTAAGGGTAGTATTTGTTTATACATATACCTACACACACATACATATACACATACCTATAAAATCTCCCTAATTTTTCCATTTGAGTCCTGAACTTGTCATCTAAATAATGACAAACAATGTATGTATTTACTGAATTTTTATTCGTTGCATACTTGGAAAATGAGCTGAGAATTCTAGCTTTTAAATTTTATGATCTCCAAGAGAAACAAACCAAGAAAAATACAAGAATTAAAATAAATTCTTTGCCTTAAACATGAATTTAAAGAACAGTTTCTACTCTCTTGATTAGACTGTGGCTTGATTAACATTTTTAACTGGTGTTAAGCTTTGATTTCATGCCCAGGCTATGTTCCTTACCATTCCTTTCTACAAGCCCAGTATTTGTGTGGCTGTGAAGTTCACTGGATCAAAGAACTGATCTGGTTCATTAATTACCCTTTTTATTTTGTGGGACAGTTTTTGCCAGGACAACAAAGCAAACGCGTAAAATGGCAGCCCAGAATAAGCAGCCACAAAAGGAGCAAGATGGGCAAGGAAGAGCCGAAGCAAGACTCCTTCAGGCAGCAGGAAGGCTGGTTTATGTCAGCTTTCAAGGAATTGTTACTTTACAGTATGATGTAATGAGAAACAGGGGTAGGGTTTTTTTGTCCCAATTTCCTGACAAAAACAGAAAATCTGGAAATTTCTGGAATTTGAAGGCAATTACAAGAGCTTACATATTTAATAAATTGGAAAGAGCAACAGGAAACCTGTCTTGATTCAGTTAAAGGTCATAATCTACAGGTCATCTAGAAATCTCTCAGGTTTAGCACATGCCTTATCAGAATTTCCAGTACATACTGGCAAGATGAATGAAAACGGAACAGAAACTCCAATACAAAAAAGTAAATTATTTTTGTACCAATGAATGCGTATCTTCTTCTTTTGCAGATGATCATAATGCCCTTAATTTAAACACAGCAGTTTGTATTTCTAGAAACTACAATTCTTTCTATACTTCATTTTTTTTCCTAATGAAAGTTGAAAACCTAAATCAACTGATTAAACGTGAAAGGTTGGCAGGTATCAACAAAAATCATTGGCATCTTGAACTATAGAGCAATTTCAGAAACACGAAAGAAAATTTAGTTTGTTTGGCCAGTTTTGTTTTACAGAAATTTGCCATATTTTATACAACACCAGTATTTCAGATTATAAATCTGTCACATACTAAAAACAATCAAGAATATGCTTAAAACCTTTGTATTGGATTATTCACAGAATTAGTCAAACCGATACTTTGAGCTGCAGGGAAAGTTAGGTTCTCCTAAATCTCATGCAAAGAGATTGCCTGTGCATTTTTTATGCCGTCATCGTGTGATTTTTTTTTTTGCAAAGGGTTTTTCTGAACCTAAGCATAGAGGTTTTCTGAACCCTGCTGAGCCAGGGCTGGTAAGAGCTGGAGCTAGGGAAGACAGAGATACCCAAGACTCACTGAAGACAGTGAGAATCAAGCAGAGGAGATCAAAGGACAAGCACCTGAAACCAAAAGTCTCACCAAGGGAGTTTATTGCCTTGAAAACATGCTTGTAATTGAAATACAGAAGACACCAAAAGAAGCAATACAGTCTCTTCAAAAAATACTGTGAAATTAGTTATTTCTTCTGTGCTGCAAATCATGCAAGTTGCAGGTGTCCTGTATTCCTGGGAACAATTTTGAAAGAAACACAATTCTAAAATCACAGTGCATCAGAATGCTTGGATGACACCATCTAGCCTGGGAGTATAAGGCTACATGTAAGCAGAAGTCTTGAAAGCCTCTTTATGCCTAGATCTGTCAGACCTTTAGATAATTTTTAAGTAAAAATGACACTGAAAGAAGAGGCATTTTCATTTAAATAAAAAAATGCTACTTTTATTTCCACAGACACGAAGGCAGAAGACAACCAAATGCAGTACAATCACATTAGTGTACTAAAACATAAAGCCCAGGAAACAAATGAAAACAATGTGAAGGTACACTGCTTAGTAGGATTTCTGACATGCTAGACAATCTAAATTGGTGCACTTGCTCTGAATCCAGTTCTCCTACATATGGGCATGTTGAGAGGTAAAGGGGCCATAGCATATGTAAAAAATATTTACAGTGACTCATTTGATCTATATCTTTAAAGAAAAAGCATGAGAAAATTTGCCATATGCTTTAATGGCAGCAACTCTTGGCAATCAGCAAAATACAGCTTCAAAATGCACAATGGTGAAATTGTAACGTGTCCACTGTATAGCACCATCTGCTAGATGAAAAAAAGTGATCAAAAATTACCTGTGGAACTCCTCACATATTATTGCAATTCACCATCCATGTTGCTCATGGGAGATTTTAACAACACAGATTTGTACTGAATAATGCAAACAGTCTGACACTGATGAAAGTGGCTCCCTGTTGCCTGCAAGAGAGTTTTGTGATCCAGAAGGTAAAAACTTCAGCCCCAGGAGAATCTGTCTTGGAAGCAGTACTTATTTATAGAAATTCCAAGACTAAAGAAAGCTGTAATGGAGGTAATCATAACTGATAGCTTGAATTCAGCACAGAAGCAAGAAATAGATTGAGATAGTGCAAAAACAGAAGGAGATGCAGCTGCATCAAGGAAATGCTGAGGCCTTAAGAAATCTGGAAAGTAATATGGAATTAATATAGTTTAGCTTTTGCTTTCAGAGAATGGGAAAAGGTGCTGTCTTTCCATTTTATGTTTACTAAACATCTGCATACAAATTTTGCAAATACCAGATGCTCAGTGAAGCATCTCTTAACAGGTTGATAAGCTTATTCCAGAACAATTGAGTATGTTTTGAAGCCATCAGTGCTCTTGCACTCCACATTACTTCGACTTCACCTCATCCTGTGCTTTCCAGCAATGAGAAGCAGCTGGTTTAAGTATCATTTATGCCTGAATGGCTAAAGATAGCAGTAGCTATTACAAAAGAAAGAAGACTGAATTTAAGTCTCTCCAGAAAAAAAAAAAAAAAAGAGAGAGGTCAGGCCAGTGCTTCAAAATGAGAAGGATATGTAAGTAAAACAGAAGAAGGCCCCAAAGGAGCAGAAGCATTGTTGGTGTGAAGCACATCAGGAAATCACCACCATGTCTTCTGAGAACTTTACTTCATGGCCGAGCCCTTAGAAAGCAACTCCAAACTGGAGACTCAGAAGATGGTCAAGGTGGTCCAAATAAGATTCAAAGCTCACGTGACATTTTAGTGCTATTTTAGTATTCAGTTCCAGACAAGCCTTTCGCTCTCGCTTCAGCTGCACTAGTTATTAGCAAAGGCTCTTGGTACTAGTCAGAAGGATTTTGGGTGGGTGTCCCACAAGGCTTGCAAGACCTGGGTGTAACACAGGAGTTGTCTCACACCTAGAAACTGCTACGTATGAGATAAAATGGAAGGGAACTATTTAGGATATTAGCTAAAAGAAATTCATTATGGTGGAATTGGAATTAAATGGTGGAATTAAAAAAAGACAGAAAACTTAGTTGGAGCATTAGAAAAAACCAGTCTGATATAAACCACTTCAAGCTGATCAGTAACATGACAAGCCACCAGTACAAAGATTGGTATTTGGGATATACCCAACTAGACATACTACTAGAAAATGCATCCTGGAGAACAAGCTTGCAATGACAGGAGAATGGACTGCATGATGTATTTTTGCCTTTTCTATTCTTGATCTAGACTATTTCACCTATTCTGTGATGTGGATTAGCAATCTTTGAGCTTTGTGAGGTAATTCTGAGACAGCAATCAGTAATTTACATAATTAACATAACAGTATTTAATTATATGATTACTGTAAATATGTGTAAAACTCTAATGGTGTAATTAGAATGTGTAATTACTACTTGTAATTACATAATTAGGTATGATGATGTAACTAAACTGCTCATAAAAAAAAGGATATTTTCAAGCCCAGCTATAGGAACTGGTATGGTGCATAATTATATTGGAGGTACAAGAAGAAAATTTACCATTTTAATGCTAGCTGTGCTAAAGCTAGCTCAAAAGTAGATGAATGCTAAAAGTTAACTCTGCCATAGTACTAGAAGAATGCATTGACTCCCCTCAACAGGGAAAGTTCAATGACTACAGTCAGTACAAACATTATTCCCATCCTTAATTATCTGTTATTTATTGATAACCCTTTATACGCTTAGCTGAATAACATGAGTATAAAAAGTGGTATAATGGAAGTATTCAAATATCTACATCATGTAGCATTTTCTAATTACTGATTTAAGTAATATATGACTTTTCTCTTAAGTTTCCAAAGCACATCTGATTTCATGCTCCTCCCATGATACCGTCCAGCAGACACCAGATTGGTGGTACCTCATTATGTGGGTCCTCCCAGAGGAAGTACAGAACAGAAGCTTTTTATCACTGCACTCCAGTGTTGCATTGCCATGCACCCCATTTACCACACCATGGAATCATAGAATCATAGAATGGTTTGGGTTGGAAGGGACCATAAAGACCATGTAGTTCCAACCCCCCTGCCATGGGCTGGGACACCTTCCACTAGACCAGGTTGCTCAAAGCCCCATCCAACCTGGCCTTGAACACTGCCAGGGATGGGGCATCCACAGCCTCTCTGGGCAACCTGTTCCACCGCCTCACCACCCTCACAGTGAAGAACTTCTTCCTTACATCTCATCTAAATCTACCCTCCTTCAGTTCAAAGCCATTACCCCTTGTCCTATCCCTACATGTCCTTGTAAAAAGTCCCTCTCCAGCTGCCTTGCAGGCCTCCTTTAGGTACTGGGAGGCTGCCGTAAGGTCTTCCCGGAGTCTTCTCTAGGCTGAACCACCCCAACTCTCTCAGCTTGTACACACTTTGCAGCTGACAAATTAATAGTTAGTGCAAAGCACAGTTTAAAACTCACTGTCCTTGATCTCTACACCAAAGCAGTTTGACTGTTGTATAGAGCCTTATCGCAGTTATAAAAATTCTTTAACACTCAACAGAATTATCCTTTCAAATAACTTAGTATTCTTCTCTATGGGCTAGACAAGGGAGTCCTGGGTCACAGCTGTCAGCATTTATATACAGAAGCATCTCCAGAAAGATCATTTGACTAGGTGATTGGCTTACCAGTGTAAATCCCCAAAGTATGACCCAGAAAGACAGCCTGTAGGTAGGATATTTTGCAATTCAGTAATGCTTTACTGACATTAGCAGAATTCTTTCACTATTTCAATATAATGGAAATTTCTATTTTTTATACATATATACTTCCTGTTATATGCTCTCCAAACCAGAAATACGTATGTTTGTGTATATATACACACACACATAAAAACAAATCCAGTACAATGTATAAAATATACAACTTCACACACAAAGTTTATTTTTATGTATAATTACATATACATCTATAAAAAGAAAAAGAAATACAAAAGAACAGATGATGATTCAGAAAATGCAATGATCACTTCAAGTAATAGCTCTCACTACCCCCTTTCTAGCAAAACAGGAGATTGGTTTTATGTAGTCTATAATCTGAGCAATGTTCATGACGCAGCCAAAAAAACAGAAGGGATAAACTCTGAAGAAGTGGATGAGATTCCTGGTGGAATTCCAAATGGTAATTCAATTGCACCTTATAAGGAAATACATGAAATGATTCACCAGCAACTTTTACAGAAAACTTTAACAGTTGTTAATAGATGTTCATTTTTTTACAAATTCTTTCAGGTAGCCATATAGGCCTGTAAAATTTCTCAAAGCAAAACTTGATTTCTCTCTAGAATTACATACACATTATATTGGATGCCTCAAATCTTTTGCCTGTTAGATATATAAATCTGGGAAGTCACTGAGGCTACTTCAAAAATTCCCAGCTTGTCATTTGTGGTTATTGTTTTCTTCTCCATTCTTCCCCATGCATCCACAATGTGAACACAGGAAAATGAACCATATTTTTCAGCTTTGCTACGGTTTTATTTATTTAGTATTCAACTTGCAACATTTTTTTTTTTTTTTTAATTTTTCCTACTACACATAGTAGGTCTTCCTTGAACTACAAATCTCCTTTCTTGATTGTGGATGACTCCAGTATTTCAGGTATTTTGAATGCAGTATCTAATACTACAAATGCTAACACACAGATACTTTCCTTTTTCTCCTTAAGGTACCAGGCTTAACGTATCTTGGGACTATGTTAGCTTTTTCCACAACACCTTCGTATTAGCACCCTGTGTTCGACTAAAACACACAAGCTTTCTTCTCTGCAGTATTTCAAATCCATGAACCTCTAACATCTGTAATTAACTGTTAAGTTAAGGTATATTGAATTTCATACCATAGCAGTTTATTCTATTTTTGTTATTTTGGTCTTCAAGACTACCTAGTCTTTCTCACATGAAGAACTCCTTTATAGTAACAACTTTAAGAATCAGACCTCTATAGTGCATTGATAGTCGATGTTATCGGTAAAATCATGCGACATTGTTCCCAGGACAGATCCTGGAAGAACACCACTAATTATGTCTCTGTAAACCAGTGGTCCCACTTTCAGAGGTTAGACACATGTCAGAGAAAGTAACAAATTTTTGCTCTGCTCTTAAACTTGTTGATAACTGCTAATAAATACTGCTGAAGATGGGGTACTTGGTGAGATGAACCCCTAGCCTTAAACAGTTTTTGTATTTTTCTACTTTGCACTATTTACTCCTTCTTGTTTGACTCTTAGATAATAATTTTGCATTTTGCAAATGTTCCCATCGTATCAGATGCTTTACTTGAATGGATGACAGATTTGGTCTCTCAAATTTCCTCCATTTTAAAAAGAATAAGATGGCTATTTTGAGCATTAGGTATTTATAGACTAGAGAAGTATTTCCATAGTATGCTATAGTTGTTTCTGCAAAAGAAATTATTTATTTATTTTATTTTAAAAAATAGATGTAAAAACATGCAATACTTACTCTGTTGGCAGTTTCTTCCCATAAATTCACCTGGACATTCACAGGAATAGTTGGCAACAAGATCTGTGCAGATTCCACCATTCTTGCAGGGTTCAGCTTCACATTCATTTACATCTGCAAGAAGCAAAAAACATAATGTCAGGATTAGCAAAAATAAATTGTAAAAGCAATAAGCACACGTTTTAAAGCACTAAAACACAACATATTTATACAATTGACATTAGAAGACACACATTCTTTTGCCCAGCAACCATGCTGAGTAAGGGATATGACTAAACAGGGCATGCTTTAGGAAAACAACACTGCAATCTCATATAAATTTAGCTAGTTTCATATACCTACTAAAGTTTTACTTTTGCTCAGGGATTTTCACTGTAACTTCCAGAGGACATCAGGGCCACAAGTCACAGTTGGGCCTTAAATAAACAAATTCAATTAGTTCTAACAGAGTACTCATTAGTGATCCTTGCAACTTCAAGAAATGTAGCTACTTCTTTATCAACAGATGCCAGTTAAGAATGTGTGTCAGTTCATCTTAATTCATTAAGCATCTAATTGACAAGGTTGTTTAACCGTCTAAAAAATTTCCTTCCTGTGCATGAGTTAGTGGGCAAATTGAAACTAATAGCTTGATCCAGAAGCTTGCAAATTTTATTAAATTCAAAAGACAGAAAAGGTGGTTAATTTCATTTGAGTTTCCCTTTTCCAGTACACTTTGTCAAATGCTGCAAGAATAATACTCCCCCATGTTTTTCAGTGTAGTAACCTTCAAGTATAACATCAGAGTCTTTTTCTCAAATGCAATACAGTATTCTTCAGTCATCATAAATAGGCAGATGAAGGATAATGACATCTCAAAATTCTCCATCTCTGCATTTATGTTTATTCTGTATAGAGTAGAAACATTGTATGGATTTTATACATCATTGTCTCAAAGGGCTGCATCAATGCATATAGTAAAATATTTAAAAGATGGTAGCCCACAACAGCTTCATTAAGTCCCGTTGCATTAGACACGGTAAACAGCAAACAGAAAAGCAGTCTTTAGCTTGTACTAGAATTTTACTTCACTCAATTTTGCTTAAGTGCATATTCATTTTGAATAAAGTTGCTGATAAAGCACCTATGTGCATAGCACAGAAATAAGTTCAAATGAGAAGACAACAGAGATGAACTAGTGGCATTCATTGGTGGCTGAAATGTGCTATGAATTGAAGTAGTACTCCTCACTGTTGTGTTGAATCTGCTTCTGTCCCCCAAACGCAAACCTGGTTTGTACTGCCTTATACAAACTAAAGAAGATGCTACATAAGGTCTAAACCTGATGCAATAAGGCTTGTGCAGAAGAAGCAGAATTCAGCTCTGTCAACAAAGTTGCTCGATTTCTGGTACTTGAGTATGTATCTTTTGTACTTTTAATTTGTTTTTCTACATTTACTAGGAATCTATGTACAAAAATTCAGTGTTTTAATACACACAACTTGCCTAGCTCTGACTGATTTTGTGATGTCTCCAAGGGAGTCTCTGCCTCCAGTCTTTTCTGCAGATCCAAAAAGCTGTGTAGCTTTTAAGTTATGTGTGCAATGTATGGGAGGTAGGTTGAAAACTGGCTGAATGGCCAGGCCCAGAGGGTGTTGATCAGTGGTATAAAGTCTAGTTGGAGGCCACTAACTGCCAGTGTACCCTTGGAGCCAATACTGGTCCGATCCTGTTCAACATTTTCACTAATGATCTGCATGGGCAGAGTTGATGCTCACGAAGTTTGCTGATGACACAAAACCGGGAGGAGCAGCCGATACACCAGATGGGTGTGCTGCCGTCCAGAGGGACCTCAATGGGCTGGAGAAATGGGCTGAACAGGAACCTCATGAAGTCCAACAGAGGAAGTGCCAAGTCCTGCCTCTGCCCCTGGG
>JAOBAS010000072.1:6875228-6902250 GCA_025311575.1 Elanoides forficatus | reverse complement strand
TCACAGCAAAGAAGGCCAACACCCTCCTGGGCTGCATCAGGCAGAGCATTGCCAGCAGGTTGAGGCTCCTGATCCTTGTTCTCTACTCAGCACTGGGGAGACACAGAATCATGGAATGGTTTGGGTTGGAAGGGACCTTCAGAGATCACCTAGGTCCAACCTCCCTGCTGTGGGCAGGGACATCTTTCATTAGGTCAGGTTTCTCAAAGCCCCAGCCAACCTAACCTCCAACATTTCCAGGCATGGGGCATCTGGAGTGCTGTGTCCAGTGCTGGGCTTCCCAATACAAAAAAGACATGGACCTTCTGTAGTCAGTCCAGAACAGGGCTATGGTGACTAAGGGACTGGAGCATATGACTTACAACGAGATGCTGAGAGTGCTGAGACTGCTCAGTCTGCAGAAGGGGAGGCTCGGGGGACTCCTACCTACATGTACAAATATCTGATGGGAGGGAATGAAGACAAAAGAGCCAGACTCTCTTCAGTGGTGCCCACTGACTGGACAAGAGGCAATGGGCTCTACTTAAAATACAAGAAACTCCATCTGAAGACATTTTCTTACAGTGAGAGTGGTCAAACACTGGAGAGAGGTTGTGGAGTCTCCATCTGGGCAAATATTCAAAACATGATGAGACATGGTCCTGGGCAACCTGCTCTGTTTGACACTGCTTGAGGATGGCGGTTGGACTAGGTGATCTCCAGAGGTCCCTTCCAAACTAAACAATTCTGTGAGTCTGTGATATATGCCTACAGTATATATCCCATGTATATAGTATATATTATCTCTGGCAAATACACTTATTTGCTAACAACTTATCCGTCATTTTATCTTTTGGACTATGATAATTCCCTTGTCTCCTCTGCAAAGGTGAAAAGGAAGACCACATCTCCCTCCCCATATAAGATGCAAAATGTGTATGAAGTAGTTTCCTCACATCACCAATGACTGTCTAGTACAGGAAGGGAAATATTTATTGCAGTGAATTCTGTCTCCATCTGACTGACAGCTCTATTATCACAGGGCACATACACCCTGGTTGCTCTTCATGACTCACAGAGAATTATATGTCCTGCACTAAAACCATCTCCCAGAACTGGAACTTGTATTTATGGCAGCTGGCCCAGGCAATGTCACCTTTGCCTGATGATCACATTAGGTAAGACCTATCCAAATAGGTTTATGCATTTTCCACAACTATGTTTAGCAGCTAAGGAATTGCCTTCCAGTCTATACATATAATCTGTACCATAACTTAGGGCCATGGGTGGTACAATCCCTGTAAAAGATCATTTTTGCTGAGAAATGGCAGGAGGTTCTCTCTCTGTTAGAGCACTGAAATAATGAAGTCAGAAATAAATACTGTAAACTGAATTTTAGATTCAGGCAAAGGTTGTTTTCACCTTTCACTTTTTTCCTAATTTTGGTGTATGTCTTCTGCAGTGTTATTCTGAAGCTCCTTTAAGTATTAAGTATGACTGACAAAATAGAAATGATGAGAAAAGAGCAGACTAATTTCTCTTTAACAATGAAAACTACTGGTATGGAAGAGAATATTGCGTTTAAATAAACTCTAAAAACTACATGAGAGTAGTGATTGTATGCATAAACAGCTCTGTGAGATACACAAAAGGATCACATAGAACACATTTTCAGAACCAGATGCCTTACTGACTTGTGTAGAGGATAAAATGAAATCTGACAAGATTACAAAACTTACCTATTACTTGGAGGTAAATAGCAATTTAAATTCTCTTTTATGGTGTAATGCATACACACTTGGACCATGGAACATCAGTTCAATGCTAATGTTTTGTTGTAAGGGGCAATTCCTGATTGCTATCATTATTGCTCATTCATGGCCAAGCACAGATCCCAGCAGAAGTCCTTCTGAGATGATAAGCAACTACTGAAGCTCTGTGCACTTGGGCAGAAAAGTATCACAGTAAGAACTAATAAGCTCCTCCAGAAAGCCTTAGGAGCATCTATGCTTTTATTAACAGCAATTACCAAAAGGGTGTGTATCAGTTTCAGCATTATATCCAATCTGGTAGAAATGCAGAGCTGCCAATTCCACCTTTTATGTCCCTCTGCATGTTCCTGTCTCCCCCCTCCTCTAGGACCCAGTATGGGCTACATTCAGTGACCTGATCCCACTGAAAATCCCTTCTTATGGTTAGTTTGTACACTTCCAGACCAGCCTGGTGAGATGATTCAGATTGAAGCTGGATGGGGATATACTCTCAGGGAAGACTGGCATCATCTCTTTTGGCAGTATCAGGCAATCACACCAGAGGATTAAACAAAATTCAGGCCAGCTCACAAGACTGTAGAAAATCAAGTGCCTCTTGTGATGTCAGCCATTAACAAGTCCTAAGAAAAGGAAGATAAACAAGTATTCATTGTTTTCAGTGTACTTGGAGAAAAACGTAGGCACCGACAGGTTATGTCTACATTTGTAAGTAGTGTGGTCTTATACAACTATAGTTGTAGAATGAAGAGGACACAATGTCTCCATGTCCCTACACCCATCTCAGGGATGTATTCTCTGTAAAAGTTCAAGGCTGGCTCGGTGGATGGAATGCCCATTTACCCACTGGAATGTTTTATGTGAATTCCTAGTGTCTACACGAGGAATTTAGACTACCAGACTATTTTATTTTAGATTATTTTCATCTCAAAGGGACACAGTTCTTGTGCTCTGAGACTGCTGTCACATGAAGCAAAGCACAGTAAGTGGAGATGATCAAGAGATTTTCTTTAAAAATGCACTCCTGATTCAAACGAAAACACTCATCCAGATGCCCTACAGAAATAATTGCATGTTATTTAACACATCAGAATAAACGCAGGCTAGAAGAATATCCTGGGTATTCATATGCAAATGTGACAGCACCATGAGTTTTACTTGAGATATTTTATGAATACAAAGGGAATACATTTGTAATGCAGATTGGTATATAGTATTAGATTGTTATCTCATTATATTGAGCTTCAAGTCAAAGTACTGTTTTTTCAAGTTTTGCACACACAGGTAATGAGTCTGACGCTATACCCTTCTCTCCCTCTGTATACCGCTTACTTACAAATAAACCCACTGATCTCAAAAATGTATCCACATGAATAAATACTACTTATAATTTCAAAAAAGTAGCTAGACTACTGAATATATTTCTGGATCTTCCTTCTAAAAAGTTCTTTGGCTTCTTCAAACTGTTCACTGGGTCTGTAGTATAAAAACAACATCTGATGACTAAATTTTTTCTTTCCTTAATTTTTAGAAAAATTGCCACGTGAATTGTTCAAGTTCCAAACATTAAAGTCAGTCATACAATTTTCAACTAGTTCAATGAACAATGGAAATACTAATATTCTATATAGTAATAGGGAAGTGCACAGCTGTGTGCCAGCATGAGTTCCTAACACAAGTACAGTATTTTAATTCTGCATCCTTGACACACCTACACACACAGAAGGTTGAGCACAGCGGTTCTTACAGCAGCAGAACAATAAAAAGAAAAAAACAAGAAAAAGATCTAAATTACAAAACATCTTTTTTCTAACAGTTGCTTCCTACAAAGATGGATCAGACTGTGCCACTGTGTGACAAAATTCTAAATGATAAGTTTTGTCTCATTAAATAATGAGATTTCATGTCAAGATTTCATTTATCTTCATTATCTTCCTCACAGAAACATGCTGGTATGAATCTGTGAGTACAACAAAGACTGAAAGCAATCCTTCCTTTAAAGCTGTGGTGTGGCTCTGTTGATTCTTGTCATGGTTTCAGTAAGTAGGACAATCCTAAACCATCACAATGGCTGAAATTCTGTTATAATTTCCTGTGTCTACCTAAATTGGCGTAAAAAGTGCAAAGAAGGAACAGAGAACAGATGCTTTGTTCAGCTCCAGTTTTCCTGTGTTCATCCTCTAACCATCCATAATTCTATTGTGGTTCATCGATTGTTCTCTTGTGCAGGACACAGTGCACCCCCAGCAAGTTCGCAGATGAAACCAAGCTCAGTGATGCAGTCAATATGCTTGAGGGATGGGATGCCAGGATCCAGAGGGACCTTGACAGTTTGGAGGAGTGGGCCCATGTGAATCTCATGAGGTTCAACAAGGCCAAGTGCAAGGTCCTGCATCTGGGTAAGGGCAAGTCCCTGTATCAGTACAGCCTGCGGGATGAAGGGATTGAGTGCAGCCCTGCAGAGAAGGACATGGGTGAACTGCTGGATGAAAAACTGGACATGAGCCAGCAATGTGTGACGGCAGCCCAGAAGGCTAATCGTATTCCAGGCTACATAAAAAGAAACACGGTCAGCAGGTCAAGGGAGGTGATTCTCCCTTCCACTCTTGCGAGACCCCACCTGGAGTACTGCATCCAGCTCTGGGGTCCCCAGTACAAGAAAGACATGAACCTGTTATAGTGGATCCTCCTCCACAGGAGAGCTATGAGAAAGGTCAGTGGGCTGGAACACCTCTTCTATGGAGAAAGCCAGAGTGAGTTGGGGCTGTTCAGCATGGAGAAGACAAGGTTCTGGGAAGAACTTACTGCAGCCTTTCAATATATAAAGGGGGTTACAAGAAAGATGGAGAGAAACATTTTACCAGGGCCCGTACTTACAGGACAAAGGGCAATGGTTTTAAACTGAAAGAGCGCAGATTTAGATTAGATATTAGGAAGAACTTTTTTTTTATGATGAGGGAGGTGAGACAGTGGAACAGGTTGCTCAGAGAAGTTGTGGAAACCCCATCCCTGGAAGTGTTCAAGTCCAGGTTGGATGGGGCTTTGAGCAACCTGGTCAAGTGGAAGATGTCCCTCCCCATGGCAGGGGGGTTGAGCTAGGTGATCTTTGAAGGTCCCTTCCAACCCAAACCATTCTACGATTCTATGATCTATATCATCTAGTGGGTCAGAGTTGCAAAAATTAACACATTCAACAATAATGCTGTACTGATGTAATAATGTGGTTAACACACTGTCTTAAGAGTTTCTTATTGATGCACTTCCTTGAAGAAAAGTTGTGTAAGTGACAATTTGGGAACACCCCAATGTTTTTAAGTCACTTAGCATCTCAAAGCTGTGTCAAAGAAACTCATGTTCAAAGTTTTAAGAAAAGGGCTTATGACCCTATAGAAAGCCAAGGATATTGATCTCAATAACAAGCATTCTTTGCTAGAAAGATGGAATCACATAAAAAGATGGAAAGCAGGCTCATTCACAAAGTGTATTGCTTGTCAAATTGACAAAGGTGAAGGTAAAAGTGTACAATAACAGAAATCAGTTAGGATCAGTAATGCTATTTAAAGGACCCACTAACAAACAAGGTGAGTTTAGGTTTTCCAATCGCTGTTACTCCACTCAAAGTCTGTTTTCCTTTGCAGAGCCCTTCTATGCCAAATCCTTGCTAAAGAGCATTGAGAGTGTCCCCACGGAGAAGGCTAATACTGAACAAAAAGAAAATGGACAATCGTCACACTTCTGGAAAGCTGCCAAAACCAGAATATTGAATTTGGGAAATGAAACAGAGGAAGCAAAGCAGTAAGAAATGGTTATTTTCTTGACTCAAGTTCTCAAAAGGGAAAGAAAGAATAGCATTTAAGTATTACAAAATTATCTTTTCTAGTGAAGAAAACAATCCTGTACCACTTTTCATAATAGAATCGAGATGAACATGTGCTTTTTGGTAAGTATGAAAAGGAATCCAAAAAAGGAGAACACAAAAGAATAAAATGACATTGAGATCCTAGATAATAGCTTTTGCTTGTTTGAATGCATAATCTTGAAGAAAACTGAAAATATTTATATAGTAGATACTGCATGGAATAATGCAGTATTAAGTGATAGAGAATAAGCATAACACATTGAGAGATACGGAATTCATTGTTGCTGCTCTTATCCAAGAAAACATTCTATTCATGTAAACTGAAGTTTGAGTGATGAGTGCGTCATCATGCATTTATCTGAAACACCCTATCTGTTTAACTGTGAGATATTATATGTAAGAAATATAAACTCCAAACGCTGGTATGATAGCTTAAGTAAAAAAACAACCCATGAAAGTAGGAGTGGAAGAAACCAGATGAATCAGTGTCCAGTTCCCTCTCTGTTACTGAAGAACCTCATATAAGTCCTGAAACAACTGACCATTTTCTTACAATATCTATCTGTTACAAAATAAGTGCAACAGCATAATGAATTTATTCTTCCACATTCTCATTTCACAAAGCTGTGTAAGACCATTTACATATTGCTTTCAAAAAAGTAGTCTAGTTTTTGAACATCTAGAAGGCAATCTTTGCGGGTTTTTTTGTAAAAGTGTTTTCATGGAACATTTGGAAGACTCTTTGCTAGTATTTTTGTGTAATGTATTCAGTAATATAGACAGTTATTCTGAGGAAACCCACAGAAAAGGCATATTATAATATTTATGTTATAAAAGAGAGAATATGTGATGTCGACATTACAATGGGATAACTATTATTGAATGTAAAGAAATAATTTTTCATTCAATATTTTTTATTAATTCAAATATAAAGAGGAACTTCTATGTGCAAAATATCTCCGTATGTTATCTTTTTAATGTAGAACATGAACCAATTTAATTTCTTTCACAATCATGTGTATTTCATGTATTTTTGGAATATTAATTTCTTGCCACAGTAAAATAAACACTAATCATTAAGAAAGACAGTAATTAGGGGAAGAGAGATTTACCCTCCTACAAGAGATCTTTAAATGGCTATTGACAACCTAAGTGACTTTTATACCATAGGAACACACATCTTAAAAGTATCATTCATTGTATAGTTCAGTCAGTGTACAGGTCATAAGAAATCCACCCCTCTGTTCAATATCCCCATAAAACCCAAAAGCAATCGGGAAGATCTATTTCCTCCCACTATGACATCTTATGAAAGAAACTTAGGCATCAAAGAAGGCAGCTTAATAGAAGCCTCAGCTCAACATCCAGTTCTGGTTAAAACAGGAAAAATCGAAAAGATGCTTCCAACAAAATGCTGCATAAAGAACATAGAAAGTACTGTAAGGATCTTCTACCAAATAAATGATACAGCTTTGTCTTCAGTACAGGTCACTGTCGCAGTAAAATATACCACAGAACAGAAAAGGTTTTGAGGATGCCACTGAGAAACCATTTAAAAGTCCTGCAAAAACTCTCATGTGAAACAGAAAAGGAAACAATTTTAACTATTTGCATAGGAATAATAGGAGGGAGCATGACAAATGTATGCAAAATAGTAAGTGGCATACAGAAGGCACTCAAAAGCTGCTTTTCTTCTAGTCTTACAATACACAAAGAAAGAAACATTTAAAGATGCTGAAAGACAGCAGATTTGAAATTGAAAAGGGATTTTTTTCAAAATACAGTATAATTAGACTATGAAACTCAATGTACCAGGAAATTGTTAAGGTCAATAATTCAAAAAGAAAAAAAAAAAAGGCTATTGGAAGTGTGTATGAATGAGAAGAATAAACAGTGCTATATACGCAAACGCTAACAAGAGTGAAACAAAATTGGAAGGGATGTTATACTTCCTACCTGGCATTTTAAGCCAATCTCTAGCTATTACACCATGAAATAAAATCTTCAAGTAGGGAGCAAGACATGCCCTGTCTTATCATGGTTAGGGTGTCTTGACCCCTTCTGAGAAGTATCTAGTGTTGGTCTATGACCTGAGATTTAATGGTGTTTCTCTCTGGGCTTCAGGTAGTCTTAGCTCAGTCACCTACTGCTTTAACCAAGATACTTATTTGGATTTGAATGAAAACAAACCCCTACTTCCAATAGCCCCAAAATTGTTGTCACTGTTGTTCAGTCTTACCACACCTTTGTTGTAAGAAGATTCATCACCGAAACTTTCTCTGTTTTCAACTGACAAACCCATCCTTTTTTACCTCATTAGAGCATTTTTTTTCCAGGCAATTTCACACAAAAGTTTTCCTGGACTTCTGTGACTGGAGCAAACATTTGCTGTGCTCCCAAACCTGGTGGTTCTGCCACTTCTGTGCTCTCCTTTTTGCCCCATTACACAGTTTCCATTTGAGGAACAGTATTTTATTGACTTTTCTTCCAATAGCCTTTACAGCCACTTTGCTTTTTTATTCTTTACTGGGAATCTCTCTAAGATGTCTTTCAAATCACCCACTTTCTCTTACATTTTAATTAAGCAAAATTCTGGAAGATTCCCAAATGAGCAATGGTATATCTTCCCTCCTTCATTTTTTATCTAAGCTACTGGTCAGACACGGGAATAGTTTTCAGAGTTCAGCTCAACAATGCTTAGTCATATATGCTGCCTAGGACCTACTTATACATGCAACTTACTATTACTATACTATATAGTTTATAACTACTTTATTATATAACTTATTGCTAGTATCATTTGTTAAAACTATGCATACAGCTTATTTCAATGAAAATTACCTCCCCCCCAAAAAAAAGGAACACCCGAGTTAGATTTAGAAACTCCCCAAGCAGATATTTCTCCCCAGAGGAGAAACCATAGTGAGCATTTATCAGCAGAAGCATGGGATGAACATCTGGTATGGTACAACTGTATGTAACCTAGTGCATTACATTTGCCCACTTGGCTAGGGGGACAGCTGGCTTGAAACAAGCTGTATCTGTGAAAGATACAATTGGTTTTAGCCTCCAAAACAAGACAGCTGCACGAAAACCACCTGTGGGTAATGGTTTCTGGAGTGCTCTACCACCAAACTGCAGCCAAGAACGGTTTAGCAAGAGTGCTCACTCACAGTAACACACAAAATCCATGCCACAGGATGTTCTACAGCTTCCTCACATATATTTCTTCCTAGTAGCTGGAAGAGTTACTAGGATTTGAATTTGCTGGTAGAGCTGAAGCTGTAGATTATGCATCATGTCAACTGGCCAGAAATGCATGGCCACTGGTCTTCCTAGTTGCAGCCCCACAGTTAAAAGCCACTGCCCTGTGGGTAGCTGGGATGATGCCTCAACGTAATATCAAAATGTGAGCTGATGCTCTGCCACATGGCCCCCATCTCTGCAGTTTCCCAATACATTAATGTAACAGATGTGAATACCACTGACCATCTATGACGGGGAGGCATAAAGCAGAGAACTCTATACAAAAACTGGGAAGGGCTTGCTTACATTATTAAATGTGTTTGATTAATAGCCTTTATTCTTCTTGGAGTGAAAGGCATTTAATTATGGCTGACAGAGTTAATGATCATCAGAATATAAAACCACATCCAAATCAAACCCTTAAATCTGAACTCTATTGTTTCAAACTTGATTTTTTCTGGTTGGATCTCTGTGTCATTTCAGTTAGTCGAGTGGCAGCCAGTAACCTACACTTTGACATATATTGTTACTAATGCCTCAGTTTTCTATTTTTTCAGCAGGCAATCTCTGTCTGATAATCACAATAATGCATATTGTCTGTATCTCTCAATGTCACAGAAATTTTTTTTGTGGAAAAAATGTCCCTTTCAGTCTTCTGGATACTTCCATGGATTTTGACTTGTTCTGCAGAACTGTATTTCTAGGCTATTTTAATAGGTGACAGTGTAATCCCTCTATATGTAGATGAAGGCATTAGTTATCTAAACAGCAACAATTTGCCCAGCATTTTCATCTGTCATATGAAGAGTGATTAGTGAGATTGATAATGGTGTAACAAGAGATGCTGGTTCAAGAATAGCAGTAGACATTTTTCAATAAAAGCCGGAAAGATCTCGGAAGATTGACTTTCTTGAAATTCATGGTTAAATTAAAGTGAATTATAACACACCCAAAGATTACATGCTTCTTTCTGGTGAATGACAAGGCCATGAATTTACATAGCTTTCAGTCAAAGTGATCCCAAAGGAACAAAATTATTTGCTGCTCTTACGAATGAGCATCACCGCCACAGAGTACACCTTAGTTTTCTTGGGCATGAGTTGTATGCTCTTTTCAGGAATTTAAGTGCTCTGAGATACTCCCTAGAAGAGCTGCTTTCTCAGTGTAAGACTGTAGGGAGATTTGCCTTGCCTCAGGTAGCTCTTGAAAACAACTCCTCTCTCTTT
The DNA here is from genome assembly GCA_025311575.1 of Elanoides forficatus. Classification (NCBI taxonomy): domain Eukaryota; kingdom Metazoa; phylum Chordata; class Aves; order Accipitriformes; family Accipitridae; genus Elanoides; species Elanoides forficatus. The sequence continues at coordinate 6,892,171 of JAOBAS010000072.1, read as the reverse complement.
GTTGCTAGATATTGTCAATAGCACATTTGAAAGCCAGATTGCCATACATTAACAGCATGACAAATTGCAACCTGGACAGGGTTTGGGAAGAATCTTCATATCAAGCAGGTAAGTAAATGCCTCTTAAATAATGAAGGAATATTTAAAGAATGTATTGTTCTTGGGTATCACCACAAAAATCTGCCCAGGTTTCTACCTGAGGTAGACTTTCCTATCCAAACATTGGTTCGTTTATGAGGCCTGCAATAGGAAACTTTGTTTCCTTTTTTGCCACTGGGGAGTCAGAATTTTTCAGATAACCACTGCCAATTAATATCAGTTTTACAATAAATCTAGAATATAGATTACAATGAATCACTCCGTATTGCACTACTGTATGCTTTCTTCATGCATTAGGTAACAAGAAATTATATTTTCCAGACAGCACATGATAAGCGTGCATTTTGCTGGATGAAAATTTGTGGTGTTATTCACTTCATTTCATCCTTAACAAAGGTAACCTCTGACATTTAATGGAAGGAGAAACATTGTGCATCACAAGTTCACTATGTGACTGGTCCATGATGGAGTGTGCCTGAGAACCTTAGGCCACATAAGGATGTTTTCACATGAGCTCCTCCCTTTGACTGGACATCAGTGGCACACAGAAGTGGTCTGCCTGTACCCTCACTTACAGCAGTCACAGGGATGAAGGTACAGCTTCCTGTCTTTCCACTCTCCAATAACTTTTGCTTCACTTCCCAGGTGGCAGACTCATGTAAAATGCATGCAAGTACAAGGAACAGGGTCGGGAACCACAAGGTACTGCATTCACAGTTTAGCCCAGGTACAATCTTTAAGCTGGTATAACTCGAGTTACAGCTAGACATAATCTTGCCTGCTGTCCTGGTCTTGAGACTCTTGAACTCCTGGCTATATGCTTTAAAAGCTGGCAACGACTATCCTTTGCCATCACGATTATGCAATGAACTCAGCCCCCTGTCTTGACTGAGTGCTCTAATGATATGATGATTAAAACAAAAGAAAGTCAGTACGACTGTTGCTGGCATTCAGCTCCACTAGATGGCTGTCCCCAGAATCAGGGCTAGATGGAACAGATCCCAAAGGAATGGGCAATATCCAACATTGCCATGTTCCCAGTGGAAGAGGTAGACACATAATTTAACTAGATTAAGTTAGTGGGACTGCCTTACGTTACCTGTGTAATTGAGAGAGAGATTGAGTGTGGCCGAAGTTAGTGAAATTGAATATCCATATTCAGGTCTTTGGAGACACTTTCCATTGAGTATATAAGGGACATAATGAACTTACGTAGTTATCTGAGCTGGACTATATTGGCTCCTGACACTTCAAATTATAGACAAGTATCTAAATGGAGGACTTAATTAAGGTAGACTGGATTCGGTGTTTATTCACTCTGATTTGAATGAGTGGATTTATCTTTTGTGTGCAAATGGAATTGTATTCTTGACTGTTTGTTTGAGTTTTTAACCTTCTAACTGAGTAACAGTTGGCTTCCAAATGCATCTATAACATGAGATCGAAGAACCATGCTGTGCTTTATTGCACAAAAGAAAAGACACAAAAGTTGGCACAAGTTTCTCCTTAGGCAAGCACTTGTTCTAAATGGCTTTTACATATGAAAAAATAATAACTTCTATTTAAGTGACAAAGAGATAATGCAGATCATGTTTATATGTTAGAACATGAGCTGATCAGTCATTTGCAGATGAACTTGCATTGCTCTTACTAATTGGTTTTGATCACATAGAACTTCTGATGACATTAATTGACAAACATGGACCTATAATTTTCAGTATGAGCACAAAAATCGAAATATCTATTTTCTTCTTAAAATTTTTGATTGTGAAGTATAGATCTTACTATATAATCCCCCCATGAGATATTATTGAAATCTCAGGATTTTTTTTTTCCACATGGCTACCTGTCAGTTCTGTAACTACACACATTAAGACTAGGATACTGACCTGCTGTTCCCAGTCTGACCTGAAACTAGGCAAAACTCATCAAACAAATGATAATGATTAGAAACAGGTCCAGATATTGTGTTTTAAACAGGATTAAATGTACCGCCAGTTTAAGTCTGGAAGTTCCACCCTTGAATTTAAGTACCGTGATTCAAAATATTTCTTCATAATTGATAAATGCATAGGTAAAGAAAGATCTAGAAGATGTATTTATTCACAAATTTCTTTTCAGTTATTCTTTCCACTTTTGTCTAGCATTAATCAAAACAAATCCACAAACAATTCCAAGATGAGATCCCTACTATTTCAAATATGCTTTTCCATTAAATCCATGCTAAATGTGGTTACCTTTCCTTACCATGCTCTAGAATATGCGTAGCAAATTATGCACTGTTGTGTCCAGTAAGTTGGAAGTAAGGTCATTTTCTGAAGGTAGTAGTAGTAGTATTCAGTAGTATTAACTTGCTTATAATATAAAGGCCAAAGACTGATATACTTCAGAAAACCAGATGCGATATTAATCCTCAACATTGCAAGCAATAAAAAGGTTCCTATCTACAAATACTATAAAAGTTACCATGTGGAACTTACTGTGCTGGCAGTGAATCCCATTAAATCCCTCTGGACATTTACAAACATATCCTATGAATGTGTCGCCTCGGTATGCTTCACTAATTTCACATATCCCACCATTATGACATGGATTAGGAAGGCAGGGTCCTGAGAGAGGGGGAAAAAAAGAGAAGTATATATATATACATTATAACAAACATAATAATTTCAGTCATATATGTGTTCATTAAAGAAATAAAATCCCTTATGTAGACCTTCATATTCCACTAACCCACTAAAATATATCCTTCACATAGTTCAGATAACTTGCCAGCACAGATTTTTATGAACAAGAAAAAATATGAAGCATGTCACTACTCATTAATCACAACATTATTTTTTAATGTAAGAGAAGACAGGAGACAGAGAAGCTATATCTTGCTCTCCTATTAAAGATAACAGGCATTCTAACTTTTATACCACTGAGGAAATATGTATTAATCAAATGTGCCTATCATGTATGGAGTGACATGTACAATATTCCTGAATAATCACTACATGTCGAGTTAGTAGTTTGAGATCTTTCCTACAGCTTTGGGTGACTTTCTGCGTATGTGACTATATGGACCAGTATTTAGCAGCTACTAAACCAACTATTCTTTTTCCATTGAGTGCCTTTTTAGCATATCCACTTCAAGCTGATTTCAAAAAGGTCTTCTGACTGAATTATTTTTTCCCACTAACTGCATGCTAGGATACCTAAAATTTCAGCAGTGAGATCTAATTTGTTAGGTTTGCAATAAATGACTATACATACCTTTAAATAATAGCATCTTTTGAACTGAGATCTGAAGTTTATTCATTTAATGGCACATGTTAAAAGACTTTCACACCTTATTGTCTTACTAATACTATCTGTAATATACCTTCTACCAGAAGAAACCACTTTAGCATTTTGACGATTTTTTTTTTCCAGTCTCACTGGTAATCATTGATTAGAAAGCCTCATGTGCAAATTTGTGTGTGACAAGATTTATGAATTCAATATACACTATGTTATTTGCAACATTTGCCATGTACACAGAAAGGTGTCAATCTTCACTTATTGAAAAGCAATGTCATAATTATTCACCCACTTAAAATTGCATTTAAAAAAACCCAAACAAAACAGAAAAGAACTTCTTTCTGCAGCATAATTTACTGACAATCAGCACTGGGAATCGAATGATTTAAACTTAAAAGAGCTATAAGTTTAATGTTTCTGAGGGTCTGCCTATTTGTTTATGTTTTTGATTACAAACCCAAATTCTGACAGATGTTCACAGCAACACCATTCATTCAGAACATCACACTAGTGAAAACTGCACTCTCTAAGAAAATATTAATTTGCAAAAGATAAAAATTAACAGAATGACAAGGATATCAGAACACATTCCCCAGTTATAATTGGCCAGGTAGTTATAGCAATTTAAGAAACTATCCATGGACACATTTCTATTACAACTTATGTCATCAGCCTATTCCAGGACACAATCCTGCAGAAGTTACACTTGTGTGCATCATTAAACGGGATATGTCTCACCGAACCCAATAAATAAAAGACATGAATATACAACGGCTTATTCTAAATGCAATTAGTAGTAAAAAAAGGGCAAAAATCATGAAGATGGAGAGGAGGAGACTAGCTGTTGCCTTTTGCCTTTCCCTATCCACATTCTGCATTACACTTTAAACGTAATCGTACACTACATTCTTAATTCCAGACAACATGTATCATTCCTTTAACAGGTCTAGGAAGACTCACGGCTTTCAAGTATCACAGCTTCTGTTCCTGTTATTTCTCCTCTGTAATATTTTGGGAAGAAACCTGTTTAATAATTTGCTCTTTTAGTGTCCCAATGAATATGAGCTGTGTATTTTTCTTCCAAGTCTCTATCATAGTACTTCAGTTTGGGGAGCACCTGCAGGTAGCCTCATATGTTAATTACTTCTATGCACGCGGATCTCTAATCTTCAAAGAACAATAAATCTTTTAATAATTACTTTCTCATTTCGCTTGCTGCTTTCTCCATATGGCTTGTTAAGCACATGTTCAGCATAGTTTCATTGATTTTCTTCGGATTTTGCACTTTCTCAGATCAGTCCAAAGTAGAAAGACGTAAAAGGTCATTTGAGGTGCACAGTAATAAATAATATACTGGTGCACACCAGTATATCTAATGAATCTTAGTCTTCTATGATGCCTTCATACTGAAAAAATACCCACACCAACAATATGAACACTTTTTGCCTGATTATAGTTGTTATTTGGTCATAGACATATAATAGCAGTATTTTCAAACTAAGTGTTGAGTAATTTTGCTTTGGGGGTTTTTTTGTTAATAGAAACTGGTAGTTCAAAAATTATTTTGAGAGCAATGAAACATCCTAATTAAATGAACTGAAACTAGTAAACAACAATCATCTAATTTTCACTAGTTAACATTCATTTCCTAAAAAGGACAGGGGTTAGACTCATCTGTGTTGCAAAAGAATGAATGACTGAAACTTTAAAAAGCCTTGTTTCTCCTAATTCTCCAGAGGACCATACTCTGAGTTCACACATCTTCAGGATATTTAAATTGCATGAATCTTCAAGCATGTGATTCTTTTTTTCATTGGGTGTACAGGACACCTGATGCAAGTTACGCAGGTTTGAGTGTCTTGAAGGATCTGGGTCCTAATCCTGTCATCATTCCATTTAAGCATCAAAAATGGTATGTAAAAATCTAGGCACTGCTGCTAGATCATGAGAGGTCCCAACCAACTTCCATAGGGATGTATAGGCTTTTAAATAACATTGTATTGAATGCTGGATAATTAATTCCCTAACAATCTGATTAATATTTTCAGTTACTCAGATCTATAGCAGCAAGTTCAAAAACATCCTTCTTTACCAAAAAACTAAAAAACCAAACTTGTCAACTAATTTTCAAAATACAGTGGACATCAGGGATTTGTTTTTTTAAATCAATAGCATCGTAATACTCTTGCAGGTAATCTTTAAGTGGCTTCCAACACAAAGAGAACAACAACATTTGATCAATATTAATGAGTAGTGGAAGTCAATGGTATGCTTTCCAGGCATTTTTATCCATGTTCATATAAAATAATGTCAACAAGATTAATTGTGCACTCAGAATAATAGATCTATTCACTTTGCTGCTCTTTTGAGTCCTTCTTTGTGCAGTTCCAGTGGCATTAGCCAACATAGTAAGTATAGTCCAAAATACATCATCCTGTATTCAACTGAAATCCCATACTGTTTTTGAAAAAATATTGAAAGTAACTCAAAGCATAGCAGGTTTTAAATTTTTTAGATGCTCTTACTAAAATCTCTGAGATTTTATAGTTGGACAAATCAAACAAATGCATCCTCAGTAGAGTTGCAAAGGGGCTCAAGGCAGAACCATGTTATCTGTTTTCTTTGACAAGTACAGTCAACAAATAAAATCTTGTATAATGCAATACTGAAGTGGTAATCACATATTTGAGAGAAAACATTAGTTTGTCTATAGCAAGAAAAGCCAGGAAAGCAAGGAAAGCGTCATTTCACCAATAAGAATGTTATTTTTAACAATGATAACATATACAAAGAGTGAATTAGCTGATTTAGGAAAAATGTTTCTTCATTTGTCTTGTAGGATATTCAAATTCTTTTGAAGTAATAGAAAGAAGTGTCCAAATACCTTTCTATATTTTCCCCCTGGCAGTCTGGAGGAAATGTATTTTTTTTAAAATACCTAGTCTTATTTTGAGCTTTTTTTTTTTTTGCATGGTCTTCCATTTTTAAGAAAAAAAACCCAAATGGATAAACAAACAAAAAAGCCTAGAAAAGTTGACAACTGTAAAGCATATCTAAATATGTGTATGTGAATGTCATTACCTAAAATTCTGATTGTTCTCATTTCAATTATTTAGTTTTACTGCAGACTGGCTGCATCTACACGAGCAAGCTACACAGTGTAAGAGAAGGGATCTGAAGAGGAAGAGGGCTGATGCTGTGGGCCTGATGCCCACACAGTGTCCTTCCTGAGAAGAGGGTGATAGAGGTACTCTGGTGATAGACTAACTCTAGTCTCTATCAAGGCTTTTCATCTGCTTAGGTTTGTATCTGTATGTGTGAGGTATGACACTAATTACCGTCCCCTCTAAGTGTCCAGGATGCATTAGAATTTAAGAGGTGTACACAAGCCAGTGCAAACTTCATCAGGGACAGATACAGAGCCTCTCTGAAAGGGCAGCTGCGCAGATGCTCAGTAGAACACATTTTGTACAATGCATTGAAGTGCATTATCAAGAAGTCTACAGACGCTTTGCCAGATATTTTTCTGATAAACCTTTACCTAGGACTTAAAAATATGACAAAGGCCAACTTTGAAGTACAGTGGCTAACAGTGTAGTTGTGTAGCACTAGCTTAGCAAAATGTAAGAAATCAGAAAGTAGTTGAAATAGCAGCCGTAACAAGAAGAAAAAACAAACAATGTCCCCTCAATGACTCTTTCCCTTACCACTCACCAATTCAGTGACAGTCATCTGTAAAACAAGCCATTTCCCATGCTTCCACCAAATACCATAAGTGTTTTTTGCCAAATATAAAATCTGCTGCTGCTTTGGTGGGAAAGACAATGAAAAATACCAGGCAGTTACAGCTGATATAGTTAAACAAGAACTCTACATCAGTCGCATCTTCCTCAAAGTCTGATTCCCCATACTCAAAAGTGTGCTTGCTGCTGTGCTAAAACAGGAAGACAATAAAAAATCAAATGATTTCTTACTAAGACAAGATCAAATGTGGAATACGAAAAACAAAAAGAGAGAGAAAAAAAAAAAGACAAATATACTCCAATAGAGTGACATACGCTAAATAATCACATTTTAAAAAAGTAAAATTAAAGGCAGTGCAATACGAATGCTAACACTTTTGATGTTATCTTTCTATCCATCTTCTCTTCATGTAGAAATAAGGCAACTTCAATGAAAAATGCCAAATTAGATATTGACCTTGATATGCATCAAGATGAAGATACTGTTAGCTACAAAGCTTATTGCTTCATTTATTTTGTGGAGTATTACTGAAGTAGGACTAATAGATAATGTTACTCTGATGATACATTAAGCTCCAAATCCCATAAAAACAAATATTGGAGTTATCATCAAACTAATAAAAGGTATCAAATGATTTTACATTTCATTGTAGAAGAAAAATACTCTCTAGCTGCTTGCCTTCATACCACTAGCTTTTCTTAAGTCCATCTTGGCTCCACATGAATGTCAGCCAAATATTTTTTTTTCCCCTCTGGTAAATTGAAATCTTCATCAGAGATTTCTCACACAGTTTTAACATCAGTAGTTTGAAATCTTCCCCTCACCTACATTTTTATAATACATAACACTTTAGATGCTTCCTCTGCCAAAGTAAAGTCTTCAGAATAAGCTGCGACAGAGCTCACTTAGCAGGAGCTCTTATATTTTGAAACGAATATGTGTAAAAGAAGCCACTGGCACATACGACTGCTTTCATCTTTATGGGAAGAGAAGAATTAATCTCCTTGCTGCTGGAGCTCGCAGAATAGCATGAGCTTCCCATGATGAAGAAGGATTATCACACTGAATTAGGCTCAGTGTCCAGGTAATCCAACACCCTATCCCTGCTGCTCATCAGTTCCTGCAACCTGGCAAGAAAGCTGAAGAATCCTGCAGTGGGAATAATCAGAAATCTGCATTAGGTATCTTACAAATATTTGAGATGAGCTTAATCTCTGAATCTTTATATTTGACATTCTTTTCTAACTAGTATGCATGTTTTCTCCATACAGTTAAAAATTATGTTTATACTGCCTATATATGCACAAATGAGAGACCACCTCTTTTTCAGAAGTATATTGACCTTTTTCTTTCCTTAGAATCCTTTTAAATACTCAATTAAATAGATTTTTGAAAGGTGTGCCACTTCAAATGTGAGCTTATAGACTTCAGAGTTTGGCAGACACAAATCCAAACTATAACATAATTCTATTCAAAAGAGACCATCTTCCACAGAGACACACAAATGAACATTCAAATCCAGCAGGAATGTCCGTCCCTATAGGTTCTGACAGAAAACTGCTTTATTGCACAAAAAGGGCAGGAATATAACAAAAGCTTTTGAGCGTCTCTGATCTTACTCACATTTACTATTTTGCCTGTTAATTTAATATGGTTGTGCAAAGCTTATCTGACACAGAGGCTGGATTTGAATGACCCCAGCTGTGTGTCTGTGTGGGAGTCGTGATACTTCAGAGACCATTTTAACAAGTTGACAGAAATTATCCTGCATTTGCTGAGTTCTGGGGATCATTAAATTGTACCAAAATACATACTTATGTCTCCGCCTATCTATAGGTTCACGGACACAAGTATGACACCCATTCCAGCAACACAGTATAAGGAGTTAGGTCTCACTATTACCTGTCCTTTGAGCTGGTGCACCACCTTTGTGGTTAAGACTAAGCTTCTGCTCAAGTGTTTTGTAGATTTCACCTGTATTTAGAAGAAAACTACCTTTTCCCAAGAACACTCTTGACATAGCTGGGTCTGAAGAACAGCATGTTTGTTCACTACTTGAATCTACAGCTACATGTCAGCTGCCTGCTTGGCAGGGCACGGTTTTGAGGACATTTGAAGAAAGTGTTTCCAGCTGATGTGCTATTGACCTTCTGCCAGAAGGGGCTGTAATCATGAAAACAGTTTCTTCTAGTCAACATGCTTGTTCTGCCACTTAAGTATGAAGCTTATTCAGTAATGAATGAATACGTTGTAGTCTAGTACTTGCTCTTTCTCACTCATAAATATATTTTTTTCCCCTTAAAAGTCATTCTGGGTTCAAAATTTACATAAACATCTAAACATTTTAGGGCCCAGCTCCTATTATACTGGTCCATCATGACATGGCCCAAAGAAAATAAAGGAGTCCCTCAGTTTAACTAAAACCCATGAAAGTTGAATGTGATGTATTTTGAACTACCCTCAACCTTCAAGTCTTCCAAAGTGTGATAAGAAATTCTTGCTTGCCCAGCATACTTGAATATTTGTAAAGCAGAGAGAAAAAAAAACAAACATCAAACCACAATAGCTGCTACAGATCAATATATTTCATATGATTTCCTTTTGGAACTTGCCACTGTTGATTCTATTTTGCTGTTAGGATACAAATGAATCTTGTATCAAGGAATACTTATTGTAACTACAGCTTGCTATTTATTTGGGTTTTTTAACCTGAAAAGAATAGGCATTGCAGAACATCATTCACAGTTTATGTGGAGTATTGATAATATTAACTGATTGCTATATGGTATTCCAGTTTATGCATGAAAATAGTAAAAATAATTAGCAATTACACACACCTTCATCTCATTAACGTTCTTAAAATATCAGCTTAAAAAAAAAATAAATCTGTTCAGCCTGGTTCATAAGTGAATTAGTACTGTATTAGATTCTATCTAACTATATACTCATTATAAACTAATGGCACTGATCCAGACTTAATTGCACTGTGATTAAATATTTATCTTGTTTTTAATGCAGCAAATGGAGCGTGCTGATTATAATGATCAAGGTGTCTCCATCTGGATGCAACAAAAGCTAAGGTTCACCCCTGAGTGCAAAATGCTTTAGGTCATTTCTGCACACTTCCCTCTAATTCTATTCTGTGGATTTCTATTACAGAGAAGAAATTTAAACTGATTGTCCAGCCACATCCCAACCTCTTTTTAACTAAATAACTAGAATATTTTCTTACAAGATGCTATTTAAACTTGATGGCTATACAGCGCCTTTCCTTAATAAATAAGTCTTAAACTTCTCACCTAACCCTTCCACCAACTGAGAATGACAGATTATACTGAAATTTGAGGCGTGGTCAGTGTAGTAGGCAATGTAGTGATACTACCACAGGGTGAGACCTGAAAATGCTCACAAAGCTGAAGAAAGTGTTCAATGCACTAGAAGACATATTCCCCAAGTTCTCTCTCATTATTTGTCCTCATACTCCTCAGCTTCCAAGCTTGAGAACTTTCTTTCCACATTTTCATTGCTGTTTTTCAGCTCTTTACACCCTTTGTCACCTACAAATGTGTTTCTGAATAGAGCCCACAGTATTCTTCCCCCATGAGTTATCCAATAAATGCACTGTAGCAAATCAATGTGAGACCTGTTCTGCATCTCTGCATGAGCTTTCACAGGATGGTTTTATCTTCCCAAAGAATACCTGCTTTGTTTATAGAAAATTCAGGTTCAGAGACTTTTCCTTCTCTTCCTCTAACTTTATGCTGAGGCAGCAGCATCATTATTTTTTTCCTAGATGATACTGTTTCTGCCACTGGCTTCTCCCAGTCTTGCTGACCCAAATGTGAGGGCTTGGTTGCTACACTCTATTTTTTGTGATTTACTCCGCATCATTGTTAAATCCAGATTAATTTTCCAACTTAAGTTAGAAATATTTTCTAAATCTTTTTCAGTTGATTCTGGTTCACATCAAACAGAAAAACCTCTGCAAACACAGAGAATCTTGTATTTTGTAAAAATTTTGCTGGAGGAATGCAAAGACTTGGAGAATTTTGTATGCTAAAATATTCAGAGAATTCTTATATATTGGGATGTTTGAAAGATTCAGTTCAAAAGTGCAGTTCTGACAACACTAATATCTAAAGGTTCTGCATGAAAATAAACTCTCAAAATTCCTTCTCTATATAGTTGAAAGAAATCCAGCTCCATATTTACTGCATTGGTCTGTTGCTTAAGCAAAATATACCCAGCAACAAGGAAACTATACATAGTTTGGTACCTAACACAGAACCTCACTGCCAATTGGGATTTCTGTGCAACAGTGCTATTCTTATCATCATAATTCTTGTCATCATATATGAAGAAGTCAGTTTTCATTGTTTCACTGCACTTTAAAATGCCAGTGATGAGGACCTCTCATCCTTTTTTTGCTGTGTTCCATTAATAACTGGAAAGTGGAAAAAACCTGAAAAGATTATGTGAACCTTAATTATAACAGCAAATAGATTAAAATCCAGTTAGTCCTGTTGCTGAGCATTCCAGTGGGAACTAAAAAATGCAACAGCCTAAACTTATGCTATTCACATTTGTATGAGTCAGGTCCTAATTACTAGTGTCACATTAATGACACAGAAACAGCAGAAGCGAATCTCAGAGGGTGGTTATCCTTAGGACATGAAATATTATTAAAAAGTGATGAAAGAGAACTACTAAATGTGAAATATATATAGTCCAAAAAGGCATAAAGTTGTCCACAGCAGAAACCAAGGGAAATAGATAAGACTTACACTCCAGTCATTTATTTTCCTTAGGAAGTAGGACAGAGGAAATATATCCTTTCTGCTTTGCATTTTTTCCAGCTCCATCAAACCCTTCCAATTTCATGTACTCTACCCTAAATCCTTTTGAATTCCAGATCCTGTCACTATTCTCCAACTCTTACTCCCCTCTTAACGTTCTCTTTTCTCCTCATACCCCATTCTTGCTTCATATTGGTCTTTTGCCAACTCGGAAAACCACACACTGCATAACCATCCCAATTTAAAATCACATCCCATGTTTGTAGTTACGTGTCTTCAGTTTTTAAGATACACAGTAGAATCACTGGATGTCTGCTTCCTTTGTACCAGCTACATCCACAGCACAAATACAAATTAATTGCTCTTGGTTAATGTGACTCACATGCAGTTAGTTGTACATGGATGAAAATACTGACCTATTTTGGTGGGTAATGGTAATAATTCCTGCACAGCAATACCGGTGATTAGTCTTTTCTGATAAATAATGCTTTAACTTAAAATTCCTTTTTGTGTTATTACACACAATGCTGTTATCATTATTGATGTTCAAGTATAGTTTTCTGCACAGGTAAACTTTGCCTTCAGCAGAGCCTTGTGCAAGGGCTAGGGCATAAGCTGCAGTGCTCCCAAGGTCACAAATATATTCCTTTAGGGAAGGGCATGGCAGACTCCCTCTGGAGTCACACACTCTTTTCAGGTATCCACCCTCAGCTGTGGCATGGGTAACTCATCAGACACATCCAGCTTTCCTCTGGTTTGCAAGATTCACAGATCTGTGCATAGGCATAACGGTGGCCACGTTCAACTGAGTGACTTCAAAAGATGAGGGCAGGAACTAGGCATAATTAACTTCCCCTCACCTCAGGATAGATGACCTGAGTGCCTGTCAATATTATCTTTCCAATCCAGCCTAATTGGTAGCTGGATATGGTTCCTGAAAGGGAATCCATAACATTACTCATCTGTTGATGGAATGGAGTCAGGCACAGAGAAGAATGTCTGGCTGAAAAATGTGGATGCTGCAGTTAGGTTCTGAATGACAAGGAATAAAAACAATAGGTTATGCTATGAAAACAAACGAACTACATTACTAATGTAGTGTATACTTTCATTGAGGATATCCCTAGCTACATGATTTACACAGTTTGAAGCAAATTCTTGATTTGGAATTTCTTAAGAAGTTGCAACATATTGCCTGTGTTCTGCTACCAAATCTTTAGATAGAAACAAGACTTAACAACAAATACATTACATTATACCTTCTATCCCTGCCCCTGCTCAAGGGAGGCTAAAGCAGAACACTGACCTGACAGGATCATTGATTTGTATTTTGTTTCAAAAAATGCCCAGTATTACTGTTTTGAATAGAAAATTATTGGAATGGTTTTCTCATCTAGGAAGGTGGATTAAAAAAAGAAAGTTGAGAAATTCCAGGTCAATATGGAAAGATTAAGGATCAGATATTGAAATATTGTCATCCGTTCCCTTGGTGTATATTAATAAATACTGTTCTGCAGTTTTAACAGGACAAAGTACTGTAGAAAGCTTGAAACTAATGAAATTCGTATTAGTTCTAACAGAGACTTGTAATATTGCTGTAGGGTGTTAATTCATGCTTTGCGAGTAAATGTTAAAATACAGTACTGCAGGCAAATTGAATATATAAATCTATATCCAGACCTTTTTGGTCTTCGGCTATGGCTTCTTCATTGCAGCTAGCCAGTTCAATAAAACTTCATAAATTCCAAGTCTTTTCTCAGCTTATTTGACACAATTCAAGTAACTTCTAAAGTATATAAAGGTACAATTAATGTCAACATTTTTTAGTAATAGACAGCTAGACATTCATGGGAGCATGTTACATTTTCATAATTGTTATTTTTATCAGAACAGTGAACAGTTGTCATACAACCACAACTCCCATTGCAGCCAGTGGAAGTTGTGTCTTGAAGAAGTAATGAATATACACTTCTGGATTGGACTGTGAAAGCTTCCGCTCTTCTACTTACCTCCAATCATACTGATAATTCTCATGTGTCAGTTTATTACTTTCCAGTACTGTACATCTTATGTAAGTAATTTTGCCACAATTTTCAAGTCACATAGTATTTTTATTCATAAAGAGTACTACTGAAGTCAACAGTTTTATATAAGCGCAAAAAAAGAGAAAAAAATAGTTGTTTCCAAAATAGTATTTTGAAACACTGTAATTGTATAGATAAGATTAAACAATACAGCAGAAGATAGCTGCATACTGCATGTCATTCTTTCTTTAAGCCTCGTAATGGATATTCATGCTCAGAGGTAATATATTGTTTATCTAAAAGACTTACAGTGAGAAAAAATGAAATGCATTTTAATTGCAGTAGTAAAGGCTTCAAGAGAACATACAGTAAAAAGGAATCTATTAAATTTCTAAGACAAAAGAAGAAGGGAGGTCTTAGATCTGGCAAATGGTCATTAGTGTATGGGAAGCCAATCTATAAGAACAACAATGACAATTAGTAGATATGAATGAAGTGGTAGTATTTGTTATTGCAACAAATGGTCCAAGTGGTTGCTGCATATGTGCAGAAATCCCCACATCCCTGTCTGAGTGAACTTGGTTAAGCCTTTGCTTGATCCTTCCATGCCCCTAAAGCAATTTATGTTCTCTTTATGGGAAGAACTACATGTGGATTTCACCTGTAATGTTGCTTCAATGATACATTTTAAAGAGGGCTGTTTAGTCTTGGTCAATGTTAATGGCAGGAAACCTGTGACTGTTTATTAAAATATAAATGCCAAATCTTCCTTCAACATTTTTTCCCTGTTCAAGAAGATTTAAAGATCTTCTCAACACCTCAGTGACACAGCTACTCAGAGAGTCCAGCTAGCTGATTCCTTACTGGCCAACAGTACTGACTGAAGCCAGAGTCAAGATAGTTTGGGATAGCAGGGCTTTTTTACTTGGTAGGGGTTTTGGGGGGATTAGCAGTCGGCAGAAGAACAGTAGACACAGTGCAATGCAGGAAGAAACTCATATGGATGGGAACTGGGCATCAGATCAGTAGCTGCTGAGACAGAGATTCATAATAAGAAAGACCAGATGGAAGAAAACAACCCACCTCAGCTCTATTTTAAACTTTGCTCAGAATCTGCAAATGTTATGTTGAGGTGGTCAGCACCAAGAGTGTACTACTTCCACTTCAAAGACCATTAGGTTTCAGGGAAACTCATCACAGCCATTCTTATTTATTTTATGTAACTATAAATATTTGCAGCATGATCTTTAGAAACTTGTGTCAGTGCAGTTATAGGGTGATGTAGCTTTTTGTAGGCTCAAAATCTCTGAAGCACAGAACATTCAATGTGTTAAATGTATATCCTGGAAGGAGATACCATAAACGAATACGAAGAAAAACAAATGACAAACATAACAAATCAACAGCTATACAAAGAGTGAGGTCCTAAAAATCTCAGGAGAAAAATCATAAACGTGTGCATACTCATATGTGTATACACACCATGATACTGGGCTACACAAATTCAAGATACACTTGTGGTTCCTTCCTGTAGAAATCAGAAAAAGGGATTTACTTAAATTCAGAATTTCTCCCAAACTGGCATTAACCATCTACACTCCTTCTGTAGTATATAGAGAAAAATGCAGTAATAACTGCTTTCTTTGTTTTAAATATCTAACTTACTGGGATGACTCATTCTCTATGGGTTTGTGTTTCTTTTCTTTGACTGCAAAGACTGACCTAGAGTGGACTCAAAATTCTAGTGATTCTAGTGAATCAAAATTCTTGAAGAGGAGATCAGGATGAGATGACATCTACTCATGCTGCTGCTGTACTGCTATCCAAAAAGAAGACTACTGCCCAACTGGTCTTGGCACAAATTAGTGCCAAATGCAA
The DNA here is from genome assembly GCA_025311575.1 of Elanoides forficatus. Lineage (NCBI taxonomy): Eukaryota > Metazoa > Chordata > Aves > Accipitriformes > Accipitridae > Elanoides > Elanoides forficatus. The sequence continues at coordinate 6,876,345 of JAOBAS010000072.1, read as the reverse complement.
ACTGCCAACAGTGACAATTTCAAATTTGTATGTCTGCACAAACTGGCACTCATAATGTATATGACACCACTAAAACCTTACGCTATGTCTATCATGGAAGGGTCTGGTTCGTTGTCCATTCAAAATATACTTCACATCACACCTACTTTATAGTCCTTAACTTTGCTATCATGTACTATCTTTCTACAGGACCAGTAATTCTGCAAATGGGTCATTATTCAATATTTCTTCATCTTCCGCAAGCAATGTGTGATACAAAGCCTCAGTAACTAAAAACCACTTAGATTTGCACTAAACAGAAAATGAGTAAAGTTTCTTCCTCAATACTCTTATGTTTTCACAGTCAATCCAATGCTTGAAAGATGGTCATAAGACAGTTTAAAACAAAAATAAGCATAAAATAAACCTCTTTGCTATGCTATTTTTTTAACAGAGTCCTTTTCATCAGGCTTATTGACCTACTTCCAAATCTTCAACTAACCACTGCTCCTGTTTGTTTTGTTTTGATTAGTATTTGCTTTTTTTTTCCCTTTCCAGGCATCTAATGCCTGGATGGGAATCTAATCCAATTTAATTACAGGATCTCATCAAAGATGACTGTTGGTTTTTTTTCTTCACTCTACCTTTCACTACATGTTTCCACCAAATTCCCCCTCCTATTGAGACCACACATGCCACTACATGGCAAGTCAGATCAAGGAGCTGAACCAAATGAACACTAACTCTATCAGGAAAATTGCATTAGAGAAGAGGCTACTTTCAGCTCTAACAGCCACCTGATGCAGCTCAACATGTAGCTATACAATTGGTAGCACAAGCATAAAGGAGAAGGCAAGAAAGCATGAGTAGGTTTGAAGAAGGAATCAGAAATAAATGGCTTGCATGAAGGAAAAAACTCTTCCAAGAGCAGCCAACCCAACTGTTGTGGTTTAACCCCAGCCAGCAACTAAGCACCATGCAGCCACTCACTTACTTCTCCCCTGTCCTGGTTTCAGCTGGGATAGAGTTAATTTTCTTTCTAGTAGCTGGTACAGTGCTACGTTTTGGGTTCAGTATGAGAAGAATGTTGATAACACACTGATGTTTTCAGTTGTTGCTAAGTAGTGTTTAGTCTAAA
>JAOBAS010000072.1:6852023-6866758 GCA_025311575.1 Elanoides forficatus | reverse complement strand
GGCATGGATGACAGTTGGACTCGATGATCTTGAAGGTCTTTTCCAATCTAAATGATTCTATGATTCTATGATTCTATTTACCCACTGATCGTGGAATTATTTTGCTGTGTCGTACAGTCCATTTTTCACCACGTTACCCACTCCTTTTTAATATTAGGAGTAAATATTACTGTAAATGAGCTTACTGGATATAGAGACGTAACAAATCTTAAAAAAACCCATAAAATTAGTTTGCTGCTTCTTATAAGGATGCTAAAACAGATTTGTATTAAGGTGCCTAGTTCTTGTGTCTACATTTCAGCAAAGACTTGAAAACATCAAAGAAAGAGAAAATTAACACCTCAGAAATGTTACCAGAACCAGAAACAGTAGAAATTATCAGAAATAAGGGTTATAGAGTTCTGTTACTCAGGTGACGGAAACATAAACAGAGAAGCACCTGAGCACTATTTACACACAGAAAATCTGATGCTGAAAAGCTTTTTCTTTTCTTTTTAAATGCATTGTGCTGACAAAGATAACAAAGTTCAGTCAATTGGAGACATTCACCTCAAAACATGAAGTGATGCATTTAGATGAAGGTGTAACTAACTGTATATTGTACCACACTGGTAGTCATGTAAATTGTCAGGAAAAAAAATTACTCTGAAATATGCATAATCAAAACAACAGCATTTTCCAACTACTTTTAGAGCAGAGACTGACAACTAGATCAGCTGGACTTCTCTCATCTCATCAAATTCCCTAGTCTAAAATCCCTTCTTCTTTCCTTGTATATCACATTTGCAAGCTTCCTGAGAAATGCAAAGCTGTAGTCTGACTCTTTGGACTTCATGCAGCAAAATTTGGGTGTGATGACACATCATGATTTACAGGAGCTCATACTGTATTTCCTAATGGTCTGTTCAGGTCCTAACATTGATGAATCCTCATAGCCAATCAGAAATCCAATTCTATTCAAGTTGCATGCTTGTGAATAATGGACCCTGAATACTTGTTTAAAATTTTATAGTGCACATACCCTTAAAAAAAAAAAATTCCCCCAAAAGTACTAAGAATGTGCTTTGGTTCTTTGGAAAATGCTCAAATCATCAGTTACTAAATGCACTGTTTCTTTTTTAAGTGTAGTTACACAAATAGAGTGGCATGATTTTGTTTACCATACAATCCCACAAACTGAACATATTTTTCTACTTTCCCTGAAGCATGACACCTGCATTCTCAGCTCCTCTGTTGTCATTTTGCCCTGACAAAGGGTTTGAGAACCCTTTTCCAGGTTCTTCAATACTTTCTGTATTCCCAAAGAGTAGAAATGTGTAGTCCTACAGATGACATAGTCCTAGAGTTTACACATGCCGCTTACTAATCAGCAAAATGTAATCTTCCTAAAGTTCCACTTGAACTGTGGAATCAGTTCCCTCCCCTTCCCTTGTGCTACTACTCAGCTGCTTTGCTAAGCTGTTTTGATTCCTTTTAATCACGCTCCCTTCATCACTTTGTTCTCACCAGGTAGGCCATTGATGTTATGTTTCACTGCACTGCACTCTGGTTTTCTATTAATCACATTCTCTTTGCTGCTCCAATTCTCACCAGACAGACCGTTGCCACTGTGTTTCATGTACCACATGCTGGGTAATGACATGAAAAAAAATTCTGTGTTTATAAAACTAAAATGTCTCCTTCCTATCCAAATATGCTAGTGAAGACTATAAGGCACAAACAAACAAGATTTCTTAAGTCTCACCTGCAAGTCCCATCTCCTCTCCCACTCAACCAGTAGACTTCCCAGGTTCCAGGAAGACCTGTCCCACCAAGCTAAGTGACTTCAGCACAGAAAATGTAGCTTTCTTCTTGGGCAGGCCAAAGGCATTTGGTAACATCCCATGTCTCAGAGGACAACCAGCCCTACAGGGCTGAGGCAGACAAGAAAATTTGCAAAGAAAGGCAAATGGTAGGCAACAAACAGGGCTATGATTTAGGGCTGCCAAGTCAAAGAACAGTGGACTACTATGGACCATTTCTGAATGAACACAGCTCATGAGAAACATGGGTACAATACTGTTTGTTACAGACAGAGTATGAAATTACATTCAGTGGCAGATGAAATTATATAAAAAATATACCATTTAATTCAATTCTGATTAATGAGATTATTGTAGTTTTAATACTTCTTTTCCTAAACAAGGGTCAGATATTTCTCTAAAAATACTGCTATCGGTTTGATTTCAGCAAAGCCAGATAAGAACTGTGTAATTAAATTCTTTCTGTATTTAACTGTAAGATGCATGAAAGAAATGCTTAACACATCCCAATTCTAAATGGTATCAAGATTCATAGCCTGCTAGTTTAATATTCACATTCCTTATTTTAGGAAACTTTTTATTTCATGGTCTTTGGACATTCATATATTCAGTTGCAATACTTGAAACATAATTAATCCATATAATTTTGGATTACTGATTCTTTGAAAGTGCTCAGGTCCCTTCTTCCACCCTGAGAGGGCAAGTGATGAACATACTGATGTTTTAGAAGTATCCACAACTTGCATTCAGATTGATATATTTAATTACTTTGTTAATGCTATGTTGGTCAGGGTCTGATGTTTTAATCTAACTAAGACTGATCCCAATGACACCACTAGTGAGGATAAAGTTAATCCACTGCTTACTTTTGTTGCTGACTTAGGCTAATGTATTGTTCAGCTATGAGCTAATGACTCCTGCAGATGTTTCTTATTTCATGCCAGGAAAAGCAGAAGCTGAAATTAAATATTTTCTTTTTATGACCATTATAGTTCCCCTTATAAATTATAGCCTATTCAGTCATATTTTTGAATAAATCAAATGATACCGACAACACAGTTTTCCTATCTGCAAAAATTAATCTTACAGGACCAAATTCTGGCCTCATTAGACTGTTCATAATGAATAATATAGCTCATGATTAAAAAGCTGACCTGCCTAAAACAGAGCAGAAAGTACCAAGAATTTTTAATCAAGATATACCTCTCTCTCTCTTTTTCAACAAGAGTACATTTGTACTTTGGCATGTCTCTGTATTATTTCACACCCTTGCTGTCCTCACCTTACTTACACACGGGTAAACCCAAGAAGACACCTTCAAGAATGCCTTTTGTTTAATCAATGCCAATTCAAAATTACTTTGCCGCATTCAGAACTGGATATGGTGTTTTGTATTTCTAGATAATAGTAATCTAATACACCGAGTTTTAGCTTTTAAAAATATTTTTTCTTGCATGTTTCTCAAGACTTTAAGGCATGATCCACAATCGTTATTCTGTTACAAGCCTTCATCTTACCACTGCCTGTGCATATCCAGATCTTGTGCCAGCACAGGGCTGCAACAACTTCTCAGGACCTTTGCTCAGGCATATCTATGTAGCTAAGAATCCCTACTAATGATGGGAACTCTCTTTACCACAGTAGGAATGTTATTAGTTCATACTGTCTCAACAGCAGAAACCTGGTTAATGTAGTGGAAGGACTCATCTACCACAAGGAGTGGGGTTTTTTTCGTGTGCAGAACTAAATGCAAAGAGTGGTTTTGAATATCTGAAAATGGTGTGGTTTGGGTTTTATGATGCCTTTTAAACAACGTTAATACTTAGACAAGTGCATTCCACTGAGCCCCAAAATACTGATGTCTGCACTCAGCGTAGGTTCTCACTGAGAATCTAATTTTCACCTTAATTAAATGCAACTTGTTGGTTTGTGCACAAACATCTTGGAACTGAGCTTTTCACTATTCCTAAACCTCTAGTCACTGCAACTGACAAATAAACTAGGAAATAAGCATTTTTTAATGAATGCATATGTTACTAGCATGTTGGAGAAGAACTGGACATAAGAGAACTCAGTTCTCCTGTTCTGGCACATTTTTAATAATGTATTACCTTTTCCTCAGCTACACCCTTTACTGGTGTTTACCATTCATTGCATCTCAAGGCACGCCATTTCTGGGATCACAGCATCTCTGTCTGTCCATCTGACATACTGTCAAAGCACATGACTGTTCACCACATCTTGGTGAAAAGCCTTGGTGACACCCACACAGCAAAAAACTCAACAGGCAGCACCATTTCGATGTTGCAACTGAACAACTTTGCAGACACTTCCTCTGGCCTCCCCAGTGAATCCTCAGAGGCAGTGTCCCTCTTCTGTCATTTCTCAAGAAACAGGACAATGTGTCAAGCTGCCAGAGGCCACAAGACCAGTTGAGTAGCTAACAAAGTCTAATTTTGCTTACACCTTTAATCCTTTATGAGTTACAGCAAGGGATGCAAGTATTTCTGCAGAACAAACTTCTGAAACAGCACAACTTAACATGTGCATGCCCCTTCCTCCTGGTGAAATCAAACTTGGAAGCTAAGAAACATTTGCATGAAGGATTCTTTTAAGTATCCTAACATCTGAGAATTGGTTGTTTTGGTTAGTCCCAACCTCCACACTCTTCATTTTCTCTCACTGGTTAAGCAGTGCTCTCTTTGTCCGAGATCTGACAGCAACACCTTCTTCATATGGTTGGTTCAAACCTTTCCCACAACTCCCCAGACCAGAGAAATAAAGGAGAACAAGAACATACCTTGCTCCTATTTTTCCCCATTGATGGCTTTTGCTACAACACATCCAACAGTTTGGGGACCACCATCTTTTTTTTTTTTGCCTTGCTTTGTTGTTTTTTGTTTGTTTTATAAAACACATTAATTCTTGATTCATAGCAAATTCGTTTAGCCTTAAATATGCACTTGAAGCTGTAGTTGCTTCCAGACTAGGTTTGAAATGAGATGAGGTCATTGTCATTGAATGTTCCTAAACATTAGCATTACAAACACAGAAGTCAATTACAAGACAAAAAAAAAAAAAAAGAAAGAAAAAGAATTCACAATTTGAATATAGACATAATCTTCAAAACTTGGCATTCTATTGCATTATTTGTTCATCTTTTACATGCATCTCATTATATCACTATTTTTTTCACAACAAACCATTCGAACCTCTTCCTCTGTTAATAGTCTCTAGTAACTTTCTCAACATGTTTCCCATTGTTTGTACTTTGAAAAGCTTAATAAATACATACTAGAAATTGCTCATACTGCATTTGAAAAAAAATTAAAAATTCCTTTGTGTTTGAAAAATATATTTGCACAAACTAGCTTCTAAATGGATGCAGACACCTTGGTAGACCTCTAACAGCTAACTGCATTGGCAGTTTTGCAACTTAGGTTAAAATCCAGGCCTCCTCTGGTACAGTGAAGAAACCAGCAAAACTCTAAGATACTATAGCAATACCTGACATTGATTTGTCATAGATTCTCCTTATTTAGCAGAATCAATTCAACTGTGGCTAGTGCTTTGTTTGCCTTGTGCCACCAACTCTTTTTCTTCCAGATTTAAACTTGGAGAGTGAAGCACTTCACACAACATGGGCATCACTCTGCTTACATACACTGATACCTGCACAGAGAAGAGAAACTTAACTTCTGCCCTGTTTCTGTTTACACCATAAAAGGCACCAGACTCCACGAAAACTATCAAGTATGTCTAGAAGAAAAGTTAACTTTAAGGCAGTTACCACAGCAGCAGCTATTCTTTCCTCTCTAGTTTTTCCTACATTTGCAGCTAGAAAGACCAGTTGAGCAAACATCGTCAACAGAAGCCAAATAATTACTGCTGTTCAAAGCCATGAGGAACTACAAAACATACTGGCTAGGATTTAGAGATATCTTGGACTTTCCCTCTGAAGTAGAAGCTCCAAATCCACACACATGCATCTTCCTGAGTGAGGGATGTTGCACAGGATAAATAGTTTCCATGGGTTTTTTGGTGGGTAAAAGGAATAACAAATGCATTACCCAGATGACAGTTACATGTCTTTCTGCAACACTGTATGTTTGTATGGATGCACTGATTTAGAGAAGGAGGGCAAGAAAGAGCTGTATAGGAATTGAAATGCAATATTTGAAGCATCTCCATGAGGATTTGGAGCCTGAGTATTTGTATCCCATTCTCTATGTAGAAAACGCTCGTATGGCAAACCTAAATATTCCAGGCTATTTTGACTACCCCTCTTAGCCTGTTAGGAAAGGGAGTAAGTGTAGGATACCAGAGTTTTATGCATATGGACAGATATACGAAGTAGATTATATATGCACATCTTGCACTCATCCATTTGAAAAAACATTGAAACCTTGCATGCATTCATGCATATTTGAATTAGATATTTGTCAAAAGCATAGATCAGAAGAGTGGAACTATGCGTATTTGCACCAATTATGCATGAAGAGACACATAAGCTGAATAGCATCATAAATATCAAGGAAGCTGAAGTGTGCCTTTACCAAATCGTGCAGCCTGAATTCTACCTCACCCTTTCTAGTTTCAGAGACAAAAAAATCAAGCTCATGCCCAAGCCAACCCCTCGCACATGCTTTTCCAGACTTCAGAATTACATGGTTTACAGTGGAATCAGTCCAGGGCATGATTCAAAATGAAGATGGTATGGATAACTGGAGAGTTTGTACCTCAAATTAATATTCTAATATTATATATATAGCCAGAGAGGACCAGTTGAAAATATTAATTTTAATCTTTTTTTTTAACATACGAAGTAATATATTGACTCTCCTAACTTATGGTGCAATGGCAATTTTAAAGCAGGTGTTCAGCTCAAGTAATACATTTGAAATATTAATTCTGCAACCATAATTTAGTATGGAATCTCATGCCCTAACCATTTTGGTCACTAATATTATAATGTAAATATGACTGAATTATTATTAATCATTATTTTATAGCATCATCAAATTGAGAAAGCTGTATACCTGTGATACAACATGAAAAACTCCCAGTATATCTAAGTAAAATTATTAATTTGCTTCATAGAGTTCAGCATTTCACTTAAGTCCTCATCATCCACTCTGGGGCCAAATTAAAAAGAAAAGAAAAAGGATGCCAGACTCATCTTGCCATTAAATAGCTAAAGTGTGAAAACCCATCCTGAGTAACACCCAGTACCACATCAGAGTGGCTGTACCTCTCCCCATGTGTGCCAAGATCCAGCAGACGTGGGCGCACACAGAGATTAGCACGTGGCATATAGTTTCTTTTCACCCTCGAAACAACCATCCCAGATAATTTACTAGGTAAATGAAGGAAGAGAAGAGGAACCAGTGGGGGTCCTTCAGCCTGCTTATTAACAGCTGACATGACCTGGTGCAGCTCAGGCATGCCTGACTGAACAGCAACCATCCCAGACAAAAAGCTGACCTTACCCTGACATGACATAAGGACGGTGTGACACCCCTCAGATGGCTCTTTATGAGCCAGCTGGAGCTGGGATATAGCAGCACCGTTTCAGTTCATTCTTTATCCAGATTACCCCAACATCTCATTAATTTATGCTGAAGAGTTATCAAATAAAAGTGTTTCTCTGAGAACTGAAAGGACTTTTTTCTTCCTGTTATTTTGACTAATAATTTTCATAGAAGTTCGGTAATGAACTTTGGTCTTTCAAATTCTGATTCCCATTTTATTAGCTTATCTTGCATAATTCCTCTGTTTTGTTTACTTTTTGCAATAAAACCTGCATTTATTCAGTAGTGTAACAGGAAAAACTGTCCACCATAAACTTATTAGGAAGTTCCTGTAATTACATCTGTATTTGAAAAAAAGAAAACAACAATAAACCAAACCAATTAAGAACTGAAAGATTTAGTTATTCCCTTTACCCAGGTAAAATGGGATTCTATGGGTACTCCTTTGCCGAAAAAAGTAAAATAAAAATCTCATCTGGTGTATAACCAGCACAACTCTACATTCAGAGTTGTGCCCATGCTACCAACAGTTCTCAGTCTTTTATGTACTTAAGAACAAGGTTTATTTGCTCAAGACAGTACTAGCTGTATATATTCCAGTTTAAAATCTTAACAAGTTAATTTAGTACCCCGGAACTGCACAGAAAAAATGGTAACAGAGTAGAGTACATACATTATTCTACACTGGTTTAAACACTTAAGAGAATTTTGTATCTGGAATGGAGTGCTGAATAGCGAAGATCAGATCTTGCACCCATAAGAAAATGACTTAACAGAGATTTTAAATAAAAAGCAAATGAGCATACAAAGGCATCAGATCCCATGGAGTTACAGAGTGAAAAGAAATTTCTGAGCTACTAATAGCAACTTTTCCCACTTAGAAAGATAAAATTCATTCAGAGAAACATTTGGGCGCTCTTATTCTTCTGCTTCTGAGCATAACTATATTTATTACTGGAGAAAAGAAAAAGGGTTTATGAACTATTGCAACTCTTTCTAGTATAAAAGAAATATTTCCCTAATTCATTATTTTAAATTTAAGTAAACATATATGGGGAGAAAATGGTAAGCAAATGTGATTCCTAATCATGATAAATTTTGCTCTGCTTAATGAGCCCTTTATATAAATAGTTTTTCAAAAAACATCTGGAAAATAACTTAGAGGGGAAAAGAAAGAAACAACAGTAATGTCCATCTGTCTCTGGGTTTCAATATTCAACATTTAATTTTTGTTTCTTTTACTCTGGAACAGCACTGCATTTAGAATTTCCATTAACCTGAACACTAGTAGGTTTTCCATCTGATCGTTTTTGCCTAAGAAGTCCAAAATCTTCTAATCTGTATCTCCTAGTATGCCAGAATTTTCATCTCATTAAAGACCAATTTGCTTTTTCAGCTAAAGAACCAGCTTCCTTCTGGCATTTTTATTTTAGTAAGTTGTTTCCATGCTGTTGGATCACATCCTTCTGCATAAAAATCCAGGAGCACACTATATTACATAAAACAGGAACATAAACAGGAGCAGTACTTTAAGAACGTTTATTTCTTAAGTATAAATTTTATGAGAAATTAGGTTGCCTGGTCTCATCAAAAACATCAAAACTGCTTTACATTAGCCAAGAAACTAAAGGAAGAAGAAAGTGTATCTATAAAGCTACCAACCCATTTCTAGCAAAAGAGAAGAGTAATTAATCCCTCAGACTTATTGATAATTTTTAATGAGTGCTGTATTTTAAAAGTATAAGAAGTTCTGCACTCTTCATTTCTTAAGAGTCAGACAAGAACATACAGATCTCTGATTTAATATTTGGCAAAGATAATGGCATACATACAAAAATGATCTAATATAAGAAACTCTCTTAATGGCACTAACAATCTACTAGTAATCTAGAAAATAAAGCATGCATTTTTTTAAACACACACACACAAATGAAAAAGAACAGTGAGAGACCTATTTTAAACACTTAGCTCTTCAAGCTTATACAGAACCAAGGAGTCCAGGACAGGGCTGTCTGTGCTGCAACTGATGAGCATCTGACAAGCATTACATGAGACTCTGCAGAAAACACCACTTTGTCCTAACCAACGTTTGCCTCACTGAAACTACAGATCTCCAGATCTTTCCTCACCAGCCAAAAATAAACAACACTGAATAACAAAGTCAACATAATATGGAACTTCACTACAAACAGCCTAGCAGCAATGTCAGTAAGTCTCGCAGGCACCTGGACTACTTCAAAGGTACTAATGGATGTGAAATGTGCATAAAGTTGTGTACCAGAATATTTATTCCATTAGATCTTGATGTGTCATGTACTGGATTCAGCTATTTTAATCCGCTACAGCTGTTGCCCACCGAGACCTCTTTCTTTCAAAGTGCTTGAATTATTTGTAGGCTTCTTTTTCCAGACAACATTAGAGTACCTAACCAAAGAGCAATTTCCTTTGGCTATTAACATAAGGTCTCCACAGATTTTTACGTGTTGCCTATTTGACTGGCAGATCTGGTAAAACGTAATTGGCTTATTCTGCAGATTCTACTGTCTGAAGCCAGTTTAAAACCTATCAGGCCTCAAGACAAATCACATTACTAGAGAAGGCACTCTTATTTTTTTCTGTTCCTTCTTCTGTCTCTTCTTCACCCCCTAAAGTAGGGCAAAAATCCTGGGCAGATTTTGCAGGATAGGACAGGATGCAGACAGCAACCCAGTGGAAATGGACTTGGCTCATAAGAGATGCCCCCTTTCCAGTACACACAGCCCAGGCAGGTCTGATCTCCAGCATGCCAAGTCTTGTTTCAGGAGCACCACGCCTGTAGTAGACTCTATATACTTGGAATTTCCAGCGAAATAGCACATGGGTTCAGAGTCCACACCTCATGGCTTTGTGACAGTTCTCCATGGCCTACATGCATGGTTTTCTGAACATTTTTGTATGCAAGGCTTGGCATCAGTGTGGGAGCTTTTAATCAAAACATCATCTACTACCAAGAACTTCATCCCTCCAACTGAAAAGAGGGGCTGGGGATGTGTTTTGCAGAACAAACCCATGCTCACAAACCTTTTTTATCTTTGCAAGGTCTCATCCTGAGCAGTACCTCTGGCAACAAGAGTCTGCATATTTTTCATTTGTCTTTTGAATTACACTAAAATGCACAAAATCTCCCTCAGTATGTTCCACTGCTCTTTTTTCAAATGCTCTAGAGTGTGACTACAACTACTCATTCCTTGCCAGTTGGTACTTTCGAATAACAAATTTGTATAACAGAAAAAAAGATGTCTGATATGATTTTCAGGATAGGGTTTATCTGAGAAGGTATTTTTCACAAAGGTACTAAACCTTCCACTACCTACAAACACTGTGGATGGTCATCTTGAGATCAGTGGTACTAAGTAGACTTTTAAGATTAGTCATATACTTCAAAATGCTTTATAAAAAATACATTCTGATTAAACCCAAGAGTTTATCAACCACCATTTGTCAATTGCCAACAGCCTCCTGGGCTGTATTAGGTAGAGCATTGCCAGCAGGTCAAGGGAGCTGATCCTTCCCGCTGCTCAGCACTGGTGAGACACATCTGCAGTACTGTGTGCAGTTCTGGGCTTCACAGTACAAGAGAGACATGGACATACTGGAGCAAATTGAGCAAATGACCACAAATATGCAGAAGGGACTGCAGCACCTTTCATACAAGGAGAGGCTGTGTGAGCTGGGACTGCTCAGCCTAAAGAAGCCTCAAGGGGATCTTACCCAAGTGTATAAAAATACCTGATGGGAGGGTGTAAAGAAGATGGAGCCAGACTCTTTTTAGTGGTATCCAGTGACAAAAGACAATGGGCACAAACTGAAACATTGGACAGTACACCTGAACACAAGAAAACACTTTTTTTACTGCAAGCGTAGGCAAACACTGGAACAGTTCACCCAGAGAGGTTCTAGAGTCTCCATCACAACCTCTCATATGCATACAAAACCCAACTGGACATGGTCTGGTTGACGATGCTTGAGCAGGGGATTAAGACTAGGTGATGTCCAGAGGTCATTGCCAACCTCACCTGTTCTCTGATTCTCTGATACTATCCCAATCAATTTCAGATTCAGTACTCAAATACAGAAGTTCTTTTAACAAAATATTAGCTCCAGTCTAAATGAACACAGTTGTGTATCACTCCCAGGGAAACTGTTTCAAGGAATACTTGCCCAGTTTACCAACAGATGCAATATTTTTATATGCTCTTTTTTTTATTAAACATGGCACTCAGTCAGCAAGGGACACAGCTTTGGCAATGTTAAGTCCTGTGGCTGGGCTGGAAGAAGGTGTACAGGGAGGTTGCCGGAGCAAGGAAAATGCAGAAGAGAAGAGAAACCTGCCAGCAGCTGGTAGCTCTCGTGGGAGAGGCTGATGCAGCTTGGGTGCTGTCAGGAGCAACCACCAGAGATTTGAAGGACCCTGGGGAGTGCTGGTGACCAGTAGCGCTAGCTGTGACCAGGACCTGCAAACAGGAATCTGCTTCAGTCCCCACCCTCCAGCAGTACAACCAAAACCAGACATGAAGCTTTAACAGCTGTAGACACCCACGAGCAAGGTCTGCAAGGAGAAACCATACCAGCAGCACACAGTGGATACCGCAAAAAGAAGCGTTGACTCCTCGTAGTGGGTGACCCTCTGTTAAGGGGCACTGAGGTGCCCATCTGTCCACCTGACAGCGAGTCACGAGAGGTGTGTGGCCTTCCCAGAGCTCAGGTCCGAGATGCTGCTACAACTTTTCAAGAGCACAGACTGCTATCCATGGCTACTCCCTCATGTGGGCACGAATGACACCACAGGCCAGAACATGGGCAGAATCAAGGACGACTACAAAGCCCTGGGGGTGCAAGTGAAAAGTATTGGTGCCCAAGTTACCTTTTCTTCCATTGTACCAGTTAGAGGAAAGGGTGCAGCCAGAAACAGATGCATAATGCAAATCAACTTGTAGCTTCGTGGCTGGTGCCATCATGAGGGTTTTGGCTTTTATGACAACAGGACATCCTTTGATGACTATAGCCTGTTAGCGAGGGACGGGCTCCACCAGTCTTGAAGAGGCAAAGGAATCTTTGGTAGCAGGCTGGCCAACTTGGTGAGGTGGGCTTTAAACTGAAGGACACGGGGGGTGGGGTCCAAAGTGGCAACCCTCATGCCATTGCAACCAACTGGGGGGTAAGCCAGGCCAACCAGAGCAGTGACAAGGGTTCCTTATCTGCCTCCCAAGATGAGAACCAGAAGACCAACCGCCTCAAGTGTATGTATACCAATGCACGCAGCCTGGGGAACAAACAGGAGGAACTGGAGTTCTGTGCCCGGTCACAAAGTTATGATACCACAGGAATAACTGAAACATGGTGGGACAACTCACATGACTGGAGGAATGCGATGGATGGTTATAGGATGTTTTGTAAAGATAAGCAGGGAAGAAGAGGAGGAGGAGGAGTCACGCTCTATGTTCAGGAGAGCCTTGAATGCATAGTAGTCAAGTATGGCAATTGTGGAAGCCCTGTCGAATGTCTCTGGGGGGTCATCTCCAAGGGGGACCTTACAGTAGACATCTGCTACCAACCTCCAAACCAAGACAATAAGGCCAACAAAGCAATATTTGGGTCACTTAAGCAAGCTTTGGGTCAACAGAACCTGGTTCTTACAGGTGACTTCAACTACCCGGACATTTGTTGGAAGGACAATACAGCAGCTCACATGACATCCATCGAGTTCCTGGAATGTATAGAGGACTGCTTCCTCATACAAACGTTAGATGTGCCAACCAGCAGTGAGGCACTGCTGGACTTGCTACTCACAAACCAAGAAAACCTGCTGTGTCATATCTCAGTCAGTGACAGCCTTGGCTGCAGTGATCACAATATTGTGGAGTCTGGGATCCTGCTGAGCATGTTGAAGGTTAGTACTAAGACAAAGGTTTTAGATTTTAGAAGAGCAAACTTCAGCTGGCTCAGAGCTTGTTTGGGAGGGGTTCTGTGGGAAGCTTCCATGGAGGATATAGGAGATAGTGGGTGCTGGGAGTTTTTCAAGAACGCTTTCCTGGCAGCACAAAACCCCTTCATCCTCTTTAAAGAAATGGGAAGCAGGTGGAGCAAGAGACCACCTTGGCTTAACTGCCAGCTTCTGAGTCTGCTCAAAACCAAAAGAGAAGCATACCAGAGATGGAAAAGCAGACAAATACCCACCTAGAACTACAAGGGCATTGCCAGTGTGTGCAGAGATGCAGTTAAAAAAGCAAAAGCTCAACTTGAATTGAAATTGGCCAGAGATGTCAAAAACTACAAGAAAGGCTTCTTCAGGTACATAAACAATAAGCAGAAACAGAAGGAAAATACTGGCCCGCTGTTAAAGAGGAGAGGTGATTTAGTCACCAACAATGCTGAAAAAGCAGATGTTCTCAGCACTTTCTTCACCTCCGTCTTTACCAGCACTGTTGGGCCCAGGCCTTGGGAACAAAAGTCCGGGTTGATACAGACACAGGCCCACCATCAGTGAAGGAAGACTTGGTATGTGAACGATTACAGGAGCTTGAGCCCTACAAATCAACGGGCCCTGACATGACCCACCCGAGGGTGTTGAGAGAGCTGGCTGACGTTGTTGCGAGGCCACTCTCCCTAGTCTTTGAGAAGTCGTGGAGACTGGGAGACGTACCAGAAGACTGGAAGAAGGCTAACATCGCCCCCATCTACAAGAAGGGCTTAAAGGAGGATCCAGGAAATTATAGGCCCATCAGTCTTCATTCCCTGGGAAAGTTATGGAACAAACGTTTCTGGGGGCTATCACAAGTCAAAAGAAACAATTGATTGGGAAAAGCCAGCACGGATTCACCAACGGCAAATTGTGCTTGACAAACCTCATCTCCTTCTAGGACAAAGTAACCTGCTCGGTTGATGTGGGGCGAGCAGTGGACATTGTCTCCCAGGATTTCTCCAAGGCTTTTGAAAGGGTTTCCCACAGCCTCCTCCTGGAGAAACTAATGCGTTACAGTCTAGACAAGTGGTCTGCGCAGTGGGTGGGGGATACCCCAGGCCACCCCCAGAGGGTGGTCATATGTAGCTCCTTTTCAAACTGGCAACCTGTCACAAGTGCGGTCGCCCAGGGATCGGTACTGGGCCCAACGCTGTTTAATATCTTCATAAGTGATCCGGATGACGGGGTCAGGTGTACTGTGATGAAGTCTGCTGATGATACCAAACTGAGCGGGGCAGTGGACACTTGGGAAGGGAGAGCCACCCTGCAGGAAGACCTGCATAGGCTGGAAGAGCGGGCTAACAAGAACCTTAGGAAGTTCAAGAAGGACAAGTGTAAGGTCTTGCACCTGGGAAAACATAATGCAGGAGTGCAGCACAGGCTGGGATCTACCCGGCTGGG
>JAOBAS010000072.1:6836750-6849242 GCA_025311575.1 Elanoides forficatus | reverse complement strand
GGGCAGATTGCTGCTCAGGAACTAACTGGGTATCAGTCAGTGAGTGGTGAGCAACTGAATTGTGCATCACTTCGTTTGTATATTCCAATTCTTTTTTTATAATTATTACTGTCATATTATTATTATTATTATCATCATCATCATCACCATCATTATTATCATTATTATCTTCCTTTCTGTGTTTATCTCAACCCACAAGTTTTACTTTTTTCTGATTCTCTCCCCCATCCCACTGGGTGGGGCAGAAGTGAATAAGCAGCTGCGTGGTGCTTAGTTGCTGCCTGGGATTAAACCATGATATCCCTCCTACTGAATTTTTATTTAACAGCATGAAAAGGTAAGAACCCCTTTGATTCCTGTATCGCAGGCTCAGAGACAGTGGGTGTCAAAGAAATAGTTTCCTTTGGATACCAGAAAGACTAAACTGATATGGAAAGCACTCCAATGTGATAAACAAGGAAGCCCACAAGCACTTCATAATCACTTGGCAGAATAAAGATGCAATGCAAAACTGGCCATCTCTTTTTTTTCCTTTCAGCTCTCCTCCCTTCTCTCAGCCACCATGCTGCACTTAGGCCCAAGTTTTCTGTATTATAAGATCATTAACTTGCCTTTCCACCCTTTTAAAATGCACATAGACACTTTGACCATGTTTTTCAAGAAGGAGTTCCTCTCAGTCATTATTGAGAGCTGACACAAAAGGTAAAGACACTTTCTAAACGGGTACTGACAGCCTATTTGAATGCAGCTTTGGAGAGTGTTTCCAGCTCTTCTCTAATGTGATCATGGCTCCTCTACCCTCCTTGTCTTTGTACATAATTTATTTTTCCACTTACATAAACTAAATATGTTCACCACTTCATCCTCTCAGACAGCTACTGAATTTCAGATTTGGAAGATCAAAACTAAATAGTTTTAAGTTGCTCATTTTTCAAACATGAACAACATGGTCACTCACGGTACATACTGTGATAGCCTTATGGCATACTAAACTTAGATGCTCTTTCTTTAACTTTTCATTCAGTCATGTATTTCTCTCCCTATTTTCCCCTTTGCACACACCAAACAAAACAGGAATAATTTTTACATCAAAAAATCTCCCCAGTATTATGTCAATGTATATAGCCACACTGTCATTGCTCCCCTCATGACTAAGCCATTTTTCTTTCATCAGCTATCCATGTTGACTAGGACACATGTTAATAGTTTTCCTGAACTATTACAGATCATTAAAGACTTTTAAAGACTTGTATTAAAAACTTCTATTAATTGTATGGAACAGTTGTAGTTTATGGCATTTCTGTAATTTAGATGGCTTCTGAGAATTACTTGTGAGTTATTTATATGATATAAAGTCTGTCAACTTGTTGTCTGTAATGCATTTCATTACCAATGTTAATTACATGTGAATCTTTTTCAATCTAGTTTAAAATTCATGTTTCCAAAGATATAGATAGGAGTCTGCTAAAGAGACAACTCAGGCCATAGTGTCCTTATTATCTTTGGAAAACATCCTGCTATTTGGGAAGCTTGATATAATTACCTTTTACTCTTATCAGTTTAGCTAAATCCTTTTCTACCTCACTGGAGGATGTGCTGTACTGAAAAGAACCACAGTGTACTTTTTCCTGCTTGCCTCTATATTATTCTCTGCCAGTTTATCAGGTATTTAGAATCTGTTAGGATACACAGAGCATTGAAATGACCTGGCTGCACTAACAGGGTGATACTAGAGATCTATTGTCTAATCTCAATTCTTTTAGCATGACTATGTATAGTATTTAGTATAA
Source organism: Elanoides forficatus (assembly GCA_025311575.1). NCBI lineage: Eukaryota > Metazoa > Chordata > Aves > Accipitriformes > Accipitridae > Elanoides > Elanoides forficatus. Next base: position 6,847,452 of record JAOBAS010000072.1, on the reverse strand, counting down.
GGAAACACAGGAAATAAGGCAATATTATCATTAGAGTAGGATCAGAATAGGATTAGCAATTTAAAATATATAAATTATTATTACAAACATTTTACAAAAATTTTGCTTAGATACACTCAAAGTTACAGGATCAGAAAACAGTGGACAGGTATGGCAGAGCAGTCATGATTTTCCATGGGGAAATTTAGAAAAAAAACAGCAATAATGGATCTTCTTAGCCTGACATAAGGTGCTATGATCATGTAGGTTTATTTTACATCCTAGTTTTATTAGGATAATAACAGGAGTTACATTCTTAAGTCCTTGAACTATTCATGCAGCTCCCAAACTGTCTTGAATCTTTGTTGATCACTACATGAATTTGAAACTTCCTATCTGTATGCTACTGGTTTTTATTTACCCACTATAGCATGTGATCAAGTAAAATCCCCGTTACCTTTTACTGTGAAATCCTCCTGTCTGAGGTACGTTCCTTGAAAATTTGTAACTTCCCAGCTACTGTCCAGAGATCAACAGTACCCTGTCACCAGGACTGAATAAAGTCTAATAGTGGAGTATGTAATGAGAGGGCCTCACAGAACACTCAACTGCTTTTAAAACTTACTGTACAGCCCTTTCGAGGGAAGACAGACTGACATAGGCTCTTCTCTGTGTTGTTTTTTCCCCCATCCTCCTCTTTTCTTCTTAGTCAGTGCCTCCTAGTACCCTAATTGCCTAATTTTCAACCAGCTTAAGTGTTTTCAACTACACAGGAAATTGTCAAGAAACCTTTTTGAGATACTAAGAATTAAGAGAAATGGCTTTGGGGCAATAACTCATTAAAAAGCTGAAGAGAAGTAACCCTTGTTAGCATTCCTTCTCCAATCTTACATCTGCTAACAAACGGTCTTGGTAAAAGCAATCACAGAGGGTCTTGTACTCCTGGGCTCCTCACAGACCCACCTTTCAACTGATTATTTTACTTGAAACAGTCCAGTGTTTGAATTAATAGTCTAATTGACTAATAGCTTACACTATTCATCATAATTTTCATAGGAAAAATCAAAATACTATCCTGAAATGCCTTTTTCAGTGTTTTATATGACTTTCTGTAGGGGAATACAATGCTGAATGCCTCAGACAGCCTTTACTAAAAAGCAAGATTATTTTCAAAACTGTTTTTAAAGTTTTCAAAAAAGTAATGGCTAGTCTCCGAAACCATACATGTAGCACAATCACACATGACAGACACAAACTAAATTAACACTCTGGATTTTACCTAATATAGCAATATTAATAAGTCCCTTAACTAATATTGTCCAGTAGATACTTCCTCTGGATTGCAAACTAAAAATGTAATATTCTACTTGCATAAGTGCTGTGATTAGCACATATTCTCAAGCTCTCTATTTGCTTATGCTTTATTTTGTTTACCAAACTGAGATTTTGTTTACGTGTTTGATGAATTTAGTTAAGTATATGTATATTTTTTAAAGCCCTGTTAGTATTTAGCTGTAAATTACAGTGACAATTATCACAATATGCTTTTATCTCAGATTCGCTCATGATCAGCATCCTCGCAGTTATGTGCAATGCAATTTCCTGCCAATGAAGCACATGATAAATCCAAAAGTTTCCTGCAGTAAACCCATGTAAAGGCCGTTTTAGAGTAGCATGATACATAGCTGTAGGAAAAATTCAGACCCTTCAAGCATGCATAAAAATGGTAGGGAAAGGGATGGAAAACAGGATTCTGAGGCAGTGTCTTACAGCTTCTTGTGTGGCCGCACCAAGGGAACAGACAATTTCTTGTGCAACTCAAATGTTAGAGAATAACCAGCTACTATGATGTCTCAGAGTCAGAAAAAAATGCAGTTGGTGTCTGACCAAAACTGGTCATTCTCTCACAGGAACTAGCTCATTTGTCTGCAGAAAACTTATCTTCAGGGAAATCAAATTCCTTAAAATTGCACTATGGAGAATTAGAATTCATGCCCAGAACAATGGTAGCATCATTTTCATAAAAGAAAAACAGCGAACAAAACAAAAACCAAAGCAACCCTGGGTTCCTGGACTAAGTTCTGCTCACCTTATCTCATGACAGAGAGGGATATACTTAACCCCCAGAACAGTGTATTCAGGTTGTGCCTGTGTAGCCTTTATTTATTTATTAAAGAATGAAAACCATGCAGATTTGGGATGCTTGCAGTGTTAGAGAGGTGCTGAGCCTAGCTGTGACAGTTTCAACGAGACATCTGTAGAAGCAAGGCTGTTGGCATTGTCTTTTTGCCCAAGGTTGGTGTCCTACAGTACACCTGGCAGAAGCAGAACATGGGAGCTGACACAGACTGAAGCATGTTAGTGTCACCCAGACTGATGAATCACAGACATGGAAGTATGATATGAAATACCTGAAGGGTCATACCGCTTTCAAATACTTCGGCTGTCAGCAGAAGAAATGCAGGGAGGGCATGCAAAGCCTTCAGGTAAGAGGTACTGCCAGAGAAAGTCCATTTTTGCATATTTTCCTAATACGAACAAACTAAGAGACACTGCCATCTCTTCTGTAAGTCAGTGCTTTTCTGTATCTTTTACCTTCCTATCCTAACTCCAACAACTCCATGGAAGATGTAGGTAGAAAATATACCCATTTAAACAGTAGTGTCTACTTATTGTTTTGCTCTACCACATGTACTTCTATACCTTCTTCGGGGTAATATAAGAGCTTGGTCAACTTGCAGCTTTTCTGCTCCATTGAAAATAATGGGATGGCTGTGACACAATGAGCTGTCTACCATCTTTTCCCTTGCAGTTTGATTTTCTCCTTAAGTTTTCTTAAGACAGAGGCCTGACCTGTCAGATGTTTTGGAGCTACCACTCATATTTACGTTTAGTCTGAGTCAAATACACATCACAAAATTTCATTTGACTTGCACTCTGTGTACTCAAATAATGATTAATTACAATCTCCAGCTGGGTAATTGTTTTGAACTTCAAACGAGCGACTATTACGTGTTATTCTGGTTTCTCCTGTACTGTTTCTGTAATTTAACTTGTTTAAGCAATTGCTCTTTACTCTGGACCTAGGCATAAAACTACCAGAAACTGAGCTTTAAATGGTCATTGATCAGCAGAAGGATATAGAGAAATATCTAATTACATTGATCTTTGAGAAATGTTGCTCACTTTAAGTCACAGTTATGATCTTTTCTCTTTGTGAAGTAGAGCACTGAACTTTTCTGAGTGATTATGTTCTGCAGATACACTTGTCAGATACTGCTTTAACTGTCTGTTAATTACAATATAGGTATCTATGACACAGAGATAAGGTTAAGAAACCAATAATGAACAATGCAATGACCACAGCACTATACAAAATGCCATGGACACAAATACTGGTTGGCGAGGCACAGACTAACAGGCTACTCGACCGGCTATTTCAGCATTTAAAGTCTGCACTTACCAACCTCCACAACACTAGAGCAATTGGGGTCTGTGAAGCCTTCAGGACACTCGCATGAGTAAAAGTCATCATTCAGCCCCGACAGACAGATGCCACCATTTTTGCATGGGTTGGAGTCACACACGTCCCCTGTTGGTTAAAGGAAAAAAAAATTCCTGTATAAAACTCTCCAAAAGTTAATGCACAAGTTCTAAGTATGACAGATTGCTGATAACCAAGAACAGAAAGGAATGACAACCTCTGTGTCCTCCGAATACCTTTTGGCTAATTCCATTTCTTATTTATTTAACAGCACACCTCTGTGTAACCATCTCCCCCCAGCCTCCTACTCTGTAAAATGGGATTCTCTTAGATGCACTGACAGCTATTCACTTGCAAAAGACAGAATTTAACAAAAAATACTTTCTTACTTTCTCTCATTTGAAGTCATTCAGGATATATACTTGAAAAGGAATTTACCCAGGATTTTATCTCTCCAGGTTTCCTTCAACATAAAGCAGAATGGTGGTTTCAATTCAGGCTATTGGCTTATCACCTGGTTCATAAGCAATGAACTATGGCTGTAGCTACATCATCATGTGCTCCAGACTTATGCTCCCTTAAATCATTCAATAGCACAGATTTGATCCAGATCAGCCATTGGCACACAGCTGTATTTCTGCTAAACACGGAGCATGGCCTTCAGGCCAGCAGTGTGCTTCTATGTTGGCTTTATGTCAGTCAGACGAAGACCAATTATATGTGATCCCAGGATAAAGTTTAACAGTACAGACTAAAGCCATTGAAGCGTTTTGAGCAATTTCATTCTAACAGTAAGTTCACACCCAACCAATGATTTTTGATGTGGAGCCCTATGACTGGAGCTGCTATATGTTCACACTGTGCCCCCAGAGAGGCTTCCACTATGACTTGTGATCCACCAACTCCATAGCAGGGATGGAGGCTAAAGGACTTGAGCAGCCAAGTCCCTCAGTGCTCCTCAACACTCCCCTCCATGTTCCGGGGAAGTTTGTCAAGTTCTCCCATAATTAATTTTCATTGCAGAATCAGAACAAATCAGTTAGAAACAAAGCTATGCTTTGCTTCAAAACTATGCTATGCTATGAACCAACTATGCTTCAAAACTCCCTAGGACACAGGGCAAGCTTCAGCCTGCCTAAATAATGCTAAACAAGCAGATCTTGCTTATCCTTCAATTGCTCTTCAGTGAAGACACCCTATTCGGTCAATTAGCATTGAGGTGATCAACAGTGGAAAGACATAAACTCTGAAAGATGCCCCGCAGGGCTGCTTCTTTTGCTCCAAAGTTGAATATGTCTGTAGTATTACCAGTGTGTATAACATGTTATTGTGATTTCCTATCTAATATTATTTGAAATGGCCTTCAGGAAGAGATATAAAGAAGAGAACAGAGTGCCTGTTCAATTCTTGTAATTCCTCAGTTTTAACACCCTTAAAGAACCCCACCCTATCACAGTTCTACAATTATACAGAAATACAGGATTGCATCCTGTTCCCAATGGGATAACTGGACGCAATCCTAAAAAATGCCCTAGGCTTTGGTCAGCTTCAATTTAATATTTTTTCTCAGATAATTAAATACATATTTAGATGCATTTTTTGTTTATCACAAGCTTCATCTTATAAGACGGGACTGTGCTCTCTATTGTTCAGTATTGTTTTTAGAAATGCTAATAATTTGTGCAGTACAGGCTTTTTTGCAAAATTTTTGCAAATGCAACTTAAAGCAAGATCTGCAGATAGATAATTATTAAAAAATAAGTACATTATTTTGTATACTTTTTAAAATTGAAACATTGGCAGTCTTTTGCCATGTAATTGTAAACAGTTATAGAAATCCACTTGCTTATGTCAGTAGTACTGACATTATAACACATTTTGGACTATAGAGGTAGGAAGGGAACTCAAAATCTTTTCAACGCCTTTCTGGCAAATAGACTTCAGATAAGTGCCTGGTGTAAGAATTCTGATCTAGCAATCACTTAAGAAATTTAACTGATGTATAAAACTGCCTTTATGAATTCTGTGCTGGGTTATTTTTAATTTTAGTTAATTTTAAGCTGTCAGCTTTAAGCTGCCATCATGACACGGAGAATTGCCATGTGTCTACGTACTTGGTATTAACAATTTTGTCTTGAAAATTGTCCCGCTGGCAGAGAAGTACAGCTATTTGAAAAAAGTCAGTGACACAAGACATTACCTGACTAATGACTAGACATTATCTGTCTTCCTAACTGAACCTAAATAAGTCAAGACTCCTCATTTTCAGTGCTTGCTGCATTACTGGGGTAGTAAAGGATGCTTGTTTTTTACTTCATAGGGCTTACGGTATGTTTTTTACTCATAGGGCATTTGGTTGTGAAAGAACAACTACTATTAACTGAATGCTCTGACAACTATATTCCCATAACTTTAATTAAATTAATAAATAGCATCTGGAGCAGGAAAACTTATGCAAATCTGTATGGATATTCTGATTCAAATGAGAGGGGACATTTTTACTATGTGTTTCCTGATTCAGTATTCTTCTGATTTCCATTATGCAATACAAGAAAGAAAAAGAAAGGTAAAAAGACAAAATACTGTTTCCATTTGTAAGTTTTATATTGACTGACAAGTGGAACGCATCCCCAGTTTTCCATTATATTTCCAGAAACTGAAATCTCCTGCTATAACCAAAGTGTTCATACTTAACTATGTAGTTTCCATTTGTCTGAAAGTTCATGTTTTTTTTTTCAGTCTGAAGTGACCCAACCTACAGTTCAGGACTAATAAAGCAGATGTTGTCCTCTAACAACAGTCATTTATTTCCATGTTGAGGAAATAACTACAGTAAGTGCTCTATTGACCCACCACGTTGGGACAAATTCTACTGTCAGCCACTGGTGTAAATTTTTAATTGTCATTTTATCACATCACAGAAATAAAATGAATACAGCACACTTTAAAAAAAAAATTGTTCTCTAGGCTTTTTTTAATGACTATGACAGCTTTCATCCATAGTGAGTAACTCAATCAGTGAACTTGGATCTCTTTCATTAAAAGCACTTGGAGAGGAACTGTTATGTAAGTCCATGATGCTCCATGACATCCTTTCCCATAACTACTCTTAAGCCATATCCTTTTCAACAAAATACTGAATGTACAACTATTGCTTCTTCCCACAAGCAGGTAATGGTGGCAAGGAGGGTAAAAATTGTAAATCCGCTCTTTGTTGAACTTTACACTTTTATGTAGCATACTTTTTGATCCTATAAAAGCCCACAAAATGTTACACGATTCTTGACTGAAGAGTGCAATACTCTGCTTGACAGCAAAGGACAACTTGAAAAAAGGAACTCAACTGCTGTGTATAAATAATGCAGCACACCATGATGGGATGGTAACAGTTAGACCATCAATCTTGTCAAGAACAGAAATTCACAGTTTATGAAAACAATTTTTGTGATATGAAGGCTAAAGAAGATGCACTGTGCAAACAGAAGAGTACCATCCACAACTACCTGCACGCAATACTTCGTAAAGCACTCTTGGTTGTAAAAGCACATAAACCAGCCAGCTACCATTACTATATGCAAATAAATTTGCAGTTCACTAATGTTTGTCAATGAAAAAAAGAAAAATAATTATTCACTCCAACTTAAAACTCTTTCCTCTTGAACATTATAGCTCCTGGGATAGCAATACCTGCAAAAAGCTAAGGTACAGGATCCTGAATTAGGCATGGGAGCATTCCAGTCCCTATGCACAAAATCATTAGCCTGAAATTAATACAATTTCCCTCAACTATCTTATAACACCTAGAATGATAACTGTTACTATTTCTGACAGAAGTGTTACTGTAAGAAATATCTGCTTAAGCCAATGAAATAATGACAAAGAAAGATACATATCTTCAAAAAATCACATGGATTCACAAGATTTTAGAACTGGAAGGAAAGAAGTGATAGAAGAAAGATGACTCCAGTGTTTGGCCACATTTTCTTCTATAATTTAAGAATAGAGCATACTCCCTGAAATAAAATGTGTGCATGGAAAAATTCAACCCTATTTATTCTTTTATATAACGTGCATTGAATATAAATATGAACACATTTTATATGCATTACATATTGATGCAATGAAATTTACAGAAGCAGATACTGAGGTAAATATACTGATACTGCAGGATTCCAAGGAGATGCTGACACTCATTGAAACAAAGGGCATGACAAAATCTACAGGTAAACAGCTGCAAACGTAATGACATACAAGTTCAGGGTGCTAACATGCAAGTTGTTAGGAGGTACAATACTCCTCACTGGTATACTACATAAAGGGTGCTTTGTAGCTCAAGTGGTTGGTTTCATCATTGATGGGAAAAGGTGGACCATTGTTTCTACCTAAAATAGCAGCTTTATTTTAATTCAGTTTCCTATATTGCTACATGAAATATGGCTTACTTTAAAAGCTCTTTCTAAAGAAATAGAATGAATAGCTATTCCCTTTCATCACAATAAAACTTGTTACAAAGAAGAAATCTCCAGCTGGCACCAAAGAATAAACAGTCCAGAAAACAGACCGTCAATAGAAATATGGTCTAGGGATAGTAAAAATGAGCCTCAGTTCTAAAGCCCAGAAGAGCAACTAAACTTCAGAAGAAGACTGAGAAAGTACTTGCTACCAGTAGCAGTTTCATGTTAAAATCAATTTTCAGTAAAGAGCTTTAATAGTTTTCTGATTTACAGAATCATGTGTACAGTGTCCAAGTTCAAATCTATTTCTCCACAGCTGAACCACTACTGAGAAGCAGAACTATAAATCATATTGAAGACACACCTGTGCAGAGATGCAAAATGTGAACATGAAAACAGATGAGGTCTGCAGTTCTTTTAAGAAATTTGTAAGCTGTTTTTTCAGATTTAATGGTAAGGCAGCTATTTCCGAAGGTAAAAAGTTGCATAATTAACTTGTATCCTTTATTATTAGATGGAAAGTTAAAGTTCCTAGATACCAATAGTTCATCTACCTCCTTCTGCTTGTTTTCTAGGCTGATTTGCTTACTATGCAGGTAGAAGGCTCAGCTAACTTTCTAACAACAATATTCATGGTAGCCTGTTTAAATGGTTTTAGAAAATGAATAAACTGATATCATCAACTCTAAATGTCTGTATATGAACTGGATGGGAAAACTTCCGGGGGAATGTAAATCTCAGGATAATAAAGTCAAGATTTTATCACAGGTCTCATGAAAATTGAGGTAGTTGCTTCTTCTTCTTCTGAAAGCCTCTGGGATTAAGAGACTGTATGCACTTAAACAAGAGGTAGCTTGTAGTTGTGGAAGAGAACTGCAGCATACTGTTGTAAACTAGGTGTAAACATTTCTTTAAATTTAACTTTTTCCGGTCTTGTAATGTGAGGGGATGCACCAGCTGATTTTTGAAAACCTGAGATGGTATTACAAAAAGAAAATCAGATTATTCTAAGCAGAGGATTCTTGTTTGAATACCACCCTGGGACTGGACTTAAACATTAATCCTGGGTGAAGATGAAGTGCTGACTTAAGCTTTGGATTTAGTCTAATAGTACAATACTGTAAAAGTGTGTCCCTACTTTCAGGGTTAGAAGAAAGCCCTAAAGTAATGTCTGCAGAGATTAATTTCTATCATAATAAATCCCCTCCTGCCTTAAAAAAGTATAATCTCTTCCCTTTCTAAAGATCTACAGTATGAGCTACTTTATTCATTTGAATGTGAAAGAGCAGTAAGTCACTGTACTTCAGCCTGCTGTGTTACTGTCTTTTTAAGCATCTGATGTCTGACAAGATGAAATACAAGTAGAAACAGAAAACAGCTTAAAAAGTAAACTCCTCTTTCTTTCATAGGTTGCAGAGAGTTCATTTCTATGCCAACTGGCTCTGCAGGGAAAAAGATGAACTATTCCTGTCATTTCAAATCCTTATTGGTAAAAAATGGATCAAAAGTGATTAAAGGAGGAATATGGTTATATAATGCACTTCTGAATAATTTTACAACTTGTGGAAAATTTTTCATGCACACACTGTCATGAGGATTTGGGGAAAGCTATCATCAGTTGAGACATTGTGTCATCAAAGGAAAAGATACATTTCCCCAAACTGATCAGCTGCTGGTACCAGTGGCACACCATCCCTAGCACCCAACCTCAGCGAACAGCAGTGATGCTGCCTACACAAGCAGGGAGATAGCCGATAAATGCCTGTAACAAAGATGCCCTAATCCGTATCAACGTGACCTTCTACAACATCTTTTCTCTGCGTGCTCAACAAAGCTGGCAAAAGTTAGCTAGGCACAAGTTAGCTAGGCACTCCTTGCACGTACTCATTTGATTTCAGCTGTCATTCACATCAGCCATGTTTATACAATTATTTGCCACTCACTAACACTCACGTGAATCAACCTGCATTTCTGTACCTGTTCAGATCTACAGGGTGAGAGAGGTTTATGAAAAGGGAAAGAATAAGAGTTTAAATTGAGACTTTCTGTACACGGCATTTAGACTAAACTGTCCCTCCATTAAGTTGTTTTGTTCAATTAAAACTTTTCAGAGAGGTATCAAGTCATGACGGGAATTCATTATAATTTCCAGTCACTTGTCCTTTGTTTTTAAAGTTGATCAGGAGATTTTTACTAGTATGTTCACTTGAAATTTCTCAGTTAATAAAATATTCACATTTCCTGCTAAAATTTACTATGTTTTGCAGATCTCCTGATACAGCTTCACTGGTTTCTGTCAAAAATCAGCTGGGCTCCTGCAGGCTTCTCCACCAACTGCTAGTAGGCTCCACTTCTATATCCATGATCATCAGATGGTCAATACAGGAATCAAGATTTATTTGACTTAACCTACATTGAGCTTTTGATCATTAGCTCTTCCTAAATCTTTCTTCAAAATATTCATGGTTCCCAAGGCTCTGGAAATGCCTCAACCCTCTGATCAGGATAAAATTCAAGACACACAGCAGCTTCTCCCTTGCCTATCCCTGTGTCCTGGTTTCAACTGGGATAGAGTTAATTGTCTTCCTAATAGCTGGTACAGTGCTATGTTTTTGAGTTCAGTATGAAAAGAATGTTGATAACACTGATGTTTTCAGTTGTTACTAAGTAGTGTTTAGTCTGAAGTCACGGGTTTTTCAGCTTCGGATGCCCAGCCAGCAAGAAAGCTGGAGGGGCACAAGAAGTTGGCACAGAACACAGCCAGGGCAGCTGACCCAAACTGGCC
>JAOBAS010000072.1:6798664-6831017 GCA_025311575.1 Elanoides forficatus | reverse complement strand
CTTCTTGTTATACAGCCCAGGATACGGTTGGCTTTCTGGGCTGCAGACGTACATTTCTGGGTCATGTTGAGCTTCTCATCAACCAAGACCCCCAAGTCCTTCTCCTCAGGGCTGCTCTCAATCCATTCATTCCCCAGCCTGTACGGATACCAGGGGTTGCCCCAACCCATGTGCAAGACCTTGCACTTGGTCTTATTGAACTTCATGAGGTTTACACGGGCCCACCTTTCAAGCCTGTCAAGGTCCCTCTGGATGGCATCCCTTCCCTCCAGCATGTCGACTGCACCACACAGCTTGGTGTCATCAGCAAACTTGCTGTTGGTGCAAGACATAATAAAAATGAAGAATAATTTAGATTGAAAGAACTAGTTTAAATTCTAAGGGTATAGATCATATTTCTAGATTTTTTATCACCTCTGAAGAGTTTTTAAACCTGCAAAATACAGAAATAGCATTATTTGAAAGAGCTTGAGGGGTTTTAACATTTTGAAATATACAATTCACAACTGTATTTGAGTTTATTCAATTCTCAGTAATTATTTATGGTAATTATTGCAGTTGGGAATTCAGATGGTGATCTTATTGAATTTGTTGCTACACAAAAAGATTAATCTGAAAATTAAAGATGATTTTAAATGAAAATTCAGTACACTTTGTCATGACACATTTGAGTTTCTGATACTGATAATAAAATACTTCTTAATCAAAACTGAAGTACTACACATCTGCAAAGCCTTCCAGTTTCAACAAATCAATAGTTGCTGACACAAAAATGTCTTGTGGAATACTCCTGAGAAGTAAAGCTTGCCTTCTAATGAGAACAGCTGCTCTTTCTCACATGCCATCTCTATTATATAGAAGGTACCAAAACCACTCTCTTCTGATTCACCATAAATTCTTCTGCCAGGACACCTACAGAAAATAAGCAGATAAAGCATATAAAAGTATAAAGCTTTAAGTGTAAAAGTGTACACTTTGCGGGACTGACTGCATTTTTGTATAAAAGTGTAAAACTCTGGGGCACTGAATGCATCTTATTTTGCTGATTTGCACAGTGACTGGCAAGATCCACACGACAGGGCAAGATCACCACTGATCACTTCTTTATGTCCTTTCTGTCCTGTGCATGAACTTATTTTCAAATGTGTTCATACAACTAACTTCATTCAGTTTACTTTCTCTATTTCCCCAAACACAAAATGCAGACCATTTCCTGACTCCAATCCCATGCCCTAACTTACAAATGTTACTTTTTATTGTTTGCTGTTGGTATCTAGTAATTTATGCCAACAACAAAGAACACAGTAGTTATAGCACAAACAGGTGATTAAAGAAGCCTCATTATTCACCGACAGAAAATATAAAGGAGTTATTTTGGATACACAGATTGCTACTGCCTGATCTTGAGAAACAAAGTGACTACAATAAAAAAGACTGATAAATAGAATATAACAGTAGAGTCTGAAATTCAACGTATTTCTTCTCAAATGAAGCTATTAACAACAACCTGGAGGCTCATTAGGGAATTCCTTTCTTTTTCCCTCTACTTGTGGGCCTCATTAAAGGAATCACCCATTCCTTTGTGCATGTTGCAGTTTTCTATTTGCCACTGGAACTTTATTTCCTTTTTTTCTCTGAGAGCAGTCTTAGATATTTCTTTTTTAACAGCTATTGATCCCTCCCCTCCCCAAACTCAAATTATTGTCACTAGCCCTGCGCATGCCTCCATATTTCCCAGGGACTGATGCCAAGGACCAGACTGCAACAGTTTAACTGCTGCCATTTCTTTGTTTTGATCTTGACCTCAAACTAACTTTCTGAAAATATTTTTTTTTTTACTAAGCTGCCCCAGACCACTGCCTACCACGAGGCAGTTACACCCACAGTTAGTTGCCAGTACGGGGCTAGGACATTATCGCCGCTCCAAATTAGGTTTCCTCCCCATCGGAGCTGAAGGCAGAGCTGCTGTTTTGCACAAGCCCCGCAGCCAGGACACAGGCAGTGTTCCCCCTGATTATACTGCCTCATTACGAGCGAAGAGAAGGAGTATATAACACACAGCAGTGCTGAACGTCCTGAATGATAAAAGCATTATTTGCATAACACTTGGTGCTCCTGCAGGTTTAAGGCCTAATAAATCTCCCAGGGAAGTTAAAAGCAAAACTATTCCAAAAAGCTGGATCAGTCCACTGGTGCTCAAGATCTCTACATCAGGAGCTGTTATACAACAGCTTCTAATGAGATCAGCAGAATCAGTTTAAATCCAAATGCTACTTGCATCGCTCTTGTATAAGTTCAAAGTAACTCCATTAATTTGATGGCATTATTCCTGTTCAATATTGTCAACAGAAGCAGTATTCGAATCATTTTCTCCGTTGCTTAATTATATTGTATCACCAAAACAGTTTTTAAGACAATTTCTTAGGTTTTTATTTCCTCACAGTATTTCTTCCATCCTTTCCACCAATTTCCTGTCTCATTTATTTTTTAATCCAGCAATGTTTAAACCACATTTTCTATTTCTCATAAGTTTCTGATTAGTTCTTCCTTTTTAGCCCAATTTATTTTTATTTGAACTTCATTCAGTTGGTAGTGTTTGCTTTTCAATTTGTGTACAGCCTTTCACGATTTTCCACTTGTTACTTATCTGCTACAATTTTCTTGCTAAGTAGTTTAAAGCTATTGTTTTAAGAAGTGTCTAGAAACTTTCAAACCCTTTAGTGTGTTCTAGTGGCATATCAGTTTTGCCTCAGTAGTATTGCTGATTGCTGGGTTACTAAGCCAGAAATTGGTGCAAATGGCTCTTGCTAGTCTTGCTTAAATCAGACATGCAAAATGGATTTAAGACAATTCAGAGAAATCAATAAAAAAAACAGTTATCCCCTATTTGCATTTGTGTTATACAAAAAAGCCTAAAAGAGGTCAGACATTTATTACTCTGGACAAAGGTATTTTCTGAAGACTCCTGCTATGTTATTCAGAAATAAAGTGATTTAGATTATGAAAGCTGCATTCAAAGTATCAGGATATTGCATACAGTTCAAGACAAGTCACTTCAAACAACAATTTCATCATCTTGCAACCTGATTCTTCTTTATACACCTACCCTGGTAGATGACTGAAAGGAAGACAATTCAATATAAGTATTTTCTTTGCAGCAGCTGCCAAGCAAGCCTAACAACATTGTCTGAAAAGCTTAACCATTGCAAGCAATCTACAAGGCATCACAATTGAAAGCTTCTTGAATAATTATAGATCAAAGCCAGACACTATTGCACTCTACTACAGTATTTTTATTTTCTTGAAACATGCTGTAAATAAATAAAAGTAAGCATGAAGTAAACTTGGTAGGTTTCATTGTCAGAAGTGCAATGAAAACAACAGGTCTTCTTAGACAAAATATATTAGCATGTAAATTAAGAGTAAAAACCATGATCACAAAGTAGTTAAAAGAAAGTAAAAACATGGAAAGCACAGTATTTATCAGTGCTAGAGACCTCTGTGTGTATCTTCAAATTCACTGGTTGAAAATTGTAGGTGTAAGCATTTGCTGAAAATGCTTATCTATTCAGTAGCATGAAATATAAGTTGCATGAACTTTTATTTCCCAGGGTACTTTACTGCTTCTATTTTTAACAGGAAAATTATCACTACTTCCATAATCATCTACTTCCTCATAAATCCATCAGATACCTACTCCTAAAGAAATCAGATATTTTCTAATAGATCAGGTCCAAAGCTTATTGATTAGATTTTTGCAAGAAACCCTGCTTTTACTGCAATACAAATTTGACTAAACGGAACAAAACATGGATTATTAAAAATGGTGTGTAGAACCAACAAACACATCCTTGCCTATGGCCATCTTAAAAAAAACCAAAAGAAAACAAAAACAAGCACAAAAGCATTATGAGGGCCATAAAGCTCTTTCCCCATAGATGATTCATCCAATCTCTCTACTACCGAGTCTTTAAATCACACTATCCTCCAGACTGTACCAAGCATTGTCAGAGACCTGATATACCTTAAAGCTATGCCAAGGAGAGGATCAAATTTAAGCAGTAGAGGCTGTTGTGGGATTCTGCCTGGCTCTGTATGGTGGACCTAGTTTATTACAAGTGATACAGAGTCTGCAGATGCCAAAAATCCCCTTTCCTCTGCTATCAGCATCTGAACAAGAACTACTTCATGAAACAGAGACCCTCTTTTAGAAGGAGAAGGCTTGGCTCTTCTGTTCTCCAAGGCTAGAGATGCAAACAGAGATCATCAGTAAGCCAAAAGGAAAGGGGTAGTTACAATGAGTTGGATCTCATCTCTATCTATATCTTTAAAGGAAGGGACCTTTAAAGGTCCCTTCCAACCCAAACTATTCTATGATTGTATCTCCAATTTTTCTTGCTGTTACTGTGGTGAAAGGAGAAGTGACTGACACTCCCTACATTCCTCTTCTAGCAATATATTAAGCATTTTTGCTACGCTATGCAGGCTATATATAATGAAACCTATAGATTTTAATGAGATTTAACAGTGAATTTTCCTCTCTAAACAAATTTGGCAAATGCCTAGATGTTTTCTGTTAGCTTGCTTTTTGCTTTGTTTTGTTTTTCCCTACCCCTCACTGTTACCATGCACGTCTAGATTTCAGATGAATGTAATATAGAAATGAAAGTATCAAATGCTCATCTTTTCAATGACAGACTATAGTAGAGAATCAGAGCAGGCTGTTTCTTGGGGCAAAGCAAGACCGAACGATCTCATTAGCCACAAGGAAAGGAGATCATAGGGCACCAGCGAGAAACCTCTTATGTGTGTCCTCGTTTCCTCCTGGGAAAAGTCTGAATCTTTTAGGTTAAACTGACGTGACTGAACTTCAGTATTGCTCCATGGCAGTACTAGCAAGTAATTTTTTTTTTTTTCTTTTGCTAAGGAGGATATGGGGAAAATACAACGCCTGTTAGAATTAAGAGCTAAAAGCTCATCTACCATGTCCCTTCTCCTGCATGCCAATGTACTTTGATATGGGCTACTGCCCTGCTATAATCCACATAGAAGAGAGACTTTATCAACTGGTAAGAACTCACAGAAAATTAAAAAAAAAAAAACAAAAAAACACACCACCAGCAACAACCAGACACATATTATTCTAGATGGTTACTCACGGCATGCTATTTCAGATCCTCCTCTAGGCAGATCTGGAGTTCAGCCTTTGAGAAAGACCACTTCAATGGGTTTAGATGCCTTAGCAGTTGGCCATAGGGTTTGACCCACAAAAAGGAAAACCATTTGTCTACCTGAAGACTAACCACCATACCAGGCAAGCAGTCAACACTTTTCCTTGTGATAACCACAGATACTAACGGTTCTACACAGACTACAAATCATCCTAAGTCTGCACAGCACCTTCACAAAACATGCTAATGTGCCCTGAAGAAGCGATTCTTAAATATTAGCTTCCATTTCTAGATCTTCTGAATGGGAACAGTTATGATAATCCTAACATTTCAAAAATTTACCTGACTTCAAGTGTAATCTGTTCCACGGGCATCAAAGGGCCTCTTCAAAGACACAGCAGCCTCCCTATGCAGAGCAGCTTGCACGCTTTGTGCTTCAGGTCTGGAACACCAAATTAAATGGAAGCCAGGACTACAGGTACTCCTAAATTAAACCCGTTTCATATACACACAACTAATTTTAGTTCCGAAATTCATAATTCTTCAGATATTTAGTTCTTGGTATCCTTCTGGCATTCAGGCCATTTAGCTAATGCCAGTATCTTCTGCAAGTGTTTGGACATAGGAACTTGCACACATGTAATCAAGAACAAACTACTTCTCTTATTTCCCACGTTCCCTCCTTTTTTAATTTTAAATAAAACAAAACTGTCAGGATGTATCAAGATTTGCTTTAAATGTCCATGTGGCTAACAGGCTGGATTGTATTCTGAGCTTCAGTTTACAAAACCAAAAATAGTACTGGAACAACAAATTAGTAAACACTATTACAGATGAGTAATTTACAGTATCTCTAAATTTAAAGCATCTCTCTCTGCTCCTGTCTGAAGCTGCTCAGAGAGAAAACATTTGTTTTCTCATCCTTCTCCCTGGGTCCTGCTCTTCTTCTTGTTTTAACTCCCACCAGTCCAAATGGAAACCACATAGCACAGTTAGGTATTGTGCCTACAGCATACTCCCTTAAAAGCAATACATCTTACATTCCACCTGCAATACTGCAAAGTGGATTTCGAATGCTATAGTTCCATGTCTAACCTGATGCAAGATTTAAGCTTTAATGAAACAAGTATGGACCTCGCTTTCTGGTCAACCTTTTCGCAACATTGGTATTTCCACAAAGAGTTTATGTTTTTAATGACATACATGCCATATGAATCTGTGATGAATGACGCACAAAATTGTCCGGTAGAAAAATGCCAGTAAAGTGTACTGCGTACAGTGACTGTTTCTGTATCTGCTGCTGCCTGGGCTTCAGCAGGGACACAAAGGAGAGCATCCACGGCACGGGTCATGCACAGCATACAGACAAGCCATCAGCAACCAGAGGAACACGTTACAGTGAAAGAGATGCTGTTACTTCTCATTGTCAAGGCAGGAGGTAGTAGGTGTGAAATAACATTTTGTCCACCAGGGCTTTCCTGGAATTTCATGATTAGCATGTTAAAAAACTGGGAGAATAATAAATTTAGTTTCTAAATATGAAATGCACTAGGAAGCCAGTGCCTATGTTTTTATCACTTATTCATGAGACTAAAAATCTGACTACAGAGTTTGTGAGACTCTCTTGAAACTTGTTTTTCAATAATGACACTCTTGTGAGACTTCTTTTCAATACTGATAAATATAATAGCATATATTTTTATGTTAAATGGCAAAAAATTATCACTATTACTACTACATTCAGGAAGTGCTGATTATACCTGATAGACTTAGAAGCCCGTTGTTACTTTCCACTTCATGGCCAAAGGCATTAAAAAAATTAACAAAAAAGGCTTTGGGGATATACTATTGACACGTTAGTGACTCCTTAGTTGAATTAATTCACCTAAGTTATAAATAGGATGTTTATTCAACTAAGAATAAACTGAGGGAGAACTCCTTTTCAGTGTGCTATATAAATCCCTACATTTTCTTCTTTCAAAATGTATACAGACACAAGCACTTTCTATACTTACCCATGCCTTGATTTTTATCTGTCTCTGTATCAAAATAAAGTGGGAAAAATTTCATCAGCGTCACTGGGGTGATACAGGAATAAACGTGGTGTGAGGAAAATAATTAAGCCTATTTTCTTTTACAGAGAAAACAAGATGTTCGCCAGTGTAACTAAGCATGTATTTAGTGCAAATAAACCCAATACCTGGCCAAATACAGAAACCTGTAATAAAGCCCAGGTTATGACTACAGTTTACTATGACAGACAAATGAGTCACTCCCTCCTGCATGGGTACTGCACACTATCATCTAAGGTTTTCTCTGATAATTACAGTAAGACAGGAATTTGATTTTCTACAAAAAGCTAGATGAAGGCAAATACCCAGACCTAACCCAAGCTTCCCTTCTAGAACTGCAGCAGACATAAACCAATATTTGTTTTCATGATAGGGGAGTTGGGAAACATGAGATAATAAACACAGACTATCTTAATTATGAAGTTCTCAGTACCTTCTGGAAGAAAGGGGTTCTGCATGGCTACTCCCTACCTGATTGATTATTCCTCCTGTTCCAGCTCAGTTGTACTGCCATCTCATCATACTTGCACCTGGTCGGTTTTTTTTTAGTCCCTCCAAGAATACTTGCCATCCACAACACTAAACTATGAAAAATATTATTTGGAGTCCCTGTATTTTTCTTATGTCATGAGCCAACAGCATCATTTTCATCCATAACACATCTCTTTCATCTCTAGTCCTATCTCAAATCACAATTTTTCTTCAAGCATATACAAATTAAAAGGGGGAAAAAGATCAGAAGGCAGAAAAAGATAACATCAGATAAGCTAAACTCTGAGTACCAACAGATTTCCAGCCATTTAATAGTTTTGCTGTTACTATCACTCTCTCCATGGCAAAAATCAAAAAGGATTATCTGGCCCATAATTAGGGAAAGACTCCAAAGTGTTTGCTTTTTGCAATCCGATCATGTTGTTCTTTTTGTTACTTTAAAAGGTCAATGAGGATTATTTAAAAAAAAAAAAACACCAAAACCTACAAGTTTATTACACAGCAGCTGGTGGGAAAAGTCATTATTAGAGAATGGTAGCTTATTTTGAGATTTTGCATTGGCATCACTACGAATGTTGTTAAAACACCAAATAAAGCTAATTATAACATTCAGCTGATGTATTTTCCTTTTTTAATTCAGTGTTGCTCAATGTACCTCATGCACAGTCAGCATGAAGTCCTACATGGAAATTATTTGGAAAATAGTGTTTCTCCCTTAAACTTGACATTAAATCATCATTACTACATTTCAGTTTTAGGAAAAGAAAATTTTAAAAAATCTCACTCTAAACTTGTGTTGATGTTGTTATTAATTCAGAGCTACTATAACAAAAAATGAAGATGGAAAGAAATTTTAGTTAGGTGATCACCTTGCTGAGAAATTCATTAAATGAAAACCACACTTAGTATATAAATAACACATATTGTCATAGCAATCAAAAGGGTTTTTATTTAATAGTATTATAGATAGAAATAAATGAATTTCTACGTTAATTTTCAAGGAAACTGACTGACTTATCATTTGAATTTAATAAAACCTCTGAATTTTACCAGAAACAGCATCACTGCAAGAAATAATTAAGTATTTTAATAGTATCTACATATTTCTATGGCCTCTGAGAATGTAGAAATGTTGGCCTTATGTCTAATCTGTTCAAATAAGGTCCTAGAGATGCAAACACCTGGCTTTGATTTAGACTATGGGAACTTTCAAGTTCTTTGTTTTCTCCTGATTTCAATTCTGCAAAGAGTAGCCAGTGTACAAACAAATCACTGCAATGGCTCCAAAATTTAATTTATCATTAATACAATAAGGGGTGACAACTGACATTCTGTAAGTAACTGCATCTCCACTGAAGTCCAGAAAACATGTAAGCTACAGCTGAAATAATGAACAATCACAGTAATTTATGATTAAATATGATTAGTATGATGAATCATAGTAATTTATGATGAAATTCATAACTCTCCAGGATTGCCATAACAGATTGATGTGTGAGATGAAAGCACAGCATTAACCACATTTTTAAGCTATTCAAACTACTTCTATATGAGCTCCTAATCCTTGAAATTCTGCGTAACACACCTGACTGTGATTTGTACATACAGGTGTAGAACTCTTTCAACTATTTGGTTTAGGGTTTGGATTTTGAGAGTTTTTTTGAAGAGACAAGCAAGGACACATAAAGACGTAATCTAACCTGTGTTATCCATTGCACGTGAATGGTTCTCACTGACAATCCATGATACCTGCAGTATGAGGACTACTAATGCTAAGATGCCAGCTCTTTTAACGTTAGCCTACTACTATCCAACCTAAAAGACAGGTTAGAATAGAAATATCATATCCTTTTCTTTTCAGTCCACTTACCCAACAAATACTTCTAGACAAACATACTATCGTACTTTTATATTGTTTTTTCTTACAGACATGATCCTACCACTAAAAGCATTTGCATGGTTAATATAAATTTAACACCAGTTTTGGGATGAGCCTGTCTTAACTGTCCGTTTAAGCCAAACCTCTTAAGACAGCTGCCTTCTTTTACAGAACAACTGCAACATGGTACTGCTGGATGAAAAAAAATCCCATCGCACTGAAGCTACAAGCTAAGAAAATGCAATCATCAAATGAACAAACAAACAAGACAACTTCCAAACACCACTTTGAGAAAACTGAAATACAGATATGTTTCAATTCATTGTCAGGCAAGACAATGAAAGCATGCTGTGGCTACTGACTGTTCTCCCACATAGCGTCACCAAGTATATATGTCCCACTTTCATACATTTTAGTGTTTTCTTTAAATACCTCAATACAAGCAAGGAATTAGGTGAACATCTCAAGTCTGGTAGTCTGCTTTATAAATTAAGTTTATAGCTTACATGTGAATTTGGAGAACAAAAATGATCATAAATAGAATCAAGAAACTAAAAAAACCCAAGAGTACATTAAAAGAACTATGCTTTTCAAAATGAGAAGAGCACCTCATGACTTAAGCTTGAGTCATGATGTAAAAGAATTTTTGATTTTTCAAAAACTTTAAGGTAGAGAATACCATTCTATTATAACTTCACTATTCACCAGAAACACCAGTGATATAGAATGGATTATGTATGGACTGAACTTTTCTGGTGCTAATTCAATATACAAAGATGCATGCAGTATGACAGTAGCCATTCACCAAAAGGGCAGAAGAAAACCCAACCCAAACGCTTAAAATTAAAGGTATTAATTTTCTGCAGACACAAAAGAACTGCTGAAATTTACTTGTTGTATTTGCTAAGTCCCAAGGAGTCAAACAATCAATTTCCCAAACAATGTAATTTATCTAACAGCTTGTCCATGCCCATTAAGTAACAGCTCCAGAGAATGGTATACAGAGTAAGTCATAGTAACAAGCAAGCAGTAAACACTCACAACAGGGAGACCTTCCTTGGTGCCTGCTTCTTAATAATTACTTTACAACAAGCCAGCAATTAATTTTTTTACAATAACAATTTTTAAAATTTAAAGGCCACATGAAACATGCAGTGCAAATATGTTACTGAAACTGCATTAAGGAGGAAAGAGGAAAGCAACATATATCTACAGAACCCACTGCTTTCCCTCTTCAGATCAAAAAATCTAAATAATCAATGTTGCAGTCAACGGCCAGGAAAAACTGGGTTGGCAATTCAAAAACAGAAAAAAATCAGGAATGATTGAACTAAAATTAAATAATTTACAGTCATCCTTCTTGCAATGGTTGCATTCCTTGCTGTTCCTTCTAACTCTCAAGCTACTGTTTGCAGCCAGCAGTTTTGACAAATCCCTCATTTCACCCAAGCAGCCACACTGATGGGTTACTCAGGTTAGCACTTATTATTTGAACCAGAGATTTCAAAAGTGGCCATATCAAAACTCAATGGAAAAACTGCAAGAATGATTAAGTTGATCGTATCCTGACTTCTAAGTGTTGTATTGACGGTCCTTAAAGTGCCCATATTTGCTTTCACTCTAAAGCTACAAAGGGCGTCTTGGCATTGATTATAAGGTGTTATCAATTGTCCAACAATTGCTACTAGAGTTTCTGAGGAAACAATGTCAATTAAATTTTGTTATTTGCATATACTTAGGAATATTCAGAATATAATTTGGAAGTGTGTCTTCTTCCTCCTCTCTGTTTCCTCACTTGCAGTGTCTCCATCTACTTTTCTTGGAAGACTATAGTTGATGAAGTGGCTTTCAAAGATGTCTGGTATTAAAACACATCAGGCAGGCTGACTTTCTATAAAACAAAACTTGACTTTCTGCAAAAAAATAGAACTGACTTTACAGAAAATAGAAGTAGAATTCTTCATTCAATCATCATGTTTCACATGTTACATTACACAATTAATCCACAGGCTTCTACCCAATTTTAAGTGCTGTTTCTTACTTGAAAACACCCATTTAGCTTTTAACAAAACAAAAGCATGGTGCAGAGTGGCCCAGCCAACTAAGCCAACATTAACAGCATGCCATACAGCAGTAGGAAAATCATCACATGACCTGTGTTTTCTGCAGCAAAAAATTCTCATTTCCAAAGGAGAAAAACAAAATATATTTCTCAACATGCATGCTATTTATGCAAAAATAGTCAGTCAGCAGGAAGCGGATAAAGGATACAAAGACAGCACAAGACACCTTTGTGTCCTCCAGCAAGGAAACTCCCATGTCCGTGCAACCACACACACACACATACGGACACAGGTAAAACTGATGACTCCACAAACCCCAAGGATTTAATGTGATGCATTTTCCCTGGGCGATCAGGTGCAAGCCAAAAAATCCTCCAATGAAAAAAACGTGAAGTCCTACCTTCTTCACAAAATAGCCTGTGGGAACAGGTCATATAAAGATTAATGTTATTAGTAAGTTGTCATACAACAACTCAGTATTAATTTGAGCCTCAACCCTACAATCTGTTTTCCTCAAATGCATATTATAAGTCTCATTAAAGTTAATGAGGTTTTGACGAGGCTTCAAACTTACAGGCTGGATTTTAGGATTGTGCACTAGACATTTCAATAGGACTGATTTTATCCATTCTAATTTTTGCCCCCTGGCTTTGAGGTCTGCATCTTCCCTTTCGCAAAACTATTTCCCTATAGTGAATTTCAAGGACTAGTGTGTTTAATTATGAAGTTAGCTTACTCACAAATATAAAGACTGTATATTTCATGCTACGATACAGCATTTATTTTGAAATGTCTGCTCTAAATACCACTTCTTGGATTATTTTTGCAAACTGAAGATTTCCACATACTGTCTGGAATGTGCATGGAGCATGCAAGTACATTGGAGAAAATACCTTCTGAAAAACTTACCATACTAATATGCAATTAATATTAATTCACTATTAAAATGTCTTTTTTTAAACAAAAAAAACCCCAACAAAACCCAACAGTAAAACAGGAAGGAGATACACTGACATATCAACGTGATATTATCAACATGGTATCTCAGTACACCACACCAGTGCGGCATGGCACCAACAAGCTCAGAGCTTTTCCTAAAAGCAAAACATTTTGCTTACAAATCCACAGCAGAATCCACATAGGTACATCTATGTGACAGTGACACTCCTTAAGGGAATGAAGAAATCTGCCCTAGCCAGAACATCAGAACTTTGCACGCTATAATGCAGGAGAATCCACAGATATCATTTGTTGATTTTTGCTGGTTTTGTACAAGTACTCACCATTTTAAAAACTGCATGAGAGAATTAAGTAGGTTTTCTAATTACAAGTGTCTCATCATGGCTTTGAAACTGTCACTAAAGCATAGATTTAAGCAGTTCAAAGAAACTCAGAAAATGGTTGTTAAGAATCTATTGTTCTCAAATTCAATGGAGAAGAGAGAACCACATTTACGCATGTTAATCTGAAAAATTCCATGTTTCTTTCAACATCACATTAAAGGTATTTGAACAAAATGAAGAAATGATCCAAAGTTCTACATGCTGTCACAACAGCTAAAAGACCATTTTTAAAGATGGATAAATATACATCCGGATGCTCAGGATCGTGACCGACTTTCTGACCGCAGCTTTCTCTTTAGACTGTTTATGAGGTAATTTTAATAATATAACCATAGAAGCAGTTACTCAGCCAACAAACACGAAAAAAGTGTAACATTGTTCGTAGGCAATTTTCCAGGTCTTTTAATACACAAAAAAGAGCCCCCTAATTTCTAGAATCTAGCACTGTTTCAAATTCTCCCAGCTCATCAGCCAGCCTGAAATATTACATCCATTTTACAGTTGCTTTCTGGTGGAACTAAGAACCATTACCACATAGTGGAATTAGAAAGAGATGTAGGAAAACACATATGACATTGCTTGCCAGGTAGTAAGAGTCCTACCTGCAATAATGACTCAGTGAGCTACATGACTTTGCTGTAAAGCAGCCTAGTGTTCAGGCAGAGTCCCTTCATTATGATATTAAGGTGTTATCCATCTCACCTAACCTCAAAAGTCTATGCTATAATGCTTACAGCGAATCACCTCCCTATTTTCTGTCCTCACTGCCAACACTCCATCCAACACTGCTGAAAAGCGTAATTTACTCTGAGCACATATGGGCCGTGGGTTTTGTGAGCTTTCAAGAGTTATTTAGTTATGAAGAAACAATAATGAATTGCATCAAATCCTGGTATCACTACATTGTGGTATACACAATGAAAGGTTATACTGAATGTTCTCTTGATTTGATTGTACCTGCTTTTTTCTGTAGTTAGAAAACTAATGTTTATTAAAGTAGCTGCCTCCAGTCCACTTGTATAACTCACTTTGGGCAGTTGCACACATGCACACAAACACTGCACAGATGTGAATGTAGCTCCCAGGTGCTCAGCAAACATTGAACGTGTGAGCTGTACATGCTGTTAAGTACTAGAGATTTAATCGCAACTTTTTAGAGTGTTGAATATGGTTTCTAGTTTCTAAGAAATGAGAAAGGTGTAGAAGGTTAAGTAACAGAAGATCTGATTATTAAGTCTGAGATTTGTATTAAACATACAAATATTAACAACTGTCTTTGAATTTTTAGATATCTAATACCATTGAAACAGAGAAAACAAAATTATATCTGTTTTCAGAGAAAAAACATATATAACATATACATATAAAACATATGCCTGAATATGTTAAACATATGAAATTGGACTCACTTCACTATTTTTAGTTTTCCACAACTTCTAACCAGCTACTCCCCAGGAGCTTTCCAGACTTGCATAAATCAGTTTAATCAGCAGACACTCAGCTGGATCGTATTCTGTGTCAACTTCTCAGCTTTAAAAAAAGACAATTATTCTTAAAATGTATACACAACATCATTTTACTTAGGTAGATAAAACTGCACGTTTTCTCATCGATGTGTAACTGCAGTTCCTGCTAAGCGCTGTATAGAGTTTATTGGGACTATGCATTTTTCATGGATATATCAAGATTTAAATGGCGGTAACAACTCTGTTTCAGGAAGGACTAAGTCTTGGGACAGCATCCCTTCAGTTACACCAGGGAAATAAGTCACTACACTGCCTGAGACAAATCAACCTGCCCCTCCTTTTTCATGGCCATAAATTGTAGCTAAGAAGGAAAGCAGATGAGGACTGGTTCCACAGTACCAGTCACTGCCTGCCATCCTTCCACTTGCAAGGGCAAGTGTGAAGATTGGACAAGTCTGGAAGACATTGGAGAGGTATTCCAATGAGATCTGGGGCCTTCCAACTCCTTCTTAGATACTTCTTACAGAAGGTCTGAGAGGACTTGAACCTGGTAATAACCACTTTCTCAGGTCCATAAGAAAATACAGTCTAGCTGATGCAGTTTTTAATTATTGTTATTATTGTTATCATTGTCATCTTCAAAAGCTGCTGAAATGGATTATTTCCTTTTAAGTCTCACATTGGTTTGCCTAGCTTGCAGGTTCATACACTTTTTAAAATAACTTCTACAGAAGAGTGTGGGGGTGTGACTGCACGAGCAAAACCAATCTTTTGCTAACAGAAACTCATAAAGGTCTACTCAAAAAACCTGTCGTAATACGAACAAAACTCTTAGATTCAAAACAGATGCATGAAGAATGTATCTCTCTCCATAGATTCCCATTTGATAAAATTCTGAAATGCCTGACCTTCCTCGAGAGAACAAATTTAGGGCTGTGTCACTCCACATTTGCAACATTGCTTTGACTGTTCAGGGATATTTTTACCAGCCAAAATAAGCTTTTGGTTGCTGCTATCTAAAAAATACCACCCAAAATCCATTTATTTGAAGATTATATTGTGAACATAACCTTTTCTACCTTCTAGTAACAACGACTGGATGCAAGTGGATGACTCAGTGCATAAAAAATCCAAACCATGCATTCCGGAACAGCATTGAGATTGCAGTACTTGCTAGAGGAACTATCTATTATACAGCCAATAAATAAATTACACTTCTCTGCTGAATTCTTATTTTTAGCAGTGATGTCAATAAAATATTTCTCAATGTTTCTTCACTCTTCATAATAGTCTTCAGATGATTGGTCAAAGTATAGCTAAATACAAATCACCAGAAGCATGGTGTTGATGTGATGTCTGCTATTTAACTTCACTCTTTCAATCTACCATTTGCAAGAAAATGCACAAACATGAAGATATAAGCAGACAATAATCTAAAACTGCATGTGGCTAAAATTATTAATGAATTGGTGACATTAATTCAAATTTAAATATGTCTTCGGTTCCACAGATGCGCAACCTTCAAAGGCAATCAAACAGCACATATAATAAGAGACCACAGCCACCGGACAGGAAACAAAGATGCAGAACTATTATGAATGCAGGCATATTTGCACAGATAGGTTATTTTTACAAGCAATGTCCTAAACCCAGTTTCTCTGCCACTGCTGTTTCTTTAGAATTACATTAATACCAGATTCACCTTCCCCTCACTGATTTTCTCCTAATCATCTTGTTCCAGTACAGTTAAGGACATATTTCAAAATCTGCTTCTCCTGAAATGAAAAGTCAATTTTATAGTATTTCTGTCTCAAGAAGAAAAAGTAGCCATCCAGGGAGTGCTCTACATTCCCTTTGGAAGAAAAGATTTTAGAGAGAAGAGGGTTAGTCCACATCACAACCAGTGAACAAGGGGCAGAAGTCCAATACTTGATGGTGAAATCATTTACTCTTCCTTGGTCTTACTGTCTGTGGCCTATCACTTTTGTCAAAAATACCCGTCCCATGCAAAAAAAACCCCAACAAACAAACAACAGGGAAATCAGGATGGGCAGTAGGGAGAATGAGTAATCAGTTAAAATGTAGTAAGAGAAAGACATAATTGGGCAGCAGAAGGACAACCTAGAGTTCAAGAGTTGTAAACCAGTGATCTGCATGAGAAAGAGCAACCCTGTAAACATGGCCACTGAAAAGTGTGCAGATCTGCGTAAGCAGAATAACCACTTTGCAGAATACAGCCAGATGATTTCAGGTTTTCTCCCAGCATTTTATGAGGTTGAAAGCTTGATTATTTTTTTTACTCCGTTCTAAAAATCTTCCTCAGTTGGTAGACCAGTAAGAGGCTCAAACATTTTTAAAAGATCCACACACAACCAACCTGTGTTATCTGCTTTTTCTTTGAAACTTCAAACCTGCTGCCAAGCACCTTAACATCAAGATACTAAATCCATAGAAGCAGGATGTTTTAGGTCTCCTAAACAGTTTTCCAGGAATAAAATTATGAAAATGCTGGTACTGTGGATTAATTGCCATCATCATGGAAATCTAGACAGAACAATACCAATGGTTGCTTCCAGTTTTGTAAGAAACTGTAGTCTGTTTAAGGTAAAAATTTTATTATATACTTCACTAGGCTTAATTTTGCTATCCGTGCTGATCCTGTCTTCTGCCAGACCTAGTTTCCATTTCAAGAGCTGTCTAGCTAAAAGTTTCAAAAGTGCTGCTATGTAAGACAACACAACTAGTCAAGGCTTAGACAATTCTGGGCTCAGGAGATGATCCTTGTGTTTTTTAACTGCTCCTGGTAACAATCATTTAATGTGGGGCATATGACCATTAATTACGATTTCCTCACATGTTAGCAACTGAAAGCAAAAACAGTGTTGAAGAAAATGAAAAGTTTCAAACCATAAAAAGGGTCTTATTGTTTGTCACTTAAACTTGTCTAAATAACTTTTGAACGCTTAACATACATTTTTATCACACCACTTTTCAGCATATGCGGTAACTTGATCATCTTCCAAAACAGGTCTTCCAAGACACTTAAGCCTTGATTGTAGGATTAAGATACCACTTCCAGAAAATTAGTCTCTGTCTTGTGGTGGTCAAAACTGCATACTTGCAACTGCACCCAACCATGGAGAACTCTCTACTTGTTATAAGCATTTTTCCTCTGAAGATCTTGCTGTGATAGCTTAATCACTCCTCGGTCTTCAAGAATACAAACTTACTTTGAAACATCTGCTTTTTGAATGTGCTATCTAAATAACGATATTGTTAGAAATCTTCTCTGCATTGAAGTCATATCTTTGGTTCTGTGCCACAAAAAATCCCTTAAGAGTAGATGAAAAAAAGTCTTACATAAAAATTTCTCTGAGAGCTTCTCAAATGAGTGGTTGTTGAACCTTGCAGTTGTTACTGTCTCAAGACATGAAACAGAAACAGACTTCACTTCAAAGTCAGTAGCCCCTTGCAACACCACCTGTCCTCATTCCCACTTGTAGGCTATATGCCTGTATCCTAATGAATTCTGAAAATTCTAAATAGTTGTCCATCCAGTAGATCCAACACTGAACCACCCAAGCCTCCCATTTCGGAGAATGAGTCTAAGAAAGTAAGTGTTCAAATCCATTCCTGATGGTATCCCCAAGAAGATTGCTTCCACTCTTCTTGCTATGCCTCCTCCTGGATTACTAGGTAGGATGGGCAGAACTGCTGTTTACACAGACAAAAAAAGGCACAGGGAGAAAGAAAATAAAGTGTCAAATGGCGATGGTGTTTGCAAGGCAACCTGATTTTTTAAAAAAATAATAACCTTCGTCATTCTCGTGTTGTTCATCAGGTTCCTGCCTGGGCACTTCCTGTCACCAGAGACAAAATGATAAGGGGAAAAAAGAGATCTCAGCAGTGCCAGGAAAAAAGAATATCAAGTGCAGAGTAAGATCTCTCCATCCCCCTGACTGAATCCTTAAACATCTAATTCGAGAGAAACAGACACTAGTAAAATCCTTGGAGGGAGAGAAAATGCTTTCATAGCTTTTTCCTCAGATTACTTGCTCTGCCCTTGCCTGCTAGGTTTTTCAGAAAGAAGTACGTTTGTAAAGGAACACTTGTCCTCCGCCTTAGAGGTTATCACAAAATCTATATTGGAAACCTCAGCTCAAGCTTCTAGATATTTACTATTTTTTCCTATTTCCTACTTCCACTAAGCAAACAACATTTTCCCATACATTTTGCACCTTTTCTTTCGCAAGGAAAATCTGTGCTCAAGTTTTTCCTTACAGAGACTTTAAAATTTATTTTTTTGGTGGTGGTGGTAGTGCCCAAACATACAAGAAATCCTTTCAATCCTGAGTCTTGTACCAAAGACAGTAAGTTCATCTTGGCTGACATCCTTAGACCTCTGTAAGTTTCATTCTAAATGTGGCACCTTCTCAGCAGAGAGCCATCTTGGGTTTTCTTACCTTTTTTTATTATTATTTATGAAGCTCCCTGTATCCCTTGGTAATTAGTAAGACAAAAGGGTACATCCTATATGAATGGCTAATAGCTATGGCAACACTGAATTGCCACCTCAGAATAAAATGAGGTTTTGACTGGCACTGACTCATGAAGCTGCCAGGTTATCCCATGATTACTTTACCTAAATATCATCTTCCTTTTTCATAATGCATCACCTTCCTGAAATTTCCACCACATTCACATTGTAAGAGATCACTTAACATATCCAGTGCTTCTGCTACAGCTTGCAATTTGTCCACACTTGCAAAATCATCACGATTAAGTAGCACATGAGTTTAATTGTAATAGATATTCCCAGATAACTCCATGGATGGGCACTTTCACCCATTTTAGATTAATTTATAAGAGCTCTTGCTATAAAATTTCATGAACAGAGAACTCCTCAGCATGATGACATACACAACAGCCCTTCCCTATTCTCTGTACTCTTACATTCATGTCCCTTGATGTTAAGATAAATAATTGTCTATCTTGAGTCTCTGAGAGAACCTTTTTTAAACGGATGAAGTGGAAGAAGTAGATTGTTATGCAAATACAAAACATACATTTTGTTTACTACTTGGTTTTGAAGTTTGACAACTTAAAATAAAAATAAGATATGCAGTAAAATTAACCAGAAAAGCTTGGAAATAGCAGTCTCCAAGTAATTTTACAGGATTTGTGTTTTCACTGATGTTTCTAGAAGCTTTGCTTGCTGGTACCCACGATAAAAGCACATAAGAAGCCCTTCTCTGTAACGAATCTGAACCCACAGATGCCAATCTCACAGCACCCCAGTTACAAGTTTGGCTCTTCCCCTACCCCTCCTATTCTTCTCATCATTGGATGGGAAACATGGTTTATTTTCTCTCTGTTGAAAAACAGGAGCTTATTCTCTTCTGGTACTAGTTGAATAGAAAAGATAAATGTGTATAGCTGGATGAAAAAAAGCATTTGCAAGAAATAAATTCATGGTTCTGGATTTAGACACCAGAGCTACCTACTATGAGTGGAAATATTTGTATAAAATACATGGATCTCCAAAATCTGCCTCTAAAGCCTCATCACAGTCAAATGTGCATAAAGAAGAGCAGATTTTAATACCTTTTTATATTTCCTGCTAATTCACCACCAAATAATCAAAAAGTATGTTACCTGTTTTCTAGTATTGTTCTGGCTCTAGTTAGATAATTACGGGGATCACAGTCTCTACAAAGTCAAAACACTGACCAACCCTCTCAGCTGGGTAAGTGGAAAGATAAATCAAAAATCTTTATGGACTCTGTTGGATGAAGCAACACAAACCGCCTTCCACATACAAGATTTAGATGGAGCTCTGCCATTTGCACTAGGGTTTTGTTTTTGTAGTTGTTCAATATTTTAACGGACTGATAGGAGTTTGCATACTCACATTCTGGAGTTGTGAGGGTCTGTGTGCTGAAACACTCTGAATCTGGTAGCTGGTGGGTAACCGAGGTGTCTCAGTACCTCTGAGACATGGTGCCACTACCTGAAACAGTCTGGATCATCAAGACAGTCAATTCTCACCTAAAGTGTGGGATTTTTGACAGAGGTATCTCACACAAGGAAACACACTATAAAACGACAGAGAGTCAGCAATCTTAATAAAACCACTAGCTTTAAAAGCTGTGGATAACATTCATCACCACATTAATCCAAAGGCTTATTCTAGCAGTCTGTGGAAACACCTTGAAAAACCATGGTTTTCTGCCAAGTAGACACTGATAATTTACATTAAGAAGGAAATAGGTCCAGATTTTAAGTAGGACAAGTCACAAGTATATGGAAGGAAGAAGAATCTGAATAAGGTGGTAAGATGCTGTGGCTTTAACGTAATGCCCTGACACTAACAAGTTATTGTTTGCAAACTCTGAAATGCAGAAGCACTTGGCATGAAAGTGTGCCTGTCAATCATTCTCCATGCTAAAATCATTTGTATGTCAAAATGAACAGAGGAAGCAACCACCAGTGTCTGCATCAACAGCAGTTCTGTAAAGACTCGTTAAGTGTTAGATATGGGTTTACACATTTCCAACCAGCAATCCTGCTATCTTTGGCTACATTTACTCATCCACAACTGTAATACCTCACTTTCTGTTAGACTGGTCTTCCAGGTTTTCTACTTCAGAGGATATTTAGGGAAAGAAAATATTTAAGTCATATATGGAAATGAGGCAAGTGAAAAATATGCTTGTTTAGCCACAGTAAAGGCATACAGGCTGAACCTGGTAGGCGTCATAGTTGAGCAAGCTGAGTTATATTGTATTAAAAGATTAGTTACTCATGAAATAACAGTTTGAGCTGAACATTGTGAATTACTATTCAATTTTATGAATACTTTGGACTCGCAAAAGAAAAAAACTGGGAAAGTTTTCAACACAGCATAAGTATTTTCAATTTGTATCTTGAAACAAAATTTCATTCTGAAATGTGATTGTTGTGGTTTCCTTAACAAAGTGAAAAACACTCCAAAACCCCATAATGTATTATTTTAGGAAAAAAGCACCAACATTTTTGTTTTGGAGAAAGAATTTTCTCCATTTTGATCAGCAAAACAGAGTTATTCACAAAGGTCACATCAGGAATGTGCAGTGAAAGATACTGGAGGTACCACTGTTTTTGCATTTACTGGAAGTGTTGCAAGGTGCATAATGGTTGACACAGGTAATTACAGGAAAAGGAGAAATGATCTCATGGTTAAAACAGTGGAATGAAACCACAGAGGTACCTCCTGTTTCACCCAGACTGCTCATAACTGGTTGCTATCTGTGCTGCTCATTTGTGAACTCCAGATGTTGTAAACAAAACTGATAAGAACTTAAATCTACAATAAATGTATGATCTGTGAGCTGAATTTTTAAAATTTTTGTTAAAGAAACAGAATACTATGACAGTATCAGATAGCCAGAGTGTCCTGCCTCAGTTTCCTACTTCTGCAAAGACAATGATATCATCTCATTTCAGAGAGCTGTTATGGAAATGTTTTCAGACATGTTCAGGAAACTTGCAAAGATACTACAAAGATGAGCACTGATGAGCCTGCAAGGAAATTAATCATTCTATTTCAGGAGCACGTTTTGAATAGAATGCAGTAAATAATGCTCAAACCTGCTGTGATTACAAGGCAAACAGGCTTTGAACCGTAACTCTTCTCTGGGATAAGTAACAGGGCAAAACCCCCAACTTTCATACAGGTTTGGCCTCTGGACTTGTATCTTCCCAGTTTACCAACCAGAACTGCGTAGACACCATGGTCCCAAAGACAGTCTGAGAAGTGCTTCTTGATGGAGCTGGAAAATGACAGCTCAGGTAGTAAGGACCTAAGAACAGACAGACGTATTGGGGCAGATCAAAGAGCTCAGCAGAATTAACTGCAGTTTACAGCAGAAGTTTACAAAACCAGTGAATAGCAATCCTGTACTGCTATACTCCTCAAGTTTCCAGCAATTTACAATTAGAGACTTCTCAAGTGAGAGTAGATGCCTTCACACAAGGAAAAATCCTTCCAGGGATTTTCTTCTATGAGTATGTCCATATTGTTTTTGAACCTGAGCAAAACCTGCGGCAATAAAACATGCCAGTCACTGATTACCAAAACAATGGATTAAGAAGTACTTCCATCTATTTGCTTTAAGGTGAGACTACCTCATCCAAGAGCACGGGCAGGGGAACCACATGTGTGCCTACAACATGGATGACCAACCCACTCTGATGTCTTAGCACATACCTGTCTTTATTGGCAGATCTTCAAGCCCTACTTTATCTTTTGATCATCTTCCATCGAGGAAGAACTTTTGATAAGTTTTATTTTTTTGAATCCCTGAACTGACCAGAAAGTTCCACTTTACCTGAACAGCAGGTATATATGCTCACATATTTGAAAGAAAATGAGGAAAAAATACCAGTTTGTATCTGTAAGCTCTATATACAACTTGTATCTTATACTCTGTGTGTAGACATCATGTTACTTCACTCTCAGCTTCTCTGACTGTCCTTTTAGGCTCGAATAACACTGTCATACAAAAAACATTTCAACAAACTAACAAAAAACAACTCACTATAGTCATCTGCATTTTTAAAAAGAATTCTGCATTATCATTGAGAACATCGCATAATAGCTCAAAAGCTGTTGAAGAGCCACCTGTTACCAAATGAGGAGATACACTACTAAGTGAACACACCCACCAGTGCTTTGTGCCATGAAGAGTCTCGCCTATATAGAAGGACATAACAGTATGTAATCACGTACTACATCACAAGCCACAGATGGGCTAAATAAAGGCCATTCAAACAACATTAACTCTTGTGCTTCCTTCCTCTTTAGTGCCTGCCTGACTTTACAAACTCAATATTCCTTTAGCATTCTTTTGTGTACATGCTTTTTTTTTTTCCTAAGCACACAAGTTAGTGCAGCTGAACAGGAAAGGAGATGTATGAACTCAGACATCACAAAAAGCTATAAAATTTGAAGAGACTTATTTAGGAAACTGAGTAATAGGAAACACAAAGCTTTCTTCCAGGGATAGAACAAATTAAAAGTTTCATCAGTTTCCAAACTTAGTTATTTCTACAAGCCTTAACTTTAGACTAATATTTAGAAATCATTAAAATAATCTCTAAAATTTACTATTATTGCATGGCTCACTGGGAATGAAGCACTCAGCTGAGAACACATTTCTGAAGGAAAGCAAATTGGAGAGCAGGAACAGCCCAATGCTCAATGAATTTTAACATTCTTCAAGGTGGCATCATCTAACTAATTAAACTGATTACATTTGAGAACTCGAAAGGCCTACAGATAAATTCCCAATCTTGAGTAGTCTTAAAATCCTTGATTATTAATCTGCTAATTGTGTGAAGGCATTTGCTATTAACTTTAGCAGTTCAGAATGAGAAAACAACCTTTGTCTATCGCTCAAAGCCGTTTTAAATAATAAAGTGAATTTCTAAACTCTGATTCCCACTGCAGCTGCTGAAAGTAATTGCATTCTGCATCAGAAGGCAAATTTAAACTTAACAGAAGGATAGTTAAAACTATTCCCAGGCTTCCAAATATTAGTTTTTCTAGCTCCCACTCCAATGGGAAACACTATTCATCACGAGACACATGTAGGAAGTAATCTATCCCCAGTGTGGCCATGCTCCTCTTTACTGTAGAAGAGAAAATGTTTAATGTTCTTAACACTATTTACACCCAAGACTAAAGAAGCACTATTATCACTATGCACACTAAACAAGTATTATTATGTGAGTTATACAAAAGTGAGGACAGAGAAAAGAAGGAAGAGGGAGCAAGGTACCAAGAAGAAGACAGTTGGATTAGATGATCATTGTAGGTCCCCTCCAACTGAACTATTCTATTCTATTCTATTCTATTCTATTCTATTCTATTCTTAGTCTGAGAAGGACCAGTAACTTGAATCCAGGTCTCCCAGCTCCTACTCTTTGAAATGTTTTCTCCTTACTGCAGAATTTCTCTCTAAGTTTCCAAGGTAGAACTTTAATTTGGGTAGACCTGGCACATCTCCCTGCTTATAAGGAGGATTCTCTCATGATTTTCCAGCATCAAATATATGTGGGGGAAAAAACAGTTTGTATTTCTTTTTTTTTTTTTTCTAAGGACACTACAGAAAGGTGTGCTCTTTCTTCCTACACACTTCAGCTCTTCCTTCCACACTGGTCGTTCCCCAGGACTAAACTGCCAATAACCCTTGCAGCTATATATTCCTTCCAGGTATAGCCCTTCTTCCTGAAGGATTAAAGAAGGAAGGAGGAAATTGGACCCATTTTTATCATTATACAGACTCAAGCTGTCTCTTCCAGGGAAGTTTCAAAGTAAAAAGGAAAGGGGAACATGAACAGAATTGGTTCCATGTCTTGTGCAACTTCCCTTGCCCACACAAACACCTCGACCTGAGACCTACAATTCCTCTTAGTGTTTTCGTCTGCTTTCCTAAACAAAAAGATGTATGCAATTTAATTGAGCTAACTTTTAAATGTGCGTCAGTTCACTGAGTAGAATATTAAGAAACTCAAAGATGGTGTCCCTCTTCTCAAAACTCCTTCTCAAAAGGAGTTTGGTTTTCTTCTCAAAACTCCTTCTTAGTTTTGTGAAAATAGCTGGCTATAGATAACTTATTTCATGTTCCATCCCATCCCCGTGCCAAAATATGTGGTCCAGTTATCCTTCATCAGATATCTGCCAGCCCACTCTATAAATACACTAAATACCAGTAACAGTTTAGAATCTGTTCTTACAAACAAAAGACATCATTAGAAAAGTCTTTACTGAACTACTTAAATATTTTAAGAACTCTTTCTGACAAGCCAAGTGTAATTTACAGTGGGGACACAGAAGAATGCACACTATGAGTACTTGGTTAAAAATAGGGGAAAAAAGCTAGATAACTTTTTCACATTCAATACCCACAAAATGATATCTGAAATGATATGGCTATTTAAATGGAAGGGGATATGCTGTTGATCTCTAAATGAAGCAACTGAACCCCATGCAAGCTCAAAACAAATACTGCAGCTAGTTCCTAGCTCTCTGGCAATGGTCTATGAAGCACCAGTCAAGGGGTATACATGAATTCTTAATATCCAGTCTTCATACTTGTTACAATGACCAGAAGCAGACTTTTTCAACCTGCCAGTCTTTTCAGAGCTAAATCAAAAGACTTATGCTGGCATCAAGCCTTGGAACTGTCTCTGAAGGAGAACAGTGCAGCCACATGATTTAAATTTTAAAAATTAGTTACCTCATTAAGTACTAATGCAAGTTCAGCAGGAAGAAAATGCTACACAGTGAGAGCGATATGGGCTAGATGATTAAGCTGAACACCTAGCAAAGTAAATGTGTTCAGTTTCAGCAGGTAAAATTCCTGAGCTAAAGTTTGAGTTAATTGTTGTTTTCCTTTCTAATCCCAGTCTTCACTGAGGAATTACTACATAATAGGCCAGGTGAGGCTAGTAAAGGCTTCAGTGACTAGGTGAGAGAATTAAGCAACATCACCATTTCTGAAGCAGCTGAATGTGCAGGGCAGAAGGAAACAGTGGACCTTGCAGGTGCAAGTAAAGGAAAAAACATCTTCTACCATCTACTCTGTATTTAACCAACATTACTGGCCTACAGATACAAGCTTATATGCTCATTAACCTTACATCAATCACTTCAGTAGCTTAATCTGTGCTGTGAGTGGGGTTCTGCATCACAGTTTATTATGAAAAAAACCCACACCAGAATGTCAGAAACTGGACAAAAAGCCTACCATCAATAAAAAGAGTTTAAAAAAGGATGCTCAAGCATACTCAAGGAAATGCAAGTGTAGGCGATAGAGGGTCTATGTTCATCTACTTCACATTATGTTTCCTGAACATTTCCTGAACTCCATGCTATACAATCCAGACAAACAGCTGGAAAAAAAAAAAATGTGCTGAAAAATTACATCAAAAGCGAAAGACCCAGATCCAGATTCAATGCTATTGCACCCTTTGTAAGGTAAATGACTTACTTCTGCAATTTGTAAAGAGGCTGTAGGGATCCAGAGTTTATAATCCTGCAACAGGAAGCCTAGAATACCTTAGCACAGTGTTACGAAAACTCTGGCCTTGTAAATACCAAAACTCATACATAAATAAAAATACCTACAAATGTATGTTCACAGGTTTTATATGTATTATTAGACCACAGACTCCTTGGATCCAAAATACCCTTTTTTCCTATGTTAAACATAATGTATTAATAAAGAATAATGTGATCTCTGTTATATCTTTAATTCAATGCCAGTTATAGTACATTCTTTAATACATATAAGTGTATAGCACATTCCAATAAATGTCTGGTCAGTATATTCTCTACATCACGTATACAGTTTGAGCGTATTAAATCACACAGTACATTATTTTTTGCTTATGCACTTATAAACTCCATGTTTGTGCTCCAAGCTGCCAAATACCTGTCCTTTGCAATTCAAAAAGCCCTGCAAGTGCGTCCCCATGGCACTCTTCCTGAGCTCTCCAGAGGTTTATTAGCTCAAGTACCACAACTACCCGATTTCTGCCTCGCTTTTCCTTTCAGTAAATGATGTGCGTCTCACCTCAGGATAGGCAGATGAAGATATGCAAAAGACAGAGCTGTTGATGAAATACAACTGAACCTTACAACTCTATCACTGCCCCGAAAGGAGGCTCAAAATTATCTAAATGACTGGTGAGCAGCTGACACTTCTCCTAAGTACTTTTCCAAACTGATGTCTTTTATTGTGCTCACAACCGCCCTCCACAAAAACTTCTTTATTCTTTCACTTGGAAAAGGAACGCTATTGTTCTCTTTCCTCCTCTCCACCCATGACTTTTCTTCTCTAAACAACAAACTAATAGATAAAGCTAAAAATAAAAGCGAGCTGAAGATTAGAAAGATATTCTATCGTCTTGAACATGCCTTCAAAATCACTTCTAAAAAATCTTTTATTATGTTAATATATTTTGTATTGATGACATCCCCTACTGAAATGTAAATGACAATAACACTTATAAGCATGTTTGAACTGCTCTTTTTTTTTTTTTCTTACCAATTCTCAAGCTTATGCCATAATTGCATAGGACACCTAGAGGCACAGCCATATGTTATGGATATCGTCTATTCCAGAGTGATCAGCAACCCTCAGTTTTGCTTTGCACGCTCCACCTATCACAGGTATGCCGACATCCATGACAACAGACATCCTGCCCGTGCCTCCCAGCTCAATTAGAAGTGTCATTTTCCTGGACTCAGGGTCTATGCAGTGAAATTGTGATGAGTCTAATGCATGTCTAAAATCATCATCTTCACAAGAGACAGAGAAATACATCATTATCATAACAGGTCAACTACATCCTTGTTCTCCATATGATTTAATTGTAACTGCTACTCTCTATGCAACATGCTGGAGGAGTTATATTCACCAACTCAGTGTTAGTGGGGCCTCCTGTCAGCATCATTAGCAGAGGAAATCTAAGGTGAATATGGACTTCATGTGGATAATGAGCAAGCTGAAAAAAGTAACTCCAGCAAACAGTGGCATTGCTTCTGAAATGTGTCATTGAATAGGTCTTTTAGTATTTCCATTAGCAATCTTGCTGATGATACAAAGCTGGGGAATGTTATCAATACTGAGGCAGATTGGTACAGCACAGGAGTAACTGGATGAACTCAAGGAATGCAATAATACAGATGGGATAGCCTTTATGAGAACAACATGCCAGTTCTCAATATCTAGGGATTAATAGGTCCCTCTGAGCTGTGGACTCAAAGACCTAATCAATCATAAGATCCATACTGTTCTCACTCCATGAAAAAGGCAAGTGGCATGCTAAGGATGTATTAGATGAGGTATTTCTGGTAGAGATGCAAAAACCTGAGTATCATTCTGTAAGATCTTGGTGAGAGCTCATCTGGATCATTATATACGGTCACGGTCACTAAAAAAAGTGACTTTAAGCATGCACAGAGGATTAGAGAACTTACCACACATGCAGAATTCAGAATAACTGTTTAGAGAAACCAACACTGAGAGCATAGCACATTCCTATTCATTTCAAGCACTGCTCCTTCCTGGTCTTTTCCTTACATGTTTAAAATATCAGCACCAACACAGGTACTCATGTATGTAAATTATTCATATATAAAAGTCTGAAAATTGGAACAGGTGTCTGCATATTACTTCAATCATTATTAATATCAGATTTATGAACTGCTAGATAACTGGTCAGTACACATTTTAACCAAATCAAGTGAAGGTAGGACTGTATTTCTCTTACGTCAGGTAGAGCAAATGATATATAATTTATGTCAAACACACACCAGCAAAAGGAGCAGGTCTATATTAGAACATAATTTTGCTTTAGAGCTGGGAAGTTGTCATCTGGAACCAAAAACCTTGAAATTATATTTATTATGCATTCAAAATTATGGTCCAATGTTTTAGAGAATACAGCCTTACACTTGGAGTTATATGAGTAAAAGCCTTCAAAACCTTTACTCCCAAGCATTTTTATTGATGCTGATGTTACAAAGAAATGACTTAATCAGGCAACTCATAGCCATATATTGAGAAATACATCCAATGCAGGTACTACAGTCCTCATTTTACAGCACAGAGAACATGGAGTTACTCTTCTCAAGGTATCCACAGCTCTGTGTCATATTCAGTCTGCACCTCTGATGAACAGCTTAACAAAATACATATACCTTTTTTACCTTCCCAATCTTTTCTAAGCCAGTTGATTTTGATCAAGGTCACACATTTACATTTTTTGGCACATAAACAGTTAGTCTTGGTATGGACAGCAGACCTAATCATTAGCTTTCCAGTTCCACGGGAGAGATACAGGCATGTGTGCTACTTAAACTTGAAAAGCAAGGCTTACATAAACCTTTCAGTTTAAGGATTGATGACAAAGCAACCCAAATCGAAGCATTTTGTACTCTTCCTAAAATTCTAGCTCCCAGAATAATTTCACTCTTTCCAAACAAAATGACAGAACGCCCTCAGCACTGAAGGGACTTTTAAAAGACCTTCTCCGAAGTTTGACATGAGGCTACCACTGAATGCAGTGCTCAAAATACACAGTCATTTCCATAACCTCCTTCCATACACGTACCAAAACCCCTAAAATAGATAAAACTGCCCTACCAAATCAATTATTACTACCTGGACTACTCTACATAACCTGTACAATAACACTTAGCTGGTCTACACCTCCAAAAATGACATCTTTAACTTAAACAATGGTTACTCAGCATTTCTAAAATACTACTGCTTCAGACATTACTAACAGGAGTAACTAAAATTCACTTAGTGATTTCCATCACAAAAATCCCAGAAATCCCACATGTTTACAAGTGGAAAATTTTACTGAGTATTTACTTTTTTTGCTTCACTAACTCCCACATGTGACTAGAGAACTGTGTGAGAAGCACACTCAGACTGTTAAATTCTTCTCATTTTTTGACATCTCAACCCTCAGGTGACCAGACTACCAGTTTACTGAACAGGCAAGAATAAGACAATGAGTCTTAAACATTCACAAAGACACAAATCATTGCTCCACTATGAAGAACTAAATAATTCAGTAATGCATTTATCAGATTAAGTAATTTTTTTCTGAATGAAGAAACCAATCTGCAATAACAGTTAAGATTATTTTTTCATAACTATAAACATATCTGTAAACAGGAAAAATTATTAGTTACTAATTGGACAATTCAGACAAACAAGAAAAAGGTAATTTCACACAGAAATGGATGGTGCCATTTAGATATTTTATATTCTGAGAAGGTTTCTAAGTACAGAACACCTAGCAAAACACTATAGGAATTAACAAAAGAAACTTGGCTGTTTGATAACATGACAAGCATCTCTGATTTTACACAGATGAAACAGCCTGGTGATCTTTTTATGACAGTCCCTCCTTCCTGCTGATTCACGGCTTATAAGTACTTGGGAAAGGGCAGCTTTCAAATTTCCTCCCACGATGCTATTCCAGCTCCTTCTGTCCCAGTAAACACCCTTTGCATTTCATTACTAAACCAATGATATGTATATTTATGTGATGAAAAAGGAAAGGAATAGGAATCAGGGAAAAAGGAAGAAAAGGGAACAAGAAAGCAGAAAGTACAGAACACAAAATCCTGGCACTAGTCTGTGCCTTTTGGCACAGCCCCGAGCTAAGAGTAACACTGGGATGCTTTTTGCATATGACACAACCTTGTATAAGACTGTTTCCTTTGCATTGCCCTGCTGCTCCAGGGACGTGCAACTTGCCTTTGGCACAAGCAGTGCTGAGCATCATCACCCATTGCTCCAGCAGTGCTGGACTGATGCAACACAGAGGGGCTAAAAGGGTCCAGCCTCTTCGCTCTGCCCTCACAGCATATGCTGGGCTGTGACAAAATTAGTTTTTCTACTCAATTCATGGAGTGCATAGTCTTATCCACTTAGTGTGCATGTGTGTACGCACATACCGATTTAAAAAAAAAAAAAAAAAACAAACTGAAGAAAACTGATTGCCTCTAAAGCCTCACCATGTGTGCCATGACACTTCAGCCCTCTGTTTTAAGTAATGACCTGCTCCACACAGACTATTTGCAGACTTGACGGAACCTACAGTAGTACAGCAACCTTCCATACTATTGGCTAATTAACAGGCAAGCTTCACATAAGTCACAGAGCATCCTAAATATAGTCAAATATATGTCCAGCTGTTATTAGATAACGCTAGTAGTTACGTGTAGTTAAGACAGAGCAAATGCTCTTTAGACTTTCCAGTTTATTTTCCTGTTTTCATCAGGCAATTTTTTTTAAGCACATAAAAAAACCCATATGCACAACAGGCATGAAAAACAATTTAGGGTAGGTCTGTGCTGCCCAGAGTTGCTCAGGTAGGTCCAAAGGCAACAGAATCCACACCAGCCCTGAAAGTAGTAAGGACACAGCAGTGCACGTTCTTTTGGTATGGTGCTACTTTTTGACTGCAGGTGTACCGCTACATAGCACTGTGCTACACCACATGCACATGCAAGCTTGCACTGGGGCAGCCAGCACTAACCAGCTGTGACTGAAAATTCCTACTATATGTAGGTCAATCTCTTCTGCGCAGACTTTTGACAAAGTCTTTCAAGAAAAGTGTTTTGGCTTCAGTTTATTCCCCTAGCACTTCCATACGCCTACATCCTAGTTCAAAGCCACCTAATTCTTCTCCTCCGGCTGCACAAGAAGCTGGGGACTCCCACAAGGCAGCAGACTTACTAGGAGCAAGGGATGCAACATGTGTAAGGAGATCCAAGAGTTTATATTCTTGAAAGTTATAACCCAAGTTACCAGTATGCTACAAAGAAATGCGAAGTACATACACCTATAGTCCCCAATGGGACTCCCATGGAGAGCCACACAATGGTTTCTACACATCTACTGCTCTGGGTAATGAGCTGTCTAAATGGTTTACTAGTCATGAAGTAGGTCTTCATCATGCCAAATGCTTTATGAACACAAAACAAGTATTGCAAGATGCAAACAGAATCCCAGGACTTGATTCTCATCCAGGGAAAGGACATTTTCATCAATTTCCCTGGTTTGAATACTTCAATTCAAGTGTGGAATGTCCCAAAAACATAACCAGTATTTCGTTAGAGTTGACTTTTACTCCAGTAAGAGCCCATTTTTATAAGCAGTCACACTGGACAACAGAAATGTCCTTAGTCTTCCTAAAATCCATAAAAACTGCATAACCTTGAGCCCCATCTGCTGGTACCTGATCTATTAACAAACATAGAGACGGTATCCTTTGTATTACAGGGGAGTACT
>JAOBAS010000072.1:6776553-6788705 GCA_025311575.1 Elanoides forficatus | reverse complement strand
CCCCCATCACTTAAGTTTCTATCCACAGCTCATTGGGAGGGGGTCCTCTAGATTTCCCTCCTCTCTTGCAACACAGGACTTGAGCTGTTGGCTTTGTGGGGTCTTTGCGAGATCCTGTCAATCTCCTGTTTGTACTCCCTGATGGCAGACAGCACACCCCGGCAGGCAAGGCCATCACCATCCCTACCCTGAGCACCTCTGCAGCCTGAGGCTGGGGCAGCAGCATCCTCCCTCAAGGTCTCTTATGTACCAGGGTAGCTGGTGCAGCCCATGCCAGAGGCAGTCTCGTTTGGCACATAGACATAAATTAACTATATTCTCTCATGAGTAAATGGCCACTTACAACACCTACATTTGAAAGACAGTGGTGTCCATTTCAGGTACACATAGTGTTACTCAACTGGCTTATCGCACAAGGATGATTTCACCATTTAGTATTAAAAAAGTTGATAGGTGTTTTATATAATTGCTGGCAAGCAACCCAGATTAAGGGCCCCAGATCAGATCATAAACGGACTTGCAGTGATTAAAGCACAAACACACCTAATGCAGTGCTGGCAGTTTTTCTCTCTGTTTTTGCCTGAGAGACAGGTGTCCAAATCTGAAAATGTAATATAACGAATCAGAATTTCAGAGAGGTTTTAGCCCATTCTCTAGTGAGCTCTAATACAGCTCTTTCCTGAAGGTTCTCTGAAACCACAAAATCCTACACTATGTTTATAATAATAAAACCCTCCACATCTGATTTGAAGATTTAATTACTCAGTTTGGACATGAAGTGACAGCTTGCAATACAGATAATAGTTTTGGCAAAGCTGCAACATTAATCTAGAGCAAGCTTTGGTGTAAAGTTACTCTTCTGTATTCACAAGAGGTGTCTTTGCATTATTAAAATCAAGACAAGCCACAAGAATCCATATTCCTTAAAGAGTTAAATCTGAAGACCTACCTACTTGCAACATCAAATTTGGATTAACATCTACCAGGGCCCTTGGTCTTTGAACCACCAACTGAAAAACCAAAATCCAGAAGTTCAAGTCAGGTCAACATTATGAATGGAAAAAAGAAAGAAAAAGGGATAAAATAATAATCCAGAGAAAAGAAGCAGTGGGTTAAGGTACAATATAAATCCTAAACCTGCAAAACACTTTCAAAAACACTGTGTTTGACACAGTGAAGCCTTTTGTCTGCGTTTCCTGCCCTGAGTGCATAGGAGTTGCAGCTGACTCTAGTTCTTGGCCATTATAGCTTGTAACACTGCTAATTTTCAGAACTATTAGAAAGCTTTCAATTATCAGAGAGTTCTGGGAAAACAGAAAACTCCATGTAAAACCTTTGTGCAAAGGAAGAAAGTAGGACCTCATAAAAACCTCAAGCTTGAAGAAACAAAAAATCCAGCCAAACAGAAGAGAATTACACCTCTTCCCACAAAAATACATGGATAAGTAAGTAAATAAGTAAATAAATAAATAAGCGTCTTCTTTACTATTCCAGACAACAGTGAATGTAGTCTAAAAATTCAGGATAGTTTGTAATAAACAAACTAGGTCACTACATAGATATCAAGGATAAATATAGTAATTTGTAATGCAGAGAAACATTCCCAGACAAATTTTGGAAAGCCTCAGATACCTGTACTGAATGCAGAAGCCTGTTTTGCCTATAAACATCACCACCACTCTTCACTTTTTGGTGACCACTGCAGAACATAAATACTATATAAAGATCTGTCCTGTGTTAGTACTTATAAATATGTTAGAAAAAGCCAAAAGCCACCAAAAAAATTGCACAGTAGTACAGTAATCACCCATCTTC
Source organism: Elanoides forficatus (assembly GCA_025311575.1). Lineage (NCBI taxonomy): Eukaryota > Metazoa > Chordata > Aves > Accipitriformes > Accipitridae > Elanoides > Elanoides forficatus. Next base: position 6,786,890 of record JAOBAS010000072.1, on the reverse strand, counting down.
CCCTAATAGCACATAGACATAAATACAATAAAGCTAATACATCCCTCTTACAATTCATGCCACTGCCATTTATAACCAGACTACCTGTGAGCTCTGACTGGATCACATGGTGAAACACCTATGCTGCTCCAAGAATCACAAACTCCATACAGATACAATTTCTCCCAAGTCCTCAATTCCATCAGGAAAATATGGGATCTATTATGCCTTAAAGAGGGTCAAAACTAAATAATCTCCCTTTCCACACAGACAGCAATGGGAAGTGCATGGCATAGGACTGACCCTACTCCTTCGTCAGCCACTGGTGGACTGATGCCCATCTGTGACCTTCAGACTGCTCCCAAAAGCCAAACTCTGGGCAAAGCCTATGTGGCTGAAAAGCAGAGGCGATACAGTTATTTCATTGCTCAGGGAAGGTATGATCCTAAAGAAGTTAGTATTTTATTTCTAAACTACAACAACTTAGAAGAAGCACCTTCCATAAAGCCAATTTCAACAGATACACACTACAGCTTGTAATCTACTAGAACAGTAATTTTATGTCTTTTATGCTGTTCTCTTTCAAAGAACAGATGTAATACGTCTAAAATCTTCAGTAGTTTTACTGTTGTATCTTAACAGGAAAATGGGGCAGAACAAAACTATACCCTTTCTGAAGCTGCTCTTTCTACAGAAAATCTGTTCTGACATCCTATATTAAAGGCTTTTAAAAATTATTCCAACTGTTACAAAATATATATACCATGCTGTAAACAGACTGGGCATTTGCAATTTGAATTTTAAAAGCTTCTAACACCTCATTCTGAAAATGAAAAAGAAATGAGAACCTCTTGCATATACAGTAATAAAGTGGGAACACTGAATAACATTAACTGAGAGTTCTCCTGAAACAGCAGTTCCAGATGATTACCTGTTTGTGAGATCCCTGCAACTCTTTGGGTAAATATTACCAGTATACTAACACTTCTCACACACACAATGAAATGTATATGCAAGAAGCCGCAACGCTTGCAGTACAGGAGCTTACACTACAGGAGACTTAACATCACAGCTTTTAGCAAATGTAAGTCATCAAATCTCATTATTTCTCTTAAAGGTAGATGCCTTTCTATGTGATGTATTGACCTCTGTTTTCAGACTTCAGGGATGCTCTTTGTATCATCTGGAAGGTGCACACAATTCAAGAAGAAAGTGGGGAGGGGAGCCAAAAAAAGCTTAATGACACAAGAGACAAAAGATTGCTATGAAAGATGCTAGCACAAGACTTTATGATTATCTGCCAGACTACAACATTTACAGGGTGAAAGAGTAGCTTCCTGAATCTCCAAAAACGTAAAAGAAAACTTCTTGTATTTCTTGCTAAAATTCTTCAGCTCCAAAAATGGTGCTGTTCTAGAGGAAAAGCCCAGTTCAGAACACTGATTGTAATTAAATCTGACTGACCTTTATTCCAGTGAAGTTAGAGTACAGCTCTGGGATATTCCTTCTTCCCTCCTCTGCCTTAAAATAAAATTTTTAGTTGGGATTTAAAATTCTGTTCATATGTTTCTACAAGTATAATGCCATAACCACAATTCATTACTGGAAAAGAAACCAGTGTACCTATTTTTAATTATTTATTGCTTTCTACAGAAAATAATAAAAAAAAAAAAATCAGAACTTGTCTTTCAAAAAACAACCAAGCAGCAGACTAATTGGTCAAAATTAGTCAATCATTGGTCTCAGACCCTAGGAAGAGACACAGCTCCCACAGGGCTGGTGTGTGAAGCTGGGCTAAAGGGACACTGCCACTTGGGAAGGTCACACCACTTCTTGATCAGGTTGTTTACTTGCTGAAAGATGAGGCTTTGTCCAGCTGAATCCAGCAGCCAGATTCAGCATGCACACATACACACACTTGAAATCCTTGTGAAACAAATAAAAAAATTTTGTATTAACATTTTGAAGACTTCTCCCTTTTTCCTCCTGAAGTAAATGAAGCATGTAGTGATTTTACTCGTCCATTTTGGCTTCTTCCTTCCTCCTGCTCAGCCTTCAGTTGGTCTGAATGGAGGAGCCAGAACCACATCTACTCACCAGTGGTTTCAAAGCAGTTTACTTGCTTAGAAATAAGTCAGGGCAGAACTTCTAAGGCAGGCAGCTCCTCCCACTCTGCTGAGAACACGCGGAGAGCTCCTGAGCTTCATCTGCTTTGCATGGCCAAGGAGCGATCTTTATCCGTAAGATAAATATTTGGCACAAAATAATTAGGGAAGAAAAACACTGTAATCTGTCCTCACCAAAATAACCTACCAGGACAGTTTAGTTAATCAACACTTGATTGGCCCCAGGATGGTGAGGCAGCATGCAGGTACTCAGTACTGGGAGACGGCAGGAGAAATGCAGAATTTGCTCCTCCGCCTGCAGCCCCACCAAGGCAATGCAGACAGGAACACAGTGCATACTCCTGGGTCTGATTTCTGTACCTGGTTTCCACAGTGGGTGATACATAACTATACACAAGGCAGGGAGAAATGTGGCATTCTGTGCTTTAGGGTAGGGTGGGGGAGCGAGTGAGCATGTCTCCCTGCTCCACATGGTTTAAGTTCACCACTTCAGCACTGAAAAACAGACTTGGGACATTCACACATTGAGAACCAGCAAGCACCTGGAGGGGTAGGTCCAGAAACACATTTCTTGGCAAAAAATGCATAAGCTGTCACCAAGAAAACTATCTCTAACTTCGCCCTGAAGGAACCAGGTGAGGACACATATGGTGTCCAACAGCACCGTGTCACTCACTCCTCCTTCCCTCTTCCCATAACCCATCCTTGAACGAGCACTGGGGCTTGCCTGCTTCTACCCTAAGTCATCCCAACAAGCTAAACTACCAGAAAACTAGCATGGCATAGAAATGATGTTTCTTATTGCTCTGCATAAGATCATCACCAGTGCTGAAATTAGGGAAAAGTCAGTGGCAAAGAGAAATTAGACAGGCTTGCCTATACTGTCAAATCTCACATGTTTAGCAGTAACAAACTATAGAGATTTAGGACGTTTCCTACAGGCTAGACCTTTGTTTCACCCCTCCAACAGCTAAGAGGCTCTGAGCCATAGGTCAGAGCTGCACCTTTTACTACTCTGCTTTTACTTACACTCAGCATTTTAAATGCATATCAGCACATAATTATTCAACTACACTGAAAGATACTGAGGCATACTGGAATAGTAACTGCTCTTGCTGTGTGAAGCAATACAGACGTAGTCTTAATATTAAGCCAGTACATATTGTCAGCCACACTTTACTCCAGCTGATTTCAGGGTTCTTACTCAGAATGTTGATTTGGTATTTTTCCCCCAATGGATTTCACAAAAGCAGAAATACACCTCTACGACTATATTCCCAAGTATGTCTGACATTGCTTCAATTATCTTTTTTTGTTGTACTCCAGTTGTCCACTATGTCTTTAGTAATGGGCTGAACCAGAAGACTCATATTTGGAGAAGAGTCTGAGGTTAAGTAAAACCACCATAGGAAGGAATCAGAGTGTAAATGTATGTGCAAGTGTGCAACAGTGCAAAAATGCAGTGTTTCTTAGAGAAGCTTCTAACAGAAAACATGCATTTGAACAAGGACACCAGGTTAAAGAGAAGCCTGGTGAAGCAAGAGGTTACAATAGGATGGGCTTGATCACACCAAGGAAAATGAAAGCCATTACTAAAGAGGTTGATCTTTATCCTGAAGGACTACCTATAAAGGATGCATCATTTTGTACGAGATCAGAAGATAAGCCACAAAAAATACATCAAAGAAATTAGACAAAACCATCACTAAAGAAATATATATAGGACATATCATAGAAGAGAACTACTAGGTCATTTTAGCTACTTCCCATGACAACAGCACATACTTTCCCCATCCACACTGTACAATAGTCACAGTATTAATCTAATCTTCCCTTAAAATTGTTCAAATAAATGGACATCCCATGGTTTTAAAATAGTTCTGGAACAGTATCTAAAAGCAATCAGCTACTAGGTCTTTGTTTTTAACCTAGAAAAGCCCTTGTAAGGCAATCCTGTGCAATTCCTCACACAAGTAAGGAATCTGACAAGTTACATAGCAAATATTTTCTCCATCTCTATTTCAAAAGCCGAAGCTGCAAAGGGGATAACTAAAAAAAAAAAAAAAAAAAAAGTCAGTCTCAGAGCCCAGGCCACCACCTGCAAACATAACACTTAACTAGAAAAACAAAAAAAACTGGCAAACAGATTAAAGCAGTATGGTCTATGGGACTTTAATAGAGAAAAATCAGAGAGGAGGCATAGATTAAAAGGCCTGGTTGTGTGCAATGATATCCAGCAGTGATAGAGGCTGTTGTATATGAGGGAGAGATGGACTTAAAGATGTAAATGTTGAAAATAAAATAAATCAAACGTCTTTTATTTTCTATTTTTTTTCTATTTTTCACACTTACACGTCCTATCCAAAAGTATTTTCTATGTTGTCTGTTGTAGTTTCACTGTTGTAGAAATCTAAGACATGAGTAATCAGATGGCAGAAATTACTGTTATTTACGCACTGCTGTCACAGCTCTCCATAATTATACAGGCTGACACAGCATCTTGACAATGATAGGAAAAAAGCAGGTTTTGTAGAAATTTTGTCAGCCTCCCTACACAGAAGCATGGCAAATAAAATTACTGCAGCTAAAAATTGGCAAAGCAATCACCTTTCAGGGTTTTTTTTTTTGTCTCTGTCAAAAAGTTACTATTGTAAGAATACTCAAAGACACAAAAAAGAGCCCTCTATGTCTAAACTGTAGCTTTATCCTATAGTAGGGCCACAATCTGGCTATGCACAAATGCCTTGTCTTGTTTAAAACTGAAAACAATTACGGAAAAAATGAGTTGCAAGGGGAGTGCGACAGGAAGAAGGAAAGAAGTTTATGTGCAAAACGCTGAAAATGTCCTGTATTGAAATAAAAAATTTGAAACTCTTAGGCTCAAAACCATAGTCTGAACCACTTAACAGTCAACTCGAACCCATGCCATCCGTGTCCCAGACAAGCTAAACACCAGAGTAGAACAGCGAAGACTGATTATTGGTTGAACTCTTGTATGCACAGAATTGCAACGTTTCGATAAAGTAGTTTTGGTTGGCAAACTTCTCAGTCGCTTTAACCCAAGAGTCACGACTTGATGCAGACACTGCATGCCGGACAGGTTACGCCTCTACATCTGCCCCTGCTCTCCCATGCACCAGCTGGGACGAGAAGCGCCATGGAGCACCCGCATCGAACCTCCCACCTCCTCCCGTGGAGGCCCTGCCTCCGCTCCCTCTTCCTTTTGGCCTCCAAGGTCACATACGACCCATGAAACTGAAGCAGTTGCACATCTTTCGCTCACACCTGTAGCTTCCCGCTGGGATGTGCAAAGCTCCTACCCAGGCACAACACAAGGAGAGCAGATATTCTTGCGCTTGCTTATCCATCTGCTGCTCCTCCCTGCTGTCATCTGCATACTGGAGTTTACTGCTTTAAATATTGTGGTTAAAATCTCCTGAAACTGAAAACCAGACGTTCTGCTGCCACGAGTGGGATAGCCAAGATAGATACTCCAGGGTTCTCCATTTAAAAGGCACAGATGAATGAGTACTTTCTTCTGTATTTTCAAACGACTTCACCAAACTCATCGTCATAAAAAGCCTTTGCCTACAAATGGCCCCTTATTAAAAGTCTGGAGGTGGTGGATCGAGGCAAGGAATACTATCGCTAGTCTCAAAAACCAGCCTTAGACTTTCATTGCTTTTGTTGTATATAACCAATTTTGACTTGAAATACAGAGCTACGCATCCCAAGTTCATAGGACAATGAAGTCTTATCTAACATTACCCAAACTTTTAAGAAGTATCAGACTTGATGTGCGGCACAGAAGTGAATGTAATTCCTCTGTACGTGATCTGAAATGTGGATACAGAGACAATATCGTATGTACGCATATAGCCACTGTATAGTATGTAAAATTGTTTTAATGTGTGTTTCATATGATAATGCATTCACGCACACACCACATACTGTAATTATTAGCTAGAGACTTTATTAGATAACCATGGTCTGTTTCATTTCTCAGCTTTTAAAACTCAAAATAGATGAACACCCCCACTGTGATGAAAGGTAACTAAGCTTGCTGATTAAAGAGGAAAAATCCCACACAAACAAACAACAGAAAAACCCACAAGTATATTCCCCCAACAACAAGACTGAGATTTGATAAAATCCCAAACCATGAAAAGACATGCACAAATTCTGCACCTCCAAATTTCTGGGACACCAGCTGCTAGCTCAGCCCCTGCTTTCAGTAATAGCCCAGAACCAGCTGCGCAATTGCAGTTACTGTTTTCGAACAGGTCCACACTCTGGTCCTGCAATACAAATGGCACAAAGGCTTCTTTACCCCCTACACACCATATCGTTAGAAAATTAGCCATACCCTACTGTCACTACAGTCAGTAAGTGGCTTTCCCTCTAACATAAGATCTAAGTTTCCTATAAAGAAAGAAACTTAGACCCATTATCACTTACTCTTCGGGCTGATATAACTCACTGAATTTAGGCTGATGCTGGCTTTCCCCCTATGTTCTCCTTTCATCCCCTTTAAATGGAGAATGGGTGTAGGTCCTCCAATATAAGACAGCATTTTCCAGAGGTCTTAGGTTTGCAAATGTTAAGGTTATTACAGCCTTTATTTGGGTCTGAATATTTTAACTCACCTTTTATTTTCTAATGTATCATCTGACCAAGAAAAATTAAAACTCCTATTTTCACTGTGAACCTGTTTTGAAAGTTGAAATAAATTAATACTGTTTTGATGTTTAACCCATATTATTTCAAACTCAAGGCAGCTGGGCTTCAAGTATGCGACAAAGCCCAATATCGCCTGTAATACAACACCGACCATCCTTTAAGATTTCAGAAATACTCCTCACTCTGTGGCGTACCTAAGTTTGAAATGTGTAAAAACCTAAAAAATGGAAAACAGTAACATGCTAACTCCTATGTGACTCACAATAAATTTGAGAACAACATAGATTTATTTCTTGACTCTTGCAGTTTCTTAAACGGCGCTTCTCCAGATATTTTTATTTGAAGGGATACCAAGCTGTGAGTTTTGTCACTGCTGCTGTATGGACATGTGCTGTACGAACAGCTAATTCAAGGCATAAAAATCAACCTTTTAATAAAAAGTGATTATATTTTGAAATAACTTCCAAAGTGAATAATTTCCTTGATTTTCAACTGGATGGTAATTGGAAAAATGTGGAGCAGGGAAGGTAAGACAGTGCCCCTTTTCACTATGCTACCATTGATACTCAACCTTGTATGAAGTATAACCTTTGAAAAAAGACATAAATGGCAGAGAAAGAGGAAGTTGGACACTTAAAAAACTCAACTAATACCACCACTATTACAAATGGACTATTAATTCCAGTCATAATAATGCATGACTGGACACCAGAATCTGTCCTGTGCTGACCAGACACGTACAGGATGCAATAGTATATCTGCTATATGCTTTCTGGAGGCTATATGAGCAGTCATGGAAAATCAATTTGAATACAAATGTAATTTGTTAAAAGAACAGTGAAAATCATTATGCAGGGTCACACTGTCAGCAGTTTGCACAGAAGCAGATGCCGTCCGAAGATGCAAAGGCATTCTGTAAAACAGAAGAATCTTGGTCTTTAAAAGTCTCTGTGATCTTTCCAGTCTTTCAGTATAGTTACATGAGAACAAAGCTACAGTTTACCTCTCTTGTTTCTCAGCACTTTTACTCCTTGCAGCTCATTCCAGCTGCAGAAAGAGGCTTTATAGAAACTTCTAAGCCTCAGAGAGAGTGAAGGTTCCCACTGTAATGGAGAAAAAGCAATGTCTTTGAAACAGTTCCTTCGAAGTTCCAAAATATTTATCTCAGGCTGACGGGACACAGTCATGAAACAAAGAACTAGATTTGCCTGGTTTTGGCAATGTCAGTATCGCTTTTAGGCAAGCCATACATACAAATTCAGCATCGAGCTAACTGAAAACACATGATACAATTTAACGACCAGCTTCACAATAAAGACAACTCAAATGGTAAATCTTTGGAAGATCCTGTTGCAAAGACATTTCACACATAGATATGGAATATACCGATTTGCTATGCACTTAGAGTGCTGTTACCATAGCTGATCGATCAGCTTCCTCCATTCCATGAGGTAAATCCCGGGACTAAAACAGCTACCAGTTTTAAATTATGTTTTCCTTTCATTGGATCCCAATCTTCACTGACTGTTCTGAAAGGTACTGGCTTATTTGTTCCTAAAAAAATACACAGTGGGACTCAGGAACCTGTATTACTATAGATGAGATGCACTGTATTTCTTCCACCTGAAATAATCTCTTGTAGTCTCTGTAGTCACTCCTGCAGTTACTGTCTGTCCACTACACTGTAGAACAGCAGATTGGCTCATGTTCAAATTTGACCACAGAACAGCAACAACAGCAAATGTAAAAACTTACAGCTGTTTTGAAACATGTATAAAAGGACATTCCTTATTAAAAATGCACCTGCATCTTTCTTGCAAACTAAGGGGTAGAAGTCGCTGCACCCTTGAAGCCTAGTTTCATCATATACTGGCATAGAAATGCATCTCTGAAGATCAGACTCCTGTTACAGTGCATGAGATTGCAAATTTATCAGACTGGCCAAAGAAAAAAATTGCAGTCTTCCATTGGGATGACTTTTTCTATCATCATCATCATCATCACCTCTCTCAATCTTTCTGCTCCTTCTCTCTCCCTTTTTAAAAAAAAAAAAAAGAAAAAAAAAACTTGCTGATATACTATGTATGTGTTCCAAACACAAAAAGCAAAAGAGGTTTTTAAGATATCACAAATAAACAGGGTTTTGACCTCTATCATTACTTTTCAGAGCTCCAATAAAAAAACAGTTGGTATTTTTCTTTATAGACTTGAAACACAGGTTAGTAATGAACTATATGACTTAAGTTTGATCTGCAGGTGAAATTTACCCCAAAAGAAGACAGGGAAGAACTGGCCACTGCATACATGACACTACCGTGGGTTTTCATTATACACATTATGCAAATGGCCTCATCAGCAAGTAATGTTCAAACAAAGCATAAGAAGTTCTGTACTGTTCAAAACCCGCTCTCTAAAGAGTTTCAGTTACTTACAGTGCTTACAGTCATCATAACTTTGAGAGGATCTATTAAAAGTAAACGTTATGACAGTGAGCAAAATTAACCCAGTATATCAGACCTGTCAAGCAACGTTTTAGTCTGTTTCAGCATAAAAAAAGACTCTGTATAATTTTCTTCTGTCTCCTTTAGAAAGCCAAGGACAAACCTTTAACTGAACAATTACAGCTTAAGCAATCAGAGAGTAAATGGATTTTTTTTCCTTCCTATGTCACTTCTACTAGAAAACCTAAGAAGTTATCTCTGTCCTGAAGTTACCTAAAAACATGGCAAGACCATAGACTTAGATGAAAAAACGTCTCAGATGCGAACTATGAGAAGTCCTACAGAAGCCCCATGCAAAGTATTTATGACAAGTCTAGACTTTGTGGCAGACATGGTATCTTTTGCTTAAAAGACTTTGGGCATAAACTGCAGGTATGGGGACATATTGCATAAGCTATCACATGCCTGCTGCAACTGCGTGAATGTTACTGGATTTGGAGAAGCCAACGTGCTGAATAATTTAAGATCTAATAAAATATTCAATTTTACTGATACACTGGTTTCATTTTAAAACAAAAAATGTGACAAATGACGGGAACAGGTCTAAAAGTCAACGGAAATACTCCGTTACTCATTAGGATAAGAGTTGTTCTACTAAGCTTCGGGAAGCTAACAACCGGGGCGATAATAAAGAGGTCTCCAACCCCAAGACATTCCCCCCACCCCGGGTGCATCCCACGGAGGGACAGTCACAGCCCCGGCACAGGGGCACGTCTGGAGCTGGCGGAGGGTGAAAAGGCTCTGCCGGGGGCAAGGGGGACAGACGGACGGACGGACAGGGGGAAGCCCCCACGCAGGGCGGCGGCCGGCCACGGAAGGTTTCGTGCTGTGGGTCGAGGTGGCAGTGCGGAGGGGACCCACGGCGGTCCCTGCGCCCGGGGGCTGAGCTTCTTCCCCGGTGGCGCTGCGACCGCCTCGGCCGGGAGCGCCGGGTGGGCACTGGCAGCGGCAGCGGTACCGGTACCGGCAGCGGACGGGACGGGACGGGACGGGTCGGGACGGGCGGCAGGTGAAGCCCCACAGCCCCCGGCGCCTTCTCGACGGGCCAGCC
>JAOBAS010000072.1:6757348-6775153 GCA_025311575.1 Elanoides forficatus | reverse complement strand
CCTCCCGCCCCACCCTTCCCTCCCCGGGCCGCGCCTCCCCCGCCGCTGCGGCGGGAGATGCGGGGGGGGACGGGGACGGGGACGGGGACGGCGAAGTGCACCGCGGCGAGGGACAGGCTGCTGCCGGAGCCTTTCCCCCGCAGCCCGCTCGCTGCCCCTCTGCCCCCGCGGGTCCCGCCTGCGCGGAGCGGGGTGTCGGGAAGGGGGCTCTTCCGAGACAAATTCGCGCGTGGAGGTTTGGTCGTTGGCGCTGCCGGCAGCTGCCCTCTTCCCTGAGGGGATGTGGGCGCAGGCCGGCGCGGTCCGCAGAGGTAATTTTACCCTCCACAAACTTTTTTTTCTCTAGCGGGTGCTGTTTAGACAGCCCTGCGCTGATGCTGTGCGCCGCTTCGGCTGCCGACTGAAAATCCTTTCTGAACATCCAGATAGGGAACTTGCGTGAAATGTGAACGTCCGTTCTTCCACCTCTCCCCCCAGGCAGGATGTCATCCTGCCCGGTACTGAAAGGGAGCCGAAGCAAGAGTGCAAGACATGGTGAAATTTCAGAAGTAGTCTATAAGGTGGAGGACGGGAAGGTCCCATGTCAGACCACGACTCACAATTTTTTTTTTTTTTCTGCCTGCGTATATACAGCTACAAAAGTGACATAAGTACTAATCGCCCAGTGGGATTCAAAAGGCTCTTCAGTTATTTTATAGCTGTAATTTGCTTCCCCTCTACATGTCCTCGTAGTAAAAGAGCCCGTATTAATATTATATTAAACGTTAATGCAATTGCTGAGTGAGAAGAATGCCCTTAACAGCATTAAGCTGTTGAGAAGCATTTCTATAGACACAACCTGAATGTCCGGGCTGGTTGCATGACAAGGAGAGACATCATGGAATTAAGAGTAGAAACGATTCGTTAAGTCGTCTAATCTGTGGGCTACTTTGGCTAGCATCTCACAATAGTTTCCAGCATTTCATTTTACAAGCCCTTTGTCTACCATTAAATGCCTGTAAGTGGCACGGTGACAGCCCTTCCTTGAAGCTCTAGTTTTACATCTGAGCTTGCAATTAATCGCATTTTTCTCTGACATGGGAAGTATTTCAGTTTCAACACATTGCATTGTCAGGAAAGAATTAAAAGGATCAGGCTTTTTGCATTGGTTAAGCTATGAAATTACCAGAAAGAAAACGCCTTGATAAAGAGCATTTTACACCCAGAATCCCAGAGCATTTTCTGCTCGCATACCGAATGCAGGTGCACACACCAAGCATGCACTTCACCCATCACGGAGGTGCAAGTCTCTCTGGTGGCACTCAGCCAGCAGTACTGGGGCACTGCAAAATTACCCAGCAGGTTAGGACAGATAAAGAAAAAAACATCTCCCCTACACTAATGAAGCCCGTGCTAGCACAGAAGATATGTTAGTACGGGCTTTAGTCCAGCATATCTCTCTGCACATGCAGTAGCTGGTAGCATTCACCAAAACTTTCACTGTCTTCACTATTATGTGTGCTGCACCTGGCAGCACTCGCATGGGCTACAGTCATGCCTTCGTCTTGCTGCACAGACATACTCTGCGATTGCATCACTACTTCTACAGCAACTTGGATTTTACATGTCAGTCTCCATGCCAGAGATCTCCCTGAAGAACTACTGTCTGGAGAGAAAATACTTCTATTTCTCCTCAAGGGTTGCTTTACTATCGATACAGAGATAGTGGAAATTTAGGAAGCCTTAACAAAGCTTCTGATATTAATGCATCGTTTCTCCACAACGGTGCTAATTTTACTGCTTATCTCTGTTTTACAACCAAGAATCCAGCTGTCATAATTACAAGGCAAGCTGCACTTTAGCTGCTGTGGCAGCCCAGCATGCCTGCACCCCCAAGCGGCAGGCTTGCCTTTTTTTATTTTTCTTGAGGGAATAATCCCGTAATGCAGCCCCTTTATTTCCCCAATTAGAATAAATCTAAAGGGCCTAACTACATTTGGAACCGGGAAGCCTTTTTCCACTGAGAGCCTGTGACTAGCAGCTGATTAAAATGACACAGAAATAGCTTCTTCAAAGCCAGGCATTGTTTATTCAGCCAAAAGGGATGAAACAACAAAAGGCTTTTATGTTTGATTCTTACCTAAAGTGCAATGCCTTTTTGTTTTCAGATTTTGAATAAGTTTTATTCAGTAGAATCTATCTCCCCACCTCAGAGTAATCAGGCTGTTCCTGCAGCTTTCTTGCTGTCCTTCTTTGCCGGGCTCCCCTTCACGTGCTGCTTCCTCCTGCTTGCTCCCCTGCATTTCGGGAAGGACCCTGGCTCGGGGATGCTGCAGGATCTCCCCTTCATCCAGTGCCTTCCTTCTAGCCCAGTTGTTTTTCCTAGCACAAAGCAATGCCATATCCTGCTCCAGCTCGGTGCTCTGAGAATGGCTCCCAGGTACAGATCGTTCCTTCCTCCCAACTCAAAGGTACTAATTATTTGCATCTAGGTTTTCTTAATACAGGTTTCCTGATATGTATAAGCCAAACCTATTTACTGTGCTAGTCTGAGTTCCCAAGTCTCCCTGGGCTATTGTGCTATGGGCCCTCAATTCTTCAGTGCTACATCACCAGTGTTGTCATCAGGGTGGTTGTGGTTGCAGCATGTCGCAGCATGCTCCCCCTATAGTGAGTGACCAATCCCTGACCTGACCTTCTTGGTGGAGAGGCTGACTTGGTGTCCTTCGTTGTCCTCTAAAGTTCAGAAATGGTGGATTTTTGCCATTTGTTGTATACACCTTTCTTGAAGCAAGTGGGAAAAACTGCCTTCTGACTCTGCTGCCATTTATAAGTACTATAGGTATGTAAACATCATTTTCATATGGAAAACCCCAAGTCATCTTGAAGGTTCTCTTTCCCTTAGTTGCTTACATATCTGCAAATCCTTAGTGAATTCCCAACGGTGAAGGCACTTGGCTGACATACGGATGAAATGGGGTGGAATGGCATAAGCCATTGCAGTTCACGCTGACAGTCTCACTTTTTATATGAATTTTGACATTTATATCAATATATAAATGTTACATTTTTATATTTGTATTTTGATATTTATCTGTAATGCAAAATTCTCCCTTCTGTCATGTGAATTCATGATGTGCTTCGTGTTCTGGATTTTAGTACTGAAATGGGCTCAAGAGGTCAAGAACACTTTTGCGTCCAGTTTTTTTTTACTTCTTCCATCTAAATGATCAGCACTGTTTACCATGAATTTCTGCCTAACAGGATTACCAGATAGGGACTGTGAAAACTATCTAAATGTGCAACACCCCATGCTTAGGCTAAGGATCACTGGATCCTTGATCTTCTGGAATGGAAGGGGTAGAGCAGAGAGACAGATCAACTGCTGCCTTTCAAAGGGAAAACACTAAGTTGTCAGCTTCCTTGAGTCTGGGCAAGAGCTATTACACAGCTGGCAATGTCCCCACTTTTTCCTTCATCTTCGTTTCATTAGTACTTATTTTTCCTCGCTTTTTGTCTGCATTATTTCCTGTCCTACCCCAAATGCTCAAATTAACCCTTTGAAGTCCTGCAGTACGTTAAACAGGAAAAAATTATAACATTACAAATGTAGGCAGCCATGTCATTTGCCACACTGCCCTTAGATAAAAAGCCATCAGGAGAGGAACAACAACGACAAATCCTAATGCACAGAATGAACACATTTTTAGCATAAGAAATAGAATAATGCTTCATGTTTAATAGTAGTGACATAAGATCTAATACTTGTTACACAAAAGGTGAACCGAGTAACTACCATCTGTGCTGCAGTAGTAAAAGAGTAAGAGCTTAACCTTACTGTTTGCCAACCTCTTGCCAATTTTAGAAGTCACCTAGTAAACATAAAAATAACCTGTCAATTACCCTGTAACACCTTTAGGGTATCTTGGATACCAGCTTTGCTTAGGAGATTAGCTTTATCACTGATTCCCATCAAAGCATTGGCCACATTTGAGCCTTCTTAAAGTGAGAGATCCAGACAATCTAAGTGCCCAGGGTGTATAGGCAGAGATTATATTGCCACTTCAATTATAATTAGAACTATAAAAAGCCACTGCTGGACACAAGCAGTGGAACTTTCTATAATGTTTTCTAATAATATGTACTTTGTTCATCAGGGATTTGTCATACACCATTCACCATAACTGGCTACTCTGATTCTGCGAGTCATTGGCATATATTTGCCTCAGAGAAAAGAACAGATACTACATCTGTCTGTCACCACCACGGCAACACTGCCAGAATTATTCTTTCGGTTGACACTGCCTCTGAAAAAGGGAACAATTCATTCTTTTGTCTCATCCCAAACAAAGCCTGATCCACCACTTCTTGAACATGGGAGGTTTCTGCTTAAGTCAACATGGGGTTTTGTTGCATAAAGCATGGAAGATCCTGCTTCCCTCAAACCTTTCTGGTTTAAAAGAAGTGTCATGTAATGCTGCATCACAGGAAAGGGAGAGAAGTGGCTGTGCAACACAGGGAAACAAACTCCATATATAAAAAAAAAAAAAGTACTTTTTCTTTCCAACTTCTGTAGCATGGATTTTTTTGACTCTTTATAGAAAGGAGGCAACAAAATCAGTGCCATAATTGGTTCTGATTCCCCTTCTTTTATCTTGGAAATAAGCCTTTACTTTAATAAGCCTTGTCCTCTACAGAGGACAGATATTTAAGAACCCCATGCATTGGCTAAATGTCTGAGTATGTTTTAGAATGAATCCTTCGCCACCCATAATGTGAGTGTGTAATGTGCACGAGAACATAAAAGAGGAGAAGGGTACACAGGCTACGGTGTGAGAGCAACCCCTGAAATGAACTATTTCTATATTTTGTTCCACATACCCTTCTGCACACCACTGAAGTTGTGGAACTAGATGCTAATTAATTTCAGCTGAAATTATTCCCTGCCCACTTGTGAAAGGAAGAAAGTTAGCAATTTAGATTTATGGAAATGGTGAACAGCGGTTCTTTCGGCAGCAGTAAGACACGTAGAAGCTGAGTGCTAACGTGCTTGTGTCTGTTCACTGGCTCTACAGACAGTTCGTCACCAACACCACGTGATTCCTCTACTTTCTACGTAGGAAGGTCTGAGTTAAACATCGATGTCACTCCTCTGCATTGCTGATGTGAACACGGCAAAGATGCACCCCGATAAAGTGTCACTCGCAGCAAGCTGCACATGGTGGGTCTTCTGATGTGGGTGCAGATTGGTTTCTGCTCAAGACTGTGCCAGCAGGCAGTGATGCTGTGAGACTGCAGTTCTCAGGTGAGCTCAAGTCCCTGGGATGGAGAACTACAGGGTGCCCATGGTTCTTGAGAGGATGATGAGTACCTGGAGACTGCTGGTTACTGCTTAACCCCATGCTTTGCTGCCTACATCAGTTTATAAAATGCCTTTGGACTCAACACTGAGGAGCCTGACTGGCATCTCAGATATTTTGTTTCTGTGCCCTCCATGCCCTCCTGCATTCTACTTCCAGCTGCAAACAAGTGTACTTAAACGAAATCAGTGAGTAGAAGAGAGACTATGTGATTGAACAACCCTTGGTTCCTTATGAACCCAAGTTAACACACACCTCTCTCCTTTTTGAGTCTACCTCTCTCTGCACTGGTGCATAATTCCTATTTTCTCCACTTGCACACTGACTGCCTTGCACCAGTAAAGATCATTCTGCTCTGCTCTATTGTACTCCCTGCTATGGAAAAGCTAAATAATGATCATTAATGGGAGCATCAAGTGACTATCAAACACGTATATCATTCTAAACAGCCATTTAGAGAAAAGGCAGCAATAGTTCTTTGAAATCTCTAGCAAAGTTTGCCTTGCTTCTCATCCCTCAATATTAGGACCTATTAGCACCCTGAATCATTGCAGGAACATCTGTGAAGTGCAGCCCAGCAAGCGAGGTTTGCAGCAGCTGGAAGGATTCATTCTCATGCAATATATGTTGCAGTCTTTGACGTCTGAGTTCCCCGGTGTTGCTACCACTTGATCAAATGAGTCTGAAGCAGAATTTCTACAAAATACACAAGGGCAGTGGTAGAAGAAAGCAAATAGGATTCCAAATACAGCTTTTTAGATGCAAAGCTGAAATTTCTACCTTAAATCTGTAATGAGCAAGGTGGTGTTTTGGATTTGTTTTGCTTCAGTGCTACATAAATGCTGAAGTTGCAATTTTGCAAAGTTAAATGTGTTACACCAAGGCCTGCATCCTACTGTTATTTATATTAGAATTCCGAGGACAACACTACGAATGAACTTTGTGAAAGAGTTTGTTTCAGATACCTGCAAAAGATATTTTCATCTTAGCAAGAATATGCTTTAAACTGTAAGCAGTTTAAACTGTAAGCAGCTCTTACGGTGTGTGAGGCTGCTTTTCCCTAAATGTGCTGTTGCAGATCATGCCAGTAAATAAGAAGTCTATTCTTTTTTTTATTATTATTATTATTATTAATTTTTTTATTCTGAGAGGAAAAAAGAGATTGGAACATAATTTTAAAAATTATTTTGTCTTACTTTCAGCACTTATATTGCACAGTTAGTTTTAACAGCTCATTCACACTGAATTTCAGAACCCAGGGGAGGAACCATTAAATCACAATAAAGTATTTAATGGAGTTGTGCCATCTGCATTTCAGAGACTTAACTGCAAACTGAGCCAAAGATCTTGTGATTTCAGAATAAGAGAATATTATTAGAGCCTGGAGACTTTTGACACCTGGTCTCTCATGGTGGAGTGCATTTCAAATCAACATTACATGCACTTAATAGATTTCAATTACTGGGTTTCTGTGAAACAAGAAGACAACTAACCAAAACTTTTTCTTTCATCTTCTGATGAGCTGGCAGCTTATCATGACATTTTGTAAATCATTCAGGTTGGAATTTGACAATGTGAGAGATTTTAGGAATACTTTTATGCCACTGCAGTGAACTGACAGAGGCATCCTATCTTGACGTATGACAACTTTTCCTTGTCATATAAAATTATTTTTAAGTGTTCTTGGGTTTATGTGGTTGGCTTTTTTTTTTTTTTTTAATAGTTTTTGGTTGGTTGGTTGGTTGGGTTGGGTTGGGTTGGTTTCTTGAGGGATGACCTAGAGATGTGTGTTAGAAATTGCTATTCATCACAAAAAAAAAAAAAAAAGAAAAAAAAAAAAGTTGAGTAAAGGAGATGTGCTAGTTCCAGTTAAATTTCTGAAAGGTAATATTTTTCATGACTGGTAGAACATTTTTGTGCAAGATGGAAAAGGGCATACCCATCTAAAGAAGACGCAAGAACCTCTTTTCTTTTCAGATTGTTAGCGGTACAGCAGCCAGAAAACTTGCCTGACACAAAATGCTGAGATTCCTACCTGTACTCTGATTCAGGCAATACAGCTGCTTCGTCTGGCTTTCTGGTATTTCAATTAACTATCCTGACTATTTCTTTTCGCTCAGGGACTTCACTTTTCCAATGAGTGCTCTGGTTCTCATGCTAATTTTGAGAAATCTTCATTTTGTCTTATTTGATTTTATCTTTATTGACAGTCAAAACATATTTTCCAGACAGCTGTTGTAGAGGCTGGGGTTTGAGGCTGCACTGCATTAGAAGCTCTGCCAAGGTGCAGCAGCAACAGCCTCTTCCCTTGAGGATTCCCAGCTTAAAATTACAGCCGAAAAGACAAAGCGTAGGAGAGAAACAAAGTGAATGGGCAGAAGAATAAGTAAACTAACAAAATATTTTATGACAAAATAAGATCTATCCATGCAATTCTTTTTCTGTTTGTGGTATTAATTGTATCGGCTATTGGTATCACTTAAAGAAATCGTCTGAAGATAACTTGGGTTGTCCAAGTTAAAAGCTCCTTCAGCCCTCAGACTGACATCTGTATCCTCACAGGAACCTCTTAAGGATTGTGCAGGTCCCAGAGCACCAGCAATGTCGTCTCTTTTGAGTTCAATATCAGGACATCTCTCCCTGGAGCAGGAGGTTGCTGCAGTACTGTTTTACCCCACTAGCAGTCAATTTTAATAATGGTAATGGTAATGGTAATAATAATTCCTCTGATGAAAATAAAGAGAAACTCAGAAAGCAAAAATATATTTAAGTATAGGCATGTAGAACAAATGATGTTTACGTCATCACTGGAAGGGCACATTGACTGTACTGTTCAACAGAATTTACAATGCTTTATGACTACATGTTTCTAGTACTATGGATAAATCTTAATAACATTAAAATATATAAATATTTCTCATAAGTGTTTTTTTTCTTCCAAGGTGTTTATATATGTCCCTCCTCTTATTCCTTTTAGATATCCTGAAGTGCTACCCGAGTATTGGTTTTGTCACTTTGTTTCACATTTACAATTGGGAGTTTCGTCTCTTAAAGCAAGAACATTTTAAAGGGCAACTTCTATCCTCCATTTTTCTCAATCTGGAAAAGCTTCCTGTTTAAGAGATTTCCTTACACAAGCACATGAAAGCAGAGTATGATAAAGGATGTTTCTCTATGTATTTATTTTTAAATGTGGTACTCAAGAATTAGAATTTTTAGAAAGGTAGTTTTCTTTCAAGTCCTTTGGTTCCAGTCGGCTAAATAGGGAAGATTAATTATTGCTATAAAAATCAATTATAAAATATGGATGGATATAATACAGAGTCTTATATAAGACTTAATATAAGTCTTGTACACTCATTCACCAGAGATGTAATGGTGTCTAACATCTATTCAATGGTAAGTTTTTGTAGCTTTGTTAATCAAATAACCAATATTGGAGTACTGCAGCCATAGAGAAAAAAAATATTAAATCTCAAAATCCCTCTAAATCCCTCTTTTCATGGTGGGGGGAAGACAGAAAAAAAAAGCAGAAGCTGATAAAAATAGCCAAAGATAAACTTTACAAAAACATTTTGATCACTAACCTTTGATGAGTTGATGATTAAAATCCAGCTTTTCAATGTTATATATGCATGTAGGTAAGAATGACCTATTTACACCCAGATTTTTTTCTGGGCCAAAACAACTTCTTCAGTATAGGCAAGGTTTAAATTCACTTTATACAGTCCTCAGATTAATACAAGAATATTGTATCTGAAATACAAAAAAAAATTATGACCTTCAAGCCTGAAGAAAAGTCACATTTTATTAGATGGACAGAGAAGACTTGTACTTCAGTGTCAAATGTTATTTGTTAATTCACATATCATTCCTGCTTTTGGCAACTAAAGTCCCTAGAGATCAAAGGAGTTGCCCAACCTACCAATACTTTAGAGATGGGGGTGTTTTTCATCCTGTTCATTTGGATCTGCAGATGCTGTTCTTTTGTTATAAGGTTGAAAAATACACCCTTTACACTGAGGTGCAATGAACCAAGTACTCGTCAGAGATAATAAAAATTACATCTGTACTTGGTCGACTATAACCTCCCAAAGCTGAACTGCCACACTGTGAATTGCACAAGAGAAATTTGCTACATCTGCCTAGTTGACATTCTTTAGAAGCAGTAATGATCTGAATAAGAAATTCCTTCCAATTCTTGGGAAAAAAAAACCCCATCATTTGGCAAGTTCAGCTTGGATTGCAAACAGAATTTCTTTGTTAAGTTTTAGAAAATCTGGAGTTCAGTGGGTCCAAGTCCTACCCAGAAGTCTTCCCTGTCATGCAGAGCTTTACTCTTTTAATCTAGGTTAGTTCCTCTGAAATTCCTCTGTTCTTAAGGGTTTTGGGTTTTTTTGAGAAAGACCACATGTTTGATATTCCTTTGACACATATTTCTTAGCCCATTTTCCTGTTGGATATGAGACTTCTGGAAGACCATGCTCCTACAGTAAATCCAGGATTTTTCTTTTCAACCATTTAAACTAACTTTTAGAATCTAGCTGTTTGAAAGATAGATGCATGTCCTAAAACATTGGGAAGATCAGTTGCCAAATAAAGACAATTTGTCTCTCTGTGGGCAGAAAGGCACACACATAATTTAGACAGCAATTGCTCACACTGATGAGAAGATGCAGAATAATCAGAGTACAGGGGTGAGGAGGTCTTTCTCCATGAAAAAAATGTGGAGATACCAGTATGGGAAGCAGAAGAAGGATCAGAGGTTCCTTTTAATTTGAGGACCACAGAAAGTAACTAGAAATATCACCAAACACTGAGAAAATGAAAGGGAGGAGATAAGCTCATTTAAAAGAGACTGAAACACTGTGATGTGGAGGAGAAATATTAATTATTAGAAGGGGTGACCTGATGGTACCGCAGTGTGGCTTTATAGTGGAGGACAGAGATTATCGTGGCTGGAGTGTCATGCAGATATTGCAGTAGATTTTGACAAAAGAAACATCAAAAAGACCCCACAACACATGTAGAAAACTAAGCTTAATTACTTCTGTTGCTTTTTTATTGCTTTTTTAATACAGATGCTTTGTAAATGTAAATATAATACATCTTATAAATGTATTTATTGGTTGTAGAAAAGGCAAAATAAACATTTCTCTCTGTCTTCATCTACAATAACGAGAGGTGATATCCATGAACAAATGTTAACATTAACACTTTCGTCACTTGCAAGAAATATACATTTAGCCAGCAATTTTAAAAACTAAAACTATTACACATAATGTTGGTGATGTCATCTCTAATAAAAATAATAGATACTATTGTAACAATATAGATGACCAGCATTTGCTAGAGTCCATAGTTAGTGTTCTCACTGAACTTTAAATGCTTTTTATATTCAGTTTGCAGCTTGTTTTTTGGTTTTATCACCTCTTGTTTCCATCTACTTTTAAAAGTTACCCATTGAGCTCATTGTTTTAAGATCGTATCTCCTTTTTATATGATTTTGTTTGATTCAGGGTAGCCTTTCTAAAAGGTAAAAAGGGAAGCTAAAGTATGAACCACTTTCGTATGAACCAAGGAACAGTTCCTGTAACTTTTTTTCACTGTAGTAATCAGATTAATTCACAAAATTTGAAACTTCATGAATAAGAACACAAGGACATCATTCCTCAGGAATTTCACTTACATTGATCATTATTACACCAAAAATGTCAGTACAAAGAGTAGTGATAAATATTACAAAGGGAATGCTTTGTAATATTTAATGGCAGCAGTCCAAGTAAACAAACCAAGACAAGAATTCACTTACCACCACCATTTAGTGAGTTGGAGTCATACGGACATTCATGATTAGGATTTTGAAGAAACGGCTTTCAAAGCATACAATATCATACACAGCAGCAATTACTGTGTTTGCTGTCTGAAAAAACAGTTTTCTCCAATCTTTGATATCTTTGATATATTTGACTGTATATTCAGTATACATGGATTAAAAAATTAAAGTGTTGGGTTTGTTGTTTGGTTTTTTTTTTAAACTGAAAGGATATTTACAACACCTTTAATCTTTTTTCTCAGTACTGAAATTTAAGAATATTTTTTGCAGTTGATTGCAAGAAAGATATGTGTGTTATTACAAATAATCAAGCAAACTAAACCACAAAATGAGAGATGGATATTTGAGTAACAAAATGCCAGAATTCCTTCTTGGAATTTAAACACAGGTGATTATTTTTCATTGAACACCGTGGAAGTTAGCTGGAATAATGGAGAAAAATATCTGATTTTATCTAAGTAATATACACTAATTTAGTAACTCAGGAGATTAGTTTTTCCTACAGTCCTGCATTAAGGTAAAGAATACCCTGATTAAAGATTGTATATTTACTAACACTTGTGATTTGCCAGGCTTTTATCCCTGCTGTTCTTTGAAAGATATCCTGATTGATTGACTGATTGATTGATCGACAGTTGATCAATAGCCTCCCTTAACATGCCTGTATCTTGTTATCTCTTAACCGACACACAAATGATCATAACACATGATTTTAAAATATGTGTGCAGAGCACCGAATCAAATTAAAAACCCATACAAGCAACCTTAATGTAGGAAATGATAGTTTGTTTCCACTAGACATTGTTGAGGATGCTTATGACATACATACAATATATTAATAAAAGAGACATTCTTCATCATCTACTGTAAAACCACATAGCATTATGAAATCTTACGTCTTACTTGTTTTAAAGCCTAATTAGCACTTGCAAAACAATGCCTGTAGTTTCACCATTATTGTCCTTTATTTTGTGTGCTCAGTATCTTCTCTTTTTCCATGAAACTATCATAGACATGAACTAAGTTTATGGAAAACCAAGATTAAGAAAAATTGTTCAATAAAAACTGAGTTATTCAGAAGAGGGAGGGGCACTGTGTGATACACTGATCAACAGATAAAACTTTCAACATCAAATATATGCTTCCTACAACTATAACATGATAAACTCTCAGTTATGCTGCATTCCAATATATCAACTCCCAATCCCTACACAAGAATTATATGTCCTTTTAAACACTCTGTCTTCAATAATAATTAGAAATAAAAGATCATTCCACAACAATCTATAAAAATCCAATAATGTTTCATCAGGAACACCTCCAATTCAATCAAACCTAATTACCGATGCAACAATTTTTGTGGTCCACCTCAAGGATACTTTACAACAGCTGAAGTAGCAATGGCTGTAAGTTTCTGACAGTTTATTTAAAAAAAAAAAAAGAATAAAAGACACAATTTAACATAAGAGCAATTTTCTCCTCGTGTACTTACAATTTGAGAGGTTTTTGTTTCTTAAAGGTGCAGCAACCATTCTTAAAATACTTTCTAATGTTTATTTAAAATTACTTGACCTTCACTGTAATTTTTTCTACTTTTTAAAATTTTATGTACATTGAGTTGATTATATATGGGAAACCTACATTGATTATCTTTAGAATTTCTCAGTTTCTTGCATAGAAAGAGAAAATTCACAATGGCATCTCCTGGAGTGAATTAAGACCTAATTGTTCCTCATTTGCTGTGGCTGGTCTACTTATGAGTGAAAACATAAGTGAGAAATGCAGGTCATTCCTTCCAGAATCATGAAGCATCACAAACATTGTAATTTGTTTATGCTATGTTGTTCTCATATGAACTACTAAGAGGATGTAATAGTTTAAAAAATACCATTGCTATCTTTTAGCTCTTAGATGTGTGAAAAGTTGTCCTGAATAGGAAGAAAATAAGTATCTGTGAAGTGCCTGAAAATGATCTGAGACTTCCATCTACGCTGCAAAATCTTTTCTATGTATCTAATATTATGCGTTGGGAATTGTTATACTGAAGTGTAACCGATTCCCATAATACCTGAAATGCTGAGGCACGCAGGTTCCTGTGTTGGAAGCTGTTGCAGGAGGAATAATAAGGGCTTTCAGTCTGCAGGACCCTTTTGCATTCCCTTGCAGGTGCTCCAGCATAGCTCTGAATTAAAACCAACAGGAAAGAAAATTTTAGATAGCTTTTCTCCCAGTTCTATCATTTAACAAAAATAGTCTCTTAAATGGAAATCATCTAGATAGTGCTAATAAGTTAATGTCATGTTTTGTTAGATTACCAAACTGGGTGTTTGTAGGGGTTTGGGGTTTTTTGTTTGTTATTTTTTTAAGGCAGGATTCCTTCTTCATAGACATTTTACAGAAGACGAGGTCTTGGGAACTTAGCTTCCTGGCTCAGTCTTTCTCTGTTATGCTTCCAGGACAGCATCATACAATTTCCTCCATTAGTAGCTTGATTACAGACCTATTTTCAAGGACCATAGAACACTTTCAGATGACAACATAACTGACCCTCTTTAAATGCACATATTTTAGGTAACATTTTATGTAGCCAGGTAAATATTTTATCTTAAAAAATTTCAGTTCTCTTCCAGTTGTCATTTTTTTTAGGCTTGAAATATACTGTAACAGCTTTCTAGAGCCAATTCACACCTGATTCACTTGCTTTGCTTGTGTCAGGCCCCGAAAATAGAAGTGTTTAAGCTGCGTTAAAAGCAGACTGCCCATGCCCAATTCCTCTGCCTCTTTCTTCTGCCTACCTGACACTCTGACAGTCTCTTCCATGATGCAAATTAGGAGACTGCTCCTTCCACATACCTGACAAACTGTCATGGCCTGATACATGGGAGAAAAGTATGCTAATGCTGCATTTCTTGCATAACTATACATGCATCAACCTCTGATGCCTCAGGAGGTCTGGAAATGCTGCACTTCAAAGTCATCTGTATATAGGTTTTCTATCTTGCTGCTTATCATGAGAATCTCTCTCTAGTACAGGTGATTTAGGAGAAGAGAACCATAATTCCAGAAGATGAGCTGGTTCAGTGTTTAGAAAATAAACTGGAGACTAATGTTACTAGTGCTGAGTTTCTATGTGATGTTTTATGGCTCAGCAGGCACATAACGGGATGGTCAGCACTGCCTGGATGCATGCTAAGGTGCAGTCATTAACTACCTGGGCTACACCATGGATGGAGAAAGAAGCAACACTCGAAGCCATGCTACTCCTGAGCACAGAGGCCAATACATGCCCTCCTGATGTACAGATAGTGCAGTCAGATATGACATATCCCACAGGGCTTTCTAGGAGCATCACTTAGTCACATGGGGTGGACAAGGTGGTCGCCTCCACACGCTGCTTGTCACATCACAGTCACTGGAGGCTGTTATGATGGAAATGTCCACATTACAGTAAAGTGCAGAAGTACAAAATAAGGGTCAGAAAGACTAGTGTGCTGTAGCACGTTCTCAAATCACCCTGCGCTGGACAAAATGAATGCATCCTTTATATGTCTATTCTTTTTTGTAAATGGGAATTATATTGATTCCTGACCAGGCAAAGATCTTTGTGGTGTAATAGATACATAAGAGACTCTCAAAAGCTGCATTAAATGGAACACAGAAGTACCTTCTCATAGGTATTTATTGAAAAAATATTAGAAGGGCTGGGGTGATGCAGAAAGAGGAAAAACATTGTAAGTATGGTCAAATACTGAACTGAAAGTATCATCTAGCAAGTCATATTAAAAGGACCTATATTTCTATTTAATGAGAAGTTAAGTAACATTAATCCTCAGTTAGTGGCTTCTTTGAAATACACTTAATGTGTTATGCTGAATTTAGGATGAAACTCATGAATCTTTTGCTGTTGCTAGCATATAGATGCTACTAGTCAGGACCATACTTTGAAATATGAAGGAAGCTTATTGCTAAAAAGTTGGCTGTGCTCTTTGAGAGACTTTTCTTTTTGCAGAAGAAAATGTTGACAGATTAATGCATTAGTATCAACATCTTTCTCTCTGTCCAACTGTCTCATGTGTATGATTAATGTATTTTCAGTTAAAGATTTCTAAGATTCTTTGTTACGTCTTGTCAAACAGTAGGTAAACAGCATGCTAAACACAGTTTCAGAAATGTATAAACAAATAATTAAGGATTTTGTACATTATTTGTTGAACATATGGCAGAAGAGAATGCAACAATTTTTCATTAACTGAATACTGTTGATAATATGGTGTAAAGTATAAAATCTACAAATTCTTCTATTACTTTTAAAAATAGTTGTTAGAACAAGGAAATTATTAAATGGTTTACATAGAAAAGTGGCTTAAAATATTAGTTTCTTAGTTGGTTTCTTCTGGGTTTTTTTTGGATGGCCCCCTTCCAAGACTAAAGAATAACAAAGATCAAAAATTTTGTACTGAACTATGAAATAGATGGCACTGCTGGCACTAAAATTGTTTCTGTATAAGAAACTGTTTGTCTGAAAATAGGATGCTGAGGTTTTCACTTAGATCCTTGTAGTCATTATGAAAGGGAGGAAAGTACTTCCAGTAAATATGCTTCGGTGCTTCCAAGCCATTCACCATGATATTGTCTAGACTAGATTTGGACTGATAGTACTTCATTAGGTTCACTCATTCTGAAGGGTTTTGTTGATGCTGGGAAAAATATATGAAAGTAGACAAGCAAAAGGTAAAATCCTATACAGTGTTTTAAACTGGCAAACTACCCTGGGCTGTGCTTATTGAACTTAGTCATTGGTCATGAAGTCAAATAACAGAGAAATATATAAATATCTTATTAGTGTGGGTGAGACAAGTTACTACCTATACATTTTTTCTTTCAGGTATTCAGTAATTATGATTTGGTAATCTTCTATGTGAACAGAAACTATGGATTCTCCTAGTTTTCTTTACATCCAACCTCCAGCCTTCCTTTTGTGTATTTCCTGTTAAACATTTCTTTTTTCCCTTAAAAAATCCCTAAACCAAACCCCAAATGATTTCACAGACAAAGGACTTCTTATTTTTTCTGTGGGTTGAAGCAGAGTTACTTGGACTTCTGCTGATACATTAAAAATTAGCAACCTGGAGTACAAGTATATGAAGACAGAGTTTGGGTATATGCAGTCAGGGATACTGAATGAGCCATTAGACTTTGTCCCTTCATCTTTTAGACACATACTTCTGCAAAGATTCACCATGTTCTAGTATAAAAAGAACAGGATACTTCAATCTCTTTGTTTTTATTTTTGGAGTTGTGCTTTCCCCTTCCTCTTCCCTTTCCCTTTTCCTTTCCCCTTCCCCTTCCCCTTCCCTTTCCCTTTCCTCCTCAGTTGCACCTTCTAATTTCACATGGTCCCATGGACCATATAAACCACTGAAATGTATGGCATGAAGACTTTTAATACATAAATCTGTTTCACATAATTTATTTTCATTAGTTTTATCATGCTGTTTTGTCCTATTTTGCAGCTTTCCTCTGGATGACAAAGAAATGGATTCCTGTAAGGAAAGTTAAAGCTTTTAACTTGTTTGGTTTTTTTTTTTTTTTTTTTTTTTTTTTATATTGGACCTACGCTTGCCATAAAAGCAAAGAAAAACAGTCATTACTTTTTATAAGGATAGTGTTTAATCAAAAGTGAGTATCTGGAAAGTATAAGGCTGTTCACACTGTATGACAGATTCAGCTTAAGTAACACCACATCCCCAAAAAAGTCTCAAAAAGCACATAAAAACATCTCCCACCACAGCTGAATAAAGAAAAAGGTCTAAGTTCTTTCAATAAAAGGAGAAATACTGGCTCTGTAGAAGACATTAAAAGATTATGGAAGTTTTTAATAGCAATTAATTAATGCAACCTGGAAGCTATTGATAAGAAAAAAAAAGAGAACTTTACTTAAACATATCTGTAGAAAAACTTATCTGCTTTTTCCTATCATTGAATAATTCATTGAGAATCACACATACTTTCTAAAACCTACAGTTCTGTCACGCAGGTTAGAAAACAATTCCCAGGCCTCTAAAAATCCAGCGTGCTTAGATAAGAAATATCTTGTCTTTATTGACGTCAGAGTCAAATGAGGCATTACTTCTGCTGTATAAGAAAATATAGACAGCAGCCAGTATTTATATGTGCTGCAAAAGAGCCTGATCTCTAGCTGTAATCCTAGGAATATTGCTTTCTTTAAAGGCAATTTCTCTTTTGAGTAAAACTTTGAGGATCAGGCTCATTGAAGGATGCAGTGTGTATGTGAAGGACTTGTTATTAACTAATTTTGTTTCAGGTTAGCTGTAAATGCCTAATATTGTGAAGTCAAATATCAAATAAGTTAAAGGCTGCTCTTATTCAAGCATATGAAAGAACTGCTCATTAATTTGAGAGTTCAAAATGCAATTTGGAATTCTTCCTGAGATTTGGGAAAGTAGTACTATATGCATTAGTATTTTTAGTCTAAACAGAGTATTTTCTCCTTCTGTTACCCTGTGGAGGAGGGCTTTGGAACAACAGATGCTCCGTGCTCTTTGAGGCTAGAGTAGTCTCTATGGAGCAATTTTATATGTATTTACTGTTTAAGGTGTTTCCCCCCCC
>JAOBAS010000072.1:6742378-6754038 GCA_025311575.1 Elanoides forficatus | reverse complement strand
CTTGCTGGGGGGGGGGGGAAGTGAGTGAGCGGCTGCGTGGTGTTTGGTTGCTGGCTGGGGTTAAACCACGACATAAACCTAATGGGAATATTGTCTTTGTGCCTATTAATGTTTTAAGTGTGTTTCCCCCTAAAATATGGTGCATATTTCAAACTGAAATTGTAAACTGTTATTGAACTTATGATGGAACAATTGTGGACAATACATGTCCACAGAAATTATACAAAGACCCACAAGGACTAGTTGTTAACTATTGCTTATGGGGCAAACTGCCAGACAGTCTTAAGCAAATTGAGTAAGCCTTTGCTACAGATGCTGCGTTTTGGTATTAACAACCTCAGCTGCTGTTTTTTCTTAAATCTATCTTTTTTTTTTTGAGGAAAGTTATTTAGAAAATGGATTTGGAACTAATTTAGCTACTTCTGTAATGCATAGTCTGTCATGTTTTCCTCAGTCAAATTTTTGGAGGGGAAGATAGGCTGCATTGGTATTTCTGGGGGGATAGCTATCAGTTATGGAAGTGTACTTAAATTCTTGAATTTGTTGGAAAAAAAAATGGATACTACTTGAAGAACAAAGTTTGAACACACATTGAATGAAACTGATTTTGCACAGATCCATTCCCTTCTCTTAGTGAAATCCTGAAAAGTGTACATGTTAGGATGACCTCTAGAAATCTTAAGTACAATGGAAGACTTAGAGATGGATGTGGTTTAAACTCTAAGCCATCCTAAACATACATACCTGTGTTAATTTTAATTCAATTTATCTGAAAGGAGCTGTTTTTTAATAATTGCAAATAAACTCAGTTACTGAAACATAATATCGTATTTTTTTTAAGGTAGCCTGAAATGAACTTACGCCATCAGGAAACTCCTACTTCAGCTTTTTTTCCTTTGCAATATGCAGTGGAGTATAAATGTTATTTCAGCAACCTAAAAATCCCAGAACATACTATTTATGCCCACTTATTAGGTTTCATACTTAGAGGTTTTTTTATTTTGTTAAATTATATTACTAGAAAAATAAGTCTGTTTACCTTTTTTATTCTTTTTCATTTGTGCAGTTTTCATTTTCTCAGAAGTAGTGGAAGCACAACCCACATAAAAAAACTCCTGTCGTTGCTGGAAGTTAAAGTCCCTTTTTGCTGTTATGAAATGGAGTAGAAGTTCTACCAAATATAATTTTAGTATGATCTACCCTGTTTTGGAAAGACACCGTCTCAAGATGAAACATATGCTTGTATAATGGCAGGACACTGGATGTGATATCAAAAATCATGACAGACTGTGACATGGATTTAAAAAGTGAAATTAAATAAACAGCTTTTGTAAAAGATAATTTTTGGCTAGCATCAAATCTGAATGAAAGACTTGGATAAGAAATTCTCAAATACATTATAACGTCCCATTCAGTTTCCTTTGAACATAACTTTTGAAAATAAATACTTTCTGAGGATGTCCTGAGGTTAAGGAAAACAAAAAATGGTCTTCCTTTATAAGAGCTCTGATATAAAGTATGTTCTGAAAACTATTTGTGAAATAAATGCCTAAACAGCATGCTAGCTGAGAGTGTTATTCTTATGAGTGAACAATATAATGGAGGGCTTATTTCCTGACAAATGTGAAAAACTCACTCCGTTAACATAGCTGTTAACACATATATTGATATAACTTTAAATAAAAATATACTTCATTCAGTATAGCCTATGATCTAGAAATTGTAGTATAATATCTCAGCTCAGCTTTCAGTGATACTAATGAAGGGTTTGTGCCTTATTGTACGGATCAGACCACATGCCATGATCCTGAGGAGTCCACTGCCACTTGTCTAATAAATGAAAAACTTTGGGAGGAAGTGTTTATGCCAGTTAGAAATGTCACTAGAAAATCAGACCCTAATTAAGATTACTTTTTTATTTTGGGTGTGTCTGCAGTACATGCTGAAGCTGTAGGGATAGAGGTTTTAATACCAAATGAATTAAATTAAGTAACACAAGGAGTTCTGCTATAGCAATGCAGATTTGCCTACAGTGTGCATGGTAAACACATCCTCGTTTATGCACAGTCAGGAATCTTTATGACGGAAAATCTTTCATGCTTATTTCTTCACTGTTCTGTCTACATTTTTCCTCTTAACATTTTTATTGACTTAATAATCAAGAATACTTTCTGTATGATATACCTCATAATGTTAAAGAGTCTGTTAACAGGATCAAACATCTTATTCCCTATTAAATTAACCTTAGCTAACTAAATGGCTTTTTTTTCCTGTTAGTTACATTATTTAATTATTGGAAATCAGTATTTTCAACACTTTTTCTTCTATAGTCTTTATAAGAACCTTAAGTTTCTTTCTTGCTCTGTTTCTTCCATGTACTCCCCTCTCTGTCTTCTTTGAGATAAATTTGATCAATGCCAACCCACTTAAGTGGTCTTTGGTTTGGGATTGTAAAAGATGTTTGGCTGACAAATTTTAAATTATTCAAAACATTGGTCCTTTTAATTTTATGAGTTGGCTCAGAAAAGTGAATATATCTCATTCCACTTGTGGGAAAAACTTATAATGGCCTACAGAATATATGGGTTTTGGAAGAAAAACTCAATCATCAAACATTGGCTGCTTGTCTTTCAGGACACCTGATGTGTCACAGTGGAACTATACTTTGGATGATTGTCATTTAGAAGAAGTGACCCCATAGTGGTTGATACCAAAAGCCTCAGCAATTTACAAACAAACAAACAAATGTTCTCACTGCAGAACTGTGTCTTGAGGGTAATATCAAACATAGCAGAGGAGATTTAAGAGAAGAATGTAAACGAGTGATGGGCAGATCTTGGAACATCTCATACTGTGGGAGAAAATCTCCCCTGATGTCTGCAACTCTTCACACAGACTTGGGCTTTGACTTGGGATGTCAGGAAGCTCTGGTAATTTTGTCCTAACTTGTATAATTGTTGATAGTGTTCTTGAATATAATTATTTAACATTCTTAATTGAGAGATAACGAGTGAAAGATAGTAAATTTATTAATAAAATTTAGAGGACATTATTGTCCTACAAGCATGTGCCCCCTACAAATGTTTCTCCAGGGAAGAAAATAAACCTAAAATAATCCTAAAGTAAATTTACCCTACTTGTTCAGAAAAGATACTAAATAATTAGCAACTTACTATGTTGAAACCACTAAATCAGAATGATTTTTATCTAAGAGGAAACATTCTTTCTTCCTCTGTTCTCAGAATACACTAACAGTTGTAAAAAATAAACAAACAAACAAAAAGAGGTTAGGTACAAGTGGGTTTTGCCATAAAAAATTTTTATACACAGTTGTGTGTGTGTGTGCACATGCATGCATCTGTGTGTCTGTCTATGTGTGCATGCACGTATGGGAGTAACTGCTTACCAAACCAGAAATACAAAAAGATATGAAAAAATGTAAGGTCACTGACGGAAAAAGGCAATAGGTCACATTATTTTTATCAGCTTCACAAAGTTTTTAGCAATAAAATGATTTAGAAAAAACATAGATCATTATTCCACACTTCACTGTCCCTAGCACACCCATAGCTTAATAAGCCTGCAGTGTTAGTCACTAACATTCCACTTTTTAGCCAGGGGAGAGAAATAGTCACTTGCAGGACATAGTAATCTAAATCGTCTAATCTACTTCAGGTTAGATGAGCTTTTAGATTAAGGATGAGATGAATTGTTCCCTTTTTCTCACCATCTACAGTAAAGGAGGTCCTCATGGCCAGTTCATCAGCTGAATTCCAGCAAAATTCACAAGATAGTGCTGATCTGCCAGATGTTTTCAGATTATTAGCTGCTAAATATGTGATGATAGCTGAAATTAAATATCTGTGCATATAGACAGAGAATAGGAAAGTTTTAAAGCTCCTGTAACCCAAGTTAGTGCTCTTACTCTTAGGAGATTTGACTGATGGGCAAGGTCACTTTACACTCAAGACAGAGAATAAGGTTATCACCCTATCTGTGAGTCCCAGTGCACAGAATTTTAACTTAAAGCATCACCCATTTTGCTTTTTTTTGCTTTTGAATGTCATTCTTCAAATGGCAAGAGACCCAGACAACCCTAGGATGAAGGAGAGAAAGGGCGCTTACTATGATGCACCTACAACCAAAACAAACATGAATACATGGCAGAAAAGTTCATTAAAAGCAATTTAAAGCCAAAGATGTAATATTGTCTGTGCCTCAGAAAAACCCTAAACTTTGTCTGCTAATAGCAACCCCTTTGTATGTCTGACCTGATTTTGTTTTCCTCTGAAGCAACACTTACAGGCTACTATCAGACACAGGATACTTGGTTAGCTGTGATGAGCTATTTTTATAGTTTACCCTTGACTTTATTCTTTGTATTCGATGTGATACAGTAAGGCCATTCTTATGTACACTTTCTTCATTTCTTATTGATAAGTCAAAGCAGATTCTTGCTGATTTTCATTAATCCATTTCCTGGGCACCCGTACCTATGTTACGGAGTGGTTTCTCCTCGTTGGCGAAGTCCCTAAATGTTCGCTGTTGCAATATTCATCTCAGTAATGCATGCCAAAGGCACTTTGTAAGGAAAATCTTCAGTTCGTTTTTTTTTTTTTTTTTTAAGAATCTGTTTTATCAATCTCAGGCAAAAGGACTGTTCAAAATCCATTATTGGCAGGGAGATTTTGTTACTTGCTTTATGAGGCTGTGATGCAATCAAGCCCTGTGCAATAATCTATGAAACAAATCATGGTCCAGCTCTGCAGTCACTGGGAATCAAGGGAGTTTATGAGTTCCCCAGAAATGTTCAGTATCTCAAAAAAAATCAGACCTAAAATGTTCTCCCTGACTGTAACTTTGGGATATAGTCTCTGAAAGAAAAACATCAATCATTCTGAAATGATAGGACTCAACAGATATTTAATACATCTTTGTAATCTTTGGACAGAATCCTAAAACAAAAAACCCCATCCCTTTAACTTTATATGTTTACCAAAATTTGTATCTGAAGATGAAAAAGCAAAGGCAAAAGGAAAAATGAAGCAACAACAAAAAAAGCATGACAAAACCAACCATTGTAGAGAGGGCAAGGAAAGCTGAATGCTGAAAGATTTTTAAATAGGCCATTATATCGTTACTGAATTCTTGCTGCTTTTCTAATTAATCAGACAATCAAAACCTTGAAGATAAAATCTAGAAAATCTTTCTTAAACTCCCTTTCTCTAGGCTCATCTGCAGGTCTGAAATTCTTTTCTTTGTTTCTAAGATTGAATTAATGTCTCCAGCACATTTCACACTTTAAGTTTGGTTGATTGTTTTAGACTATCAAACCTGAACTTTAGAGATATTTTACTTATTGTCAGAACAATATTTGCTAAACTTAACATCTATCACATTTACTTGAAAGTGTTTTGCATTAATATTTCTTTCTCTTGATGTCATTGCTGTTTTAAAACCATTTGGCTTTAGGACTTCTTCTGACATTTTATTTTTTCTTTTGCAGGATATTCTTCCATGAGAAATAGCTTATTTTAAATGAATGCACGATGGCTTGGAATGAAATTAAAAATTAACTTCCTAATGTGCTTCAGGCATGATTATCCCACCCTCAGAAATCCTCCTTCTGTTCTCAGCTCACTTACATAAATATCAGAATGATAACATTTCCTCCAGTAATTTAAAAGGAGAAAGAAAATTTCGCAAGTAGGGCATACAGTGATGAGTCTCAGGTCAGCAAAAATTAGTCTTTGTACATCTCATTTTACCTGTAACCATAGGGAAATCTTGTCCAGTTCAAGCCCAATCTATTTTGCATCATCTTTTGTTTCATGTCCCCTGCTTCTATTTCCTTTCTGCATGTCTACTGCCCACCTCTTTGCTCAACTATCCCCATTTTGTGCTTCCATTTCCATTAGTAACCAGCAATAAGCCTCACTGCAATAACTGTCTGTCTTCTAAACTGTTTTTCCATCCTCCCATATTTTGCAGTTCTAGGATGTTCTTTTATTCCCCCCATCCCTGTTTGCTTTCCTCTGTGTCATACTGGTTGGGTTTAGCAGGAGAATATTGAAAGCAAGAAAGGACATGCTCACTGCACTCATTTCTGCTGTGAATAGCAGCTGCTGAGAAGGTTCTACTATATTATCACACCCAGATCTGTAGTGTGGGCACCGCAGGTAAAATCCCACAAAGCATGTGTGCTGGGAGATGCCAATAAATTTACTTCTGCTGTGCCAGTCTGCCTTACAGATAGTGCAGAGAGTGTGGACACGTCTGCTCCAAATTAAGCATCAACTCCTGCTGCTAATTCGTAAGCATAAACTGAACACAGGAGCTCAGCTCTTTTCTGCTAATTATTAAATAGCACACACACTTTATGTATGAGAGCTACCACCTTTCAGAATGGTCAGATGTGGAAGTTTTTCCACACATAGATGTATCCCTGTTGCCCAGATCAACCATCTCATTAATTTTCAATGTTCTAACCCAAATAATGGGGTTTCATGGGTTGAGATGACTTGAGGAACTTTTACTGTGGGCAAAGCCATATTTTCTCCCTAAACTTATTCTTTGAAATTCTGGTTACTTTTGGACAAAATCTTGAAATAAGAAAATACTCAGGTTATGATGTCCTCACATGGAAAATTTCCGAGTGATTACAGTTGTGTAGACTATGCATACTATGCATTAAGCAATGCATAATATTATTTGCTAATGGAAAATGTGCTAATTTGACCATAGGTCCACCTATTGCAAGATACCTTTATTTCTACTACGTGCTAGTCTTCTGGTAATAGTATGCTATTGAGAAATGTATATGCAGATGAAATTTTTCGTGTTCTATATTTCAACTGTTTAAATATCCAGAATATACATTCTTTGCCATTTCTGGTATGAAACTTTTAAAGTTAGGTTTCAAATTCTTCTCCAGGATATTAAAATTCTGGAGAGTAAGTAAGAAAATGACTGATTTCAGCTGTGCTGTTACAAAAAGAAGGCAAGACAAAATATTTTAAGATTTTAACCATAACTAATTACATGAATTTGCACATGAAGCTTTATATATCCATTTTTATATATTATCCCAAGAATCAAAATCTTAATAAATTTATTTAAAGCTTGTTAATCTTAAGGAAAATAAAGATCTTTGAGTTATTTGACTTGTAACTGGTTTTTGCTTTGGCACGAGAAAACGCAGTGATAACAGCTTCATTCTTGAAAAGAGAGAATGATATGCTCTGGATGAATCTTGTACTGGATTTTGTAGGTAAAACAAAGTTTTGCTAGCATTAAAGTAAATAATCTGAAATGTCCTTGATTTTCTCTTGTACTGTTTTTGTAAAAATATGATTTGGAAAGCACCCTGCTGATATGCATAAGGATACAAGAAAGCAACAAGGCTCAAAGTGTGAGTATGTAATCAGAATTCAGTACTTCCGTAATTATGTCTTTCATTGTTAACTACTTTGAACTCTGCAAATAAGATCGTAGACTAGATGGTGATGGTGTTTTGATATTCTTTTTCTTTTGTTATTAATGTTTAAAGCACAGTATATTCCTCCACTGCACACAATTTAAGTTTATATCCCTCTTGCCATTCTAAATAGCACTACTGGAAAGTTTTTTTCTTCTTTTTTCTGAAAATATAAAAAAGTCTTGATCATGTTCTTAGTAGCAGCATTTACTTCCATCATAGTTTTACCAGGGGAACCACCTTAGGAATCCAAATGTGTGATTAGCATGTGCATAATAAAAAGATGCCCTGTCCAAAAAATAAAAGCTTTCAGTTTATTGTATATAATTAATGTGCTGTGGGATTTTCATAGTGATTCAGTTTCAGTATAGGCATTTGCTGCTGAAGTCAATGATAAACTTTCCACTGACTTCAGAATTCAGCCCACTTGGAGCACCCTTGAAAACTCCATTTCATATACGCTGAATAATACAGGAGATCATATCCTGTGATCCATTGCCTAAGCCCAGCTCCCACTGCTGGTAATAAAAACTTAGCTTCTTTAAGGAGTTTCACAAAGCACAATGTAAAAGAAGAGGGAAGAAAGTCAAGCTTAGGATGAGAAGCAAATTAAAAGAAACAACACCTCACTTAAAAATCTTAGACATTTCTCTCGTTCAACACAGCAACTTTTATAGACAGACCTTTTCAGCTACTTTTTTTTTTTTCCTTTTTTTTCCCCCAAATTGTGTAGCAGGATAAAGACATGTTTGCCACATCCTTAAAGGTTCAAAGCTAAGCCTTATTCACAATCATTACTTCAGAAAAGTTCTTCTCTCATAGAAGCCTTATTGCCATAAAAAGCCTGATAAAGGATCAGGCCTTCGTTCTGTAGTCTGTACAGCACTTTTTCTTAACTAACTGTCTAGGAAGGAAAGGACAGACATTAATCTTCTTGCAGGTGTAGGTGTCCTTCTAGCTGGGTAGGTGATTTCTTTTGCTGGAGTCAGAACCTCCTGAAACCAGACATTTGAGCATAACAGTCCTTTAAATAAGGTGTACCATTCAGCATACAGCCAGAGCATCCTGTGGCTAAGTAGTCAAATGTGCCTTGCCCTCTATTTCTTATAGGATTATTGGAAAAAGTGGG
The DNA here is from genome assembly GCA_025311575.1 of Elanoides forficatus. Lineage (NCBI taxonomy): Eukaryota > Metazoa > Chordata > Aves > Accipitriformes > Accipitridae > Elanoides > Elanoides forficatus. The sequence continues at coordinate 6,745,432 of JAOBAS010000072.1, read as the reverse complement.
TTTCCTATGTGTGCCAAACAGTCTGTGGCTTAGGGACACACTGTCTTTATTCTGCTGAATTTATTTGTGATATGGCATGCATGTTTTTTCTGGAGTCCATTTTGAATAGTTTACTTTGTTTAAGCTTACACTTAGGCTCAAGTTGAAGAGCTATAGAAAAATATTGCTTTTAGAAAACTGTTGAACACAATCTGGTTCACTTTCCTCTTAATTTTCTAAGAACAAAATCTGTCCTTGCCAGGATACCCAGAAATTGTTTAAGCACTGAGGAAATCATGCACTGTAAATAGTGGATGTAAAATGGCAGCCATTTCTGAATTATTATCTGTAAATGCATACATTACTTCAAATATATACAACTAATGCTAAAATTTATAAAAGTAGAGAAACTAACAAAAATATCTCATTATAAATAAATATCTGATTTCATTCATTAAGATAATATTTTGAATTAACTTTTTATTAAGTAGTTGTATTTCTTTGAAAGCCTTTCTTTTCTCCTGATATATTTCAAAATGTATTACTTTACTAAGTACCAAATGGGAAATGAAGCTCTTGTGCTAAGTATTTTTTGACTTCAAAAACTGAGTGGATTCTGTCTTGTCCACAAGAAACTTGTGGATTCTTCACAATGATCTAGCAAATTTTGACAGTGTTATCATAAAGCATGCTGAAATATTCCCCCAAAAGCAGATTTATAGTACCACTACAGCACAGGAGTGTATGCTCTATGTAGCAAAGTCCTTAAATATGCAAGACTGTCACAGATGCTCTCATATGTCATTTCCATCCATAGTAATTAAAAGGGCCACGGACAGGGGAAAAATGAAACATGGATGACAGTGGTTCCTTTCTGCTCCAGCAATTCCTGGCTTTACAGTAAATCCTTAGGGCCCTTAGTAAGTAATTCAAAATACAGAAGTATGGGAAGACCAGACCAGCAGTGTTACTTTGGGGTAGCATCCTTATCCTATGTTGATCACCTGGGAGGTATCACTGTTTTGCATTGCATCTTTTTATAGAGCTATTTTTCCACCTCATTTTTTTAAGTTGCACTTGAGTCTCTGACCTTTTCTCCTATTTCCTTAAGAAATCCAAATACATCCTGATTTAATACATCCTGAGATAATATCACTGTCAGGACATTTTAGGCTTGGTAGATTATTTCTGTGATTTGTACTACAAAGCCTGTAACTAATCAAATTGAGCTGCTTTCTCCCAGCACTCGTGCAGGGCTGCACCTAGCTGTGTAATTAGTACAAGCACAGCATACCTCTGGGGAGCAGGTCAGCGCTGTGTAGTATGCCTGGGGGGAGGCAGCAAGATGGGACGTCAGCGTTTAGATGTAGCTGAAAGATGCAGGAATCTGCTTTTCTGGACAGGACTGGGATAAATGAGTCAACCCAATGCCACTGCGCTCTCCTGGAGCTTAGTATATAATGTGCAATCTTCATCTTCAATATAAATTGTGTGCACTTGCAAACTGAGCTCTTTTGGTGCTATGCTGCTGCTTCAGACAATTTTGGAGAAATAGATGGATGTTAATTTGACAGTCCCTGTATCTCTGTCCTCATTAGAGATTTCAAAATGCTCTTTGTCAGGAGATGACTGATTAAGTAGTAGCACTGTGAATGTGCTACAGAGCTAAGAAAAAATTGATTGGCCTGACCCAAACATTCACTTCTTCATTTAGGTCAAGCCTTTGTTGGAGATTGCTTTATTTTGATTAACTTTTTCTCATTAATTTTTATTTTCATAAATCTCTGCACTTCGAGATTCCCTGTAGATCCCCAGGCAGAGATGTTAGTCACATAAAACACCCTCAGTCTTATCCTACACCTAACCTGGAATAAAAAACTAAGTAGATTTGGGTGAATACTAGCGCTGTAAGCCAACTTCTGTTTGATGCTAAATGTGGCACTGTGCCCAATGCTGAACCTCCTGTGGTTCTGAAGCAAAATTCTTGTCTTTGCTGGAAGGATACCAGAACAATGAATTTAAGCACATACTCTGGACAGTCTCAGGGTTTCTCTTTTAAACATCTTCAGTTTACCACCCTGTTACCAAGGTTCTAGGAATTTTCCTTTACTTACTATGTGCAAGTTTAATTTTACTCACAATATTTGGCCAATTTGTTTTTGCAGCTACTTCTGAAATCAGCAGAATTGCATACCTTTCTTTAAGGGTGGTTTTGGCTCTTTACATGTAATATGTGCCTCTTTTGTTGTTGTGGAAAATGAAAGCATTTTAAACATTAATAAAATATAAGTAACATAATATGTAAGCCAAAGATAAAGAACGTTAAAAGGAAATTCACTAATGGACAAAGAAAATGCCTGCCAGATTTTACCCTGACATTTATTTTAATAGCAGAGCAATTTTCTTTTTTCAAGAAAATGGTTCCAATAAACAGCTCAACAAATTTTAACAGCAATGACACCATTCGATTTGAAATAGTTTCTAATAAAAGCTAAGAAATGTTTACTAACTATGCAGGTTAACATAAACCAGTGAATTGATAAGAGTTTCACTGAATTAACAAAATTTTAATCTACTGTAAATAAATAGCTATTGATTAAGTTTTGTGAATGTAGCCTGTAAAAATCCCTTTTCCCACAAAATGATTAAAATGTATTCACAAAAGCTGTAAATAAGTAATTCTGGAGGTCTGTTTAGTTATTTCCTGCAATTATTTTTGGAAGTGACAGTAATGAAAACGAATGACGGTAATAAAATAGGAATTCTCACCTTAGAAAACTTTTATCTTGTGGAAAATAGTTCAGAGAAAAATAACCTAACAAACAGAGTTTTTTAAACATTGGCCAGTATGTAAATATAGAAGTTAGGTACTGGAAGAATAAACCATTGTTTATATATGGCAACAGATAGATCCTACGACATTGGGGTGAGTAGCATTCTGCAGTGTCATCTCCTCCAGAGGGTGCTTATGAATGATTTTGAGGAAAGAAAGGGAAAGGGAAAGGGAAAGGGAAAGGGAAAGGGAAAGGGAAAGGGAAAGGGAAGGGGAAAGGGAAAGGGAAGGGGAAAGGGGGA
>JAOBAS010000072.1:6673398-6687259 GCA_025311575.1 Elanoides forficatus | reverse complement strand
CCCACAATTCTTGAGATGAATGGCTTGAGAAGTCTCTCACACCTGACAATCTTTGAGACAAACAGCTCAAGATAACAGTTCAGTCTCTCACAGTAATGAAGAAAATTTCAACAAACAGAAGTTTGCAGCCATTGAGAACAGGAGCTGGCACAGTTTTTTACTTCGCCATCTTGACTGCAGCCAGCATGGACTCTCACTGATTAGATGATGCAGACCTTTATAGAAGACATTTGCTGAGGAACCTTATGGGAGTCATAACAAAACATGACAATAGACAACAAGTACATGTGAGCACTATTTTGATTAGGTGCAAGCAAGCCTTGCCCAAAACAGCCAGGTGTCAGCTTTTGGCATAACATGTAGAGTCCATTTCATCATGATGCTTGCTATGGTTATATAGATTCTGCAGAGGATTGGTGTACCTTAAGAACCCATTTGAATTCCTGTGAGCTGGAATATAAGACTGCTAGCTCGTATCAGCCTGAAAAACAGTGTGTAATCACACTCAGTAAAGAAGTGATTACAGGGAAGAACTTTTTAGAGGATTAGGCCTCAGATTGCCTAGACTTCATTGCTAGCATCTTGATCTGTGCAGTTTTTAAGTAGCATAAAACGTTCAGCTTTTTTGCCTGAATAATCATCTCATCCCTCATCAGAAGAGATTTTTACCAAGTGTCTGAAATAACACAATATCAATACTATGTTTTTTCAAACTTTTTTTTTTTTTCAAATGAGGGAGCCATTAATAAGTATTGTACCTCTCTTTTATACCAATAAAATTTTAGTAAATTCAACAAATGAGTCTTATTTGAACTGATGGGAGGGTAGAATCTGTTGACATAAATCTCCACAGATGCAGCCTAATCTTCAAATAGATTAATATAATATCACACTAAGGTTATAATTGTACACGTTGTATTTTAATGGTTGATAAACTAGGCTTTGAGATGGTAAAATGTGAGTGGTGCAATGGAGTCTGCATAAAACGAACTGTTGTATCTAACAGGTCAGCTGCCTATGTAGAAAAAGCCAGGACAGATCACAAATCTTAGAGGGGAAGACAAAGTGAGAGAGTTTTACAAATTAAGATTTCTTCAATAGATTCCAATCTGACGAATTAATATCAGTAGAAAGAAAAACACTTTTAATGGAAGCTGATCTGAAAGTCATACTTTATCTCCAGAGACAAAGCAGACCTCTGTCAAGTATTTCTTCTTTCTACCTGTGCTTAATGATATGCTGATATATTTGTACACATGCTTGAAGATCTGGTTAGTGATGAACAGACATGACATCAAGATATGCATTAAGCAAAAGAAAGAAACTTAATGCTCTTTTTCTATGATAAAATTACAAGCTAGAACAAGTATTTTTAGTTCAATTCTTCCAGATCGGGAAGAATAAAAAATTGACTTTGGACCTGCATTGAGAACAGCTAGTGAATAATCAGGAAGAGCATTGAATGCAGTGAAACACATGTTTAACACAAGAGATTCTGGTAATTTTTATAGTCTTTAAGGTAGTATGTCAGTTGCCATTCCACCTCACCAGCCAAAATAATCTTTCCTCACACTAAGGCTCTCTAGGGAAGGGTTAGAATTGCCTAATAGAGTCTTATGACTTAATGATAACTTCATCTATTTTTAAGGAACAGTGTGTTGTCAAATTCCTTCCCTGAAGATGCTTGTGAGTGCTGAATGAGAAAGGAACACCTCCGAGGAGCAGAAACCTGTAGCTGCCACTACCTGAAGGCAGTTTATAACTCACTCTCGCACGTACTTCACTGAATCTAACCCTTCCTTCTTGCTAAGAGTTGACAGAACTACTACATCAGAAAATTGCCAAGAGGAGATTGTACCATCATTTATGAATAAAATATCTATACTGAGCAACATTTAAAACAGGGTAGCTTAAACCTCCCCCTGCTATTATTTTAGTATGTCATCCTACACTTTTGCCTGAAATATATGTCCTGTAGACAATTATAAATAAAAACTGTCTTATAAATAATGTTTTACAGCTTATTGCAACCAGTAAAGAACAGCACAGAATGTTTTGATGTCTTCCAAAAATGAGCTGTGGCACATTAACATGAAATCTATTTTTTTCATTTCCCATTCTAAAAGTTTAGACACAGTTTTTTTTCTCACCCTTCAGTTAAACCTAAAGCTTTTGCATCATTTGTGTTTCTGCTAGAGATTTATCCAGGCATATAGTCATTGTACCATAGCCATCCAAGCAACAGTAAAACACAAATCTGAGCAATATTGACATTTCACTACCCAATATCTCAGTTATTTTGATATTGACTGTAGAAGTGTAACACTGCTTATGAAATGCATTTTTGGTATTTAACAGCAGGCTGTGATTTCTACCTTCATTCATAGTTAATTGACCTACTAATCATGATCCAAAGGTGCAGAAAACCTAACGTACTTGTGAGTTACTTCTGTAACTAGAGAAAGCTAACTATACAAAATAGTAATAGATATGGTGCTATGATTTTAAACAACTCTAAATGGCTGCATTTTGCTTTGTTTTACAGTTATTTTGGAATAATAGAAATATCATAGTATATATAATCACATACCTACCAGAATATTTTTTGCCCTGAATACCTGCAAGAAAATACACCTTTGCAGAATTTCTGGGATTTTTTTTTTTTACTGAATGGTTTTATTAACATCTTTTGAACAGAATATTTTTAGTAGAATGTTCTAAATGAAAGGATTAGAAAACTCACAGGAAATTAATTCTGAATTTAGAATTTCAAGAAGCCAAACTAGAAGTCTGACACAGGATAGACTTTAATCTTGTAATCACTGAAGGAAAAAAATCCTTAAAAAAGGAAAAACCCTGGTAAGTCATTAATTTACAAATTATCTGCAGATGCAGAATAATTTTTAGAGATTATTCTGATAAAAACTTTAAATTATTAATAAAGTTAAAAATTGTTTGGCAAATTCAATTTTCTTTATGACATAATATTTTCTTTTCTACTGTAAGGCATTAATGAATTTTCCCCTTCCCCTTAGTATAGAAAAACAGAGTTATATGATTTAGTTACCTGATTTTTTTAAATCTTCATGTTAGTATTTACAACACATGCAGGTATATCAAGATCACTCTAGCTCTGAAGGTTTCTGCAGTTTTGGGAGATCCACAGCAATTATTATAAGCTTATCCAGTGTCTCCTTTTCCCCTACATGTAACAGTTTGTTTGCAATTTTTCTCCATTTTTCTTGCAGATACGGACACTGTTTTATGCTTCTGATAAATATTTCAAAGCATTTAGACATTTTGTGGTTTTGGTTATTTGTTTGTCATAAAAAGCCTGAAAATGTGTTCAAAAGCTGGGAGAACAGAAAAAAAAAAACCCAAAACCAACAGATAAGATAGATCTGATTCAAAGGTTACTTTTCAAAGTATGTTGAACTCTGGAATTATCCATCTTTTTTTTTTATTTTATATTTTTATATAATCATGTTTAGATCAATCTTACTTTATCATTGCCAGTTCAGAGGTTTTCCTGTGATCTTCTTTTCTGATATTATTCAAGGCTAGAACCATTTCAATATATTTTGGATTTTAGTGCCCTTTTTTCCTAAACTGTAAATTATAGCCAAATAGAAGACAAATGCCCTGTGGGCTTTTTATGTGATCATCCTATTGTGTTATTCCTTCAAAGGAGCAATTTGAGAGGTGGCTATTGCTTCATTTATGTGCACAAATCCATATATTGACCCCTTTGAATTATTATACTTTGTAAACTACCAGCAGTTTCTTTCTTGTTTCTCTTTCTACCGCTTCTCTCTGCTGAAGCAAGCCTACTTATCTTCTTAATATCCAGTGTGAAGTTAACAAGCTGCACTTGCATCAGTTAGTCAGGAGAAACAAATTACAAGGTCCCTACAGGGTTCCCAGATATGCTAAGAGAAGTTCAATCCAGATAGCCTGCAAATGCTTTTTATTAAGTCCCACAAAACCATCCTCTGCTCTCTACTGCTTTTCTCTTTATGGTGACACCAATAGTCTCCAGAAAGGAATGAACCTCCATATGTAGAGTAAACCAGAGCCTTTGCCCTGGAGATCTCAGAACACAAATCCAGGAAGTAGCACCATTATTTTTAGGAAATGATAGAGAACTGAAATGTGAATGAGGCAAGATAAATTTCCTGGGCTGTGTAGGAAGGCTGGCCTGAAACTGAACCCAATTCATTTTGGTTCACCAACTAATTTATGAGCTTTGTTTTTAAACTGGATCCAGTTTTCCACTGGACCCAATGAATAACCTGTTTATTTGTAGAAAGTTGATCAAGGCAACAGGTGACTGATTATCACTCCCTGCAGAGGAAAGAGCTGGATTTCTGTTGTCGGACAGGCAAACCTCAACTCCTACCTTCCCCATGAACCTTCCAGCCCTTGGTGTTGCTCTGGCTATCCTGGTGCAGCCTCCTCCTTTCCAGCTCTGGGGAAGTGCCAGTTTTCTATGGTAGTGAATATGAAAAGTTAAGAACTCATGCTGTTACTGGTACTGGACTCGAGGCATGGTTGAAGCTGGAGGAGGGGGCATCCAGAACACCCAAGTCTCTCTCTCACATCCATGCTGTCTTTGCATAGAGAAGATGAAGTTGTCTCCTACCATGTCACATCTCTGAGTGTAGCTGCTACTGCTGTGGAAATATGTATTCATAAAAAGAAGGGGCATGCCCTCTTAGTTTTCTTTAGAAGTCAATCTATGGAATATTCATTCTTTTCCACAAAGAAAAACCTTGATAAACAGCCAATGTTTTGCTTTTCTATGCAGTTTTCTTCTTCTTCTTCTTTTTTTTTTTTTTTCCCCTTTCCCTCAAACACAGCATATGGTATACAAGTGTGGGTTTTTAGTTCAATACAAAGTGAAAATGTAAGCTAAACCTTTTCATGAATCCTCATGCTGCTTTGATTATAAGATGTTCTTATGGCAAAACAACTTTTATCTTCATAAAAACAAAACCTGAAGTCTTTACACTGTGCAGGTTGCGATTTTTCCTTATGTTTTAATACATTACTCAAGGTTAAAGTGTAAGTCAAGAAACTTAAACCCAATTATTTTTATTGTTGTCTTATGGAAAAAAAAAAAAAAAAAGTTTTCCCCCAAAACAGGAACAAAACAGCTCTGCTGTTTTTATTTTGCCATAATTTGGCTTTCACAGGATATCACCTCAGGACCATGATAAGATACCCCAGACCAAACCAAGCATATTCTGATACACTACTGCCCTCTCTCCAAGACTGAAAATTGGATGTCATGATATGATCATTAGAGAAATTTTCCATCAATAATTGCTTTATGTCCTGAAATGAAATAATGTCATTCCTCTTAAAAATATAAACTAATCACTGTTTAAGACAGCTGTTCTAATACCAGATACAATTAAAAAATATTTTACTTAAAATCTGTAATTTTAAGTTTAAATAATAGTAAATTTAATTTTTTATATGTAGTTTATTTGAATCAACTTATAAAATGTCCTTTTGTGAACTATATATCATATTCATGAGAATTCATGTTGTGCCAGCAAATACTACAGTTTAATGGTAGAGTAAGTGTTTTTTCCAGACAAGTTCCTTCTTATTAGTGATTTCATATTTCTGGACTTTAAATTTTGCTGAAGGAGTTGTTGCTTTTTTGTTATGAACAGAATGGCCTAGATGGCCTTTTGAATGCTGTACATGATTCATCAGGTGAACAGGGTTTTTATCAGATCATTTCTGAATCTCAAAAAAGATTTAAAAAAGACCTAGTTGGAATGGTACATATGGGCCAAGTGTGAGAAGGTCTTTGTTTTATCTAATGGCATTCCAGCCTTTACAAGGATATGTTTACAGAAATATTTGACTAGACAAATTCTAAGGTAATATGTAAACTTTCTTAAGTATAATAGTTTAGAAAAGAAATTCTAATAGACCACCAAGCTAAGGGAAGCAGATGACAAGTTTCTATAACTATAAATTACAGGCATTTGTTTATTTCTTTTTAGCATTTCCATTGCAGACTGCATACTGATGATGTGAATTGGATGGATAGATGTTGACTAATCTGTAAACACTCTAATTGGCTTCTGAAATGTAGCAGAATTGTATGCCAGGGTTTTATCCACAATTAAGTCAAGTTTTACGAACTTAATTCCTCACTATTGTTTGCTGCCAAAATAAAATTATCAAAGCCTTTGCTCATTGACATGCCGCAAACAATTACAGGGCTGTTTATGAGCACTAGTTTGGAATTTTGTGATGAAACAGAGCTGAAAGAGCTGGTTTGCAACATCACACTGCATTTTGACAGCATTTTCTTTGGGAAAGTATCCTAGGTTTGAGATGCAGTTTGGAAAATGTGAAGAGGCAGAAAGCTGTGCATGTACAGAGAAATGTGTGAGGGCCCTGTGTGTGCCCCCAAAAGAGGTCACCTGCCATATCATGTGCTCCACTGACCAGCAACCTATTGATTACATTGTAAGTGTATAATTTTACTGAATTTCTCTCATTTTGAGAAGCAAGTGTGAAAGTCTAAAGTCTAAGGAAGTGAAAGATTATGAGAGGTTTCCTTGTACTTTCTCTCTGCTGTACAGAATCACAGTACACATGCAGACAGTGTCTTTCTCATACTGCTCTATATGCACCTAGTAGTGAGTTTTATTACATCCATTGCAAGATGAGCAGCAATCTTCATTCTGACATATGCTTTAAGTTTTGTAGAGGTCTGGTTTTGTTAGTTAATCTCAGTGTGTTACAACCAAATTTGCCCAACGTCCAATGAGATTTGCTTTTAAAATTAAATTTAGTGAGGCAGGCTCCTGGTCAATCTGGTCACATGTTCATAAGTGCAATTACTTAGGTATGACATTTATTTAAAAATAGTAGGTGTGCATTAATATGGCAACCAAAAGCAACTTTAGTGAAATAAGGAGGGGAAAAATTAGGCTTACAAGATTAGGCATCTGCCTCTTTCAACATCTATTCATCCCTCCTCCAGATTGCTATTGCCATTTTGCTCTATGTTCCCTTCTATTTTCTGTTTGCTTTACAAGGATGGCTAGTTTACAGGAGACAAAATCATCTACAAAGTTTATTTTGAAGAAAACAGCTAAATAATCAAAGGAATTCTATGCTGGTTTTGATTTTATTGTAAGAAAGTTAAATTGAACACATTGACTTTTATAATAATTTTTGTGTTAGAAGAAGCACTTTTTTTTCAAAGATATCAAGCTTGACAACTAGTGTTAAAGATAACACAGAAACTTTGCCATTGATACTCAATAGCCAATTGGTCTGAATAAATACACTAAATATGCTTCACATACATGTCTTACATATAGTCATTTATATTCCCAATCTTTTAATACATTTTAATTCTGTATGCATACTTATATATATATATATATTTATATGCATACTTTGAATTATTCTTTTTTTTGACAGGAGAAAAAAAATCAGAAACATTATTTAAGTGCAGTAAAGTATATTAATAACATAGACATCTTTCTTTACATTAGCCAAAAAGAAAAAAAAATCGTATGCTAATATGAGTTTAAAGAAAAGGGGAAAGCGCATATGCAATATTCACTTTTTCTGCATTATTTCTTATTACCTATAATGTCCACAGGAAATTCTTTTTACCCAGCATGCTACTTTTGCTTTCTGAAGTAATAGTTTTCTTTATCACTTGCATGAATTTAAATGTGTTGTATTTGAAAAAGTGCAATTCTATAAAAGAAAAAAAAAATTCATCACTTATTTTCAATCTGCCTAGACATTTGGCAGCATTTTGCAAGCCTTTTATAATGATTTGATGTTTTTCCATATTTTTACATTTTCTTTTTTCCCATCTATTTGTTTCTCTTGTGGTTTTTTTTTTTTTTTTTTTCTTCAGCTCCCTATTCTTAGTCTATTCTGTTCCCTGCCTGGACATTAATTTAACCCCTAACAAGTTTCTATTATGTTTTGACTTCTCTAGTTCCTTGTTAAGAGACATCTGAGTGAAGCCACTGAAAATTTTAAGTACTAAATGGCAAAGTTTCAAATCTTTCAGGAAAAATGCCCCCATACTTTCAAACAGATCAAACTTCTTACAGCAAAAATGCTTCTTAAAGTAGTTCTTACTTATCTTAGAATGCATTATAGCAACCAGAGCTGGCTAAATACTGCCCTCCCCTCCCTCTGCACCATGTCTATCATGGAGCTTTTCTGTGTAAGATAAGAGAGAGAAAGATATTTTTTCATCCTTCCAATGTCCCTTTTGTACAGATCCAGGTATTGCTCTCTGTTGGGATATAGCGGATGATGAATATAAGGCCCCAAAACAAGGAGAGACTGTCTCGAGCTTCAAGTTGAACAATGAATTGCTGCATTTTTCTCAGACCACCTATCACTAATAAAATAACCTCATCCCTAAAATTTGAGGATTACTTTATTTCAGGTTAGTGTAATGGTCCCTCTTAGAAGAATTCCAGGCTTTTTTGTTCTAGACATAACAAAAGTGGCCACTGGTTTTTCAACCTTTTTTTTTCCAATTGGCTAAAACATGATTCTTGCTAAAGCACATTTTAAATCCTTACAAAACTGCACTACATCAAAATCTCCTCTATTATTAAGCTCTGTCACCCAGTTAGCTGCCTAAAATTAGTGTAGATTTATTTGTCAGGCTAATTATCCTTGTAAGAGACTTGTTTGAATTGCAACACCTCTTTATCCCTAACCAGCCTGAAAGAGACAGCTCGATGCTAGAGAGAGGAAGTGTTCAAAGTGTGAGTTAATTATACATAGGTCCTGCTCCCTCCCACAAAGCCCGTGTCTCTGGTATTTGCTAATTTATGCAGGAACATTAAAGACTTGTATTTTTAAGCTCTGGCTGTGTCTCACTAGGTATCTGGTGCATGGGCGCTGGTGGAAGTGCAGCGATTTAGTTCAGCATCTGACCTGTCACTGTGCATGTCCAGTGCTGGCTGTTGAGCCCCTAACTCTGTTTGGATGTTTTATCCAGCTTCTGCAGTAGCATTTTGTTTTACCATAGTACTGTTCTTGGGCAGAATACAAGGATATAGAAATACTCAAGGCAATATTCATTATGGTTAGTATTGCTCTAATGGGAAATGAAGCAGCTAATAAAGATTTGCCATATATTATCTAGTGTTGCTGTTTTAATTTTGTGTTTTCTAGCAATAGACTTAATTAACCATAGAGGAAGTCTGGTTTAGGTGCTCTAGAAGTTAATTTGGTTCTGTGTACTTGTTGGTGTTATACAATGTATATATACTTGTCCACGTAAGTATGTATTGCATACTTTTAATTAATTTTTATACATACTTATGGTTATGTCTTATGATGACTAGTTCAGGCAGTACATAATAGCACTCTTTTTCCCATTTTACAGCAAATCTCAGCTTTGTAATTAATATTTGACAGTTCAAGTTATGAAAAATTTGTCTTTAAGTTTTTAAACAATATTTAGTGTGCACACTTAACAAAAACAGTTACAAGCAATGTAAATATTCATTCAATGTACCAAAAAGTAAAGGCTAGCACATATTTAAGCCAAAGATAACTGATATTTGCATAGAAGATAAACTGAGTATATTGCATAAGTGATTTGGGGGCTTGAATTCTGTGGAAGGTTAATGAAGTTGACATGGAGAAGCCCATCTTCCAGATATCACTGATCATTGCAGGGCTGCGTAAATAGCATGTGATTTTTAAAGTTAATGAAAAGAAACAGAAACTAGGAGCAAACTGGAGAAGAACAAAAGAAGATTTTGTATATTTCTGTAGTTATGTGGATTTAGAGATGATGAATGAAGTAGGAGTAGTCTGAGGGAAATGCTAACACTCAAGGGCTTCAGGAGGATATGAATGATGGTCCTAAAGGTGCCAGTTTTCAGTGTCCTGTTAGTGACTGCTACTTGATGGGGCAAACTGGAGCATGGCAGTTTATAGAGCAGCCAGCACTCTACTTTCCTCCCTGTGCTTACAAGAATGACAATGTACTTCTCCCAGTTGGCCATATTCTTACTGGTCTTCTTCCGTGCACCTTTGAACCTGATGGTATTATGCCTTCCCCACCCCCCCAACCCCACCCTGCATTTTTTCAAAAAACCCACCTCCTTGCTTTGAATTTTATGTTAACTTTATAGATACCCCCCAAAAAGATATAACTTGAAGCCAGCTTATAGTTTTCTGTCTGTTATGATTTCTTTGCTTGCTTCTCTTTCTTACTCTTTTGAAGATTTTCAACCATAACAAGGAAGCTTTACCATCCCATCCTGTAGCTCTTCCAGTCTCTTAAAGGTTAGGACCCTTGGAATGGCTTTGTCCATTTAAATAAACAAAAGAACACATGCTTGAGATATTTGTACTTTTAGCATAGCTGTTTTCAAAAGTAATAGTTAAATAAACTCTCTAAATGTGAATTCTTGTAACCATAAAATATTGTCTATATTAATAGAAAACAATTCTCTCTTGATTTTGAAATATGAGTAAAAAAATACATCAGGTGTACATTTTACTTATTGTATAAGGGAACAAACATGGATTTAAATCACTTACATTATAAGAAAGAACTCTGAATTATGTTATATCTGTGTTTGTAATTAGAAGGCAGAACAGAGGGTGGAGTCTTAGTTTAAAGCTATGTCTATTAAAGTAAAGCATGCTGCCAAGTAATTGTTCCAAATCACAAAATGTCCATTCACCATGTTTTTAGAAGAAACTGGCAGTCTGAGAGACAGCTACTTCCTGGGGAAAGTTTAACCGTGGGGAAAAAAAAAAAAGTAAATGAGGCATTTTGACAATATGCTGCTAATAAAATTCAAAATTAGGAATATTAACTATTTTTCATAAAAGAAACACAAAATTAGTAAATCAAGATTTTCTTAGATACAGACAGAACTCTTACACGGTCTGGGCAGTGAGAAAATACAAAAGATGTACATTTTCATTTTAAATACACATACTTGTGCGTGTGAGCAATGTTAATAAGTTCTAAGAACGCTTTTATAACACATATCTGTGGAAACATAGACTTTTATTTCCTTGGGACTTCAAAAGATTGCATGCAATTTCTACATTTTCTGTATATTTCTCTTGCACCTATTTCTGCATCTAAGACTGCTGGATGTTTTCCTGCTTTAGGAAGAGTTCTCAGCAAAATTTTCTCCTCATAATTTGAACTCATCATCATAGTGGCTGAAGAGAGGAGAAAGAGAAGTGTTGATGGTATTCAGATAGGTGTAGAGGGTACACTTAATTTCATCCCTATTATCAGATTATCTTTTGCAGACCGTACACAGACTGTTCACAGCTAAGTGCACTGCAGTAAGCCATTGTCAGGCACATAATCAATGAGATGTAACATGTTCAAGTGTTTTCTTCTCTTCACTCTTCAAAAGAATCAAAGAACTTTTTAATAGAAGCTTTGCTAGGGTTTTCTGGAAAGATTAATCTATTTTTGTCTATTTTTTCTAGTGTTAACAAATATATGCTCTCTGACAGACTAGTTTTTTTATTTTGTTTTTATTTTTCCTAGGAAAATAACTTGTAGATTTTTCTTGAAAAGAAACAACCAAACAAATAAAAAAAAAACACAGAAAAAGCTGTTTAAAACTACCTGACATTTAAAATCTTTTTAGGATATGTTAATGAAGTTAAAACGAACACCTTAGGTCTTTAAATTCGAAATAATAGAAGCTAGTTATGTCATATGCTTCAAAATGGCTTTTATTGGTTTTGACAGTACAATTCAGAATGTGATTGCATTCTCTTATTTCTAAATATTCTTATCTACAGTGAGCTCTGAAGATTATGGTTTCATAAATGATCATGAATGTTATCCAGGTAAAATGGCTGGTAAAAAGTGGTTATGCCCCAAAGAAAGTTTGCTCAGTCAGGGACAAGGAATACATTAGATACTGGTGTTAATATACTACAGTTCATGATTCTTGTTATTCAGCAAGACCTCAGAACCTAGAATGAAATATTCTTGTCATTTTTAATCCAGCTTGGCAGACAGCCTTTTCTTACTTGACGACATATTTTTGTTTCCTAGGACTCCTGCTTTATTCATGTGCGGAGGGGGGGATGAATAAGACAAATGGGAGAGAAAAGAATGTTTATGTTTAAACTCTGGATTGCAGCGTGTGATAGATGAGCTGTTTTCCCAGATCTGACAGACTTCCAACCAAGCTAAAAATTGTAAAACGATTGTATCTCTAGTACTTAAAAGACATTTGCCTCTGATTCTCCAAATTTAACTTAAGACACCTTTAATTCTGAATATAGATAGTTCTTTCCTAAGTGTTTATATATAGTATATCTCCTATTAGTACTTTTTTCATAGAAGTACAGCTATAAAATGATATCCCATTGCTCTCTTACAAAAATCCTAAAATACCCTTGAGAAAATCACAAAGCAGAATTGTAGAAACAATTGTAACACATCTTCAAAAGAAGATAAATTAAGATGTCTATAAATGCTTGAAACAGCAGAAGCAGCCAGATTCTTGCTAATGTGTTTAAAAATAGCAAATTAAAGCCTTTCATGGCTTTTAATATGCATTTTTCTTTCCTATTCTTGCAGTCCGACATCTGTCGGATAAAAACTCCGATTAGGAGTAGGTGTACATTTGAAATGCTAGCTTTTCCACATAGTTTATGCTTAAAATTTTCATTATTATGAAGACCTGAGAGAAGCAAATCTACTAAAAACAAGATGATGTTTAGGCTGCAGACTGTCACTAGAAATTTTGTTGTGATCTTGGACCAGATCTTAAAATAGAAGCTAAATTCCTAATACAAGATTCAGCAGAATTGCAAATTCTCAACTCTTAAACTACTATTAAAAACCTATTGATTGCTGTTCACTTAATCCTGGAAATAAACAACCCATAAGATATCTTCAAGTACGACCTAGCTTTTTTGAAGACCTAGAACTAACTCAGACTGGGGTTAGGTATCAGCAAAAAACCACTGTCCAGATATATTTAGCAAACAAAACATAAAGAAGGGGTTTTTGAGTGTACACATTGTTGCCTTGAGCTCTTAAACACAAAAGATCCTTTGTAGTCAAGCCTTTGGCCAAAAGAGAAAACCTGATTAAAACACATTTAAGTACCCTAAAGTAGATAATATATCAATTCTAAAGCACAGCTCAATAAAAGAAAATTTACAACTGGAACTGATCTTCTAGGTAAGGCAAAAGGACATACAGAAATTTTAATATTTTAGAGAGTTTTTTGAGTAGAAAATCAATACATTCTGCTTACTAATTTTCTGCTCTGCACCAAAGTAGACACAATAAGCCATTGATACTTCTTATGGCACCTGAAACAGCTGCAAGTGTTTAGTATGGAGTTTGAATTCATGAGAAAGATGAGTGAGATATTCCACCTACTCACTATACAAAGTTATTTCTTGGATAAGATCTGGCTTGTTAGTTCAAAGGGAACAAGTAAAAAGCATGTTTAAATTTCCTACAATTATCTTCTTCTGTTGCCAATATACGACTGAAATGTGGAAGTACTCTTTTCTCTCTTGAACTTAGGCATCATAGGCTAAGATACACTGAATAAGTCTCCAAACCTCTATGGCCAAGTTTCCAAGTAATAAGCACCAATTTTTTCCTACTGTGCAATGCAGATACACACAGATACATGTATTATTCCTGTAGTAAGAACTGCCTCTGAGGTCTTCTACAAATTTTCAAAGTATTAAATGCTGTGGTGGCTTGACCCTGGTGAGATGCCAGGTGCGAATCACAACTGTTCTATCACTCCCCCTCCTCACCTGGACAGGGTAGAGAAAATATAACAAAGGGCTTGTGGGTCGAGGT
>JAOBAS010000072.1:6652911-6671104 GCA_025311575.1 Elanoides forficatus | reverse complement strand
GGACGAGAGGAAATGGCCTCAAGTTGAGGCAAGGGAGATTTAGGTTGGATATTAGGAAAAATTTCTTTACTGAGAGGTTTGTCAAACATTGGAATAGGCTGCCCAGGGAAATGGTTGAGTCACCATCCCTGGAGGTATTAAAAAAGCGTGTAGACAAGGCACTTCAGGGCATAGTTTAGTGGGCATGGTTGATGGCTGGACTCAATGATCTTGCAGGTCTTTTCCAACTTAAATGATTCTATGATTCTATGATTCTATATCATTAAGTACCTTGCAAATATAAAAGGTGGAGTACTTGTCAGACCAAAGAAAAGACTTTTCAGTGCATAAACTCTTCTTTTTTTGCCATTGCATTCATGTTATCTGTTAGTATTACTACTTTATAGATGATTTTACAGACTTTAATGCTCTCCCTATCTGTCAAAAAGTACACATGGCTGGTCTAAAAAAAAAACAAACCCAACTTATTTTGGTTTCCTGAAGTGCATAAACATGAATATCTGTCCTGGTTTCAGCTGGGATAGACTTAATTGTCTTCCTAGTAGCTGGTATAGTGCTATGTTTTTGAGTTCGGCATGAGAAGAATGTTGATGACACTGATGTTTTCAGTTGTTGCTAAGTAGTGTTTAGTGTAAAGTCAAGGATTTTTCAGCTTCTTGTGTCCAGCCAACATGAAGGCTGGAGGGGCACAAGAAGTTGGGAGGGAACACAGCCAGGGCAGCTGACCCCAACTGGCCGACGGGTCATTCTGTACCATGGCATGTCATGCCTAGTATATAAACTGGGAGGAGTGGGGGCAGGGGATGTTGCCACTTGGGGACTAACTGGGCATCAATCAGCAGGTGAGGAGCAATTGCATTGTGCATCACTTGTATATTCCAATCCTTTCATTATTACTATCGTCATTTTATTAGTGTTCTCATTATCATTATTAGTTTCTTCTTTTCTGTTCTATTAAACTGTTCTTATCTCAACCCATAAGTTTTACTTCTTTTCCCAATTTTCTCCCCCATCCCCTTGGCGGGGGGGAGGAAGTGAGTGAGAAGCTGTGGTGCTTAGTTGCTGGCTGGGGTTAAACCACAACAATACCTGAGGTTCAAATTCAGATCAAACTTGTTCTGTCTCCTGCAGATGTTTTTGCACTAGCTCCCACTTACTTATATTGTCTTTTTAAAAATTAATAGCAAAGGTCCCATTTGCTTCAACACAATTATAGTTTACCCATTGAGGTTAATGGGACCACTAAATTATGCAGATATTTTTCTGACATTTGAGATTTTGAAGGATCTTTATTTGAATCCAAAGCCATAACCTTTGATTTGCAGCCTGTGAAGTCCTTTCAGCAAATTGCTTTTGAAAAAGAAGATGAAAAGGGCTTACAACTCTGAAAATGTCTGCATGAGTCTAAAACATTATATTTATTTATACTTATAGGTGTATTTGTTTTTACTCTGAATGGGTTTTTGTAGTTTGTTGCCACAAGTTCTTTGCAGGAATAAGAAATTCCTTTTCTAAAAGCTGGGTTCATAAGATGTCAGAAGCAATTGGAAGCAGTATTCCCCTCTTAAAAAAACTCCTTGAGGAATAGAGTGAAAGAAATGTTTGTAGCATCTACATCTGTTGTAGAAAAATATTGTATAGGAACATAAAAACATAGATCGATGAATAAATATTCTGGGTAGGACTGTTCTCAACCTCAACCTGACTCTAAACAATGGGGAAGGTAACACCTGGCACTCCCTGTGAGGAAATAGCTTGATATACATGACTTTCATCATCAATTACACTCATTTTCTTTACAACAAGGTACTTAAAAGGATTGCTGTTGTTACTGAGTTGCTTGACTGAGAGGAAACTGTAGTGGTTTAAACTCAGGGCTATACATCAGTAAACTGACTGTACAGAACTCTTATACTCTGTTTTTACCAGACAGCACTTGAAGTGATAGAGAGAAGTCATGAGGACAAATCATACAGTTCACGGTACAGTCTTGTACTTTCAGCTACAGGTTCAGCACTACCATCATTCATTATCCTCAGTTGTCATGGCTTAGTTTCTATTATTGCATTGTCAGGCAGATATTTGCCTTTTCTTTTTTTTTTTTTCCCTGTAGTTGTGTCAAGATTTTTATCAGACATCCAATCCCTACCAAACAAGTACTTTCAAGGCTAAAATGTCCAAGGGATGTTACTGTCACAGAACAAAGCTGTTTATCCTCCAAGTTCACAACAAAAGTAAAGTTACTCACCTTTTTGATACTCAAACACCAGTGAATTTTTGTGTTTCCCCCAGCGTGAGATCTAATAGTAAATGCAGTAAATATTAAGTAAGATTTTTTTATCTCATTTTGCCATGTTAATGAACTATTGTGGCTCCCTTTCTTCCTGTTTCTTCCCTAGGGATAGCAGAACAACAGCAATGTGAGGCAGAACAGTAAGCTTGGCTGAAATAGATGTGAAAGCACTGATTAAAAAGTAATTCTACTGTGTGCACATCCTGGAAGAACATAACATTAATTAATTAGCCTACCTAATCAATGAGAGATAAGTAATCAAGATCACTACCTTTTTCTTCCATGCCTGGACAGTGCTGTGTTATAATACAAATAAGTAACAATAATAATTAATAATAGTAAAATTTTGTCTAATTCTCCTCTCATAAACATTACTAATATTTCCATGAATAACTTTATTGCAAATTGGTGAGATTTTCTAAAAAGTCAAGAAAATCTCATCTTGTACAAACCATGTAATTCACATTGTATGATTTGCTTGGTATTTTCAGAGATAAAGAAGCTTTCCAAGCAGAGGTATTCTGCAGAAATGCATTCACTCACTGAAGTTCTAGGTCCCTCATGTTTTTTCCTTTTGAAAGTCCCAGGACACCAAACTGGCTGTATAAAGCAAATGGAAGGTTGGAGCTATTCTAAGTAACATAGTTGTGTTATAAATTTGCAGTTTCAGATTTTTATCACTTCCTTCTTCCTACCAAATAGCTGATTCAAAAATGTGACTTCTTGAACTTTGCCTGATTCCTAGGTACAAAATGCACTGAATAACTCACACATTTTTGACTGAGGGCGGAGGGCAAGTGCTTATACTACTTTGATCTTTTGACTCTCCCATACTTGATGCCTTCTATGATAGCAGGAAGGGATGCCCAAACCAGTCTTTTCTAACTTATTATACTCAGTCACAGCCCTGCCAAGGAATACACTCTCATGGCCTGAGAAATACAGAACACATCATTTTGTTCAATGCACATGCTGATTAATACAGATGTGCCTCTTCACCATTAGCCATAATCTACGGGTCTGCTACTCCCAGATTTTCTGCAAAGATGCTCTATAATTTCTGTGCCAACATCACAAAAACTTGTGTTCCTTGGCAGTGAATTACCTGACATAATTCAATCAACAGGTGACATCATTTTATGCCTGTCTGCCAATGTTTCATAGCTCAGATGTGTGTTTACCTCTGAAGGGCTTAGAAGTAAAAGACTCTTCCTCTCTCCAGCATCCTTTAAATATTAGCCTCTGTCCAAAGCTAAGAATGCCAAACTACCATTGCTAGTTTACAGATTTTTCAGGAACATGTCTGAAGGTCTAAGACTCAGGTGAACAGAAGTCTGTAGCAACATATGCAGATGTTGAAACATGATCTGTGATTTGATAATAAAAAAGAAGCACTTGTTCATGTTAATGGGAGTTTTTTGTGTAATATTTGTTAAGTAACAATTTGTTTCTGAAATATTCAGTTATTAACTATTGGGTAGTCATTATTTCTGTTGTTTGGAGACAAAAACCTAATTTATAGTGAAATTTTATTAAAGGGAAGCCACTACATAAACCAGGGAGGTTAATGTTTTTTTCTGTTCCTAGGCATGTGACTCAATATATCAAAAACCAGAAAATATTTGGGAGTGGGCAAATAAATTTTAGCACTTTTACATGGGTAGTGAGTATTGTTTCTTTCCTGTACTTCTGAATAGTGATTAATATGTGTGGTAGGGCCATGCCCTTTTTCTTACAGACTTTGGAATCCTGAACTACACTGTGGTGCCTTCACTCACTGGTTACAATTTAAGGTATAAAGTAGTCCCTTGGTCAGAAAAAATTTTCTCCTATTTTGCAGTTAGAAGCCTGATCTGGTTTAGGAGCCGCCAAAGTTTTAGAGTGTCTGGAGAGATATGTGGGTTTTGCACAAAACTGCAAAGATCAGTGTGAGAAATAGCAATGTGAAGTGCCAAAGTTTGGGAACAACTTCTTCTTGCCGAGACAATAAGCTACCTATAAGAAATTTCTTATAGCTTAGGGCAACCCCAGAACACCACCACTGTTGCACAGATAAGACTTAAAAAATTGTCCATTTTATTCTAAACATTACAGAAAGGAAAACCAGGAGAAATAAACAGTGAATTACTGCTGTGTGCGAAAAAGAGACATGCTGAATTTTGTGCCGAAGAAGATTGCTTTGCTTGAATTTTTCTTTTTTCTTCCAAGCATCACAGGGATTGCACCAGCTAGTTAAGCCTCCTCCCCTTAAGCTTACTTGATCTTTGACAACTTTTTATTTTCTTTTTCAAGAAGTAATAGGTCACCAGCTAGCACTTCCATAAATGTCACAGTTCTAGTTTTTGCAGTCATCCCAAATCTGTTTACTACTAATCTTCAAAAAAAAAAAAAAAAAAGGAAGAAAAAACCAGAGCCCTTTAATGACTATTGTCCAAATTCAAACTGATTGAAATTGAAGGAATTATTTTTTACGTTACATCAGCTAGATGTGGTCAAATAACTGCTTTTATGATGGTTTTTTGGGATCACAATTGTACAAGAAAGCCCAAAAGTATACAGAGGACTTTTTATGCTATCTTTGTATTCAAACTGTTCCTATGTGATTTTTTCTATACATATCATCTATATGCAGATTATGACAAATCTTTTGAAGAGCTACAGGTTCAGAACATTAAATCATCCTATGCCTAGATCTTCAGCAAAGCTTGTAACTATAGGAACTTCAGAGATTTGTCATGATCTAAAAGGTGATTTCAACAGATGAAACTGACAAAAAAGTTTTTTTCTTATTTCCAGAAGTGCAGCTCAGCACTTAAGAGTTAGTCAACAAGTAGAATAACGTATGATTAACAAGAAGAAATTTTAAAATGACATTTTGGTTTCTAAAAATGGTCAGACATCTGTTTTAATAGTAGAAGTTATGGGATTTTTTTTTTGTATATAAATGGAAAGAACATTATTTTGGTTAGTGAACTCTGTTTCTTGAAATATTATCAACTTAAATTTTTTGTTATAAAATGTGCCTTGTCTGTGAAATCTTTCAAATTACAACTGTTATTCTTTCAAATGTGAAAGCTCCTAGTATCAAAGAGTTCTAAGATTTCTCTTGTCAAGTCTCTGGTCCTGATGTATAGGCAGAACATGTATTTTCATACTAGAAAAAAAAACAAACAGTTTTTACCCGTACGGGTCATGTGAGAGCTGGTCTTCACATTGCTCCCACAAAATCTGTGAAACATAAATTAAAGATGTATGAACACTATGCAATTTCAAATTTGTGGAAAAAATTCCACAGGCTTGGTCATAAAGATGAGAAAGATAGATAGTCTAGTTTACATATATATTATCACATCACTGAAGGATCTATTAAATCTTTATTTTTTTTCTGTTCTTTTATTCCTTCTTCATTTTTTCTGGGACAAGCACATTTGTTTAGGTTGCCTTTTCTGGTTCCCTGTTTAACTTCAGCTTAACTTTGCATTTCTAAAGTGATCTTCGCTGTGATATGTCAAAATCTGGGTCATCACGGTAACTGCAGGAGTCTATGCAAATTCCTGCCCCTCTACTTGAGGCAAACTGGGAGTCCTGATCCAGATAAGCAGCCAATGTAAATCAAGCTCAGACCAGGCTTTAATTGAGAAGCCAGGAAGTGTTACACTTAGTAATAAATAACAGCTGTTCTTACTCATACTGTGGTGCAACCTGGGCGTTTGGTAGAGTCTTTGTGGAGTATGAAAGTCACCTTACAAGCCTTCATTTTACTTTTAGAAATCAACCCTGTATCCTACTGTGGTGTAGACACCTACAAATATATAAATCCTTGCAGATGTGTCTTTTAGCCTTTATGGTCACCCTCAAGTTATGCAAGACAAACTTGTCTTTATTAGGTCTAAATTTACAGTTCTTTCTAAGCTAACTGTGCCCAAGACCTAACAACCAAGGTGAGAACATCTACAAGGGCTGTGTCAATTCAGTCCCAATTTTTCCCCAATCTCAGTGAATTCACTGACAGCCAAAGTTGCTCAAAACCACTACATAAGATAGTGACAAATAAAGCAAATTATTAATTATGTCAAAGTGTTTGCCTTGTCCTATAAAAGAACTGCACTGGTTGTATGAAAATCAAGATCCAAACTTCTCACTATCCTTCAGATGCCCACCAGACTTTCACTCTCCTCAGCTATATGTTTTACATAGTGTCACTACGTAGAAACTACTTGATCCCATCAGTGCAACTGCTGGTTATCCCTCTCCTTCATTCTTTCATTGCCAGGTGTCTGGTCTTCTTGAATACTAACTGCATCATCCATTCTGCTGGGAAAGGACATTATATGCAAGATTTGTTGCTTTCTTTCAAATTCAGTCTCCTGCTTCTGGCTGCATTGACAGAGCATGTTATCCATGTGGTACTTCAGATCGCTGTTAGCTTGCATATCAAGAGACAGATAGACATAATGAAACCCTGCAACTTATTTGAAGTTTGCTATTAATACCTGTGGATCAGGATTTCACCTCCTGAGAGAAAAAGTCCTTTTGTGTGGTAGGATACACAATAGCTAAATTGAAAGTTAGATTTTGAATTTATGTTCTGTGCTTATACTCCAAGATTTGATGGATTTTTATATTTTAAAATAAAGTCTTATAAAGAAATGATATTGAAACACAAAAATACATATTTCAAAAAAAATACCAGAAGAGCCATTTAAAGTGCATAAAATCTTGTGCCTCTTTCTGAAATTACTTTTTTTATATATATATTTTCTCACAATAGTAACACTATGTATTTGCTAGAGCAGACATGGTGTACATAGTTTAAGTCAGAATTTATTTCTGTAAATTAAACTCAAAATTTGGTAGTTTTATGTGTCTCTGCATCTGTCTTGAAAATTATATAAAGCCATTCTTAGTCTCCAATAATGAGAAAAAATGGTTCTGTTTTGTAGACTGCTTAATCACACAGTATCTGAATGTGTATTGGATGGCAGATAACAGGTAATATTTAGCAATGCTTTAGTTCTTTACGGAAGGTAGAGCTGAATGCTATGATATCCTACGATATGATAGGAAGCTCACAGGAAGCTCACATAAAAGGGTAACACTGCAGAAACATTGCAAATGTGTAGCTTTAATGTGTTATAATAAGTATACTCCCCTTTCTATTACTAGGAGCATAAGAATGTAAGATCACGCCCTGCAACCCAAAACTTTTGGCTGAGTGAACTGTTTCTGAATTACATGTAATACAGAAAAAATCAGATTTAGCAAATAGTTGCAATTTGAATATTCAATACATTAACATCACAACCTGTGAAGGGTATAATGCCAGGAGATAGGCTCAAGATCTGGATGCCACAGTGCTGTGAAAAAAGAAGATGAAGAAAGTGGAGAAGAATTGTTTATTCATGCATGAAGGGGTTATAGTAACTCAGACTTCTGACATGTTCTATTTTCAGGGCCAGTTTCTAATCCCAAAAGAACTGCAAAACTGCAAGCTGAAGAAAACCTGCTACTCAGCTTGTGTGCATAAGGAGATTTTAATTTTTCATGGAGTTACAGGAATAGCAGATACATCTAAAATTAAGAAACTGTCGCTTGGACTCTTTCTAAGACACACTTCTTGTAACTACTGCTACGTATGTAGAGGTTCTGCAGATTCCTGGAGTTTATTTGCCTAGTCTTAAAATCACTGTTAGTAGCTAACTTAACTGAACAAAATGCATTCTTACTAATTTTCCCTGCTATCCCCCCAATCTGTTTAACATCTTAGCAGAATTAATGTCATGTGTTTATCCAGCAACTAGAATCTGTATGGCTATTGACTTAACAGTATCTTCTATGAAAGACATTGGTGCAATAGTAAATACTTACTAACGCAAATATTAAAGTATATTTATAGTAGTCACTGTAAAATTTAATTAGCAGCCAAGTTAGGCTTTTATTGAGCAAAATGTCATGATGCATATCGTGAATGAGAAGTCCTATCTGAAACACCTGAACTGTTACAATACGAAGCCAAATGTTAAAATTCACCGGGAGGAGAAGGCTGTAATCCTAACAGGGTGGTTTACGGCAGCCCCATGGTAGGCAGATGTCACTGATGAAACAAACTAATTGGGGCTATGACCACAGCTCCCTGCCCTCTCAGCCACTAGCCAGGGACCTTCAAAGAGGAATTAAGGTAGGAAAGTGATGGCTATGCCCATTTACTTTTCTCTTTTAGCTATATGTAGGGATACTTGGAAATTAACTCCTTTGCTGCCAGTCACACCTGTGTTGCAACTGGCTCTCTGAGGTGTCTTTTAAAATATATTTAATGTGCAAGTGATGATGTACAAATGTAACCCAAATGTGTAACCTGAAAACTGAAAAGTAAGGGGGGGTGAAAATATATTCTGTTGATAGATAAGACAGAGAGGACACAGACATTTACAGAATTTTGAAACTATTAGGCTTAGGATCTGCAATGATCTTTTTGGATGATCCCGCACAAATGCATCTTTCCATCTCTTTTGTAGATCTAGAGTATCGTTGCACCAGTGATTTATATAACTATTTAGTGGGAGGGAGAAAAAAAGCACATTGGCTATCTGTTAAAAGTATTCTGAGAAACAAAAAAACCCAAACCCCAAACCACAAAGATTTTCATTCTTCCACTTTTGTTGTTGTTTTCACTGAAAACTTGCAGAGCTCTATTGAGTTAATATCATTTCATCGGTCTAATTTAAAAATGGAAGCCATTCCTCAGTCTAGATTTAGTTGCCTGCCTCAGTTATTTATTTTGAGGTGATGAGAAAAGAAGGCTGTTGCTGCCCTTGTGGCCAGGAGTAACAGCTGGTATTTTCTCCTCTTGAAAGGATTGCCAAGGACAGAAATACATGGAGCACTAGTGGCGCAAAAGACTCAGAAATCTGTCTGAGCAGCTGTCACTGCGATGAACATAGTGCAAATATGCAAAATGTTACTTTGGGTTGCCAAAATCTTCCATGGTTTTGGCACGTCTTAGCTGTAAAACTGGATGTTCTGTGGATGGTGACAGCAACAGCAATGTCAGGCACCTCTTTGCAGTAAATAGGAAGACTCAAGGTCTTTTATTGCATGTTTACTAGAGATGCTGCCAATGGGGTGGCAGAGGCAAGACAGACATCAGTATGCTTCCGTGACTTCATGTATGGATTGTTCTTTAATTTAATTTAGTTTCACAGTCAATCAAATATGAAGCAATCAGTTAGCATTTTTCACAGTAGGGTGGCAAGAAAGAGATGTGCTAAGGAGCAAGTCTTCAGCTCCAGAAAGAGACAAAGAACACAGAACAGAGGTTTAGGAAAAGAGGAGGGGAAAGGCAAGAAAATCTGGGGTTTGCACAGTTGTTGTGTGTTTCTATATAAAATAAGTTAATATTTGGAAATGTGCCACTCTACAAACAAGGATTCTTTTTTCTTTCAATTTCATGTGTGTGCAGCTTTCATAGAGGAAATTCCTTGCAAAATCACTATACCTGAAGTTTTGCTATTATCCTTAATGGGATAATATTCCCTTATGTGCATTGCAGGCAACTCATTCAATCTGGATAATCCATTTTAGAGCGGGAAGGTATTGCTTCTGCCTTGTCCTCTACCCCGACATGCTGAAATGGAAGGGACAATCTCATGTGATTGTTTCATAACAGTCTGCTTCATCTTGTTGGGACTAGAGCAATCATTTCAAGGTCCTGGTAATAGAGTAGCTAATGCATGGCCCAGATGGACTTCTCTGCTACAGGACATGAGCTAAATATCAATTATTTTTTATTTTTGAAGTCCATGTCATTAGTCACCAACTAATATTTGAACTCCATTGACAGGTGGTCTATGTGGGAAAGAACATTTTCCTCTTTGACTGCTATGTATCAGGTTTACTCAAAGGCATACAAAAGGAAGAGAAACTTCTAGGACACACATACATAAAATGCAGTTGTTGGACAAAATACAATTTGTTATTATTAGGCACCTAAGGACAATGGGACACAAACCAAAATATAAAGCACATCCATTAAAATAAGAATCCAGAAGAAAAACAAATGCTAAAGAGTTTGCTTTGGTTTTTGTTTGAATATAACTAATTAAAAATAAGAAGGTAAAGAGGCACTAGATTCTAGCAAATAATTATATAAAATTATATTCTTTACTCCATATTGTTCTGGAGACAGGAAAGAACAACACCACCACCAACAAAAAGTGAGATATACACTGCAGGAATATCAAGAAGGAATAATAAAGCGAACTTGATGTTGTGAAAGAAACTCCCTAATGTTCCAAGACTGGCACCATTGTCTGGGAAATATACAGCAACAGTAAAAACAAATAAACAAAATGTAATGATGCGTAAGGAACAGGGTGGAGAAAACAGCAGAAAATATAATGTCACAAGATGAATCAGTGACTTTCCCTCATCTGGAATATCATCTGGATACATCAGAATAGAGTAAGCTGTCCAGATGAAGATGACTAGAATGACTTAATACACAAAAACTCTTTTCTGAAGAGAGATTGAAAAGATATGGCTGGTTTATTTTAAAGAGAACATAAAGAGAGATACAATAAAAGTATATTCCAGTAATTTGCATAAGAACTACAGTACAGAGGATCAAACAGCATCATATCAGTTGTCATCACTGTTCCAATTTTCCATTTCATGGAAAAAGCATCACCAAAACCAGATATAATACAGAGGTCATATTCTTTATATCTCAAAAGAAAACTTACCATAAAGACAAATAATTTGCTGATGCTTTAGCAGGAAGATACTTTTACATAGGGAAGTGTAAAGATGGTTTTATGTTTATATGGCACAAAGCTTAGAGATGGAAACCACCCCAAAATAATTGTCACAATTGCAAAACCACACACTCATACCACCAGATGCAAGAATAAGCGCCAATGTGCCAGTGAGGATGAGGTAAAAACTGATGAATAATAAACAAGTCATATGACCATTGGTTTTGATTTTGCAATGAATTTTGCTGTAATCATGGGCAAGTGAGCTACTACAATGTTTTTAAAGCTGTTCTGATTTTTAATGTTGTTCTTAAAGTACAAAAATTTAGAAGCTGTTTTTGTAAACTGTTTGTGCTACTGTTTCTTTATCATTTAAATGGAGATATAAATCTTTCCAGCAAGACTGTTTAGGAGGCTTACAGTATTTGCAAAATGTTCTATGAAACTTGAACAGAAGTGGTGTGCAAAATTAAAAAGTGTTGTTATCTTAACAGGATTTTTGTAAACACACATAGAAAAGCTATACACTTTCATCTGGTTTCTAAAACTTTAGCAGATTTGGCTTGTTGTCCCAAGAAATCTGCCTGAAATATTCTGCGTTCACAGACTTTCAATAAAATGAGCAATATATAACCCCACAGAGATCTTCCATCTCTCTCAATAATGCACATACAATGCATTAGTGAAATGAGAATTAAGCTCTTCTCACAGCCAGACTCTACTTCTTGTTCTCTACTTCCCATTTTTGAGACACATTTTCAGTTTACATCTCATTACAAATGTTACAACAAATTGCTGTGCTGAAAACCAAGAACAATCATTAAAAACAAATTTGTCCTCAAAAGAGAATGGTCCGTATTACCTATTTTGAGGACATAATTTGTTTTTAATGTGCACTTTAAAGAGTGAGAGTTGTTTTGTTTTTGTATGTATAAGTGTATGACTTTTTTTCACATTGGTAATGATGTTACCAGATTTCAATTAAAATTTAATTTTCAAGTCCTTGGTATAATGAGTCTTGCATAAATTTAAGCTCTCTTTATGTAAACCAGACTACCATAAAGAAATAAAGTGTTTGCCTTTAACCACTTATAAAGGATAACTTCCAGGCCATTGGCCTACCTGAAATTAAGTCTTTAAATTTCTCAAGTACTGCTTAATGTACTACATATTCTTCTTCCCCTTCCCTGCTTCTTTTCTCAGCATATTTTAATTTTTACATGCTGTTATGTTTTCCATTAGACAAAATCTACCCCTCTTTTTCCATTTCTAGAATAGAAAAAATATGGTTGACTGCAATACCTGATGGCTGTTAACTACTCCGAAGAAGGTCTTCTATACCTATAAATTGGAAAAATGACTAAGAAGAATTAGGAATTTGGAGATTTTTCCCCTAGCCTCCAGAAAATAAGAACAGTAATAATCTTCTGGGCATGGCAAAGGATACTCCAAGTGGCAAAATGTCAGGTTGTGAATAAGGACAGAGATATATCTTAAGAGGATAATGAAATATGGAGGGAGTGAGGAAAGTGCTCTCATTGGAAAAAACAATTATGGTTATTTTAAGTGTGATGTCCAATAAGTACATTATACACACAAGTAATCAGGGACCTGCATTCTCAGACCACATGCTAGAAGAATGTGTTGCTAAGACATCTTGTAGAAGCATCTCATAGTCATACACCTGAAAAAAGGTTTAATATTTTGAGTTTTAATAAACACATTTGATGAACAGGTATGATGAATACAGCCTCTAAGCAATACATGACCATTTGTCTTTCTGAGAAAAGGCCTATTGGGTGTCATTTTTAAAACATGCTCAGAAATTCCTTTGACCTACAAAAATGCAGGAATTCACCAGACAATGTAAAAAAGCTTGTCTGTCCATAATTTTTATGACCTTAAAATCAGTTTCATTCATTTTTAGAGCTTTGTTACTGTTCTGAAATGAAGTAAATCATACTCCAGCCAACACAAATTTTACATGGAAACTAAACCTGAATGTCATATGTAAGGCCAAGAAAGAAAGAAAAGACAGCTAATTAGTAAACACAAGGAAAACATGGTAAAATATACAAGACAGAAGAATCTGACTTAAGAAACTCAAATGAGATCAAAAGCTTTACAACGGAAATGTTGACTGAGGAT
Source organism: Elanoides forficatus (assembly GCA_025311575.1). Classification (NCBI taxonomy): domain Eukaryota; kingdom Metazoa; phylum Chordata; class Aves; order Accipitriformes; family Accipitridae; genus Elanoides; species Elanoides forficatus. The sequence continues at coordinate 6,657,910 of JAOBAS010000072.1, read as the reverse complement.
ATAAGGCAAATGAAAACAAATGTTCTGTAGAGTTCATGGCAGAAACTACAGAATTTCTATCCTATGCCAAAGCAAAGTAAGAAATACTTAAGCAGCAGTAAGTTGGAAAAATATTGTTCAAAGAAAGGAAAAACACTGGATGAGAAATTTTCTCATTACCTGTTTATTAAAAGTGAACAGAATATGATAAAATGTGGGAGACGATTTTATTTCTTTTTTGCTTTTATTCTTTTACATTGCTCTTACTACACAACTGAAAGAGAACACCTTTGAATATGTATCAGGAAAAAGGGAGGAGAGGAAGCCCTTGTAAACCCTACTAACATTAATTATTCAACACATGGTCATATTTATTGCAATAATTATCTCCTGTGCTTACAGGCCATGTATGTCTTACGCCTTGATATTATTTCTGGAACCTAAAAATCAGAAATATCTTGTCTGGCTTTTTGCCTTTTTGAACAAGATTATGCAATTTCCCACAATTACTAAAATAGGTGATGAACGCACTCTTTACTTAAATATGCTAAATAGATGGAATTATCATAAAGGCATTAACTTTGTCTTTTAGAAATATAAAAAGCTGTTGAAAAAGTAATGTTTTAGTGAGCTACTTGATATTCAGGCTCTTGGTGTAGTCAATTTAACTAGAATATTTTACTTCGTTGGCAAAATCTGGAATATTACCACCTTAGCATTCTTCCTACTTTCTGTAAGATGATTACAGGTCATAGTTTTATTTGCACTGATGGTGGTTTGAATTCTAATATTTTTCTATTTGGCAGAAAAAGGTGATTATGGAATAGGCTAGAGATATAGAAATTTGAACTCAATTTCTCTTTTGTCTTTCCTGGTAAATAGCATAGGTATTTATTGAATGAGTGATTTATTTTTTATTCCACACACATCTTTGTTTTATATCTTCCTGACAAAAATGTGGTGTTTCATACAATCGAAAGTGAAGAGCTATGACATGACTGTCATATCATTTACTAAGAAGAGATGGGAGATAAGTTCATTAAATCATGAGCAGTTATTGCTGAATGTTTGGAGGGATGAAACAGTCTTCTTCTTCTTCTTCTTCTTCTTCTTCTTCTTCTTCTTCTTCTTGTTCTATTTTTTTCCCCCAATATATTTCCCCATTCATATGACATTGAAAGTCTTCATTTACATGAAAGTCTAACCATACATCTATAAGGTGAACCCACCTTATCCCATGCAAAAGAGAGTGAAAGCATCTGACCATTAACTTAACTTAAGTTTCCCTGCAATCAATTACTTTCCATTCTTATTCTCACATTTTTTTCAGGAACACTTTGGAAGGAAGCTAAAGTGCACTAATTAAAGTTTGCCATTCCAGGGAAAGTCTAAGGAAAATGGAATACCTACTTTGAGATGTGTCCTTATTAAAAAGGCACGCATTTATATTGTTATAAACATGCTCTAACACTGGGCAGTGTCTCATTGTTAGATGGCTGAAAGCAACTGGAAACTTGTCATTAAGTGCTGGTCCTTTCCCGCTTGGGCAGCAGCACAAAGGTATTGGTCTATCAGATCCTTTACATAGAGTCCACCAAAATGTTTCTCACAGTTAAGCAACAGCTTTTTGGGGAGGTTCTTATCTAACAATACACAGCAGAAAAAATGTAGGTGAGTAGTTGACAGCCAGTTAGGTTGTGTACTTTGTGCCGTTTTAAATCCTCAGCAAAGGGCATAAAGGCCACACCATCTCAGCAGCTGAAAAGCCTCAAGGTACTACCTCCTGCCCACAACTCCTTTCAGCTCTTCGCCATGGTAAAGAGGAAGAATTTATTGCAATATTTTCCTGATTGACTGAACATGATTAAAGCATAGTCACTTGAATTTTTTTAAAAATATGGTTTTTAAGTATTTAAATGCTCAACCCTGATACCAGCCAAAACTACCAAAAGCAATACAGAGAGGCAGTTCTCTATGAGCAGTGTTTGTATGAAAGCACAATTAACCCTTAATGATTCCATTGTTTGCCTTCATCAGCTCTAGTGAGTCTGGAAAGAAGGATGTAACATTTTTCACTACACAAATCTCCCTTTACAGGTACTAACTAAACTCAGCGTCTTGTACCATTTATTTTAATAATATTTCTTTTTAAATGAAAAATTTAAAGTTAAATTGAAAAACAATCAATAAAGCCACTTCTTTTTTTTTTATGAGCTTTTTCCTGGAACAGAAGAAACATTCTAAAATGCACAGATTTGTAGGTTTGTTACTTTAAAGGAATACCAAATAGTTAAAGAAAAGTTGATGAAATGTGCTCGAAAGTAATAAACTTTGCAAAGATGTTACAGCAGGTGTACTACCGATAAGCTACAGCTTAAAGTCTTAAAAGGTCATTTGCAATTCATACAGAAACCTATATCTGTGCTGCATGTACTTTAAAAGGTTGTGTGCAACAGAGCAGAAAAATAAATTATTTTAATCTGCTAAATATTGTTCTGATACAACCTTCTGAGACAAAAATGTTAATTTAGAACCTGCGGCATTCAGGACGTTCTGTTCTTGCAATTATTTGCCTATTTTACATGGTCATGTGACAGTCTATTTAAAATACAAATTATCATCAACAATAGTCTTTTATGGTAGAGGAAAGTCCTATAGAAAAAACAGGTAATTTGAATTTCTAATGAAAATGTCTGCAGAGATACGTTCTACTATTCTGTTGAAAAGGAGTGTACTTTAAGCAAACTAATATACTCCTCTTTTTCAGAAAGCCAGTGGATACAAGAGTCATAAACGTCTAGATAATAATGTGGGAAAATTATTTGGACACCCTAAACTAGAGTTGTTGCAGAGTTAGAGAGAGAGACAGAAATAGAGCTTGAAGTCATGCAAGAGCTGGTCCCATTCCCAGCATGAAACCATCCAGCTTCCAAACCGTGGTTATTGATGCAGTGGTATCTGAGTTGTAAGATGCCATTCTGGCAGCTGATAATAGCAGAATGGAAAACAGACTCCTTTCGCCATAAATCCTCCCTTTACTGGTATGTGAGACTAGCAGTGGTAGAAAGATTTTGTGCTGGCTCTCCATGCCATAATTTGCCATTAAGAAATGCAATCTTAAGTAGACAGCTAGGCTTTGTTCAGCTGCTTTAGCAGTGGTAGAAATTTCCTGTTAGAACATGCAAACTACTAAAATGTTGCCTAAATTAAAAAAAAAAAAAAAAAATCTGAGTCATACACTAGCAAGTTTTAAAGAATGAGAATTTGCAACCTTTGCAAAAATGCATGTCGTTGCTTTTAATATGATAGTGTGGTTTCATTACTTTTTAATTGAATTATACTTAACTAATACTTGACAACTAAGACTCCTTATTTTATAGGAAGCCATTTCACAATGCAAGAAGTCTTAAGTGATCAACTAATTGAAGGAGCTTTCTGAATGTCAAGCATTATGTAAATGAAACTCCTAGCCTATTTAACCTGCTCTTCTAATGTAATTTTGTGAACTGTGTCCAAAAAGTATAGTAAAGTACACTGAGTAACTGCGGTAATACAAAGAGTAAGATTTCTGCAATGAGCATTCTTTTGTTCTTTCTTCTACCTTCAGTGTTTGTTACATTATCCTTGAAAGTAATTTAAAAAATCAGTGTTCTACACCAGTTGGAAAATTGTATTTACAATTTTAATTTATTCAGTGGAATTTCTTTTCATACAAAGGAAACTATCTTATAAAACTTACAAAAGTGTGAATCTGATCATGTTGCTATTTCAGTAGCATTAAAATTTCCACTTGGACCCCTAGCAATCTGGACCACTAAGGATTGTGTCATGTCTTTCTGTCCTTTTTCACAGGTCTGCATTTCAGCTAAGAGCTCTCCATACTTTGTTCATAAATATATATTGTACCACATGGACTGAGAGTAGACGAGTGTCCAAGGAAGAGTCAGGTACTCCAGAATCCTTTCTGGCAGATGCCTTTAACTTGATTTTAAGAATTTCCATTAGCAGTGGTTTTATGGCACCCCTCTGACAACTCATTTCAGTGTTGTACTAGACTTTCAGTCACAACGTTCTTCTCTTAGTGACTTTGGCTGTAATTTACCTCCTTTTTTACTTGTTTCATCCCTGGTGAAAAAGGGGAAGAGTCTGAAAGCCATTACCCCATTTATCTTCAGTCTTCAGCAGGAAAAAAATACTAATTCTTTGTGATGGGTTGACCCTGGCTGGACACCAGGTGCCCACCAAAGCCATTCTATCACTCCCCCCTCCTCAGCTGGACAGGGGAGAGAAAATATAACAAAGGGCTTGTGGGTCAAGATAAGGACAGGAGAGATCACTAACAGGTTACCATCACAGGCAAAACAGACTCAACTTGAGGAAAATTAACTTGATCTATTACAAATCAACCAGAGTAGGGTAATGAGAATTAAAAGCAGATCTCAGAACACTTTCCCTCCACCCCTCCCTTCTTCCCAGGCACAACTTCAACTTCACTCCTGGGTTCTCTACCTACCCCCGCCCCCAGCAGCACAGGGGGATGAGGAATGGGGTTTAGGGTCAGTTCATCACATGTTGTCTCTGCCGCTTCATCCTCCTCAGGGAAAGGACTCCTCACACTCTTCCCCTGCTCCAGTGTGGGGTTCCTCCCATGGGAGACAGTCCTCCATGAACTTCTCCAACGTGGGTCCTTCCCACAGGCTGCAGTTCTTCAGAAACTGCTCCAGCATGGGTGCCTTCCACGGGCTGCAGTCCTTCAGGAGCACACTGCTCCAGCGTGGGTCCCCCACGGGGTCACAAGTCCTGACAGGAAACCTGCTCCAGCCTGGGCTCCTCTCTCCACAGATCCACAGGTCCTGCCAGGAGCCTGCTCCAGCACGGGCTTCCCACGGGGTCACAGCCTCCTTTGGGCATCCCTCTGCTCCAGCGTGGGGTCCTCCATCAGCTGCAGGTGGAGATCTGCTCCCCCGTGGACCTCCCTGGGCTGCAGGGGCACAGCCTGCCTCACCAGGGTCTTCACCAC
>JAOBAS010000072.1:6639922-6652811 GCA_025311575.1 Elanoides forficatus | reverse complement strand
CCCCAAACCTTGCCACACATAGCCAATACATTCTTGCAGCTGTGTTTTTCAGGTCTCTTTTGTTGCTCTCTTCTACACCTCCTGTAGCTGATCCCCAAGTGGACCTTCCTTCATTTGATCACTGTGAGACAGATACAGAGCAGTGTGAAACCTCACAGCTTCAGCACCAGTGGATATTGGCAAGTTCAGGCAAGTGAGTCCCAAACAGGCATTGCCTCCTTAGAAACAAAGACATCTAATATTCTGTATATCCTGTGTTGGGGAATTTATATGCTCAAATACAATGCATTAGACAGAGTCCTACCACCATAAGCCAATCTGTAAGATGTGGCATTAGACAAGTCCTTATATACACTTGCATCAGCACTAGTCACATCAGCATTGACATCAAGCACATCAGCCTGATGTTGGGTTCATCCCCCAGCACTCTTTCTGCTGACAAAAGGTGGTCCCTGGGTATTCACATGGCATGGTTGATTGCTACAAGAAAACACAATGGCATTACTTATCTCACCAGAAAACTCACTCTCATTCAGGGAGCTGTTCGTTCCTGGCATCCCTGCTTCCAGCCAGTTTAACCCCTTCTGCAGTCAGACCTTCTTGCCATCCATACCAGATCACTCTTGGTCATGAATTACCACTGCTGAGTGGTTACAGTTTGAGTTTTCCCTCCACCAGGCAAAGAACAACTCCAAATCCACAGTGTTATGGAGGAGCCTTTCGTGAAAAGTAAAATGAAAATATTGCAGAATGTCTACCATTTAACAATAAAGTAACAAACTCATTCTTTTTTTCATGTCTGTTTTTCAGCTGCATGTTTAATCCAATTATTCATGTTCGCAAGTATACATTCATAAAGTGTGTCCTTGAGAAGTAGTTTATTAATATTATAATCACAGGTTAATTACATTACATAAGATTTCCTTTCTAAGTGGGGCCTTAATATTAAGAACCTAGGTCTTTCTTTTTAAAGGTACTTACATGAATGGTCTGGTTTTTTCTAAAATGTTAAGTATTTGGTTGTTTCCAGCAGTTCAGGAAAGAATTTAAGAGTTTAAATGCTCATTTATTTAAAAAAAAAAAAAAAAGCCTGCTGTGGCTGTAAAAGCAGTAAATGCCTGATTATTCAGCTATAAAAGGCAGCTACAGCTCCCATTGCCTTTAACTAGAGTGGAATATTTTCTGCACCTTAGGAAGTCAGATTCTAATGTATGTCCAGGACATTTTACGTCATGAAATCAGTAGGCAGCTGTAGGATATCAGCATCTGAAATCCAGCTTTCTCTATACAGTCTAAGCTTTCTCTGTCTGGTTGACTCAAGCTTTGATTTACATGACTAAATGTGGCAATATTAATCATTTTATTGCCCTTTTTACCTAATTGTCTACAAAGATCAATACCTTCTCCCACCCCTTACATCTCCCAGGTTTTGGCCACTTTTCTCAGGAATTCTTTTCTCTGAATGCCTCTGTTCACCTCTGAGCATGTGTGTAAGGGAAAACCTGAAGATTTGTAATCATGTGTCTCCAACATAGCCATCTGTTTAGTCTCAGCAAGGACAACATGCTAAAAGTTGAATCATAAAGGAGCTGAACCTTAAATTGTACACATACACAAAATTAATGTAAACACAATATACTTATTACCAACACATAATCAGCAGTCACGAAAGGGTTTTTTTTACACAAGTAACATGTAGGTCTAAAATTTGTCCTTCTCCTTGTTCCTGTGTCAGTGTGATACAAAACAATAATGAGATTACTTCTCCCTCTGTAAACATTTAAGGGAATAAATTTGCTTTTACAAATGTTCTAAATTTCTTTGGCTCCAGAATATTCAGCATCAAATGTTGAAGATAACTTTAAAATTGAATTTCCAGTTTACAATGAAATATAAAAAGATTTGTGGACTTGGAACAGAGACAATACAGTCCTTAACTGTAAAAGGATAAGCTATCCAGTAAGGTAACATTTTCTGGTAGGTTTCTTTCACATGAATTTCTGGAGAAAGAAAATCCTGAAACCACCACAAAACTCTGCTCCATAGGAGGTGACTCCTTACCCAGATTCTTAGAGATGTGAGTGGGAAATATTTGGGAAGAGAGTAACATGCTACTTCTGCCAAGTGGAGAGTAAGATTTATGCTGTCCCATTGAAGCACAGAAATTTCTTTTAAATGATGATAATGTCTTGAAGAACAAAACCCAGTAGTATGTAAAGCTATTCTCATAAAATATTCTTCCTACATTTTCACTGCCATGAAGTCATATTTTAGTGCTGAAAATGTGTTAAAACTAGCCCTGAAATGAAAACATATTGAGAGGTATACACATATTAACAGGAACTGAAAGTTTTCCTGTCTAAATGAAAAATATTGAAAGCTGAAACCACATGGTTTATGATGGAAAGCGTTGCACCATATTAAACACCAAAAAACTACTGCTTCAGCATCATGAACTTTGGTCATTTATTTATTACAGACTGAACTGGAATAATCTAATACTTGTTAATATTAAAATTTGGTGAAAAGTTACTTCATTTGTCAAGGTTACCTCTCCTAAAATCTGTTTCTCACTCCAGTGTTTGTAGCAACCCATCCAGCAGACTTGTTTGAACTATTAAACAATAAGACTTCACAGTAAAAATTAAACTGTCTAATGTGCTAGCACTCAGCACTTCAGGAAGCAGTTTGTATGTTAATATTTTGGAATTGTCATATCTTTCAGCTGCACTGAGAAGAATGAACTGCAATCTCATGCTGGATTTCAGAGTATCCATTAGACACTCATTAGTTATTACACCATTTTCTTTTAGCAGCAGTCTGGTGTGTGACCATCCAGTTCTTCAAATACTAAAGATCAATAGTAATACAAGAAATTTTTAATCTCTTTTTTTTTGTATGTGAGACTTTGACCTATGGATAACAATCAATTGTTTCTTTAAATGGGTTAAAAATGTGATATACATCAAGATGAATTGATTTAAATTAGTAACTCAAAGTATTCTGGTACACTGCTGTACGAAAGGAACTGGATTTATAAGTGAGCTAAGGACAGACAGGGTCTGACATTCAGAACCAATAAAGCTGATGGCAGGCGTGCCTTAGGCAGAAAAAAGTTCCACTTCCAAGGGAAGTCCTCTGTCTGAAAAGATTAAGCAGAAGAGGAGGGATGCAATAATAGAAACTAGCTATGTTTAAAATTTCAGTTTATCAGTACTTTATAATTCTCTTTTTTTTTTTTTTTTTTTTTCCCAAGGGGGTGGCAGAGACAGGGGAATAAAGGGAACTAGTCTTTTACTCATCTATATTTTGTTTTTAACTTCTGCTGTTTTTTTGTAGTAGCTTGCTATTGAATGAGAGTTGAAAGTAATTTCCTCCTAACCATATTGATGTTTTCTGGCTGACAAGAACATACTTAAAGGAGATATCAAAATAACTTAGGTGGCACAAATTTGAGTAGTAATTTCTGTGGGTCATTAGTGGATTAATATATAATCCACTGAGCACTGTGTGTAATTGTTCCTATTTGTAAAAAATTATGCCTTAGACTATGTGGTCTACATATTATTTAAACTATATGCAGGTATTTGTAGTAGCTGTGTATGCAGATGACTATTTCCAAACAATGGCTGAAAAAGAATTATGAATAATTATTTACTCATGCTTCATCTACTCCCCCAAATTTCCCAACAATACGGTGTCTATTTTGTGACAAACAGCTCAGTTCCTTTTATTTCTGATCCTGACTCATTTGACATTAGTAGTGCAGAACAGGAATAACAGTCTAATGATACAAACCCCACTGATTTCCCTGTGAACCTGCAGTTAAACACAGCATCTGATTCAGATTATTAGTAGTTATTAAGATTTAGTGATCTTAAAGTGATTCTAAGGAATACACTCATTTTAGTCTAAAAGGAATAAGAACGAAAGAGAGTGCTCTGGTTTGACAATATGAAGTTGATAAGGAATAAAAAAATCCTGGACAAGGCTGCTTTCACACTACCATTACTGGTTGCCATAACTATCAAAAGGGAGTACGTCATAACCACGAAGACGAAGGAAGAACTGCTAACCAAAATAAAACTGTTGGGACTCTCTTTCCACAAGATAAAGATGAATCTGAAGAAAAAAGAAGAAAGGTGTCATCTTTCTATTATATGTATAACATTTAGAAATATGCACAAAATCAGGCAAAACCAATCTTGTTTATGTTAAACTCCTAAGTTAATGAGAGATAAAATAAATCCTTATATATATACAGTCACACATGGACTATTTGGGTAGGCTTATTCCTTGGGGAATCTTTCTGGTCCTCAGTCTTACTGGAAGACAGCTGACCCTTCTCAGTTTTTTAGTATTTCAATACTACGGAGAATTTAATATGATTTTGTATTGTCTTTTACAGGAACTTGAAAGTCATGGAAAATTTACTTTCAAAGCAAATTGCCTGTAGCTGTTCAATATTTACCTGTTGTACCTGCCAGGTTAAGGTGATGCTAAGGCCTCAAGCTCTAGTGTTGTTAATTATTGAAGCAGATATATTAAAAGTATGGCTTAAATAAAGCTGGTAATTGATTGTGTCGAACACATTACTTTAATGCTTGTCTTTGCATGAGAATTCAAAATATGCAGTAACTATAACTTAGTTAAATGTCCAATGAATATCATATTAATTATACCACATAGTTCTTCAGTATCATAAAACTTAAATGCTCACATGCATTTGAAAGACAAGTCTCAATGTCCTCATGTTCTTTTATTTCCCAACATGTGATTTTTTTCCCCATCTTTGGGCACTTTCATTCCCTCTCTCAACCAAGGGAGTTTCTTCAACCCTTGGTAGTACTAATGGGTTCTGGACCTTTCTACCTATTTTATTTTTGGTTTTGATGTTTGGTGCAATTTTGGGGGAAAGCTGCAAAATGAGAGATGACAGGATGCAGCTGACAATAACATTTTGTCATGCAGTGTCAGCTGATAAACATATGCCACAAAACTTTGCTTTTAGGGATAAAAAAATATTCTGAAATATGAATTATTTTTTATGTTTAAATAGTTTAAGCATTCCACACTGCTTTCGCTCAGACTTCCTGTTGGTCACCTAATGCACTGTGCAATCTCAGCACAGCTAGCCTTTCTTGGTAAACAGGGAGAAATAGCAAAATGCTATTAAGAAAGATTTGTGTCACAAGTGTATTATTCAGCCTTGAACATCCCCATGCTCCAAGTTTCAGATTTGGGTCCATAGAAGCAATGAAAAAAGATTCACAAGTAGTTCTTATCTCGACCTAAGTAATTTGCTTGATGTGACACAAAATGCAATCAACTTTAATACATAACTTGAAAGGTCAGCTTGAAGGATTAGAGCAGTTTGATTATGAAGTGTGCCCAGAAATCATGGTCTGAAAGAGGATGATGAATTTCTTCAAATTATTACTGGAACAATAAAAGCACAAGGTTGAAATATTTGAAAATTAGGTGTGCTCACATAATTTCTAACTCATTGGTTTCCCATCTAGAAAGGGAGAAAACAGCCTGGGGAATTCTTTGAGGATGTGAATCATGAAAAACCTGCAGCTAAAGGCTGCTATAGGTTCAGCTTTCTGTAGAAATGGTTATTAAAGTCCCCTGAGGAAATCCAAAAGCAGCTGTAGTGCTGCAGGATATGCTTTTGGATGGTAGGAAAAGTTCATCCAAGTAGGTGAATTCCCACACAAACTGAACTTTTCTCTTCCCTGGGATGCTTGTGGAGTCTTTGGTGCTGTGATGCAGGGCAATGGAGGACTCTAGCGAATATGGCAATAGTGGAGCATTTTCTCCATTCAGTATAAAGCGTGAAGCTGGGAAACGCTTACCTGGCTGCAGTGAGAAGCAATTCTCTTGATGGCTGTCTGCAAAACATTCATCTCTTCAAGCTAGAGGAAGGAAGTCAAATGTCCCATTAGCAGAATCATCTCATAATTTCTTTTTAGCATTTTATAACTGTCTGATTCTATCTAAAACCAGCACTGCCTGTCTTGCATCTAAATATAAAAATGTCAAAGACGACACTGATGAGTATTGGCCAAAACCCTGTCCTATTTTCAATCTAATTTAATCTTCTGGAAAAATGTTATGGTTCAAATATCTAGTTATGTTTTCTTAAAACCTCAAAAGTGAAAGGTTAATTTTAATAAGAATGTATTGTCTTTAATGAGAATATTTATGTATGTATTTTTTGCACCTACTGTAATAGTGACATTTTTTTTCCTGCTTATACCAGCAGGTTTTGCAATAGAAGTCATGCTATGGATCTTCCAAAACTGCAATGAGAGTCTGATATTGAGAGTCTCACTACAACTCATTTTACCACAAAGAGAAGGTGAGCTACATGATGTTCTTTTTTTTTTTCTTTTTTCAGATATGAAGTAGCTGCACACCAAGCTAAAACTGTGGTAGGCATAGCCCGTCTTTCCTACATATTTGCAACAGACCTGAAAAATTAAATAGGTGAAGCAAGGAAAAGAAACTCTTGAAGAAATTAAGATAAGATTAAATTTTCCTTTCAGACTGCGTGAATATTTTGTGTTCACCGGGGCTTCTTATCTGATGCTCAGCATTACAGTTTAACCTCACCATTGCTGACAGATGAAAGCAGCCAAGTGAGGAGTCATGTTCCGCCAACTGCTTCCCTGAACAAAATATTTTGTGGTACTGTTAGACACGATTCACAAATGAGATGATAGAGAAATGTTACCACTATCCATTCAGTCAATAATCTGACAAACAGGGTGAAAAAATAATACTTGTGCCCTATGCATAATCTTGTTTACAGCCAATGGAATATAATTAATTTCCCAGAAAGTGAGGGGCAGTAATACTTCCTCTCATCCTCCAAAGTACCCCTAGTAAGAGTTAAAGCTAAGAACTGTAAGTTAATAGCCATACCTCTTGAAAAATGGTGTCCCTAGCAGGTTGACAGGGCATGTTCAATGTACAGAGTGAGGAACCTGAGGTGTAATACTTAGCCATTGTAAACAGGAAGAATAATTTGTCTACTTGTAGTGATTATTATCAAATACCATGATATGTTTCAGATACTGAAACTGATTTTCTGATGAAATAGTTTCAGCTAATGGGTAATGATATGTATCTGATGAACTTTGAAGACTTTATAAGTCTTTCGGATTTCCGAAAGCAAATACATGAAATCAGCAGATTCTATTACCCTGGACTACCCAGGAAGGAAAAAAAAAAAAATGCAAATAGCTAATCTGCTAGGAAGTAAGACAAAAATAGTAACTTCCTGCTATGTCTACCATCCATAAAGCTGTGGAGTTTCAAATGAACTTATGTTAATGAACATAAGGCTCAACTGAGAGAGAATTGAGTCAAAAATCTTGGGGCTGCCATCCACAATGAAAAAAATGAATCTGAAAAAAGAGGCTAATTGTGTTATATGTCAGAATAGCAAAATTTTTTCTTTGCTTTTACAGTATAATGATATGGAGCTTCCTTAGCACCATTCAACCTGTCAAACAGCTCAAGGTCACATGCAATATGGAATAGATGTTGTTTTTTTTAAAGCAACAGAATTTTGAGCATGGTACAATCGCAGCTGTTGGAAATATGATCTAAGATGTAGAAACTGCAAGCCTGAAGAACCTTGTGCTTTTATAAGTCTTAGACTTATCTGTCAGCTAAAGAAAAGGAGAAAAGGAAAATTCAATAATGGTCACACACTTATCAAATGTATCCATGCTTTTAATTTTGAAGAAGAACCAGAGATACAGAAAATATGAACTTAGAATGAAAGATTAGTCTATGTGCTAGTTATGCTATGAAGTTGCAATAACTGCATAGAAAATTCCAAATGTCTTTGGTTTATACAGGGATGTTTTGTATCAGAATAGCTATTTTCAACTTTTTGATTGGAAGACCACTACAACTTAGAGTGGAAGTACAAACAGACCTCTGTCTGCTGAAGTTAAACCAAGGGAAAGTAATATGAACAATTTTGTCAAAAATCACAACAGCTTAGACTTCTTAAAGGAATAAAAATCCCCACATAATGACGGAAATAAAGCAAGACATTAGAAATTGAAAATTGCCCTTATTGTTAAAAAAAGGCATTTAACATCACCTGCCTTTCCCTGGTGGATTGAATTGCTTTGCTTAGTTCTTGCACATCATGTATGCCCTTCCCCTGTCTTTTTCTACTTATCCTAAGATATCCCATCCTTTCACTTAACTACTGCAACTTAGCAGTAAGTAGTTCTCACTCAGCTCCCCCTTTTCCTCACTTCTTCCTTTCAGGTTCTTTTAAGAGACAGGCTTATGGGACCTGTGTATGAGTGCCAAAGATTAGAAAATGGTGTGGGAGCTTGTGGATATTGCCTATTTGCTCTATGAAGGTACATCGTGTTCAAAGACCCCGATTTGCCAGGCTTATATGGAGACACAAAACATGTAAGGTGACTAAAAGTCTACCTAGTATGTATTTGCAGTCAACCATAGCTTATCATCTGTGTAAGGCAGAGCTGCTCTATATCCATACCATTCCAGCCTTGAGATGATAGTTCTCTTCACCAATCTTGCAACCTGGTGCAAGTGCAGTAGAAGATCCAAAGAAATCTAAACAGATGTTAGTGGCTGGTGGTTCAGTGGCTGAATAAATATGGCAATTGAATATGGCTGTCTGAAAAAGTCTAAATTTAATCTTAGTTATGTGTTTGACATTACAAGAACATTCTTGTTAGGAAGTTGCTTTTATAAATATAAAAATTTCTTTAAAAGGTATTTATGACTTATTTGTCAGTATGATTGCAACATTCATCTAGATCAGTGTACAGAAGTTTGTGTGTAAAAAATATGTCCTTGTCACAGACATTTACTTCTGCAGGAGTTAACTATGTGGCACGTGTAGTTCTGAAATTATTATGTTATTGAATTGCATGTTTTGTGTGTTTAAACTTGATTTAGTTAAATTTGCGGGTGTTTTTGTTCCATATATTGAACAAAATCTGTCAAAATATATGCACTTTATACCCCTTTACAGACAAAAAAAAAAAAAAAAAAGTGATTTTCAATAATAGCATGTCTATCTGGTCTTTACCAAGAAAGTTGCGTGGACTCTTGCAGCTATGTTTACTGTATACATGTGACATAGTTTATACCTTATTTATAGAATTCAGAATCTCAATGTCTGTCTCTTATCCTTTCCTTCTCAGGACGTTTCTTTTTATTTGTTATTTCTACTTCTTTATCTCTTATAGTAGTTACTAGATCCTAAAAAGGATAGGATGTATAGTAAAAAGCTGTTTATAAACCTTAAATAGATCTAATTGAGTATTGGCAAATAAGTCTCACCTAATTTAGAACTTTGAACTGTAAGTGATAAAAATAAAAATGAAGTTTTTGTTAGGCTCTTAGCCAGTCACAAAAGGTGGAAATACAACATGTTAGGTAAGTGAAAATAAAATGCCAAGAAAAGGGAACAAACAAAAAAAAGAGCACAAAGGAATGAGAACAGACTTCTAAGGTATATAAAAATTAATCTAATCTAACAGTCTGTGCAAGTGGTCCCTTATGGATATTCTGTCTTTTGCTTTTGTCCTTTCAGCCATGATATTTGCTCTTTGACCTGAAAGAAGTACTGCCTTGATGCCTACAGATCATGGAAGATCTCTGGAATCCAGAGACATATATATGATGACATTTAGCTCTCTACATTGACTCTGCTCCCAGTTAACCTCCAACCCAGCTTCACATGGAGCCATTGAGTAATCAAGATTTCCATGGAAGCTGCAACCCCTATGAAACATGACAGGGGAGATAAGATCCGTATGTCTAGTTAATAATGTTAAGTCCACACAGGCTTCTCCAAATAGTTTCCCACATATTCTTACAAATAAAAATCATGTTCTTCCTCAGCTTCAGTTCATGCCTTTAGGTTCTGCTTTGATATCCCAAGGGATTTCTCTGGGCCAGAGGGACAATAACACTCTATGAGTGAGGAAGACTTGTGTCTATGCAGAGATGCTCTCTCAAATGGAAGAGGATCTATTAATAGTGATAAATTATATGGGGAGAATTTCCACTGAATTTAACTCCATTTATCTTACTTAGTGTTGATTTAGTTATTTCATCCTAGTTTTAGTTATTTGTTTTTATCAATGCATACTGGTAGCAGGGGTTGAAGAACAGTAGCCTTTCTTCAGGTAGAGGTGCTTAAATCCTCCCCATAAGAATAATTTTTTTAGGTATAAACATGGTGTGGCTGAGGAGAAGGAGGGGATGTGCTTGAGACCTGAAATAGTATTTTTAAATTAAGCTGAAAAGAAGTAATTCACTAAATTAAGAGGAATCCAGACCTTTAACTTCTCAAAACAAAAAGACCTAATGCTAATCTCTCAAATAAAAACTTTCCCACACAGTCCTTTAAAAGAAAGTGACCCACTTTTCACAGAATGGAATGGTACATATGTTCAAGCCTTCTGTAGATGATTTTGTAAATTCCAAGTGGGAGAAAGGAGAGTCTCCTAGACATGAGTACAGACACCCACCTTTCTGCTCTGCTGAAAACTAGGCAATAAGAAATGTGTTCCAGGTCTAATTTCCAGAGGAGGTGTCAAAGAGTATGACAGAGCATGTGAAGAACTCTTAGATTTCTCTCCACATAATTTTGGAAAAAGACATAAGTGCCTAAGCTATGAAACACAATTGCAGTAAACCTGGGAGTGAGACCTGCTTTATAAGAGCTAAACAGATGGCCAACAGGTGTAGATATTAGTTTTACAAGGCAGACATAATAACTCTTTGGACGTCAGGAACATTGGAGCCTGCGGACGTGATGCTCAATTGAGGTGATTGAGCAGGATACCCATTGCATTGGGCTTCTCAGTATTATAGACTGCTCCAATTTCTGCATTTTCAAATCCCAGAAAGATAACAGGGAACGCTAAAGCAGAGGCTTTCAACACTTCCTTCCTCTGCTAGAAATCACCCTCCTGATACCTCTCCAGGAGCTTCAGCATTTCCTTAGCCAGCCATTTCAGCAGTTGATCACTAATACATGCCACTCTAAGGTACCTAGCTCCACCTTGTTAACTCTTGTTATACAAAGAGTAAGCAACCCAAATTAATTCTGAATCTCTGTTGTAGCCATTTTCTATACCACAGAACTTGACTCCTGAGGTGTTTCTTCTTCTTGTAGCTGGCTGCCCACTCTGCTGTTTAGATGTTACTTTCAAGCTACTACCTAATTTCCAAATAATTTATTGCTCTATAGAGTATCTTCTTTCTTAGAAGGCATTATGTCATAGAAAAGTTTGCTGCTTTTTTTTACACTTAATTCCCTACAATGTCTGTGACTGTATTTATTGCTGCTTGAAGACCAACAATTCTGAGTTTAGTTTAATAAGATTAAAGCATATTAATTCAGTATCCAGAAACAAGTGTTCTCATATAGTCACACAATTCCAGACTGTAAAGTTTTAGAGAAGTGATAGTAATTTTTGTGAAAGATACAGAAATAGAATGCTTTGTATTATTGGTAAGAGTGGCTGTTTTGTTTGCAAGATGCCGTAATTTTAATTAATTTTATAACAGCTGTATATACGTTAAAAAGAAAAAAAAAGTTTTATTAAGAACATATATTTATTTATGACTTCCGTTCCTCATAGCATAAGGAAACATTCAAACAGCAAGAAAAGACAATAGAATTCCAGAAAGAGAATGTGGTGTAGGATTATAATGCTTAACAATATTCTAGCAATGAACAGAGAAAAAAACAACACCCTTCAAAAGACTTACGAAGGGACATTTCCTATTTATGCAAATTAGGATCATGTAAGGAATGATCAAACTAGATTTCCTACAGAGTGCCAATTTGTTAAATGGAACAGATTGAAAATAACAGGGCATTTCACACAGGCATAGGGCATGCAGACCTTTTCCAAGCTAAACAGGATCACAAACAGTAATTTGAAAATAGCATGTCATGAATTTTGTCACCCTAGCGCATACACCCATAAGCAAGGTAGTGGGTCCATTAACCCCATGTAAAAGCTCTCCATTTTCCTGCTTAATACAGATTATTTTATATTCCTAGAGAAAAGAGGTCTTTATTTCCAAGCACCAGAGAAGTTGTCACATAATTTGGAAAGCTCGCAGCACTTTGTAATGATGCCAATTTGGTAGAAAAAGAATAAATTGCACCATGTGTTATTTACAAAAATAATTCCAACTACGTCTGGATTCTTTTCTGAACCAGGTTTATTGCCTCAGGAAAATAACTGAAGTAAAATCAAATTGCCTATGTAAAAGTTATCAGAGAGAAATTTTTTTTAAAAATGGAAAAGTTCTGACTCTTCATCCTCCTGAAAGAGTAGCTTGCTGCAGTCATCTACCAGCCGGAAGGGGCTCTTTGTTGAAAGACTCACAGTAGGGTGCAAAGAAAACCATACCTACTCCCTGTGTCCTTTGAGCTATTTCCTATGATGTATTTTGATTAGAGGGGCAAAGACATAACACATCAAGCAAATGCTGCTAACACTGAGGTTGTCAGTTACTCTTTTTGGTTTTACTTTCTGTTTGCATAAAAGCATTTTTTAATAGCTTGTACACCTTTGAGCATAGCGAGAAATCTCTCTGACTCCAGCCCCAAATCACTGATGAGTTTCTGTATAACTCTCCTCTTCTCTTTTCCACTGTGAGGATAAGCCACCCATGTGTCCTCATCCTGGGTTCAAGCACTTTGTTCAGAGTTGGCAGAGATTTGCAGCCTCATCATGGCCCCACCCTATGGCCAACTGTTTGGTACTGTGGCAGGTTGACCCTGGCTGGACACCAGGTGCCCACCAAAGCCGTTCTATCACTCCCCCCTCCTCAGCTGGACAGGAGAGAG
>JAOBAS010000072.1:6626451-6639822 GCA_025311575.1 Elanoides forficatus | reverse complement strand
GGCTCGGCCTTGGCCAGCGGCGGGTCCAACTTAGAGCCGGCTGGTATTGGCTCTGTCGAACACAGGGGAAGCTTCCATCTGCTTCTTACAGAAGCCACCCCTGTAACCCCACCCCCAACCCCGCTACCAAAACCTTGCCAGACAAAGCCAATACACGTACCCAAGATGGTTTCTACCATCTCAGAAACTGCCTCTGCTTTCCCACGAAATAAGTGCTCAGAAGATGAGCTCTTGCTGTAAATCTATTCCTTCAAAAGGTGTTACTTGAGGGGTAAGTGGAGCCTTATATACAAGGCCACAACAACTCTGATTTCTTCTTCTTTGATTCTTAAAGTGTGCATTTTCAGGCAATGACCAAGAAGATGAATGGAAAAAATTTTAAACTAATAGAATGGCTGAATAAAAACGAGTCACTGAAAGTATTCAAACAATAGAAATCTGTGGTCTTTTGCAGGGTCACTGTGGCCCACGTTCTGTAAGATGCTCAGAGAAAGGTGTGGGGTAGGGGTAGTTCTTTTGTGAGCCCAATATGAGTTTGTGAAACTGGGTAGAATGCCCTTGTTAGGAGCAGTGGTCTTTAGGAAACATGTAGGGCATTTGATGAAGCTCCTCTCACTAAATCAATAGGATTGTTCCAAGCTTTTGTCCTAACCATTAACTAAACCAGAGCCTGAAAACTTACAAAACCACAGCAATTATACACATAGATGGACAGAAAGGCTCTGTGAGCCTTTAAAGTAGCTTCTTTGGGACTAGCTAGGCTCACATAACCTAGTCACAGTGTTAGGCACAGCACCTGCAATCCTGGGGCCTAGACACCTGGATGATGACTATGCATACTGGGGTTGCTTCACTTACTGGGAAGCTGAGGGCTCTCTTTTAGGAGCAGCTGACCTTCCTTCTCCATTGGTGTCTCCACAACTAGCTGCCAATGAACATGGCTTGGCAGCTCTGGAGCTGGGTAACGAGTCTTTTACAGCAGTGCGAGTTCTGCCAGTTTCCCAGTGCCTCCTGCTCCTCAGCCTTTGCTGGATGGGTAACTTGGTTAGCCCAGGACAGTTGCCATCCCTCTTGAACATCCTGGGGGAGCCTTTTGACAACAGCCACAACAACCCTGTTCCCTTCCCCCTCCTCTCCTGGAAATGCCACCTTGTCCTGAGATGCTGCTTCTTCCTCTCCAAAGGAACCTTGCACAGCAAACTCTACTCCCTGCCTGCACAAAGGTAGGATCAATGGGTGAGGGCAACTGCCACCATGTTCCCTCCTGCAGTGAAATCACAGACTATCCCATGTGGAGATACCAGAGGCAGAAGCCCAAAAGCCAAACAAGAAGCTGACTCAGTAGTGTGCTTCTGTCTGAAACTCTCTACAGTAGGTTTAGGTCTGTCATGCTTCCTTTGAAACAATTGTTGCTCTAGTTCAGGTTCACCACCTTCATGATATCAAGTTTTATAAAGCATTGCCATGAAACACAAGAGAACCACCACCAGCAGCAACATCCTTAAAAATTTCCTGATGCTGCTATCAAGACATTCCTCTGCCTAAAAGCTTCTGGTTCTCTCTTAGTAGAGATTAGTGAATGGTGTTACCTTTTGGGTCTACAGGCAGTATCTCTGAATATTTGCTTTCTGCAAAGGGATGCAGGGATAATGTAGGGATAACTTATGCCAGGGCACAAGGGTAAGGTTAGAAGGAGGAAAGGAAAAATAAAGGACCAATAATCCATTTATCTTTCAATAAAGGACATAAAGGCTTCTGAAAAGTGGGGCAGCAATAGAAGTAGAGTAAGAAAAGAAGACCAGAAACCTAGATGGAAGATGGAGAAGCAAGAGAAAGCTGCAAGTGCAGTTTAAATGCTCATAGTAACTAGCAATGAGGGAGATGTACACAACATTTAAGCCTTCATGTTGCATAAGAACAATTGCAGGATGACATGGGAGATTTGGATGAGACCCTTCTGTTGGTTCATGCTGTTGGATATGTATTGGAGGGCATAGCTGTCTTAAGACCAACATGTCAAGCTGTAAGCAGCATCTCCACTAAACACTTGATGAGCTTCTGGAGCAAAGCTCTTGGCTGAGTACCTTCCAAAATGAACACTGTTCACTTGCACTAAACACTGAGGTACAAAACACCATTTGATGAATGGAATCAGTAAGATGACTTGTTTAAAGTTGCACTGCTGCTCTAAAACAAACCTAAGTAGTAGAAACAGTCAAATAAGACTAATGCTATTTCAATCCACAATTTTTTTGTTGAGAAATACAAAACTTCCTTCTTCACTTCATTCATCTGTTATTTACTACATTACACCCTTGGGAGCAGTCTATTATTAAAGTTATGGGAATGCACCATGACCTTCTGTCTCACGTGACACCTCCTACAGAGATGTCCAGCCTCATGAGAAATGAATGTGAAAAGAGGTTAAAAAAAATCTAGGAGATGAAATTTCAGACCTTCCAAATTGAGAAGATTGGAGGGGGGGGGGGGAGAAAAACCCTGTTAACTCTGCACAACGTGAGCATTTGTGAGTTTTGATCAAAGTAATTTTCCTTATTCAAATTAGAATTTTGTGGGCATCTGATGTACAGAGGATTACCTATGTGTTCAATCCTGTTCAGCTTTCTGTCTGCAAGTGAAGTGCATGATGAGCTGTCTTGAATAACTGTGAAAAGAGATAAAACTTTATTACCTCACATCTAAAGTTAGTTAGGAAAGTGTCATATCAAACACAGAGGAAGACCAAAGTTAATGAGCTGCTTTCAGTGTGACAGGTTTCTTTGCAAGAAGCTGTGTTTCCACATAGCAATACCATTGAAGAAAAACTATCACAGAATCAGTGACAGTCTCCATAATTAATAAGGTGCAAGACCACAATGCTGCTTAATGTAACATCACAATTCTGAATGTAGACAGGGTCAGCATGGGCCTTCATTTATAAAGGCTCATTCACCATTCCTGGAAAATCAGAAGTTATCAGTCTCATCAGAACCTGAAATGGTACATACATGAAATTACTTCATTATTATGCAGTTAGGAAAGTAATGCTTTGTTATCGTTTGTGACTACACTCTGCCCTTTCAATTACTTTAAGATTAATTGCATTGATGCATTTGTTTGGTACACCAAGTTGGAACAAGACAGCTATAGCACTTGGCCAAATATTCAGCACAAAAGTAAGGCTTAAAGGCATCCCAAATGTTAAAATGGATTGAAGTTATAGTTTATATACTCCAAGCAAGCAGGAGGGGAGACAAGTTTGGTTGAGAAACTGCTTTGAAACAGCAAGTGCTTTATTTGCTGTTTTATTTCGTCTTATATGCTGATGTCTGCACCCAATCGTTTTAGTAGACTGAACAGTTATTCAGAAAATAACAGATTTCCTGAAGGAAAGAAGCAGCATATTAAAACCATTAATTAAAGAGATGTTCTTTTCAAGTCTAGAAATAGCAGCCTTTTCATTATACATATGTGAAATAAAGTAATAAAAAGAGACTGCAAGCCTGAATGCTTAAGATGCAAACCCTTATTGTTTCATCTGCAGAAAATGAAGGAATAACTTGTGTTCTCTCCATTTCACACCTTTTACCACTGTAATACCAGGTTGAAGTCTGAAGAAGTAAGTCTAAAGAGGTAACTCTGAAGATGTAAGAGGTAATTCCAAAGAAGTAACTCAGGCTTTAATATTGAATTAACTTTGTTTGGACTCATTCAGAAAGGATTATAACTCCAGGCACATCTGAGAAGATAGAAGTTCTGAAGAGTTTCAGAAAATGGCTTGAATAAAAAAGTTAAAGATTTAGCTTAAATACTGTGATATTTTCTGTAACATGAGCAAGGACAATCAGAAATATTCTGTGTACACACTAAATAGCATATCTGAGATCTAAAGACATTAGCAAGATCCACCTATGGAGATACTACATCACTAAAGGGATGAAAAAAAGTAATTGTAAAACTAGCCAAGCAAAAGATGTTTTAACCCTTTCATAAGATATAGAAAAGGTATAAACCCAACATTGTTCCCTTTCTAGTCCTAGTCTTAAATTTCTCAAACACTCTTCCCATTTCTGTAAGTAAACAGCAAACAGAAATGAAAAAATGTATTACATAGAGGCAACAAACCTCTAATTCAGAAGACATTAAGAACAGTAGCACACAAGGATTGGTGGCATACCGGCACAGTGATAAAATCAAATTCACGGGTTACTAATTTTATAGGTAGCTTATGACTTAACATTAGGAAACGTAAATTAAAGGTCAGAAAACTGAAACCCTTTACTGTGACCTGACATTTAAATCCTTATCTCCAGCACCTTCTTTTCAGTTTAGAAGTTGGGGCAGAGCCTTGCGAAAAACTGTGGTTTTGACACAGCATTTCTGTTTTCCTGAAATATCTGCTGCTAAAATTATAAAAACTGAAATTCTGATATTGTTGAAGTTAGGAACTGCATTGTGTGAGTCACAGGCAATCACCAAATGATTAACTGTATGTTTGGAATTGATGCTGGGAACTTTTTTACCTTGTTCTTGTCTTGACCTGATTGAGAAAAAACCCAAACTAAACAAACTTACTTGAATCCATTCCTTTCTGAATGTCTCTGCTTACAACAAATTCTTGGCTTTGTACAAGAAGTTTGCCTGACTGACATCAATGAATCTAAAGGCTCAGATCTTGAAAAAGAGATCTGAATAGGACACCTGTAGTCAAAGGTAAAATCCTCAGATGTTGTGTTCAAATAAAACATAATCTTTTAACTACTGAATTCTGAAGATTAGTTTACTAATGTAATGAAAAATTGGCTTTGGGTAAATCTAGAAACATGTCCAAATCGATATTTACTGTGCTGAAAGTCTTAAATAGGCATTAAATATTTCTTTCCCTGAACTGTTTTTCTGAAGTTCTTAGCTTTTTCCAGGGATTGATTGCACATGTAAACTTTAGGAGAAGTTTTAATCAAAACCCCTAAACTATTTCAGAGAAAAGAAAGTTAAGTGTGAAGTAAACCTTTATTTACTTCCATGTTCTTCTGGAAGAGTTTAATGTTGTCAGGCATTGTTTTAGAGCCCAGCAGAAGGAATTCTTATTAAAAAGATTTGGAAAGTATTTAATACTTTGTGAATTTTCAAATAAACCTAAATTTATTACATACAGTACTTGGGAACAATAACTGATATTTAATAAAGGCAGTGCTATATTACTTTATTTTTTAGATAGCAGCATAAAGAAACTTATAACCATCTTTACCTTAATAAAATGCGTAGGTAAAAAACTTAATCCAAGACTCTCAAGGTGTAAGGGATTATTCATTATTTTGTGATGATGAAAAAGTTCTTCTCCCTCTTCTCTCGAACACCCATACTCCTCAAGTCCCTTTTCCCCTTCCCTACACACTACTATTTCTTTTATTCTGGAGCCTCAGTAAAGAAACATGAAACTCATGCGTTGAGTGTTTGATGGTATTCCATGGTATCACTTTAACATTCTTTAACATCTTTAACATCTTTACCATTTAAAAATAATAATAATAAAAAAAAATCTTGTAGAAATTTCAAAAATGGTGCAAATCTTCATTGCAATAAAACATAGAACAGTTACATTAGAAAACATTTCTCTTTCTGGGAAAAAAAAAATCAAAGTTGCATCCTCAAAGAATTTAATTGTTTTTTGATTATAAATAATTCTTATAATTTAAAAACAGTTCTTACTTATAATAACGATATCTTACATGACTACATTTTCTTATGAAACTATAACTGAAGTTAAAATTTCAGAATAAAGGCTTTTAATTCAGTCATTTTTGTCATTTAGCATTAATAGTAATGTAAAAATATTTTATGTTTATTAACACAAGTAAGTATTAAATAGGAGATGTCATTTTTTATTAGCTAACTGTAGACTTTAAGGCACACAGAGTGGTTTCTGTAAAAACAGTTCCATATTCATTTTACAAAAGTCTATTAAATTATGAATAGAAATTCATGACATCAATCTAACAATCTGTATAAGAAATTCTGCTGTACATATGTAATACTATGTTAAACTACTACCGACTAATTCCTTGTAGTTTATAAGGTTTGCATAGGCTGCAGCAGACTTTGCACAATAAAAGTCTGTGAGATTTCTATTCCCTTATCTAGCTACTATTGTCAGAAACGTTATGACAGCAACCTTTTTTGTAGCATTTATTCTTCTAGCTTCATCCAAGACATAGTGGGGTACAGTCAGAAGAACAGAGACAGAGGAAAAATGCTGTCTGAACTCAGACATAAATACAATGTAGATTAATTTTTCAAATAAAATTATATGCTTACTTTGATTTAAACCTTATCCATGGAGATACAAAGAAGATAAATTGTATTTCTTAACAGTGCTTCCTTTCTTAGTCTGGATTCTAGTGAAAGGAGCAATAACATATTTACTTCAGTATAAGCAGAATATTGTCCAAATTATAACAAAATGGAATAAATACTAACATATGCTTTCCCTCACCAGACACTCAACCATTTTTTTCTGAGCTTCTTGACTTGCTTAAACAAACAAAGCAATGCAAATGGTTGTGTTTGCAGACCTAATCCTATTGCAATCAGTGTCAAAGCTAAAACCAGTTCAGAAACATGACCACCAGAAAACAGTTTAGCCTTGGAAGTTGATACAAAACTGAAATCCATGAGGTTTCCAGTGATATAGACCACATTTCACTGAACCTTCAAGAATGCACAGACTCTGTAAGCAGACTTCGGGTGAAGGCAGGATAAGGCAGCTTTAGACCATGTGATGTCCTTAGACCTCTGGTCTCTTTGGATAGTGGAAGGGGTAAAAGACCCTGTAACTCAGTGTAAACCAGCCTAGCCCTAAATCTAGTTTAGTTTGGCCTGAATCAAGAAATACCTTCCTTGCTCCTCCTCCCTCTTCACTTTATTATCCCCTCTTTATGAAACTATCTTCAAGACCTTGTTTCTATGTCTGAAAAATTACATTTATCTTCTACTTTAAGTCTTTGAAAACCAGTTAGTGCAGATTCTGGAAATGTGACAACAAAAACTGAATGGAAAGGAGACATTCTTTTACTCCTGAATTCCTATTCCTGTTGGTTTGCATGGACATTTTCAAGGTTTCACAAATGGTGATTTGTCTTCATCTTCAATTATTCATGCAGCATTTTTATTCCCACTCTGTCCACCTTCTTCCCCAAGAAGACATTTGACCAATCTCCAGCTTTCTACTACCTACATTTTCCTTAATTTTACTCTTCCTCTGAACACTGTTCCTCAATACCCAAATGTACATTTCCCTGTGGCATACACAATTATAGAAGGTTCAGGCCTATCCATTTACTGGCTTAATTGATCAGAAATGCAAATTACTCTGATAAAAATTCAATGCCTAATTTGTTTCCTGCTGACTTATTCATGAAGTAAGTCACTATTCTTTTCCATTATATACTATGCACAGCTATCTTACACTTGTATCATCTATTTAAGAGGATTTTTGCTCAGCAAGTATAACCCTCTTTGAGCTATAGAATGATATGATGGCATTTTGAAATACGTATCTTGAAACAGACTGGTTTGCAAAAACTCCAGAAAAAAATAATTGCTTGGGATCCTTTAGTGCTATTTTGTAATAGAAATAATTAAAAATCATAACTTTTTAATGGGAGTAACTGATCCAAGGCTCTTCTAGCTATGAATGAGAAAGTGCACACAGACCTACCTTCCAGGAAGAGAGGAGATTTCTTTATTGGTAAAAGTGAACAGAGTAGTTTATAAATTCTCTTTGATAGTGAGAGTATGATTTCAAATTTGGCCAAACGGAATCCTGATGTTCAGAATTTTCAAAAAAAGTCTACATTGATTATTCACCTGCAACCAGGACTAGGAGAGATGAAGTCTATTCTACTCCACCCTGCTTTGCCAGAAAAAGGTTACTTGAGTCTGTTTCTGACCAAAGTTACTTCCGACTGAGCCAGAAACTGCAAAAGTACTCCTATGCTTGGAGGAAAAGGCTAAGTCAACACACAGTTATAAGCAGTCAGCAAGGTTAAAAGATGGTAAAAATTTTGAGCCAAAAGCTCTTATTTGACTTGATAAGCCTAGAGGATAGCACTGTATGAGATTACTCCAGTGGCACTAAAGTGACTTTCATGGTGAATGAACCGAAAAAGTTTCATATAAGAGTAAAAATACTTGTGAATTGTAAATATATTTATTTTAAGTATTCTAGAGTACACCTATGGCTATTTGAATTTCATCCATAGGTTTTGGAGTAGTTCCGTCAGAATCTTGGCAAAAAATATGAACCCCTTGAAGGTGAATGTGCTATATCCAGGCTGGCAAACAGACCTAACCCATTATATTATTCATATATCTGACAACTCTTTAGCTTCTGGTGAGCTTGACTTTCATTGCTGGTAATTACTCTGCATGCTTTGACAGATCTAGTGATGAAGAATGGACACACTTTCTCCTGTATAGAACATAAACAGGAAACAATCTTAACTGGCAAGCTTTTAAGTGTAAGGAATTGGAGATTAAAATTTTAGTCAAATCCAAAACAACTCATTCACAAACTTAAGAATGTGATCATCACTCATCTTTCAGCTGCTGTGATATGAAAAACACAGAACTTAGTTTCTTCCACCTGCAATTACTGAAAACTGTGGCTTATAGATGCTTGAAAGTTTGAACTGAGTACAGAGAAACGAAAAGTTAAAATGCCCAAATCAAAGCATCTTCTCATTCTCTCACTCAGGAAATCATTATAAGCACTAGAAATATTTCCATGCACTTGCAAAATAGGAACATTGAATTTGTCACTGTCAGTCACTCATCCTTTCACACATATGCACATTTTAGTAGTCATTCTATTCAGTTTCCTTAACTTAGAGTTTGAAGACCCAATCTTCTTTCTTAGGGTGATACTACAGATTAAGATCAGGATGGGAAAAAGCAGAACTGCAAAGTTAGTATAAACTCACTCTTCTTACTCTTTGAAGTTCTTAATCCTTATTCTGATTTTAAAATACATTGATTAAATTGTCAGACCTTTCTGAAAGGGACTGAAATGTGAGGAATCCCTCCTGCATAAATGGAGGCAACAATTTCCATTAGAAAGCCACATATTCACAGGTAAGAATGAGGCGGAAAATCTGATTTGTTTGATTTCCTATGGCACACAGAGGTACTACAGGCTATTTTTTTTCCTGGATGAGCCCTCTTTACCTTCAGAAATCTTCTCTGAGTAGAATCTGAAATCTTCAGTTATTTACCCAAGTTTTCTCAATGTTACAAAATTTAGCAATTACTCCAGGCAAATCCCAGATATGTCTAGCTCTACAATATGCACTATTATCATATGTGCTGTGTTAATAATCACAAGCTCCATAGGGGCATAGTGTTCAGCTTGCCTCTGATTTGATGCAAGTGCTTTGTACTGACTCACTGTAAAGTTGATATGTGCAGTACAACTCAACTAAAGTAAATATGAAGATCATCTGAGCTGCGTATATATTTCTGGCTGAAAAAATGCTTAGAGACCTAACACCAGCAGTTGAATTCACAAAATGCCACAAAGATTAAGTGAAGTTCAAAAGATGTAAACCAGGATCAAGATGCATTGCATTCCACTTGCTAAATTACACACAATTAAAATGCTGTGTTTTCTTAATCTGTAGCAAACCCCCTCAAATCTCAAAGACAGAAGAACCTTTTCTAAACCAAGAATGAATGCAGAATCAAATTCACTTGTCTGCAGTCTCAGGTGAAGAAATGGAACCAGGTTTCTGCATATTTCTGAGACAATAAGAAAATTGTTATAAACAGGAAAGTTTTAAACATTTGGGAGGCAAAGCATCTTTCTAGGATTTTACCTTGTTATTTATACCTAGTTCTAAATATGGCTTTGATATAATTAAATGCTTTTTATATACAAAGGTCTTATTGAAGTACAATAAAATAGAATGCTTAAAACTAGACTTGTCTTTGCAAATTGAGATCAGAGAGAGACAGGAAAAAAAAATGTTTTTTCAGAGCTTCAGTTTTAGATGCTGATCTTAGATGTTATTGTATACCTTGGATAAAGATTGCTTTTGAGCCCAAGAAGCACTGCTTAAATAAAGCTATAAAATTGGAATAGCTTCAGTAACTGTTAAAAACCATGAAAATTTTTACAATGCAATTTATCACTGCAATTGTC
This sequence comes from Elanoides forficatus, assembly GCA_025311575.1. NCBI lineage: Eukaryota > Metazoa > Chordata > Aves > Accipitriformes > Accipitridae > Elanoides > Elanoides forficatus. Next base: position 6,629,624 of record JAOBAS010000072.1, on the reverse strand, counting down.
ATCACAGATGGGCATACAGTAGGAAAATATTAGAGCTACAATTGAAATAGAAGGTTGCTAACCAGTCATGTCTTCAGAGATATATTTGAAAACGTAAATACAAATATTCAACTATCTGAAATTGTCATACATTAGGTTTTGAGGGGGGAAATCTGAAGATAAAGCACATTTGTCAATGTACAAGCAAACAAAGGCTTTATATTTACAGTTCATGGAGCCTAATTCCATCTCCTTACTTAAGTATATAGAGGCTTATTAAAAAGAAACAGCATATATGCATTGCAGAAACAATATGAATATGGTCTATGCAAGTGTGTTCAAGCAGTGTTACCTAAACATATCACAAACATATGACACCATCAAAGCTAGACACTTAACTAGTCATTCTGAGATGACAGAGGATGCATAAGACAGTCATATCTTCATATAATTATTTTTAACATTCAGAAAAGGAAAGAAAAATGGAAGAAATATTCTAGAAGCTACCACATTCTGTAATGCATGCTCATAAGAGTATTCCCATACAAACCACCTTCAGATTTGAAGTCCCTTTCGAACAAGAATGTGTTGTGAAGTCCTTTCTTTTTGCAGAGTAACTGTTGTAAATTCAACAGAAACCAGAGCAGGCCAATCTCCACCATCACTGCTCTGCAGTAAGGCTTTCAACAACTAGAATGATTCATACTCCTATATTGTTCTACGTCTCTTTTGCACCAGCTGTGCAGGAAATAAGTTGAGGCTCTTCTTCGATAATAAGCTTCTATAAACCAATTTTTACAAGTATTCCACTTAATAAAAAACCCCCCACCTTTATAACACTGAATTACCATGAGCACCAGAGTAATAATAAACTGACTGGTGAAGGCGTTGTGCAGAAATCAAAGCTAAGCATCAGCAAGGTGTGCACTGCTAAAGATAAGTTGAAACAGAGATTAGATTCTTTTTTTCTCCTTGATATTAACCCTTAAGATGCAGGGTTTTCTTTGAAGCTATCTCTTTGCACTATTGTCATGAAAGCCCACAACTGAATCCCGAAACTCATAAAAGGAAATAAAAAAAAAAAACCACAAAAGAAACATAGTAATTTTTATCATGTTAGGCTTGGTAAAACCACAAAACCGTAACCCATAAAACCAATCAACAGAGATGCATAAATACACGTTCCAGCTGTACGTGTGCATTATTGACAAAGTCACACACAGTATGTGTGCGACGTTCTTGTATTTCTTTGGAAATCTCTTATCCACATCACTATAGATCTGTATTAAAGCTCCCAAAGGCAAAAAGAGATATTTCAAAATGGTGTTGCAAAATGTGTTTTTAGAATGCGTTAATTATTGCATTAAGTCACAATTTCAGCTTCTGAATTTACAATTACTATGTTAGAATCTTAATTTGAAGAATGTCAGCATTTCTATAAAGCTCTCATCCTTCTTCAGTCCAGCCTCAGAGAGGATCTTTACTGGATAAATTTAACTGACTAACCCAACCTAAAAGATCAACACAGTTTTCAGTTCTCCTAGTTCTTTTTCCAGACAAGGACAAAATCTTCCTTAATACAGGTATGCTGCAGAGTTGTTCAGCTATAATTACACCACAGGGGTTAGAATAGCGGGTGTTCCCAAAAAGGTATTAAAAGAGAGATGATGTGAACGCATGCTTTCATCCAAGTCAAGGTTGAATAGAAATTGCAACCTGAAGTGGAATGGCAACCTGAAGGTTGTTGTAACCATCTATGTGGATATATATATATCTTACCTAATGAAAGATAATTACCACTGAATACATTGTCTTTAAAATTACACTAAAAAAGGAAGAATTTAACAACATATTAGAAAATATGATTTTGATGAAGTTCCATTCACAGCCAAATCTGACCACTATACAATGGTATTGAGAAACATATGGAATAGAACTTCTCTAAAATTTCCTTCTTAGAGTCTCCAAAGTGCTGTAGCAGCATCTGCATTTGAACGTATATAAAATTGTGCAAGAATAATACCATGTTTGCCTATGATTTTGATAGTCTTATTTTAACAAACTTACTAACAAAGTGATTCAAAAGCTTTTGTGCTTGGGAGGCAAGAGTAAAGTTTAAGGTTAGGTCTAAGCAGATAAAAATCAACATTTAGTATTAGTTGTTAGGTAGATGCTTACAGGAAGTATGTGTCTTGGAAGGAAATAACCTGTCGTAGTCACTTTGACACAGACAGTTTTAGAAATACCATTACACAAAATTATTATCCTCAAATACTAAATTTTTACTCTAAGTACATTCTTGTGATTTTATTTATTCAACTCAGAATTTCAGAACTTCTTACCTGGTCATTTACACAGAGCATGTGACCTCCTGTGCAGCAGCATCATTTCTACAAAGGAGTTCTGCTACATACATCTGGAGGAAGTATTTAACTACAGTCCCCACCCCTATCCTCATCTTATGAACAAGTTAGGAATTAACTTTTATTGCTTCTTCATTTTGAATTGATTGAAAATGATTTTTTTTTAGGGTGTGGGAATCTTTGGTAAACCCTCTCTTCTGCCTTCTCCTGTTTTGGGGGAAAGAATTTTAGTTGTGGACATGCCAACAGACCTTTCTAACCCTTTCTCAGAATGCCCCAACACAACACACAGACTATGTCTTCTTTTGCCCAATACACTGAAACCAAGGCTCCACTACCATGACTATGCCCCTTCTACGGGCCAGAAGCTGCAAAAAACTAAGAAGAGCAACTAACAACAAGCAATTTTACCTGTGCCTTCATCCAAGGCACTTATCTGAGCCTATACTATGGAGTATTGTATATTTTAGGGCATGTCTGAAAAGCAACATAAATTATCCTGCTAGCTGCCTCTTGTCCCTTCCATTGCCTTAGCAAAGCTCAGCATTCACTTACAGGATGTGGAATAGGACTAGAAAAGAACAGCAGTTAGGTGCTGCTAGAACAGTTAATTCCTTCCTCAAGGAAACAGAAGGCTCTAGTGAAATTTTTTTCCCCCATTGTCATTTTTCATGGGAAGGTGTCCTAGTTTCAGCTGGGACAGAGTTAATTGTCTTCCTAGTAGCTGGTACGGTGCTATGTTTTGAGTTCAGTGTGCAAAGAATGTTGATAACACTGATGTTTTCAGTTGTTGCTAAGTAGTGTTTAGTCTAAAATCAAGGACTTTTCAGC
>JAOBAS010000072.1:6609109-6624229 GCA_025311575.1 Elanoides forficatus | reverse complement strand
GGGGGGGAGAGGAGGGAGGGGGAGAAGGGAAAAAAGGGAATATGAAAAATATGTCATATTGAACAATACATGGATAAAACTACTTTATAGACTGCTTTGCTTGATCAAGCAAATCCATCAATATGGATTTTAATTAACAGGAGTATCCTAAGCAAGCCAAATTGGAACTGAAGGAAACCACAGATTGCAGTCACAAATCTGTTTGCACTGTTCTTAGTGTGCTGGGTACATTTACCTGGCATTGTGACTCATGACAAAATCCAGACAATGATCCTTGCTCTTGAAAGTTATGGCTGTTGTACCTTAATTCTAAACAGGCTGGAAATAAACAATATTAGGAATCATAATGTCTGTGAACAAAGCATTCCTAATGATAGGGTTTGCATTTCTCTTTGCAGCAAGTTCTCATTGTTTAAATATGCATTTTTATTTTTCACTCCCTGGATGTGAAACTTCTTATTTGTTTTTTATAATTAAATGCTAGACTCTCAAGCTCTATTTGTCTGTTTACACAGATGGAGTACTGCATGTTAACAGGAAGTCTCTTCAGGGATTTCTGTGCTTCTTCTGTAAAGAAAGGGCAAAAAAAAAATTAGTAATCTCTCCGCTTATAAAAGACCTTGCATTTACTCTCCAGATTAATTAATGACAATTTGAAATAAAAGGGCATTTATAGTGCTGTCCTGCTTTCATACACATTGTGTACTATGCTATGACATACTGCTGCATTTTCTACATACTTTTCTAAAATTAGCATAATTTTCTAACCAAGCCTTATCACTTTGATTTGTAGTATTTGTACGCTGACAACTGTTTGTGCAAAATACATATAGGAAGCATTAGTATTTTTAAAATCAGAAGGAATGAAGAAAGCATTTTTCTTTACATGGAGACTGTCACCTTTCTCTTCAGTGGAAAGAAGGTGCACATTAAATTCCTGGATGGTAGACTAATATAAGGTTAAACAAATTGATTCTGAGGTCAGTTTCAGGATTACTAAAGACATGAACCTCAAGTAGACTCAGCACTTTTTTTGTTAATAAGCATCATTTAGGCTATGTTTATTTCTTTTTAGTAGATGATAGTTTATAAATAGAAGTATAATAAAACTAAGCTCTTAAATTATGTTGATGCCTTAAGGCACTTTACAAAGCATACTCTTTTAAGTGTACCTTCAAGTCAAAATACCAATAATTACCTAATAAAATCTATCAGTATTATTCCATATAAGTTTTGAATCAATATTATTGTTTTACTGAAGCTTTAGCTAAGCTCGAACTACTCCAAGTAACTGAAGTTTAACACTCTGTAAGTCTGGAAATGGAAACATCACAAGCTGAAATTTTGTCTACCTGTTAAATCACAGAGAAACTTATAACCAGCTGTAATGTTCAAATGATCTGACATTTTAAGAAAACCAAAACAAAACCAAAGCCAAACCCAAAACTCATCAACATTTTCCTGAAATGTAGTAATTGTATCTGGAATTCTAGCTGTAGTTCCAAGGAGAAACTGCAGTAAATCTAGAGTTTTGTTCAGAACTTCAGAACTTCAGCACAAAGATTTGGGATGCCATTTCTTGTGACAATGCATTGTCAATATTCTGGGACTTTCTGCACGGAGATTTTTTTGTTTTGTTTTGTAATCTTTTGCTAAATTTTCATTACAAAGGCATTTAGAGAAGCTCTGGATATGCAGTTCAAGTTTTCTGAAGTTTCAAAGTGAAAATGTATTTTTTTCTTTCATCCTTACTGAAGATTCAAGTCCTTCAATCTTTTGGAAAGACACATAAAAATAGAAGAGATTTAAGACAGTGCAAGTTTTACACTAACCCAGATGTTATTTTTTTCTGTATTCAACCATCCTTAGTCAGAATTCTTGTTGTTGCTGATGGTGAATACATAAAATATCATTATCAACAGCATCTGTAATGGTAGCCTTGTGGATTTTCTGCCAAAGTTAGCAAATGATGGGGTTTTTACAAAGCTTTAATATTACAGGTCACAGGCAAAGAGAAACCAAAGTAATAGATAATTCCATATGCCTCAGTGTGGTTGACCAATCTCAGAAAAATAAAAGGCACCCAACAGTGTCAAAACTCTATAAAAATAAAGCTTAAACACTTTTTTCTAAATCATTTTCATATGGAATAGGAAGAAAAGCAGATTTCAAAATACAAAACCCCTTTGGCATTCCAACTCAACTTTACCCAGAAAGACCCAGTAACTTACATGCCTGGATGGGGGTTAGGGACCTGTCATGGCCCTGACAGCACTTGCTCTGGGGATTTGGATGCCTCTGTCTAAGTAGCAGCCATGAAACCTTGGATGTGAGTGCTGTGAAAAAACTGTGTGAGAAAGAGCTGGGGGATAACTTTGTAAGCACTGACCCTCACGCTAACCATGGACTTCACTACCTGGTTCAACCTTCACCTTGTTTTGTTACTCAGTACTTGTCTAGTGGCCACGGGGACAAGTGTCTGACCCCTGTTCCCATTGCTGGACCAAATCCTGACTTTCACTAACTGACTTGACTTGTTGGCTTGACCTGGACCTGCCTTACTGCTGTAGGCTTGTCTGGTGATCTGGACTCTTGGCTGACCCCATTTATCTTTGCTAAACCTTGAGTTTCTTCCCACTTTCTGCAGAGCATTTGGTACTGCACACTGACAGTGCTAGGCATGCTGGAGATGGGCTTTGGAGGTGATCCACTGTGGTTTGTGTTATTCCCACCTCTTGCTCCTAGCAAATAGTCACCAAGAAGCTAGGGTGTCCAGAGCATTTTCATGCATCTTTATTGCCAGACACAAGAATCTTTAAAACACCACATAAAATGAGGTACCATTCCCAGAACCTTAAATGATGAAAGAGAAAACCTGAAATTCTGGTCCCTTTGGACTAAATGTGAGCCTTACCGTTGACATCCAGTACATCCAAATTCCCAAAAGTCTGTGTTCAATCACCTTCTCCTCTCTAAGAAGAAGGTAAGAAATGTCACATTCTGGCATTGACAAAGCTATGAAGGGATTCGCTTGACTTCTGCTAAAAAGCCCTTGTTTGGTTTCAGCTGAAATGTTGCATGGTCAGAGGGCAAACTGGTGAGTGGAAAATAACTCACAAAGCTGCTGTTGGATGTCTCCACTGACTGGTACACATTGGTGCCTTGAACATGAAGCAAGGAATATTCTGCTCGGTTAGGAAGTATCAATGCCAGTCACTAGAACAAGATGCTGTCCCCAGCAAATGGGCACAGATGGCAAAATACTTATTTTGCAAATAACATTGAGCATATTAAGAGTTATAGCTTCAAATGAGCTGGAAGAGATTGTCAAATGCCAAACTTCATGTATTCTGTGAAGTAAGGCTTCTGAAATACCAACAATTAGCTTCCACTGCCTCATAGTTTGTCCACCTAATTTCAAATCCTGGTCTTGGCATGGAGTGGCTGATGTAAGTCAATACTTTGTCAATTAGATGGCATTTGTTCAATTCAAATGACACCCATCAAGCTGACTTTTGTTCTAAAGCTCTGAGAGGTTAATTGAACGGATATGAAGAATAAGCCAGGCTAAAATTGCCTCTGCTCTAACTCAGAAGTACTAACCCTCTGGACTTAATTTAAGACTCCTCACTTTTGTGCATTAGACTGAATCATGTAGGCAGTTTAAAGGAGAAAATGTTAATAAAAGACAGCTTAATTTTTAAATTTGCATATGGTAGGGAATTTCAGTACAGAAGAGTTTAGTGGGTTTTGTACCTATCAGGGAGACTAAGGCTTTTCCCATCTAATATATTTATTCACTATGTAAGGGAAAGTGTGACATGATCTTTTTTTTCTTTTTTTTTTCTTTAATTTACAGGTTTTCTTATGACCTTCAAAAATAAATTCACAGACAATTTACTGTGAGTTTTGGAGGGGGGATCTATGCTGACCATCATTTTAATTTCAATAGCAACACATTGCAGACTTCTGTTTTAGATGCAAATTAATTAAGAGTATAGTCACCGTATGCTGAATTCAGTAGGTAATTATGGATAATTTGGAACATTTCTGTAAAGTATTATGCTTAGTTTTGTGAAACAGCAGTCTGTGTTGGAATAAATAAACAAAGCTAATTCTACTAAGAATTTTTTTTTTCCCTCTGTATTACCAAATAAAGTTAAGTTTCTCTCTAAATTGGAGCAGGCTTGAGATAAAGACAATATAAGTAGACAGTGTAAGGTGTCTTGTCAAGGGAAAATATTGCCTTAGTTGGAAAATATGCTCAGATGATTTTGCAGGCAGTATGGTTGTAATCTTACCCAAGATTGCTTCATGTTTACTGTAAGAACCTTTCTGATTGATTGCATTTCAGGAGTTTTCAGTTTTAGGGAATTTCAAATTACTCTTGTTTCTAAGATGACAGGGAGTATACCTTTCTGCAGAAGTTATTCTAAGCTGCAGAAGTATGCATCAATTTTTTTCTTCCCTTATTGACACCAAAGAGATTGTGTGCAGCTTACGTGTTTCATGACAATAAAAATTCAAAATTCTGTTTATAAGGTTTCCTGTGGTTTGCTTTATCTGTGGAATTTCTATAATGCAAAGAAAATCATCATATAGCTTTATTCTTTATATTTGTTTTATTTTGCATACTTTTCAGTAAGCAGTCCTGAATATTTCTGCTTCACTGGAAGTAAAACTAAAGATGTTTCTGCAAATCTACACTTTTATAAATTTGAAGTTAGCATTCAAGTCACTGGTCAAATGTATTTATATGTATTCAACACTCATTGCTGCTGAGATTATTTGCAATTTTATTTGCTTGCCCTTGAATTGTATCTTCTCTTCCAAATTTCCAATCTTTATCTCTCTGAAATATACTGAACATCCCAGTGATGAATTGGCAAAATGAGACCTTGTTAATGGGAAAAATGCAGTGGAGAGCTTTTCTTCCTTACCACTTTTTTCTGTGAATGTTAACATGACATTGCACTTCATTTTCCACATGTAAGTACACAAGACATATGAACCAAACAAGTGAAATATATTACTATTGCTAGTATTCACTGATATATTCCATCATCTTTGTCCCATCTCTAATGAACATTGGTTTACCCCCTGAAATCTCAACAAAAAGTCAACAACAAATGAAAATCCTCTTGGGATGTTCAGTGCCTACTATGAAATATATTTCATATATATTCAAATATATTACAGTATTGACTGTAAATGACGTACTTTTAAAGAAGAACTAGTATTCTTTTAAATCTGCTTAGGAATATCAACATAGAAAATACATCAGACTTGCAAGTTAAAATTTCTAAACTAAGCATTTGCCTATTTTGTCATGCAGTCCCTTCAATTTATATCCAGCTCCATTGTAATGAAACTGAGGTTCCTAATCTCTCAACCACCTTTGGAAATCTGCTTCAGAATTTTACTTTCTGGATATCGTTTTGTTTTAAATTGATACTGACACAGCTTTATACTGTGTTTTAAAATGTTTCTGAAAGTTGTATTTTAAACAGTCTCACCTTAACTTGTTTTAGTTGTTTTAGATTTCTCATTTATTGATAACAACACAAATGGTGAAGATCTGAAAGACTGTAAAATGAAAGTAATGAAGTTCTTAATTAAGTTTTTGGTGTCTGATATTCCTACAGAGGCTAATTCATTACTTACAGTTTAGAGCTTAAAAACACTAAATGTAGAGGGTTGGAAGATTTTTTCTGGACCATCATGTTCAACTTGTGACCTCAGATTCATCCACCTTAAGAATCTTGCTTATAAATGTCAAGCTGTGTCTTAAAACCAGTAGCATTTCTTTCCACTTTTCCTCTGCCAAAGCTACTAAAATATTTTCTCTAATGTTAGAAACTTCCTTTGAAATAAAGTAACTGTCAGCTTACATTTGATATTGTTTTAACAGTAACATTGAAAGACAGGAGATTAGGGTTTTGATGTACTAGTGTAAGGAATTCTGCATCAAAATACATATATTGTGAGCATTCATACATATAGCAAGATGAGGTGAACTAGACCACTTCTGAGTACTTGAGTACTGAGTATAGTGTATTATTAGGTAGCTTAAAAAAAAAGAAGATATCTTAAAACTTTCATATTACAGTTAGCTTCCATATTCAGATAATGTAGATGCTACTGTACAGATAAAACAATACAGTCTACAGAAATGTCTGGTTTTAGGATTTCTGTTATGATATAAATCAAATGGTTTTCTTGGAGTGACACCTCTGAGACAGGACTGGTGATGACAAGATGCATCAGTTCACAACACTGTTATACTGTTGTGAATCCACTAATAAAAAATATTCACTAATATTCTGATATATTGATCGCCTGAAAGTACCTTACATACTCATAGTAGATACCTGACTAATTAGCTGAAGTAAACATTTACAGAATTAATCCAGAATCAAAAGTGCAGAATCAGACTTCATTATTAGACATGGCAACCTGTTTGTTGAGACTTATAACGGTGTAAATAAAACATAAAATAGAATCAGGGAAGAAAATTATTTTTATAAAATTTTAAGAAGGTGACATTTCAAAATTTAGAATTTTCAGTTTTTACTTCTATCCAAAATTTCTAACAGCAACATTATATGCACAGAGAAACACCTGAAATCCCCACGTGCAGGGATCTACCTGAAGGCATTCTTAACATTGGGCATTGAAGTCTGTAGGGGTTATGTAGGAACTTAAATTAGGCACAAGCTTTAGAAAAAGGTTTTGGGTTTTTTTTTCAAGTAGTAAAAATTAATTCAATCAAAAATAGCTTCTCACATGCAAATTAATGTTTATGTTTTTCAAATTAAAGGAAAGTGTATGTCTTCATCACAATTAATATTATCATGAACTGTGTTAAGTATTAACATTTTTTAGTAGGCTGTAGGTATGAAGATTTAGTTTTTGAGCTTATAATAAAAATTACTGAAAACAGATTCCATAAGAACTGTTTTGTAAAAGCAAAAAAACAACCCCTCCAGTTTTTTTGCAAAATGATAATAAAAATTATCACAAAAAATAATGACAAAGCACATGAAAAACTTCAGTGTTTACTACTATTAGTTTTAAACTAATGAGTCCAAAGAGAGCAATTGCGAAATATAATTCTGTTTCTAAATAAATTTTAAATTTGAAATTTTAAATTTTGATACATTATGCTTTTTTTAAAAAAAAAAAAAAAAAAAAAAAGAGAAGGACTGGATTTGTCTTTCAAATCTGTGCAGCAACACAGAAGATCCGTAACAAGCTGTCTTTCAAGGAGGAATTGGCAAGTTATTTTTTATAATTGATGATTTTACAGTATCAGTTTATCTTATGATGTTAGAATAATGCATTGCTGAAAGCAAACCAAAGAATGTTAAAAACTTTGATGCCACTTTTAAAAATAATTAAGAAATTAGAAACCTAACATGATGAAGAATGAGTATCAGTATTTTACCTAGCTAACTCTATTATCTTTGTTATAATTGGTGAAAGCATCTTAATAAAATAAATATTTCTAAATAATTTAGAAATGCCCATCTTTCTAGGTACTACTGTATCTGCATTTTCACATTTCTAAAATAATAACTTGGATCTCCAAAACATACCCATTTTTAGAAAAAAAATTCCTCCACTCACTACTTTCTAAGTTACCAAGAGAGGTCCTTGTTTTATTCTTTTTCTATAATGGGTTGTATAAAATTTGTTGTTCTTCTTAGGTAACATGCTTATGTTCCACAGAGTTTAATACTCCAGAAAGTCTGAGTAAAATTCCCAAGTAAATCAAGATATTTCATCTTGATTATACTTTTACCACCCTACCACTATTATGCTTTTAGTACAGTATGGTTCAGTCTAACTTTGCCAATGCTGCGTTTGATCATAACTTTTACTTTATGACCTAAGAAACCTGCCTAAATCCAGTCTATATAAAACTGTTCAGCGGATGGGATGAGGAAAGGTAATAGGTCTCTTTTTCATTTTCCTTTTTCTTTTTATATTCCATCAGGCCTTACAGAAGCCTAGTTAGGAGCAAGGCAGAAAGAAAAGCTCTGGATTAATGATGTCTTTGATATTTCTTGATGTTCCAAGTCATTGAATTAATTTTACGGAAAAAAGTGCTTGAAGCAATGAAAGAACTAAATATTCCGCACTAATCCCAAATGATGCTGAGCAAAATTTTGGAAAAGAAATATACATGAAATGGCAATTTCTAGCTGATTTTGTATAAGAGGATGGTGGTGGGGCAGGGCTGAACAGTTACTTATAATATCAGGCTTGCAAAACAGGTTGTTTTACTTTTTCCCAAAAGTCAAATCTCACTGCTCTTCATGATATTATTTCTATCATCTCACATAAGACTTCTGTTTAATGTAAATGTAGCAGATTCTGGTTCTAAGTTTTTGATAAAAATGCATTTCCACTGGGAAGATTAAAGAGTTCTGCTCTCATGTTTGAATATTATGTCTGGAGTCAAGGGACTGTGTTGGTCCTATCTGTAACCAGTTCTCTATTTAAAGAGAAATTCTGCCTGTCTGAAATCATGCTTTAGATCACTATAGCACTGCAGCAACATTGATTTGGACTTCTAGATGAAAAATGAAAGACTGGATGTCAACATTATACAGCGTAATTATGCTGATGCTTCAACTGAGTTTCAGCACACGTCCTGTGGGGGTTAGAGTATCAGAAGTCTGAATAGAGTTGGGTTGAAAAATAGAACGGCTGGTCCCTTTCATTATGAACTTAAGTCCTGATCCTTGTCTTCTGAATATACTGAATCTAATTCAGTTTTTAGTTAACGTCAGTGATAATTGCTTACAGAAACTGGAGATCATGGAACCATAGGAGTACAGCAATGACAGGAGAGAAAATATTAATCCTTAAGTTTTTTCTGAACATTTCTGTTGGAGAGGTCTTTCTTTAATGGAAAGGCCTTTGGCATAGACAAAGGATGCTGGGCCCTGTCAGAGGGACAAAGATCTCTTGGGTCCTTCACTCAAGAAGATTAAAAAAAAAAAAAAAAGTTCAAAAGGTTCCAGATAAATATGAAGAGTGATTTTCTATGATCTGATTTCTCTTCAACTTTATAAATGTGGCTAAAAGTTAAGTAATGTTTCTTCTCGTCTGCTTCAGGAGCTAAATAAATCCTGTCCTGTAGAACTTTAAAAGTTCATGAAATATTGTGGCACTCCTGACTTCCCTCACCACAATCAAAAGACCACAATGTATCAATATGTTCCTTCAAATAGTGCACAGAATTCATTTACCCTCTGAGACCATTCATGAAACACCATTACCCCTTCATGCAATTCAGTGCATGCATTGACAAGATCTAGGTAAAAATATAGAAGAAAAAATACATATTTATTATTTAAACTAATTCCAGACATAGCTGTTAAAAGATACTTGAAAAAATTCACTTCTCTTCTAAAGAACTTGCCAGATCCACAAGTGACAAATGCAGTCTTACCTTACTCTGAAATATGTAGAAACGTACACTTGACTCAAAAGATATTGAACAATGTTTTCAGTTTCTTATTTTTTTGCAATATAACTCCACAAGTTACTAGAAGCTCCCAGTAGGCATACCTTTCTTTGGTATGAAACTATCAAATTTCGTTCAGGTCCCAGTCTGCTATTTTTAAAAAGACTACATATTTTAATGGGAGAGTGTGAACAATATCTAATGCTTCTAGCTTTGCCAACAGTTGGAGAATGACAGAACAGAAACCAAGTTGGAAATCTTGTTTTTAATTTCCAGTTTTTCATACTGTTTTGTTAACAGTTTTGGTTCAGTCACCAAACTAAAAAAATCAAATTAATGATAATTACATTTGGAATATTCATTTTGCAAGAAATGCTGAAAAAATGAAAGTAATTTAAAGACAATTTGCATAGAACATTCTGCTGAAGGAAAAGTCTGAAATAATCAGAAAATTCAATGTGGAATTCTGAGCTTCAAAGCTTCTGGCTGTGACAGAGAATCTACAGCTCACAGAGTCTTGGTCTTCATACTCCAAAAGCCCATGCTGAGCCAGGACTTGGAAACCTAACAGTTAGAGTTTCTAGTGCTTCTACATTGTCAGGGTTGTGGCCTAGGACAGTCTAAATATTGAAAGCTTATTTGTTTTGCTTGATGCTACCAGAAGTCCTTTCATCTTTATTTGCTCTGAGAGGATGCATAAAATAAAAGCCAAGATAAATGATCTACATAAGTAATTAAATGAAAATTGAAGAGATATGTAGGTCAAAATGTCTTCATTGATCTACTGAATTTTCCTCTCAGTCTATCCCAAATAAAAGGGTAATATAGCTATCATAAAAGAATTTCTATTAAAATGTTAAAATATGTTAAAAACATACTGTCACCACCTCTGACATACAGAGCTTTCTGTTTATCTATTCGAAAGATCAACTACTAATTGGAAAGGCTTCCTTTGGACAATTACTCATATATTGAAAAACGCACCTATAAATTTTGAAGGAAAATTCTCATGCTTTTCCATTTCATACTGATGAATCAGGCTTTAGGAAACAGACCAGAGTTCATTCACTTTATATTTCAGAAACCTCTATAAACATTTATTACCTTTAATAGGTTAAGTGTCATCTCTGTTTGGAATACCTTATATTGAAGGAAAAAAAAAAAAAAAGAAGAGTGCACATTTTATGATCTGCCAACAGTGTAATGGAATATATTATTTCTTCAGGTTCTAAGCAGGACAGAAGAATGAATAGGAAAGAAAAACAGATTCAAAATTGTGGCTGCATTTCAACAACTACTATAATTACTCCTATGACTACAGTAAGGGCCAGAATGTTATCTCTGGACCCTGTATTATTGTGGAAAACCAAGAGAAACAGGAAAGTCTCAAAAGAATTTGAAGGTCATTAGTGTGGAAGAGAACAAAGCTTTGAAATGATCAGAGGACACAGAAACTAAAATCACAAGGCTGTGAGTTAGCACCTGGTGAGCAATAGCCAAGTAATTTTGTACATAAAGAAAAAAAATCCTATCATTAGCAAGTGATTTTGCTATTTTTGGGTTTTGGTATGTGTTAATGAACTTATTTGAAAGTCCAGCTGAAAATCATGTTCTAGTATGATTTCCAGGTCAGTTGTCTGTCAACAAAAGCTGAACATGGAGAGACACAGTAGAAGATGGTTTGAGATTGTCCTTATTAAACATGTCTGTTGCAGAAAGGTCTAAACTCTAAACAAAAAGAAATCCTCATTGCAGTCCTCCCTGCGTTAACACAGATCTGTGCCTAAAGAAGCTGATGAAACAGATTTGGCATAATAATATATAGCATTATGGCATTTCTTTTTATCAGTTGGAGTTCCTACTTTGCTTTTTCCCTAAGGTCATAAAGCATAGCTGATGCATATTCTACAGTGTCTCCATCATGGGGGTTAGACACTACTGGATCCTCTGCCCAAATCTAGTGCCCTTTTGCAAAGAGTCACTGTATAAATCCCTCCCCACCTTTGTTAGAAAGTGAGCTGTAAGTCCATTGTGTAGCTTTTCAAAAGTCTAATTCTCACTCTGAGATGGAGAATTGAGGACCTAGTGTAGTGAAGGAAACAACATAGTCTTTGCAAAAAATATAAGGGGGGGAAGAATGTGACTGCTTATACTGAAAACAGGCTCTGGGGTTGAAACGTGCAATGACATTACAGGCAGAGTTGCATTTTTGTCTTTCTGTTGGAGATAAACTGAGGGATCATTCCTGGAAAACACACTTCTCAAAAAGACAGAAACTAGCAAACTGAAAACCAGCAAAATGTCAAAGAGATATCTCAGTTTCAGGAATGGAAGGTACCTGCTTCTACCTTCCCCATATCAAAATGAGAAA
Organism: Elanoides forficatus; assembly: GCA_025311575.1. Classification (NCBI taxonomy): domain Eukaryota; kingdom Metazoa; phylum Chordata; class Aves; order Accipitriformes; family Accipitridae; genus Elanoides; species Elanoides forficatus. Next base: position 6,612,380 of record JAOBAS010000072.1, on the reverse strand, counting down.
AAATGAACAGTTGTGAACATCGTATCTGCACCTAGGAGAGAAGACATATTCACACTGTCAAACATACACAGGAGGAATTCCTCAGTCTCCTACAGCTACCAGGAGAGCTTTTTTTCCTCCATTATGTCCATTATGCTTCCAAAAAAAGCTGTTTTCAGAAGGTGACATCAGTGACAAAGGACATGTGTAACTGAAAGAGTTACAGAACTGCTGCTCATTATATTGGCTGTGATATTGAAGGGATGAACAGTATTTTTTATCATAGCTCTATCAGCACATTAAATGTGAGATAACACGTTCTGTGTCTTGCATTTTACCCATTAAGTTGTCTTACATCAATAATTATTTAAAAATTTCTGTATGTGTGGAGTTTTGCAACTCAAAGTATTGCTAAGAGGCATGGCAAAATCCTAGGTTCTTCTTTTAACTATTTGCACACACACACATGCATTTTATTCCTATAATAACTAACTATTCATAGTAATTTAGTGACTTTTTTATTTTCTATGTAATAGTTTCAGTGATTTAATCATTCATTATAGCTCTAGAAAAGGATAGTCATGTCTCATGGCAAGCAGATCTAAGTTTACGACATGCTAAAGGTCGCTGAACAATTATTGGGGTTACTAATTGACTTTAATTTTTTATAGGTCTGTCAAAAAGTTGTAATGCATATACAGCATGCATGCTTTATAAAAAATGATTTAGCTATTGGATCACTTTCAAAGGCCTTAAAGAAAACAGTGTCTAGACAAAGAGAGGTGATCGACTATAAAATGTTTCTGTAAGATTATGGTTCACTGTGAGCTTTAATGAGATGCTTTCTACACAGTATTACAACCAAATGAAAAGCAAAGTAATGGCATGGGTTGCTGTCACCTGTAGTAGGAGAAGGGTTTAGTACATTTTACACTTATTTCATCCTTTTATTTGTGTTTTCTGTCTTAAAATAAATTTGAACTGAGCCAAGTACATTTGACATTGTAACTACAGTGTACTACAAATAATAGTAAATAGATAAAATATACACTAAAATAGGAAAAAAATTATTTTTTTAGCCTCAGAACTGCTTTTATAGTTTTTGTTTGTTTGTTTTCTGTTCTTGATATTTTATGAAGCCTTCAAAAGAAAGGGAAAGTATCTCTATTTGCATCTCTAGTGATCCTGTAAAATCGACTGGTAATGTAACACAATGATACTGCAGCTGTAAGCACTCTTATACCATTTCAACATGTGTCACTGCTTTCATTACAGCAGATAATAGGATGAAATCAAAAAGGTCCAGATTACAATAGTGTTATGCAAATGGAATAACACTTTATTCAAAAAGTTGTTCAGCTTCCTTCAGAGGGATTATTCATACAACACAGTGCTTATTAAATGGAGTTGGTGCCATTTAGCTCTGTTCTACTTAGGTTCATATCCTTGAAGATATATACACCCATAACTCCTGATCTCAGTGTGATTAGTGGGATTTAGATACCATTCCAGTGGTACCTAAATACCCTTGAGAATCCATCTCTTAGTTAATTTAAAGGAGTCTTAAAGTCTCAGAACCTGCAAATTCATATTATGCTCACCCAAATTCCTCTCAACTCACCTGAAAGTTCTGGAATTACATATGGTAGAATAATGGTAGAATAATTTCAACTAATCCCAAAGTCACCAGCCATTACGCTCAGTCTAATGTTCTTATTACATTAACACAGCAACACTCTTTGTTTAAAAAGAAAGAAAAAAGAAAGAGAAAAGGCAGTTATGAGTTCTTCATGTTATGGTGTAGGTCATCTTATGGTGCAGAACATGTATGTGTAGATGACTTTGTGTTCAACATCAGTAATTTACCTGGTCTCTGAAAATTAGGATTCTAGGTTTTACAGGCACTGAAGCTGAAATTTTATTTTAACCCCATAATCTATGGTTTCAAAGCAGTATCCAAGAGACTAGGAATCCTTAATTATTTCTAAAAGTATAGTGTGTATAAACATCTGCAGTTATTGCTGGTTTTAGTGCTTTTTTTCCAAGATCACAGTTCACAAGTAAGAGTTTTCAATTACCTAGTATTCTAATGCAACATTTGTGTAATTATAATACTGTGATGCCAAAGCTGAATGTAACTGTACTTGAGTAACTTGGATCTGCTATAGGCAGCAAAGAAAAATAGAAGAGGCACCTTTAATTAAAAATTATGATCTTCAAATGAGTTCAGTATTGTCATTTGATCCATGTGGTCTATCAAAATTTATGGAGATTTGAAAGATGAGTTCTACTTAAAAAGAGATGGAAAATAACAAAAATCTATGTATGTATCTGTTACTAAGTTTTCAATTTTATCTTCTGTTCAGTGCTAATTGAGAAATGATATATCTTACCCAGCTTGTGTTTTTATTGTATCAGATTTTCTGATGACATGTAACCATCCTCTGTAGGCAGTCATAACATCACAACCAAAAAAGGGTGTAAGCAGTCTGTGTTTAGAGACTTGTCTGCAATGTCTGAGGCTGTGAATCTCTCCATTGAACAATAGAGCACTGAGTGCAAAAGACAGAGATTTGAATTTCATTTCCAACACAACACCCAAGGTTCACCTATAATTTAAGCCTTGAGTTTTGTTCCCTCGCCTGCCTAAAGACCTTTGTATTCACCATTCATTCTTCCTGAAACAAGGTCCTAAATCCCATCTTGTAAAATGTTCTTGGATGGTATTTAAAGGTATACTTGGTTTCTTTTTTTGAAGAAGTTTGACATAAGATGCATAGTAATTTTGAGAGACAGCAAATGAAAGAGTGAGTACAATTCTGAAGTAATTAGGCCACTTTCATGCTTCAAAAAATATTGTGGCTTGTGATATCACACTTAGATGGAAAGTTGAGCACCTTTGGCTAGAACAGTGAGGATGCTCTGCCCCCGTAGCCTTAGCTTGATTACTAGTGAGTTCCCAGTAATCTGGAATGTAATGGACCCAAGTTTCTTCAAAAGAGGTGGTGAAGGGAGAATAAAAAAAAAAAGGATGTTTACCACCTGCTGGGGTAAAGCACTGGAGATGAAGAACCCAAAGTATTAGCTACCTTCTGGCAACCTGCAAGGTCAAGCTCTACCTTTCCATGAGCTGCTCAGCAGTGCCATGTCTATCAGGACTTCAGTGTCTGGGGCATTTTATTGGTCAAACTGAGAACTAACACAGTCTTCTAACACTGTCCTGGTTTCAGCTGGGATAGAGTTAATTGTCTTCCTAGTAGCTGGTACGGTGCTAGGTTTTGAGTTCAGTATG
>JAOBAS010000072.1:6569965-6585354 GCA_025311575.1 Elanoides forficatus | reverse complement strand
CAGCCTTCCTCAAGAAGACTGGGGATGGAGAAGTCACGATGAGTTACGAGGGTCTTTCACCAGGAAGAGTGTGAAGTGTCTGTGTATGTGTGCATCTGTGTGCATGTGTGTGTTTCTACGTGTACAGGTATTTGTGTTCCCAGCTGAAGACTGAAAATGGCTCAATATTGTTCCCAAATCTCAGTTGCTATAAAGACCTTTCTGTTATGCAGTATCTACCAAAGTTTGCTTCATGTGGTATTCAGAGAGCCCAAGCTAAACCAAGTTAAGTGATAAAGAATTTTCTTGTACTTGAGTGACATGACAGTCCAAAGCAGCTCAGGCCAAGGGAGGTCTTGAGACCCTGCACTATGTATTCTATAATGTTATAAAATCTTAATGCAGTCTAAATAAATTATTTTACTTATTTGAAAGACAGTCTCCAATGCTTCCATTGACTAAATGATGGAAATGTATTGATTCTCTAAAAGGAATCAGTTCATCAGGTACTCTGCATTTTAAAACCTGTGTATTTATGATACTTTGATGTTCTATGTGAATAAACAATAATTTATTCAAAAGTCTTCATAATGTCAATGAGACAGAACTCAGTATTTTGCTGGGATGTTCCCTTTCCCTCTGCTCATTTTTGGAAATGGAATACAGTAGTGCTTGAGTTTTTATTATGTGTTGACTTCTTCATGCACTTCTCTTTCTTGTTAAGTGATAAAAATGACTGAATAATGGTTAGTTCTGATTTGCGGGTTTGTAGTTTTACTTAGCTGAGTTTCTTATACATTTTGCATCTTACTGTGAAAGCTATTGATACAATCAAATTCAGTGTTGTTACTTGAAAGGAACATGCATTTAGTCACAAATGTAATGGTTATGGACTTTTTTTTTTCCATTCTCACACTTTTGAGATTCTTTTCTGCAAGCTAATGAAATCCATGTTGCTACATATGTGAAGCTATTTCTCTGCTGCAGACAAATAAGCCAGCTTGCTGAAAAGAAGTAGCAGAAAAAATCTACTTTAAAGATGGACAATATGCCCACACCATTTCATGTCACAAGTCTCAATGGATGTGATAACAAACAATGCTATTTTGATACTGGCACAGTTCCGGTCTTGGTCACGCATCTTGGATGCTCCATTGTGCCCCTACCATCACTCTCCTCAGCAAAACTAGGAAAATGCTTTTAGTGTGACTCTCATACTCCAAAAGGGCTGCTGGTAGACCATGCTTCACCTCTACAGCAGGTACTAGACAAGAAAACAATTACTTGAAGTGTCACTGGAGACCTGTGGATTCAGAGAGGATGTTGTGCTGGAGTGGATATTATGTGTTAGAGAAGATAAAAGAGTAAGAAGGAATTTCAGCCTGTGTTGTAGGACAAAGCTTCACTGTGGAAAGCCCCAGCATCTGACACACTAAGAAACCTATTCTTCAGAAGGTAAATTTCAATATGATATTTATTTTCATATGAAGATTTTGCAAGTGATGACTGATTGAAGATTTATTTTTTTTAATAACTTGTGATCTAGTTGTTGTAACTGAGAACTGCAAATAGTAAGAGAAGTACCTTGGACCTGTAAGCCCTTTGTTTTTGTGCCCTGGATGTGGTAAAGTTAGGGTAAGTGTTCTGCTGCTGGGTCAGAGTTTGGGTGTGGTTCTTGCATCTCAAATTGATGATTCATGGTACGATTAGCTTCAATTTTGAACTCCTGTGGTGGAAGAACTCTGTGGGACCCTCTGAGTTGCTGATGATAAACATGGTAAGATATATACTTTGAGGTTCTTGTCTCTGTACTGTTGCCTTGAACAAGGGCTAAGTAACATCACACTTGGGTACTATAGCTGATGGATGCCTTAGCCTTAATTACTCCTCTCCCTATCCTTAAAAAAGAGGGTTTCAGAAGATGGGGTAGATATTCGCCTTGCAATCAGTCAAGGTTTTTGGAACTGAAGAATGTTTACTGGGCCTCTTCATGTACTTCAGCAGCTAGAGCACACATTTTTGGAGGATCTGGGTGTGAATGCTTGCAGGTAATGCTTACGACTCTGGTGCCAAATACTTCTAGCAAAATAAAGCATAGTTAACAGTTCTTCTTCCCCTCTATTTCCTCTCTCCAAATACTCAATGCCTGGATATCTCCTGAGTATTCCTGTTTTCACTGTTTTAATGGCACGGTTTGGTAGAGAAACTGAATTTCTTCGTTAAAGAAAGACACTGGTAATGTATTACACTCAGACTGATCTAGCAGGCCTCTTTAAAAGGATCCCTACTTGCCTATTACACTGTTAATGAAATGTGCGACAATCATCAGGCAGGACAATTGCAAAAGCAAGGAAGTTGCTGAAATGAATAAATATTTTTATGATGGTGTTTCTTGAACATTTGTAACACCATTTCTGACTAGTTATAAATGCTATAAGCCAAAACTTGAAGGAAGAATAAAAATCAAACTGATGTATGCTTGAAACAGTCTTCTTATGTAACTTGGTCTTGAACCAAAGAAGTGCAGTTTTCCTAATAACCACTTAGAATGTTTAAGTAGAATTTATCTGAACACAGTAGTACACATCTTGGCATGAGAAATCTCACTGCTGTGTTAAGCCTTATATTAGTAGCCTTGGCACATTTAATAAAATCCTTCCATAAATTGGGAACAAAGCTGTTCTCGAGATGGCTCCAAATTAGCTTTGCCAGGCTTTAATGCTGCTGTATTAAGGAGACTGATACTTGGCACAAAGTAAACTGAAAAAAGAAATGTTAAGCTAAAGAAAGTTTATTATATTGATGCAGTGTGAGAGAACAATAAAGACAAATCTTAATTCCTGCTTTATTGATCTTTTAAGGAATTTACAGAATGTATCGCTTTTCCTGGTATATATTTACCTCAACAGTTATACGCTTCTGATGGAGTATGCTGATTTTCCAGGGTGCACTGTGGTATCTTGTCATTTGTTCTACACTTAGGGAGGCAAAAATGGAGGAAAGAATTCTGACCATCTGTAAAAATAGCTGGGATTCATCAAACCCAGATCAGTATGAAAGTTCAAACTTTAATCCAGCACTAAAAAAAAAAAAAAAAACAACAACATAGAATTCCATGATGAATCAGCTCTTTGCTGAAACATTAGCCTTCACTCACTTCCAAAGTAAATGTGCAACCCTTGCCATGTTATCTGCTTGAAAGGAGAAGTGCAGATTGAAAAGAAGGGCAGAAAGTGTTGTAATAGGCAATATATGTGCCCACAATACAGGAAGAGCCATTTTCACAGTAAGACATAAAATCTGTAGAATCCTGCCAATTGGTTTTGGCTTTGCATTTTATGGGAACTGATTTAAGTAGCTCATTTCTCTCTTTAAGGTCTCTCTTAATTTGCTGCTGGAACTTTGCCAGTAGGTTCTTTCATCCTGTTTTAGTCTTACTTTTGCTAACTCTCATTGTATGGTGAGATGGGTAGGAGTTTCTTTTTCAGCCTTCACAGAAGTGAAAAGTCTGTCAAGTATATTGTACCTCTGCCCCAGGCACCAAAAGGTCTTTGAAGGTTTGACCCTTAAGGACTGTCCCATTGCCCAAGTTTTAGCCATCTGGTCTGAGATACCTGTACAATCAGTGAAAACCTGTCAAGTTGATTCATCTAGAGGTTAGTGCTCTAAATAGATGGGATAAACTGCTCTGGAATGTGTATATGTTTGTTTCTCCAGACTATAGAGGGAGTCATACATACCACTTCTTTTAATTCTGCTGAAAACAGTTTTTTAGCCATTCCAGTACTGAATATATTTTTGGGTAGGGCAAATGAGAACAAGTAGCATGCTGATTGAAGGACTACATGTTAAAGGGTCTCATGGGATAAGTGTCCTAACTGCAGGATCTGGCTCTTCTGAGCTGATACTTCTCTGAGACATACGTAACAGTTCATTAGAAAGGTTGTGTACCATCTTATTGGCTATTGAATCTGAAATTTATTTTCCCAAAGATCTCATTAATGCGTGAAGTGAAAACATCCCTGGAGCCACTGGACTTTAATCTATACCTTGTAACTTCATAAATAATGCAAGAAGAATTGAATTCTGGATTCTGATAACATAATGGCCATAGAAGTTGCTTCAAAACATTAACTTTCCCTTTAACTAAATATGGACTAAAGACACCTCTTGAACATGACAACAAAAGTGAATTTTCTTGCACAGTATTTTTTTAGGCTATTAAAATCCTGTAAATATTTTAATGTTCTTAAGATATGTCCTTCAAGGAAACAAATTAAATAATGGTTCTAGACACTGTGTCTCTGGGTGAATGGGAAGAGATTTGCTTTCATGTATAACAAAATGAAAATATTGATTTTCCAAAGCCATAGTACTATGACAAAGGTCAGATGCTGACCCCTTTTAGTTTGGTGTAGCCCATCTCTTTGAAAACGTTATGTTCTGTCAGTAACTGCTTATAAAAATAGACTATACTGAGTTACAATATTCAATAGAGGGATGCCATTAGTGTTTGCAGAGGCAGGGTCATTTTATACTTCAGAACCTCAGACTTTAAATAGTCTAAACTCTTTTTAATGTATTTTTTTCTCTTTGCTGGGAAGGGAAGTTGAGTCCAGGGTCTGTTACCTCAGAATTCATATTTTTACTATAAACATTGTCAGGATAGTTTATATTGTGTTATTAATTGTGTTTAGAGTTGACTCTAAGGCAAAAGGAAAGTGAAAACATTCATTTATATAGATGTGCACATCCCAAGTGGCACTACTGCTGAAATATTGTTTTGAACTTTGGCCAATTGCGTTGCTAATCCTCCAACACTTTTGCATGCAGTCCTGACTCTAAAGTGATTGCATGAAAGACTGTTCCTCCTGATGCTGTGTATGGTTGCATCAGTACAGGCAGTGCCTGTTTTCTACTTCCTTATGACTTGCAGAGGGTGTGTTCCCTTTGCCAAGAGGGCTTATCTAGCAACAGCTGTAGCATGTTGAGAGCATTAAGGTCTGACATTGAGTTTACTATTTATTATCTATGCATCATTCTTTAATAGAATCAGGCTCTTTAACCTTTCTTTTTTACCAGAATTTTTCATTTATTTTTTTTCCCCTGGAAAATCTTCTAGAAACCAATTCCATTGCTATGTCTCACTTCTGCTATTGATTAGAAAATCTGGAACCCAGAAACAGAAATAAACAGACCTCTGGGTTCCCTGGCTGTTTCTGCTGTATGGCTTGAGGAGGCTATATTTTTTTTGAACATTGCCTTGTGTTTGGCTTTAGCAATAGAGGCCAGTGTATCACTGGACATTAGTGTTAGGCCAAGATGTATGCAAGTTATAGCCGCGGGTAGTCTTTCAGAGCTCTCTCTCTGGCAACTGAAAACATTTTTCACCTATCTATTATTCCATATAGTTGAGTAAACCCTGTTATTCAAGATCTGTTTACTCCTGTACTGGCTATGTATATCTACTGAAGTGGAAGCTGGCAATGCTGGTGATGAAGTTAGCACCAGCTAATGCTGGTGATGAAGTTAGCCTTGAAATCAATAAATTTAGGCCTTAAACTCAAGTCTTTGACTACAAGTTATCAGGGCTTTATTGTCCAAGCGTCTTCTCCAGTTCCAGCTCATACTGCCTTGTGCAGCTGCCAGAAGGCAACTTCACCTGGAAGTTTTCTGGCTAAAGATGTCCTGAATCCTGGGTTTGTCGGATAAAGGTGATCTGTTCCTATTTGATTTAAGTGTGGCTTTTATTAAGTATAGGTTTAAACGCTATTCCATGGTAGTTTAGGGAACCAGCTTCCACCACTAACAAAATTGTCATTTATTGTTTCTGAAAGTAAGTTGTACACAGAAAAGCTTAGTCTTGAAGGTTAACTGAGTTTGCGACATATTAGCACATTGGCTCTAATACACTATGAAAGATGTGGTTCATAATTTTTAGGTTATTTTGGTGCTTGTCCTATTTATTTTAAGTTTCCTTTAGTTAGGTAACAGTAATTTTTCCGAAAAAACAGACCAATAGGATTAAAAAGTGACAAATGTGGCTAGATGTAGTGTAACGAGTACCATGTTCCCATTGACTGATGGGAGATCAATATTTTCAGATTTTTCTGCAGTGATTACCTAGGAAAACCAGGCTTAGAGCAGATTAGAAACCTTTGCTAATCCTTCTCTTCAGTGATACTTGCACAACTACTAAGGTTAAAAATCAGTATTTTTCTAACTTTTCTCCTTGCATGACTGCACTTCTGTTTTTTGCATTCATTTGGAAAACTGTTTAAAAGTGAGATTCATTTTCTGTCCTTGAATTTTGATATTTATAACATGCATATAAACTATTACATAAATGTGCTGTTAGTAACCTGCTGTTGTGAAGATTTTAGCACCTACTTGATAAGAAGTGCTAAATAACAGCAAGATGTTTTTCTAGCAACAAAGTTTAATGCTTTACAGTACTGACTTAAACACCACAACTTCTCGAGCCATATGAAACAACCACACCTGTGTAATTGGTTGTCTGTACATGAATTGCTAAAGGCTAAGTCTGTTTCCTCAGCTGAGGGAAGCTCAAGAAAACCCACTGCACTATACAACTTCTGTTGAGGAACACAACTGTAACTTGTAATTTCACTGGTGGAATGCCATTTGACTGTAGAGATTAAATTTTGAACTTTAATTTAGGAGAAACTTTGCTTTTCTGCAAAGGCTAATGCTACCTAGATGGTTGTCCCAGAAATAACCTGAGCTGCTGTCAGGGAGAATTTTGTTTCATTTGAAGCTGGAAGGCAGCTGTAGGCTTTGCTCTTAGTCCAACCTTCCAAACAGGTATGAAAGCTGGTCAATCATGCAGCAAGTAAAATGATATAGGTGCATGTTTTCTTTCCTCTGAGTCTCTAGCTTGTATGTTGAACCCAGTATTTATCTTGATTTTTCTGATAATCATGTCAACTCTGCTCCTCGGTTTTGGTGACTGGCAAATCTTCTGTGACACCTAGAATTAGAGTTCCTCCTTTTTTCTAGCTTTCACATTTTGCATTTCATAGTACTTCTTCAACGGTTAGTTTCTTTATATTATTAGGGAAATACAGGAAAAAAGTGTTTGGGATTAGATCCATTAGAGGTCTTAAGTTTATAATGTAGGACATAGGCAAATTTGAAATACTTTAATTGAAAATCACAATCACAAAATCTTTTGTTTATCTGCCACCTCCTTTGTCAGTTTTCTAAGTAGTTCATGACCAACTTGTGTTTTCTAACCTTGGTCTACAAGCCTTGCCCCAGCTCCTCAGCCTTTGGAGTGCAAGGTAGGGAAGGATAAAGGAGTTTTTAATCCTGTCTCTCCTACCCCTAGGCAAAAACTACTGATGAAAGAATTCTTCTTTCCTCTGACAAAACTGGGCCACTGTGTAGAAAGATGTAACATTTTTTTTTTGTTCCCTATACTATGAACAATTTATGTGACTCCAGCCAAGTATTTAAGGCCTGGCAGGTAAGAAAAGATTCAGAAGAGTCTTTTATTCCTGTGACTATGTGTGCTTTCTCCAGTGGTTTGTGAATAAAAAGAAAGCTGATAACGTGGGGAGCAGGGAGCCTGACCCATGTCCACATCTTCTGACTTGAGTATTTTTAACCAGTTAGTTATTTTCCTCTTGGCTGCATAGTAGTCCAGGTCCATGAGAAACTTACTGACTACAGTTGAGTAAGAATACTCTTCTGAAAGTGCACAGGTTAATGCAGGCTCTCTGTTGGCTCCCTGGCTCCCTGGAAGACAGCTCTGACAAAAGGACTTTAACAAAAGCAACAAAAATTTACTAATTTTTCCTTATTAATGAAACTACTTGAATGCTGCTGTGCAAGATCAAGCACCTCAGTGCTTGCTCTGGGAGCTCCGCTTGCTTCCAGACTAGAAGAACTGAAGCTTAAAGAAACCTGCGTGTTTCGCTCTTTAAGCTGGGGCACATAGGTCCATGCATTGGTCCTCCTAGTCTAGAGCTGGCTAAGAAAGGTTTATGGGGAATTCACCTTTTCCTTAAATTCTGTTATAAGTACTGTTTCAGTGTTTTTATCTTTATGCAGGCTGGACTATTTGTGTGCACAGGTTCATTTGCTTTCTTTATATACTTTGGATGTTATTGCATCTGCTACAGATCATACAATACACTTTTTTTTCTTTCATCTTCAGCAGTACTTAAGATCATTCAAACACTGGGTTTCCTAGGCTTATATTATTTCTAAACATTTTCATATTTCCATGATTACACATCTTTTCCAGGTTTATCTTTCCTATGGAAGCCTTACAAGACTGACTTGGACTTCAGATAATGTCACACTCTTCCACATATTAAAAATTCAACTTTCTGAACATTTTTTCCACCTGCACAGTGAAGGCCTGGTTTCTGCAAAGCTTAGACTTTTCCAGTTGTCTACAAATCTGACTGCAGAAGAGACAGATGAAGTATTAAAAATGAGGCTTAAAACTCTCTGTGGAACTAAAGTGGGTTGAGCACAGTGTAGCGCTCATGATCATGTTTTAATATTCCTATAGACACCTGTTATTATCAGTATAGATGATACATCTCACATCATTAATCCTATTCTGAAACTCCATTATAGTCCATATGAGATAGTTCTATACTGGCTCAACCAATTCCAAAAGTACCAAATCATTAAAAATTTTATTATTTCTAGGCAGACTGAGGACACTGTTGTGATTAAGATTTCTTTAGTGATAAAATTCCTTGAAATGGATGGAAATTAAAACCCTTCTCTCACAAGAGTAAAACATTAAAAATAGAGAGCTATACTACAAGGTTCCAAGAACTAAGTAAAACCGAGAAAGTTAAAAATGGAGAGCAGCCCTATATGAATATCTTTATCTTTTCTTTGATAGGGCACTGACTTAATTCAGGTCTTAAAGTGTCTGAATTTGAGTTATTTTCATAGTGCTGTTGTGCAGGTGTTTGCAAATGCATATTGCACTTTACTGTAACTCTGAGAGTACTGTAAGAGACCATACTGGCTTCTGCAGCATCAATGTCTTTCCACTTGCCTAATGCAGGCTATAAAAAGAAAAGGAATTCAGAGCATGTGACTGAGATTTTAATATACCCTAATGTCTGTAGTCTTAAACAACGTAACTTATACATATGTATATGTATATATAAATATAAAAATGTAAGTTCAGATTACACACTTTACTGATGGCTATATAGCCTACTTGTGTTACCTTAAGCATATTAAATGATTATATAAACCAATGTTTTCAATTATTTAACAGGAGATAGTAACGTTTATGATTTCTGAAGAAAGAAAGCTGCAATTTTCATTACAACTTAAAAATGTGTCTTACAGAAAGGATTTTGAGAGCTTTGGTCAGATAAGTTTGAGGGTTGTAATGGAAGAGTTTTATGGCAATGATACAGCAATGATACTGTGTCAAAGACAGAGTGGTACTGCTGCATTTTGAAAAGGAAGTGTAAAATATTGCTACACTGGTAGTATAGAACCATTTTAGTATGTTAATTTTAATGATGTCAGCTTTACTGCACTGGACTATTAAGAGAAACTATTATCTGATGACTTCTCATTCAACTGTTATTAGTTAATGGCTGATATTTCCAAACTATATCCATGTGAAAAAGGGAATGACTTACTGTTTTTAAAATAGTGCATGAGCTCCTGGAATCACTTTTGTGAAATGTTCTCCATAGCTGTCCTAATTAACTACCAAGGCCAGAGTTTATTACCGTTAATTATATCACTACAGCTCATGAAACATACCTGTGGGTAACTCCATCATGGTTTCAAGTAGTAGCAGACTCCTTGAAGATCAATATTCTGTTTATATGTCTGATCTTCTGCTGCTGGGCATGCATGATTAACTAACCTTTGTGTCACATAATTTAATTTAATGGATTTAAAACAGAACAATTTTGGATTATGAGGAATAGACAGCAGTTTCACAGTTCAGAGGATGTCATTAATAGAATTCAATTAATATATTAAAATTGGTAAGTAATAGAGAGGAGTCTGCCCCGGCTGAGCAACTTGCCCACTCTTAACCCTTGAAAGTTGAGAATTCTAAAAGTGTTAATTGATAATTTCAGAATAATACTTAATCTGTATCTGTATACAACAAAGGCTATAGCATATCAGACACACCTGAGGGATCTTGCTCCCCACCTCAAAAGGTGGAAACAGCATTGCATCTACAGGTAGCCATACAGGCTTTTATTTAAATTGACTTTACATCAAAATAATTCTAAGTGAGGAAGTGCTAGTACAGGTTTGGTGTTTTTTTCATGTATTAATGTTGGAGAACTATTCTGCTTCCACAGCAAAGGTGTTGAAGCTGTTCTGTGCTACAAATACAACTGGATATGGCTTACAGTAAGAATGCTGTTGTGACTGCTTAGCTGCATAACACTTACCATGTGGTTAATTAATGCCTGGGGCTGCAGCCATCTAGAAGCACCAGTACGTTTCAGGCAAACGTGCTTCAAGAAATTTTTGCCAATTAGGAGTCATAAACTGAAAGAGTCAAAGTAAATTCAACTGCTTAAAATTCTGCTTGGAAAAGAGAGGAAGTAGGAGATTCCAGTTCCACAAAGGAAGTACCTGGCTAGAGGAAAAACATTATTATATATATCCATGAAAAAATTTTGTATTATGAAGACAAAAATTCACACAAGGAGGAAGGTACAAAATATGTAAATATTTTTCTTCCTGGAAAGAAAATTCCCTTCTGCTATTGTACTTTGAAACTTTCTCAGGGCTGACTACATCTGGATGTTTAGATATACTGTATACATATACCATACAGATTTGTTAAAGAGCATTTTTTTCCAAAGCCTAAATATGGAAATAATTCAATGTTAACTTCTTTAACAGTTGCTGATCAATCAGGTATCACCTGCGGTTCTGTACAAAACTATCATCAGAAAAAACAGGATGAAAATAGATTTTTTTTTTTCCACATTAAGCTGAGTTGTGCACAACAAATGGTATTTTGTTCAGACACTTAACGCAAAGAACAAGCTTTTGGTGTACTCAAATCTACTGAGACAATATCTGAGTATATTCAAATTTGTTTTGAGTATATTCTATTGAGTATACTCAGATATAAGCATACTCAAATCTACTGACAAGAATGCTAAGGGGGATTACACAGTTTAGAACATTTTGAAATTTATTTTTTTACTTTGAAGTTGGTTAAGTTGAATTCTATTCCCCCTATGGCCTTACCCTCCTCCTGTTTTAGAGTAAAAGAAGAAAATAATTCTCAAGTACTTCTGACTTGGAACTCTTTAGAAGCCAATTGTGAACAGTTATCTTATTCCGCTTGTCATATCTGAAAATAGTAGTGGCTGAACTGTGTACAAAGGCATTAACCAAATGAAAATCTTTCTGTATTCTTGTACTATTTCTGATTTTTTTTTTTTTTAAATCCTGAGTTCTTGTATAGCTTTTTCATAATCCTTCCATTATGAACTGACTCTTAGTGAATTAATTTTCAGGGAATCTGTGTGAAGCTTTCCTCTCTCTCTCTTCCCTTTCCACCCCCACCTTCATGTTAAAGGCCAAAGAAGAAATGTCCTCACTGTGGTCAACTTAAGATGTGCAGAAACACAATTCACACTATTAAAATAGTACTAAAGCAATCTGAGATGTGGCCAGAAGTAGTACTAGTGTCAGCAAAGCCTTTTCCCACAATCAAAAGTGAATCCAGTGCCTGATTATGTAGTCTAGTGCAGAGCCCACAAATGACTGTGGATCAAGGATGGATTTTTCTGTCAAACATCACTAATACAACTACAGTGTTGCCATGGACTTGTACTATGAGTTTTTTAAGAAGAAATAGTTTCCCAAAAACTTTATGTCCAAAAGAAGTACTATCTAATCTTCCCTTATGGCTTATTAGCACTCAAAAGTCTTAAAAATGTTTCAGAAACTGTGCTGAGGATACATAATGTTTTACTGCACCTTACGTAGTCTTATGACCTTATGAACTTCAGGAATGAGATAATCCTTCTCTTACAAGTGTAGTGATGGTTGTGATTGTGGGGTTTATTTTGACTGCATTAACTGTCTTTCTATGATCTTCCAACCATGATAAAATATTCTGAGTTTTACTTTGCTTTCTAATTTTACAGTGCAGTTTAGTTTAAATGTGAGGTTTCTCAAAGAAAAATAATTAAGAGGAGAAATTAAAAAAAAAAATCACTGCTCACAGAATTTCTAAACAGAGTAGCATTCTTCAATGTCAATTCAGAGGTGTGTAATCATTAGCTGGAAGGATGAGTTTGTAGTTGAACCTGTGCTAGAAACAAATTTAGATTCCCCTGCTTTTGTAAAACTCAAATAATCTTAACCTTTTTAAAATGTATATATTTGTCAGCTAAATAGAACAGCTTCAAAGTTATCTGGAGAAGGTTGATGGAAAATCAAAAATCCAAAAGGAAAGGCTGGTTAGATTATTGAAAACTCCAAAAAGCTCACTTAGGTCAGCATGAATTAAGATCTTTTGAGCACTCTGAATCAGTGTAGTCAGGGCTGTTAACAAAACCACAAAATTAAAATGTTTAAAAATGGTAAGTCTTCTGAATTCAGCTAAAGATCAACGAGTCTGATCAACTTCATTTTAAAACAGGAAGGGAAGGAGATGGGAGGAGAAGCAGCAAAACTGTTGCTTCAGAGTTCTGTTCTGACTTAATAAAAGTGCTGTAAGGATAAACTTGATATCAACTTATCTAAGATGCTTTCACTTGATGAAATTTCACACTCCAAGAAATATTGGAGATTGTTCTGTAGCAGATGGCATGTGTCTGTCCACTGTCTATTGGGATCTCTCCAACTATCCCATGTGGGGTTTTTGACTACTTGAAACTGCTACTAAAGAACGTGTGTGATAACAGACAGCCCTATCCTGGCTCAGCTGAGAGAATTTGAGTTAAAAGAAACCACTTTAACTTCTTTCTAAAACAACTTGCAGTGATGCCATAGCCAAAGCGATTCATAGCCAAATGTGACACTGATTAAACAATGAAACTCACCGTCAACGTCAGTGGAAAATTCCCTGTCCATACCACTTGACCCAAAGCCTCACATTTAGCTCAGCTGTCATCAGAAAGAGATGAAAGTGTGTGGGTTGCCTCCAAGGAAATAAATCAGCAACCCATCTCATCTTACAGATGTCATCTACATGCTGGCAGAGCGATGATGCCTGCAGCCGGTCAAATCTTGGTCTTCATTGCAATCCACAGAAGCTACTCTCTGTCTTAATACATGACTGTTTAATGAAATCAGTAAAACAAAATGTGGGGAAGTAAGATAGTTGTGTGGTTATGGCCAACAGTTGCAGTCAAGAGATCTGTGGTCTACTGACACCTCTTCCACAGTTTTCTGGTCCTGCACAGCATTTTAAGGAAATCAAGGCATGTAGGCTGAAAAGAGAAAGATTAAATATTACTTGGCTTAGGTTTGCCACAAAGTGAATTTAATCTGGGGAGTGCAGTGGTACTTTTCAACTTTTGACTATCATCAGGCTATACTTTAAAAATATGGATTTAATTAAGCTACTAAAGTACTGATGCTTTTTCCATTGTCTTCCTGTGCTTGCTCTTCAGCTTTGTAAAAGAATTTAACCTAAACATTTATAGCATAAAGGTAAAGGCAGCGTTATTTCAAATGCTGTTCTTCTGAAAGCATAATGCTCAAGTTTAAATTGTTGATGATGGTACAAACCTCCTTTGTAACTGAAACTCAGCACTATAACTCAATGAAGCAAATATTCTCCCTGATTTGCAGGCAGAAGGCTGGAAATTGAGGCATGGGAAAGAGATTAATTTAATCTGATGACTGTGGTATTAAACTAACTCCAATCTCACCTACTGAATTCTGCTACTGCTCTGACTAGGTTTAAATAAATCAGATCAATTACTTACTTTAGCTATTACTGTCTATACAACTAATTAGAAGATGATATAGTACATTGCATGTAAAATGGTTCAACACAGTTGCAGGATGGTTTTAAAATTGTTTTGTCTAATCCTGATGTTAGGTTTCTGAAACATCTGACTTTTATAATTATATGCTTCTATTGACCCTGACGGAAGATAAGGGTTCCGCCATCCTACCAGTAATTTAATTAAAAAAAACCAGTAGAGGTTTTAATTCAGCATCATTGTCT
Organism: Elanoides forficatus; assembly: GCA_025311575.1. Classification (NCBI taxonomy): domain Eukaryota; kingdom Metazoa; phylum Chordata; class Aves; order Accipitriformes; family Accipitridae; genus Elanoides; species Elanoides forficatus. The sequence continues at coordinate 6,571,187 of JAOBAS010000072.1, read as the reverse complement.
GTATGGATTAACCTTTCAAATAAAAGTATGATTGTGTGTAATGTGGGAGCCTCTCTGGTGACAATGACACACAAAACACCAGAAGCAGCCTTTCCTGGTTTCAGCTGGGATAGAGTTAATTGTCTTCCTAGTAGCTGGTACGGTGCTAGGTTTTGAGTTCAGTATGCGAAGAATGTTGGTAACACTGATGTTTGCAGTTGTTGCTAAGTAGTGTTTAGTCTCAAGTCAAGGATTTTTCAGCTTCTCAAGTCCAGCCAGCGAGAAAGCTGGAGAGGCACAAGAAGTTGGCACAGAACACAGCCAGGGCAGCTGACCCCACTGGCCAATGGGGTATTCCAGACCATGGGACGTCACATAAACTGGGGGAGTGGGGGCACGGCGTTATTCACTGCTGGAGGACTAACGGGGGTGTCGATTGGTGGGTGGTGAGCAATTGCACTGCGCGTCATTTGTACATTCCAATCTTTTTATTATTACTGTTGTCATTTTATTAGTGTTATCATTATCATTACTAGTTTCTTCTTTTCCGTTCTATTAAACTGTTCTTATCTCAACCCATGAGTTTTACTTCTTTTCCTGATTTCCTCTCCCATCCCACTGCAGGGGGCGGAAGTGAGTGAGCAGCTGCGTGGTGCTTAGTTGCTGGCTGGGGTTAAACCACGACAAGCCCAGGATTTGAATGCATGGTGAGTGCATGCTGCTGTTTTCCTAATGTGTTTATAGTGTTGTGCAGCTTAGTTTTCACATGTTTTGAATGGTTTTATGAATCTCCCTAAGTGTCAAAAATTAACTGTGAGGTGGCAAAGTGTCTGGAGTTGAGTGCCAAAAGGGAGGTACCAAAAGATATAATGAGAAGTATATAGCAAAACCCAACCAACCAAAAGCCCTAATGTTTCATGCTAGGAAGAAATATAGAATCATAGAATCATTTAGGTCAGAAAAGACCTTTGAGATCATAGAGTCCAACCGCTATCCTAACACTGCCAAGTCCACCACTAAACCATGTCCTGAAGTGCCACATCTACACGTCTTTTAAATACCTCCAGGGATGATGACTGTCGTGGTTTAACCCCAGCCAGCAGCAAAGCACCACGCAGCCGCTCACTCACTTCCCTCCCCCCCCCAGTGGGGTGGGGGAGAGAATCGGGAAAAGAAGTAAAACTTGTGGGTTGAGATAAGAACAGTTTAATAGAACAGAAAAGAAGAAACTAATAATGATAAT
>JAOBAS010000072.1:6521032-6553322 GCA_025311575.1 Elanoides forficatus | reverse complement strand
AAGCCCTTTGTTATATTTTCTCTCCCCTGTCCAGCTGAGGAGGGGGGAGTGATAGAACGGCTTTGGTGGGCACCTGGTGGCCAGCCAGGGTCAACCCTCCACAAGTGGCCAGTGTCTGTAAGGCTGAACTGAATCCAATTGTCTTGGTGAAAGCTAAGTTATATAGAGAAAATGTGATTGTTGTTGCTTTTGCCTTTTCAGTAAAAAAAAGTTCCAAGTGCATTTTGTGAGGGATTTGATCCTGCCAGTTGATTCAAGGTGTTCTTAGCCTACCAGGTTTAATTCAATATGATGCAGGGAAAGGGTAATGTTTAATTTGTGGATTTTCAGTTTTCTAGGTGGGGAGACTCAGTATATCCTTTAGCTTAGTTTTAGATACTTCAGGAACATTAATAGACACAAAAACATCTTTTGTATTTAAACTGAGTGAAGGCTCCATGGATTCCACTTCTGGACTTATGGAAAAGTGAGGTGACCTAAGTTTGTCGGTTCTTTTTAAAATTTAAATAATTCAAAGGTGTGGAGGAGAAAGCATGTCAAATATTATGTGAAATAAATAGCTTAACTGGTAAAGGGAAGGAAGTGCCTGAAGGTGTATATGCGTTAGCCTAACTTTACTTTTTTTTTTTTTAATAACTTTATATCCTTCTCTTGTAAATTTGTCTTCATTATTCTACATATTGTTTTGAGAATTTATATTTTTTGAATCTTATACATATTATTTAAAGGCTATTTCAATTAAGTGAGAGTCATCTTAATCTTATATTCAGGACTGAAATAATATTTATTAGATTGTTTTTCATCTAGTGTTAATAGGAAGATTATATTAAATAGGTAGGGCTACAGGATAAAAATTCAAGTAGTGTAATTCTGTTAATTTTTTTTTTTTAAATAATTGGGGAAACAAAATTGGTTAAAACATACAAGTGAATAATCTTCCTCTTGATGGTAGAAGAGAGATGGCCTCAGTAGCAGGTAAAAGGCAGTAGTTCTACTTGTTAAATAACCAGTCTTTTGCCCAGATCTTTTTCCTGGTATCTGCAGCACAGTAGCATATAACTCTTTACTTTTTATTTTGTAAGAGCCACATTTGATGTTCTTGTCACACAGTCTGAACAGCGTGAATGCAATGCATTTCACATATTCCTGAAGGGTATTGTTTTTTTTAAAAAAAAAATCAACTGCTGAATAATTAAAGTTCTCTTTTCGAAAAATGATTGCTGTTTGTCATAATTATTTTTTCTGATTAAAGTTAACATGATCTGAATATTCATGATACTCATTTGACAAAGTGCACCTAAAAACATATTGCTCTAAGTTGTGATAGATTATCTTTATTAATTGCTCAAAGGTAATTAGAATTGATATATGTAGAAATAGGCTCATACACTCTCTAGCTGTTATAATGAAAGAAGTGTGTCTCTTTTTTTAAGCATAATTGAACAGGAGTAAAATAAATTAAAGACTTAATCACTCTGATATTCTATCCAGCTCTGCCTGTTGACTCATAACTTGAAAACCTTAAGAATCTCAAAATTAATTTATTAGGCATTTGACAGAATCCTTTCTGGGAGCAAGAACTCTTCCACAACATGTGGTATTAGACTGCTTTGACTATGATGATTTGCAGTTGAATGGAATTAGATTACCTATAATGCTGATCATTTCGTATCTTGTAGTAATAAGGTGACTTCTGCATGCCCCTGCTTCTGTACCTGGAGTATTCTGATACATGTTGCTATTTGTCAGACAGACCTTAGTAAAAGTTAATTTTTTATCAGAAATTGGAAATGAAAATTTGATACTAGAAAGGAGACTCCTGTAATTGTATATTAAATGAAGTTGTAGGGTGTCATGCTATTAACAGATGGCTTGTAGAGTGGACAGTGCTTGTTAGGTTATCAAGAAAACATTCGTGCTTGTAGAATTCTTTTTCTATATTTTTATTGTAAAATGCCTATAATCTTATAGAATCTTTGGTTGTCTTTTATGTTAATTACTAAATAGATTCAGATGTGTATGCATGGCAAATATTGTGTTCACCTTCCTTTCCAACATCTGAGAAACTTTGCCAGTCACCCTAAGCGTGAAAGCCCTGATGACTTGATGGCATGAAATGACCAGGGCTTTGAAATAAAAGCTGCTTACTAATCTATCCCACAAACCTAGTTTAATAAAACAAAACAAAACAATATGTTAAAAACTTCAAAACTGAAAGGACTTTCAATCCCTAAAAGTAGGATTTTAGAAAAACTTGCTTTTTAAATAGAAGGATGCAAGAAAAGAAATAGAGAAATGGTAAAAATATTTTTTAGAAAAACAGAAAAATTGTATGGATAGGGAGCAGGAAGAATACTTGAGAAAATTCTCCCTTGTCCACTATGCCTTAGTAGATTTACTTTCCCTTTTATCCTGTTTGTAATACTTTAGATGTCAGCTGTATCTCAGGTTGTAACGTCTCTGCAGTCTCCAGGTCTATACCCATCAACTCTGAAACTTGGCTTTAGGTCTGTTCTCTTTAGCAGTCTAAAAGCTGCTGCTTTGAAATTAAGAGAGGAAAAGAAAAAAAAGGTATTAGGAAACAAAAGGTGTTACACAGTAAACTATAAATGAACAGATGTCATCTGCCCAGTGAAGTTTTGATTCCTTTTTCCTCCACCAAGTGTTGAAATCAAGTTTTTCCTTGTCCTGAATAGCTCCTTGCCAAGTGTATGGTGTCCTGCTGTGAGATGCTTTCATTCACTCCTCTCAACACTCTTCCATACTATGTACAGAAACAAAGTTATGCCAGAAAGTCTTGCCAGAACAGAAATCAGTCAGATTAGAGGGATCACTTTCTTCATCCTGTTGACTGATACTTTGTGTGCAGTAGAACAGCTTCAATGGTAATGAATTCAGAATACCACTATGACTTCTGATAGTTAAAGAATATGTGAAAATTTGGTTGAAGTCTCTTTCCTGAAATGGACAGAGTAAATTTGAAACTATTATTTCCTTAGTGACTCTTCTACACTCTGAGCTATGGCTGAAAGCTGATGATACTAATGCTGTAACTTTGTGCACATAGCTTTCTTAGTTTATGTTGGTTGAGTTGTTTTAGGGTTTTTGTTTTTTGGGGTTTGGGGTTTTTTTTAATATCCTAAAACCATCTTAAATGGGATAGAACTTTTACATAGAAAAAAAACTCTTTATTTTGGGAAGGACAACAAGAAATCATTCTTTCAATGTACCTTTCTTTCCATATTTTCATTATAGCATTTCTATTTCATATACTTCTAGTGTTCATATTCTAATGTAGTATTTTTCACTTTCATCAAGCAGTTATTTGCACAATCTAGACGTTGTGGGTTTTGCATAGGACAAAAAAATGATAATAAAATGTAACTAGAACTGAAGCTATGTTCTGAAGTTACCATGTACCCTTTAGAGAAAAAATATGCTCAGGAGGGGAATGCATTTGGTTGGAGGAAGACCTGATTGCTCAGAGAACCCTAGAACCCTGACCTCCTTCAGAAAGAGGAGGTTGTCCTCAAGTTCTGTACCACTTTCACTCTGGACCTCCAAATCATACAGTAGCCATCACATGTATCAGTGTCTCAGAATAACTTTAAATTTAGCAGTGGTTAGCTGGAAAAAGCTTCTGATTATTTGCCTTTTGGTACTTCTTGCAGAAAATAACACTGGTTATGAAATTGAGAGTGCAGGAGTGTGGAAAAATATATTTTCTGTTTATGTTTTTTAAGATCTCTTTATGTAGCTTTGTGCAACAGCTTTTGAAAATACAGAGTTAAAAATTTCATCAATAAAAATATATTTTCCCTGTTATACTTACTATTTTTTTCCCTATAATCTTGTGTGTTTGTTCTAAACACTTCGGAAAGAGCTCTAACATACCAGGCAAGACTGTCCAGCTTAATTTACAAAATTTACCTCCTGGTTCTTACATGTTATAAAAAAAGTGATAGAGCAAAAGCACTGGATGTTTTGTCAGACTTTCAAATTGAAGAGATGCAAGCCATGCAACCAATTGACCTTGGCCTGCTTTCAAGCAAGGATAACTGTCACAAAAAAAAAAAATAACCCAACATACTGTACAGATCTACATACAGACTCAAGAATGGAATCCAGGTTGTTCATGCTCAAAAAATGAAATTTCCAAATTAATAAATCAGATCTTATGTCCTGTAAAGGAGATTTATTGATATCAGAAGAGGTGCATGATTTTTAATCATCCAAATTTGTATATTAAACTGTCTTCTCCATTTAATTTTTAATTTCTGTTGTCCTTTGTAAGCACAGTGAAGTAACAAGCCTGCCAGCTATTTTTCCTGTCCTTACAAGAAAGATAAAGGAAAGGCTCTCCATAGGTCCATCTTTCTTGACATATAGTATTAAAATAACAGCACTTAACTCAGTATGCCAGATCATTCTTCCTTGCTTGAGGGTGACTTGTGTACAGTTTAATATTGTGAAGAGATACTTCACCTAATTGGAAATGAGCTAACTAGGGAGTCAGAAGCAGTACAGTTCTATATTCATGGCACTGCACATGTGCTAATTAGCTATCCTGAAACACGTAACATTAGATCAAGCATAATGCTACATTAGAGCAACTGCACTATTTGCAGGATATAAGGCAATGTTTCTGTGCTGTGCTGTGTAGCTTTACTGTTGATGCTTCTTTGGTTTTTTTGGTTTTTTTTTTTTTTTTTGAGGACTGCCTTGTACCACAAGAAGAGAGATGGGATTTTTTTCTGTTTGTTTTTGTTTTTTTTTTTTCTTTTTTCATACTCTAATCTTTTTCAGATTTAAATTTAAGGACTACCATAGTAGTGGCTTCAGGTTGAAATTTAGTGAGGCTAGAGATTAAAAAATTTTTAAAGCTAAAATTTCAATTTTGAAATCCTGACATTTTAATTTTGAAAATCTAAATCTCAACTTTTTGTTCTTCACTAAAGCAGTAAATATCTGAAATTAAGAAAAGTATTGGTTTTGGGTTTACTTCTATAATCCATTTTCTTTTTCTTATGTTAACTTAAAAATTTAATTCATGCTTTTCTCCCATTTTTAAACATTAGCTGCTCAGATCCCACCAACTTTTTCATTTGAATTCTATGTTGAAAAAGTAGTTTCCATCCACCTTGAAACATAATTGTCTATATTTAGAGATGTTTAACATTGAGAAGTACTATGAACAAGTGGATAAAGCATGCTGCATCATCTGGTCAGTGGTAGATCTTTATAGGTTTTTCAAGTGCGTTCAGAAAGGGCTTTTGGGAATATTTTATGGGAAAGGAGAGAATGCCAGTAGTGACTTAGCAGAGGGTGTCTGCCAAGTTGTCCATAACTTAAATCTCAGGAACTCCTTTGCAAGATGTTTCTTAGTTTGAATTACTTGGCCTGGCAGGGAGGTTAGATTAGGGGGTCTTCCTGTGAACCCATGCAGTCTGTCCAGCTCGTGTGGGGTACGGTTCCTTTCAGTTGACCTAAGTTAACTTGTCAGAAGGTGGTAACTTGGGTTAACAGAGAGGTGAAGCACACTGTCAGAGTACAAGCTCCTTGGGTAAAGGATTCACTCCATACAAAATGGCAACTGACCTATGAATACAAGAAAAGAAGTGCCTATATTGGTCACAATAGTAGTGTAGCTCTTGATGATTATGTTTGGATTAGGGGCACTATTATCACTAAAACAAAACTATTTCTTCATCTGAAATGTCTTCAGTAGCAAGTTAGTTTAACAAATAAATTTGTGGAGCTTGGCTGATTGATAGCAACTTGATTTACATGCAGGGTTAATGAGAATGCAGAATGAAAAAAAGGATTCTACTCTTCTGAGACAAAAAATAGGGATTATGTACTCTTGGGTGTAGTAGTTTATTCTTGCATCCAAATTTATTAAGGTACTAAGTGACTTGAAATGCTAGGTTAGTGGTAGTAGTAAATAGTAAATCTAGACAAGGTAAAAGTTGATTCAGTTTAAATTAAATTTTAAGTTAAAAATAAGTCTAAATGTCTTCATTCCACAGGGGCAAAATTGGTTAAAATAAAGGAAATAGTGTCAAAATAAGTGTGATTGAGAAGTTCAAGGAAACACTTCGTAACTTTCTCCCAGAGAAGTTTCTGTAACTTTTAGGGATATTCATCTCAGTTAAAGAAGTGAAATTTAGGAATTTGCTAAAGAACTGATCAATGAAGAAAACTACCTATCTCTACCATTTAGTGACAGAAACATTTGAAGCAGGAATTGTCAAAAGTAAAATCATTAATTGTACCGATGAGGCATCTTGTTAAGAGAAAAAGAATAGAGGAAAAATGATTATAGGTACAAAAAAAGTCTTTAAATAGAACATAGGAATAGTTACCATAATTCATAAAAATAAATGGCTTCCATTTTCAATATGGTGATGGACAAGAGGTCAACATTGGTATGTATAATGCAAAGCTGTACTTGAGAATTATCAGAACCATGAAAAACACATTTGCTCAAAATCTTCACTGAAAGTTACTATTTTGTTTTGCTTTGAGATTTTACTAAGGGCAGAGGATGAAGCTTTCTTTTTCCCCAGATTGTGTAGTTTGCATAAAGCATATGTAGTCATTTTCTATTGTCCATCAGAAAGTCTGTACAGAATCCTCTTCTAATTGTTACTTTACTTCAAGCAGACTTCACTTCCCTGTTCATTCTTCTGCTTTAGCAAGATTTCCAGAATCTTTATTTACACAGACAGCTTTTTCAGGACAAATGTGCTCTGGTAAAATTAGAGACTGAGGGTGTCATTGGGTTGTTTGGTGTTTTGGGTGGGGTTTTTTTGCTATTTCAACAGTTTTCATATCTGACTAGTTTAAAAAAGTCTGAAAGCTTGCTGGACTTATGAGGACCACGTATTAGCATCTCTTGAAAAATGAATTCCATTTAAGAAAAGTACTTGTAAGTTTTTTTCTTACCTCCCCCCCAATCTTGCAAGTGACAGAACAGTTCATAGCAGCTACAATTACAAAATGCTAATTCATTAAATAGCTTAAACATCAACTGTAATTAAAAGTTAAGTTAAAATATTAAAATCAGAACATATTCAATTGAACAGAGATTGCCCTTAGGGAAAAAAATGAAACAAACAAACCAACAAACCAAAAAATCCCTAACCAAAGAACAACCAAACAAACATACGAGCTCTAAAAGAGGAAAAGACCTCAAGAGGTTGTTGCTTTTTTGTTTGGTTGGTTTTTTGAGGGGTAGGTTGATTCCCATAAATGTTCTAAGTATGATAACTAACCAGCCTACATTAATGCATCCCCAGTTCTGTGGCAGGAGCTGTTGTATCTATTTGCTTACATGCACTGATCTCTCTCTGTATGTGTATATGTGTATAAGTGTGTGTGTATTTTTATATATATGTATCTATACACACACATATACACATATCTATACACATATGTGTGTGTACATATGTACTTTGTCCTAGAAAAAATAATATCCCTGAAATGATGCAAAGAATTACTGCTACATTAACTCTTTGGTATGAATGTGGTCCTGCTACGGTAGCAGTCAGTGACTGATGCAAAATGCTGTCATATTAATGCTGTCTCATTTTCAATATTGATAAGGAGTATCATCTTTTGGAATATTGATCCTGACTAAACCAAAGACTTCCCCCAAACTTTATGATCCTGTTAGAATGTCTTAGTTTTATATCACAGGAAAATTACTATTATGGTTTTTTGGCTCATGAAACCATTATCGTTCTCCAAATACTGAAGGAACACACTTGTGCTGTTCTTACCAATTTAAACTGTATTGCTTGGCATTTTAGTACATTTCCATGAAGAAAACAAAACCTGAATAATACATGTACAATTTGGAAACACAGCTTTTTCCTTATTTATAGGAAGAACATCTTCTGAGGCAGCAGAGAAGACTCCATGTAATGAAAAAGCTTCCTCCATTTGGAAAGGAACTGAATTCATCTAGATCACAAGAAAAGCTGAACTGGATCAGATAAAAGTTCATACAGTGCCATTAGCTAAGCTGGTAAAAGCAGAATTACAGTGCTTTGCTGACTGTCACACTTGAACTACATTTTTTCACTACTTACATTCCAACACTTTGATTGCTTTTGCTTCTTAAATTGACTCCAAAATGAAATAAGTCTGCAAGAGGTATTTTCAGTCTTCATTGAAACTGATTTTCTTCCTGTAGAAATCACGTCACCTTGGTTAGCAGACTGGTTCCTTATAACTGTGACTGAGTGAACAGACTGAGAGACCATAAGAAATAAACATCTCTAGTTGTTATTAATTTTTTCACCTTTGTTTTGCTTTCATTAGTTGCCTCCCTGTGTTTGCAAACAATAGATAAGAAGCCTAATAGAAATGTGCATATATTAAATGCTAATGTTATCCCCTTGAGACTACTCACTCTTCTTTCTAGGAGACAACAGAATGTGTATTTAAATCATTTCATTTTAGTGTTTTAGATAAAGCTGTTCCTGGGAAAAAAAAATCTGTAACTCATTAAATATGTCCATATTTAATTTATAATTTCTTAAATTAAAAGCCTATAATTAAATCCACAGGTTTGTACCTTCAGAAAATTTATGCTGACTTATACTTACAGAATTTAAGATGAAAATATTTTTTACAGTAGTATATTTATATATTATGTGAATTGAGAAATGTTTCATGAAACAATGTAAATTAGTTGTCTACCCTGACAAACTTTTAAAACTAAGATTTGGCTAAGCTGGTTTACAAGTGTTATTGATATATTGCACTCGATTGCTTGAATTTGTTGGAAAAAAAAGAAATGCATTAAATCAAGTCAGAAATTTACTGTTAAGAATTTAATTAAATTAACAAACTAATTAAATGATTATAATTATTCCAGTTATAATGATATTGATGCTCCAGATGATGTACAATTAAAATTATTATACTCACATTTACTATTATCTGCACCTTCCAGTTGTTTCATGCTCACCCACTCATTGCCTCTCTAAGGTCATTGGCATCAGGTGGAGGATTTTGGAGAGTGCGGTGTGTTGCCATCGTCCTGAGGTTGCTGCCAGAAGAGCTTGATGCTGACGGTCCTTCTCTCCTCACTGTAGGTTCTGCTTTAGGTCATTTTCACATATTTGCTGCCACAGACTATACCTTGCTCTTTCTTCACAGGTTTGCAGTTCCACTTTTCATTCAAATTTACCATACTTGGTGTGTTTTATCTTTGTTCATTACTTGTTTTCCATAAAACATGTTTAATCTGGCTTCTAAGGTTGCACCTTTCTGAGCAGTATTTGACCACATAAGAATTGTTTATAGCCCTTGTCCTCCTGCATCAATCCGCTCCTACACTTTTTAGGGTTCTGCCATCATCCTATGCCTGTAGTCACTGTAGTTTTAATTAATTTATTATTTACAGATACACATTGTGCTACACTATACTACTGTAGACAGTTAAACAAAAGCTGAAACAAGGTAAAGATAAAATAACATTGGATAGATGCTTTTACTAACTAAAGCAAGTCTTGAGGCAGGTGAGATCTGTCCAATTAAAGCCTGACACACCTTGGGGTGTATGCCAATCCTGTGGCCTGTTACAGGCAATGGCAAGACCATGTTTACTGGACCATGAGGTTTCAAATGGTCACATAATATGTGTATAACTCTATACATTTTCTCATGTGGATTTTTTTGTCTTACATTATTATACTCAGAAAGTTACATTTAAGCAAATATTTATCCAATAGTCTTTGTTGATGCAGTTTTTCATGCTATTTCTCCTCTGGGAGACAATTCTATTGTGTTAAAAGAGAAACCTTGCAGATCTGTCTCTTTACAAAGGAAGTAATTCATGAAACAGTGCTTCTCAAATAATGGATGCTAAATGTTGTGTTCACCTAATTTAGAAATACTTTTGCAAAGGGATATCCTGCTTATCTGAACAAAATCTGCATGTGGATTTGTAAGATTATCAAACCAAAATGCAGATTTAATGAAATAACAAAGTTTTTATATTCGTATAGTACCTTAGTCTGCAGATTCCAAAGGCATTAGGATATTGCAAGTTTTTTGCCTATAGTTTCTGTACAGAAATGAGGATAGCAAATAGGAATTTTGTGTGGATTTCTCAAAGAAATTAATGTTTGTGACAAGGTGCAGCATCTGAGCATGCACTGTGGTCAATCTCTGTTACTATTTTATTTAGTAATAACCTGAAGTTTGTGAGAATCCTAAGTGTTCTTGAGGTGATGATCATATACTACAAAAAACTTGGATCTAAAATATTTCTTGTTTTTTTTTTTTTTTCCTACCAGACTAATGGATCAATTTATGTGACAGTATAAGTAAATTTCTGTGCTGGTCCATGTTACTGATAAAAGATGCCAGTGAATTTGTTTAAATCTCGATTCTTTCAGCAATTCTACAGCTGCTTTAGTTTGAAACGCCATGTGCAATCAACATAGCATATATTTATTTATGAATTCAAGTTCCATCTAATTATCTACCAGCCCATTTTAAATAGTAAAAAGGAAGCTACTTCTATGCTTGAAAAGAATTGATTTATGCTTTCAGTTAAAAATAATTATTTCAAACCAGCTACGATTCTGCAGGCTCTATGTGTGTGTGTGCAAGCATGCGTGTGTGTCTAGTACAAATGAACAGATCTTTAAATGTTGCATCTTGGCCCTTTGAAATAGTATTCTTTTTCCAGCTACAAAACCAATGTATTCTAGTAACTAACATAACACTGAGCTTTCCAATGTACAGAGTTTTTCTTGCATAAATGATAATAACATTCAAAAGCCAGTTCAGTATTAAACTGCAGCAAAATTTTTACTAAGACCAAATAAAATTGTCACTGCAAATATCTGTGGCTCCAGCAGTGCTTTATAAGGTAAAGCATCTGTAAAGTTATTGGAAATATTAGTGATTTGGTACACATTACAAACACTTACTTCTTATTTCTCTAAATGTCTTATACTCCTTGAGTTCTGGTTTGGGGTTTTTTTTGGCTCTTGTCTGTTTCTACAGAAAACTTATTATGACACAAATGTAGATTTCCTTATAGTAAGAACCTGTCAAATGCAAATAATGTCATGCTCTATTTTGCTATATGTAATACAGAAGTCATTGATTCATCACACTATAGACTTCATTTCTGACCTTCCAGGAGATTTCCAACATTTCCTAGGAATCCAGTAAAATTGAGTAAGGGGAAAGTCCTGATGACAACAGTTGTGGTTTTTTCCGTTGGTGGGACTTGGAGGGAGAGGAGTGGTGTTGTGGCTGGTTTTTTTTAACCCTTTACTGTTTTGTTTGGGGGTTTATTTATTTTTTAAAAAAAGATTAGGGTTGTTGGAAAAAGTTAAAACTGGTTTGAAGCATATCAAGATACTTGGTTAATAACTTTGAAGCCTTTTTTAGTATCTTTCAAGAGAGATCAAAATGAACGAGGCAAAAATAGCATTCTTCCCATTTCTCATTATACTAAATGGATGTATAGGACTGCAATTACTTCTCAAGGAGATTTATTTTAAATGACACTAATGACTTTGTACTTGTAACTCATACATTTAGAATAACTCTTGTTATTCTCTGTAAAGTGCTTTTCTTTCTTTTTGTCCTGGTCTTGCACCACATCTGTTTAGTTGATTTTGATTCCTCAGAGGATGGCAGTCCTCTATATCATCTGGTTTCCTATGCTGCAGGTACCAAAGAAAGGAAAACTTCAGACATTATTTTTTTTCTTCCAGTTTTTGGCCTGTCAGAATTTAAATGTAAGTAAATAGCTAAACAGTAGCCTACTTCATTATAATGCCTATTATAATACACAAAGCAAGCTGTATGTATGGACCTTCATATTGCGCAGGCCTTCACAGTTAAATAGCATTATTCAACTGAAACAGCAGTAGTTTAATAACAATCTGACCTGATGATGACAAATGTCTCTAGTCTGTAATGTGCTTTAAGTTTAAATCTGAATCTGTGACTCCCAAAAAGCAACATAATGGGTCTCTATAGCATAGCAGCTACTGAAACCTATGTCAACATACTGTTGTGTTGCTGATGTCCTACTGTCACCATCATATCAAGCTAGGATGTAGAAGCTCACACCAATTTTTGCAACAATTTTGTTTGTACATTAGTTTTCTGCTAAAAGAGAGTACTGTTTCAATGACTTATGCATCGTCTGTCTTCAGCCTAATAAGGCTGAAAGACAGTGTTGATCAGATCAGTGTTTACCATCATGTGAGTGGATATTAAAATTGTTGGTGCCTCAGCAAGTCAATGCAATAACCCATGATATAAACATACTGCTTGTTGCTAAGGTTTTGAGCCGAAAGGCTTGATTTTGTAATGTTACCATGACAGGTAGGTTTTTGCACTGATCATATCAGTAAAGCTAAAGGCTTGTAGAATTGAATAGCAAAGAAAAATTATCATTTTTAAACTGACACATTTCTGCAGCAGAAATATTAAACTTAATAGAATTTTGTAAAAACTGTAGGACAATGTCCTTTCCTCCACACGGAAATAGATTTTTAGAGTAGAAAAAGTAGGATCATCCAGATTCTGTCCTGAATAATTTCAAGAGATTTCTATAAAAACATATATCAATGGTTAAACAGAAATCCAATTTTCTCTAACTTAGTTACATAAATCTGAACTGTCTGGGATTTTTCTATCCTTAGTGAATTCTTGAAAGGAATTCTGTTTCCATGTGACTCTCTTCATGGCTTCCAAAGTAGATTGGATTGACCAATCTATTTATCTCAATTCAATTTTGTTTCCTTATTAACGTATTTGGAGATATTGAGTAGAAGAGTATTTACAGATAAGACCATGCAAGCATGTTTGGAAGTGATATTACCATCAGCTGAACATTTTGGGTGGTGACAAAATGAATTGGAGTGTTTCATTTTTTCCTATGTCTCACTTCAACCTTTTTACACCAACTTTTGTGAATTACATTTATTGGCCATTTACAAGCAATGAGCCTTTTTGACTGACAACACTGAGATTGTAATACATGATATTTATGTTTAGAATCTGTATTTCCATTTTTTTCCCATCTCTAATTAAAGGGCAAGAGCAGTCTACTCATTACGAGCAAAGCCTGACTATATGATTGTATGGAAGATGAGTAGAGAGTATGAACAAAATCTGTGCCATCTTATTCTTTTTTGAAAGACAGAGAGAAAAGCATCATTCATATGAAATGTATGATATATGTCTACTCCTTGGCTTGGTTTACAAAATAGAATTTCTTTTTCTACAAGAAATACTGACATATGTAACATACCTCTATCAGCAAGCTGGCAGCATTACAGAGAAAAACAGAGCAGGATCTACTCATGTATCTAGGCTGATAGAGCAGTTTAGCAGACAGAGTACCTAATTCAATAGCTGGGAGAAATGGTTTAAGCAGTGTTAAACCCCTTTCCTGGCTACGCTGTCTGAAAAGATATTGCTACTTCTGTGTGGTCTCATGCTTTGAAAAGAAGGATCAGAAGGTGAACTAGGAAATCCTGTATCTGACACTCCGATCTTTTTTTTCCCTCTAGCATTATTAGAGTGAAATGAAGAGAAAGGACACCAGAAACTGTTCTACAATGTTTTTTTGAAGACCTGAGGGACTGAGACAGTCACTCTCCTTTTTTTGCTAGTCATAATATTTTGTCTGCATCACCTTAAGATACTTTTCTTCCATCAGTACAAGAAAGCTTAATTATGGTAAAACATGAAAAACAGCAATGAAGTACAGTTGCATGCAAAAAAAATCAAAATTACCTCAGAAATTAGGTGTACACTTCTTCTATTAGTTTTCAAAGCTTTGATTGAACTTTGTAGACACATCAGTTAATAAGGTGAAAGAATAATTGTGAAATCTGTAATGATCTAGAAAATTTTCTTTTGAAATACCATCTAACCTTTGTTTAAACAAATAGCCTACTGATGGAAAGTCCTCAGACTCTTGGTAAGATACCGCTCCATGAAAAGCTTACAGTTTTCTTCTAGTTAAAATCCAAATAGACTAAATTTTCAGACAAAAAAAAAAACAAAACCAAAAAAAACATTCCTTGCCATTGCTAGCTGAGGGATTGTGACTGACTAAACTGAAGAGGTGAAATATGGCTGCCCAATAAGTCCCTAAAATGGAAGTAGGCTCAGGGGAGATGGGCAAAGGTAACATACCAATAAAGCTCAGGGAATAATGTAAGGTGTGACTGAGCACAGCTGTTGCAACAAAGCTGACTTTATCTCATCACAAAGGGGATCAGAAGGTGGCTAGACCAGCCACCTTGTGAACATGTGGCTCAGCCCAACATAGACTATAAAAACTAGACAATTAACAAAAGGAATTTTGTGTAGCATAAACTACCTTCAGATAAGTAAATCTGACATTAAATGTTACACCCTTCACACATGGAATATCTAAAAAAACCTGGTCAGAGAGTACTGGATTTGTACAGGGATCTTTTGCTGTCATGTTTTCCATTTCCGCTATAGATACCTGAAGATGAAATATTGCCTTGACTTAAATATGTCATGGTTAAGTTCAACAAGTGGAGTACCCTTCAGTATTTTCCTCAATGTGTAATTGTGGCATTGAGGTAGTTTGTTCTTCATATTCATTCAACGAATTACTTAGCATTTCTTAATGGGGTGAAAGAATATGCTTGTTTTATTACCACGTTAGCAGGTGAATACCAGGTTATAATGTAGTAATCCCTTTATTCAGTTATCATTGTGCTTATTTCTTGATAGGCTAAAAATAATAATCTTCAAAACAAGAAAAGAAATTTCGTATGCAACAAAACAAGTATCTAATTAGGTAGAAAATGCTATTTATGAGCTTTAACTTCTCTTACTTAGAGCCTTTTAATAGATTTTAGAACATATTCTGTTTGGCTGATTTCGAAAGTACTGCTTCCTTTGTGCTGTTAAGCAGTAATGTTATTGATGTGCTTTCTCTCCTGCTTTTTAAGTGTATTAAACTGATACTCTGCATGCCTTCTACCAGTTTTTAAATGTGATTACTACAGTTGTTATATTTAAAGAATGTTAATCTGTCCATTCTGATATTTTTCTGGGGAAAAACAATACTGTTTAGGAAATGATAGCTTCTTCACACAAAACAATGAGCTGTTTGAATTAATTCTGGTTTCAAGACTAAGTAGAAAGTACTAGTAGTTGCCACAAGTTAGTTCTGCATTTTTTTAAAAGTAGATTATCTTAATCTCTTTATTCTTCTAAGAGACCAGGAGATATGAACGTAATCCACTGCAAAATACTGGCTAAAAGTGCAATGTTAATCGGTAGTATGAGGCAATCAAAATATTTCCTATAACAATGAAATTACATTTTCATAATGTTTCATTTTAATGACTCTCTCTGTAGATAGTTGATCTTCCTACCATTTTATTATTTGAAGTTAATGAAATTATATGAAAGGAAAACATTTTACATTTCTATCTGTCCTGGTTTCAGCTGGAATAAAGTTAGTTTTCTTCCTAGTAGCTGGTATAGTGTTGTGTTTTGGATTCAGTATGAGAAGAATGTTGATAACACACTGATGTTTTCAATTGTTGCCAAGTAGTGTTTAGGCTAACTTAAGGACTATTCAGCTTCTCATACTGCCCTGCCAGGGGAGGCTGGGAATGCACAAGAAGCTGAGAGGGGACACAGCCAGAACAGCTGACACGAACGAGCCAAAGGGCTATTCAAAACCATATGATCTCATGCCCACTATATAAACTGCAGGGAGTTGGCCAGGGGACACCACAGCTCAGGGATTGGCTGGGCATCGGTCAATGTGTGGTGAGTAGTTGTATTGTGTACCACTTGTTTTGTATATTTTTTTTCCCCTTCCCTTTGTGGCCTATTAAACTGTTCTTATCTCAGCCCATGAGTTTTACTTTTTTTTTTTTTTTTCCCCATTCTCTCCCCCATCCCACTGGGAGGGGGGAGTGAGTGAGCAGCTGTGTGGTGCTTAATTGCCAGCTGGGGTTAAACCATGACAATATCAAACACTGAATATTCCATTCCTTTGGCAAATGTTTGCTTGTCTTTCCAGTTCAGAGTAGATGGTGGAAAGAGGGCTGTGGGGCTTCCATTTTACGAGTGAAAGTCTAGAGGAATTACTAGCAACAACACAAGACATTCTGCGATCAGTTTGTTTCTGAACTGAAAAGCAGTTTCCCTGTAGTATAAATGTAAATGTAAATGTGTACTATTGATTTCAGCATGAGAAAAATGACTGTGGCGATCAAAAATGTGTTGTTCCACTTGTGAACTTTCATCTCTTTCCTGGACAGTTTCAAACACTTGTGGAATCTGGAAGTGAAGCAGTTTTTGTTAAAATCTGTTGCTGTGTTTGACGGTATGTTTGTGTTTCCTGAGGATCAGGGAACAGAATTACTCAGTTCTGAGCCTGAAAGAGTTGATTTGGAGATTCTTTTGTTTTTCTTAGTAAACTGAGTTCAAGAAAGGACCGTTGGTGGGGGAAGAAGGGAGGAAGGGCTGCAGGACACTCATCTTAAGGGCGGAAGTCTGTGGGAATTGGCAACAAGAGTCAAAAAGAAAAGGTGTAGTATACTGATCCAAAGGAACAGACCAATGGGCTTTAAATGAAATAGCCTTGTGATCCTTTTTATAAGTCAAAACAGCTAGAAGATACATAAAAATGAGATTTCTGTGAATTTTAATAGCCATTTAAAAATGCTATTTCAAGGTCTTTGTGGGTATACAAGTAATCTCACACTCAAGATCACTTTAAAATAATCTAAATACCTGCCCAAGAAAATGTGCATTGTTACTGACAGGGACTAATATTTGTTTCTGGTTTTGATGGGTGATTCTTAAAACCATCTCAAAATTCTGATGTTGATTTAGTTTTGAGTCATTACTTGTGTGAAAGATTAACAGTGCACTGAAGAGTTCTGCAAGCTCTTGTTTTTATAAAAAGCCTTGGCTCAGCAGAAAACAAATTGGAACCTTAGTGCTTTGAATTCTCCAGTCCTTGTGATAAATGTTCAAAATTTATTGACTGTGAATGTATAAATGTTAAGGATTGAATTTAGGGAAAATACTAACTGGACTCCAAAATGAGTGCAGATGTAGGTAGCAGAAATGGTATTTTTATACAAAGACCTGCACACACTACTCACATGCCATTTTCCCCCATAATATTTCTGATAACCTGAACAAACCTGGGTGATCTTGAACGACCAGTATGTAGACACTAAGGATGTTGTAGTTCCTACCAATATTGATTTTTTGACTATAATGTTTTTCTCTTCTCTATGTAGAGGTTAAGTAGAACTTTTAAGTAGAAACGTGAAGGAAAGAAGATGCAGCTGAAAAGCAAGAGCAAATTACATTGAGCTGGTCTAGTCTGCCCCATGGGTGGCAATTGACTAAATTTTATTCTTAAAGTGCAAATGTTATTTTGTTAAATATGACTTATTTTTTGTACATACAAGAAAATCCTTTTCAGCTTGTTGATACATTTTTGACATATCACCATGAAAAAATACTATAAAAATCTTCACATGTCTTCAGGCAACCACTACTAGATCTGGGTTGTAGGATACTTGATTGATTACTGCTCTTCCCATTGTTTTTGGCTTGCTGGATAGCATTTAGCAAAACCTCTGCCTCATGATGTCTCAGTTGCCCATCTGTCTATTAAAATTAAATAGAGCAGGAGAGAATTTCAATGCTACTGGATTTTTTTTCTGTAAAGTTCTTAAAGAGGTTCAAATTCAAAGCCATCAATCCAGCCAAAGGATATCTAAGTTATATTGTCTGACTTGAATTTGCTTTCATTCTCTTTTAATAACAAGTCTGAACTGTAAACTCAAATTCTTTTTCAAGTTAAACCATCATGGTTAACAATGAACTTCTTTTTACACAAATTTCTTCTTTAGTTACACTCATGCAATTGTTCAGTTGTTAGGACATTGTGCTACTTTTGTATTTTCATTTTATGTTAGATGATTTGTGGGAGGGTTCACAACTGATGGAAAGTTACCAAAATTTTTTTTTATCATGCATAACATGGAAAAAAACCATACAGCTAATTCAATTTTAGCTGTGTTGGTTCTACACTGGCTGTAGGAGAGGAAAGCAGTAAACTTTTATGTTTGTCACAAACCTCAGTATATGTAAATGAATATGTAGACAGAGCATTTCCAAGAAGAAAGATGCTCCTACTTCTGCAAAGTGACACTTTCCACAAGTGCTGCATTTTGCAGTTACTGACTCTTCATGCATAGAACAAACAGTACTATGAGACTTTACGGAAGTATTATATCTGAAGATACAGTCTGTGGATTTTCTGTGCATTATGAACAGCAGTGCCTTAAAATATCCCACGTATTTTGAGAATACACATTTTTATGTGTAGTTCAGATGAACTAATACAATGTAATGTATCTGTCAACAATCTCATTTACAGCAGCTGTAAAGCAGTATCTGCAAAGGACATTGCATAATAAGCATATTGAGCTGTGTGCTTTGTGTCTGAAACTGCTCCTAAGAGATAATCAGTTAGAAAAACAGGTATTTTACACCTGGAGTGTTCTACACTGAATGATCTGCCTGTTTAGTGTTTCTAATGTGGATTATGACCTGTAAATTCTGACACTGCCTAGCTCTAGGGGTTCTGGGTGGTCCTGTGCTCCTTGGAGTGTCCCAGAGCTCTGGAACCAGCTCCATCCCTTGTTCTGAAATACAGGAATGTGTGAATTTGTTGGATAAATAAATGTCTTCAAAAAGTTGAGGGGATGCTCTGGAGTGACTCTCATGATGTGTTTTCCTGTATGTTTCTGTATCTTTCCTGCAGAATCATAGAAAGCAGTCTCTGAAATGAGTATACTGGCTTTTACTCCTTTTGAAAACTTTAGAGCTCCTGAACATATTTTTTTCTCTGCTAACTATACAAGAAAATCAATATTGTTATTATTGCCTAATGAATACTTTTTGACTATATGTGTGAAACTAGAATAAGGACAGGAAAGACCTGGTCTTTTAACCATCTCCCTTTGCTTAAACAATATTCCAAAATAACGCATTACTTCTGCTACTAAAAATGCTGTTATGTTTTTGGAGCATATCAGATTATGTAAAAATCTTCAAGTTCAGCTCTGTATTTGGGAGTAGGCTGGACTAAAAACCCTATGTACTTCTTTCTAATTCTAATAGTTTGTTAACTAATGGTTCAATTATTGCATTTCTATATTTTGGAGTTTTTTTAATATTGAGAATGACTGTTAAAAGGCCAATGAATCAATATAAAAATTAAATTATTAAGAAGTCATTAATAGAAAAAAAGTACATCTAATGTAATCTGTAGAGAAGCTTTAATTGTGTGAGTACTAGTAACTGTGTAATGCAATAATATATCTAATTGCAGAGGTAGAAATTTTGATTTCAGTCTACACTTTACTGCAAAATGAGCTTGAATGTACTCCACAAAGTGAAATAAATGCAATTGTATTAACATTGTAGGTGTTAAGCATTGTAAGAATATACATGCTTTAAGAACATGTCTACAGAAAAATTCTAGGAGCATCTCAAGTTCTAGGGAAAACTGAACTTGAAGAGAGTTTATAGTCTCAATTCTAAAAATATACTTTAACATGGTAGCATGGATTACACAACAACATGGAAATATGTTATAATTGTAATTTGCTTTCAAGCATACTATCACCTTAGTTCATATTTCATATTTGTTGCTACTTTGTTTCTCATTTCCACTCTGTATCTCAGAAGTGTGAAACCTCACAAATAATTTTGGGTTTAAATGTCACTTTTCATTGAAGAATAAAACCCATAGCATTCAGATTTTTCTGTATCCTTTGCTTTGGAGCTCTAATCTGATCCTAATTCACATCTGTCTTTGTAACTGATAGGTCAATGAAGAGAACTTCAAACTCTTCAGAAGTGTTGTCTCCTATAATAAATGTATTATATGATACTGCCTGTGGTCATTCAAAGCCTAAATTTTCCCTCTACTCTGCACTCAACTCTTAGAAGTTGCAAAGATTCCGTGATGTGTGTTTCTAGAATTTTGTCTTTTTTTAGTTTAAACTGTAATGGTTAAATAAATAGAATAATTTGCACTTTTTCCCCAAGATGTTAAAATTCTCATTTTTTCATTCAGGACAGAGCCAAGTCCTCAAAACATTCGCTGAAATAAAAATGCAACCATTTCTGTTGTAGCATTCAATAATAACTAAGGAAGCTTGTTCTTGGCTGTCACTGCATGTTGCTTATTAACTCTGCTGATTGTGGTAATGTAAAAATAAGAGCTTGACAGGAGGACTGGGCTCAGATCCTGATTCTTTCACAACTATCTGAGGTTATCCAATTTTATGGAATTCTCTTATTTCTTAATGATGCAATATATCTTTAAAAAGTCCCCTCCTGAATGCCTGGTGTCTGCACAGTACCCACCCTAACCTGCACACATTTAACATCCTGAGGCACTTGCATATCTCTTGAGCCAAAGCTTGCATTTTAATTTTTTATTATTACCGTTTTTATAATATTAATAAAAAAGTCTCATGAGTATAGTTGTCAAACTGAGTCTACAAAAGGAAATTGTATGTCAGATAGTGCTTTTGCTTGCACTGACTCTTTAAAAGATCATTAAAAAAGTAATTTAAAAGATCAGAATCAGACCTGTAAGATCTAGTTGGAAATTAAAACTCTTCTTTTCACCTCAGTACAGACATCATTAACCAGGGATTATTGCTAAATGTTGATGATGAAAAATCTGGCTATGTGAGTGCTGATATGTATCCCAGATTTCAGACAGTGCAATGTTTCTTTTGACCTGAATTTCTCAGGGTTTTTAGTCAGGCATCCTGCATTTGACCACTCCAAGACATGGAAGACTCTCTACCAAAGAACCTGACTAGTCATTTGGGGAAACTGAGCTGGACCTGAGAAGGAGGATGACAGAGATAGAAGCACACAGGGTTCAGGGGTGGTGAAGTGTTAGTTTCTGACTCAAAGACAGTGCAGCTAAACACAAGCACTGAGAGGAAGGGAGCAACAAGATAAACAGTGTTGTAATCCTGTTGGTTTTGAAAGTGAGAAAAGAAAATTAATTTATTTGGTTAGGAGCTGGATTAGAACCCCATTAAATCCTGGATTTCATAAAGTAAGATTCCTCTGCTTCCCGTTTCTGCCTTCCTAAAACAAAAATCAATCTCACTGGGAGAGACAGGGGAATGTGAGAATTATCTACACAGGTATCAAAAGCTTTCCTAAAATATCAGATTTTCCTTTAATTCAAGAGGATATTCTAACAGCCTGTAATGAAACATAAAATTAGACAGAAACAAATATACATGAAAACTGTTTGTTTAAAAGTCTGTTTTTCTAGTTTTGTTGAATATATTCTTGAACTGAAATACGATTTTTTGTTTTGCTTGTCATGGGTTCTTGAGGGAGTCAGCCTGACAACTGAAGTAAAACCAGGGAAATTTTTCACTGTAGAAAAGGTGCATGTGATATATTAACTTCAGGTACAGTTCTAAAAATGGATGACTTCCATTTTTTACCACTCCTAAGACATAGCTTAAATCTAAAACCTTTGGAGTTAATATCTCAGCTGCAGCACCCAGAAGCTACATAAAAACTGAAGGAACAATATCATCTGTGCAGGTCATGTTCTAATCATGTCCAAAGTCTGCATCAGAGTGAGATTAAAGTGATCAGCTGCTGCTTCTCCTCTCATCACATCCAGAGAAAGGAAAGAAGAGTGCGTCCGCAATGGTAAATTATAGTGTAACTTAAAAGGAAACAATGTAATTTGCAATCTGACCCCAAAGCTGCATTTACTGTCTTATTAATTAGGATTTACTATTGTATCTGCCACTCTTTCAAGAGATACACAAGGCTTTGTGTTTTCTATCCCCAATGTTTGCATCGGTGGTGAATTCATCAAAACTGCTGGGTATTTTGCTTCAGGGATTTCTTTGGTTGGTATTAAGCTAGCATATTGGCAAGGTGGAAACTCATTATAACTTCTGTAGTTGCCTCCTTTTGCAACAAAAAGAGATCTTTTGACTTTCCATTCTTAGTTAACATCCAGAATATTTTGGTATGCAGACTATTAGCCCCTTTAGAAAAATGGGTGATCTTTCTGGATATCCTCAGACAAGAAACAAGAAAATACAGGCTAAGCACAAGCTAACCTTAGCTACTTTTGGTTACATGCATTTTTCAATTTGAATATGGATAGAAAACTCAGCTAAGTAAAAAGACATGCTGTACTGATAGCTTCTATTAATCTTTGTTTCTGCTTATAAAGAAATCAGGACTAATGCAACCTGTAGATAGAAAATGGTGCAGAAAATACTAATGATTTACCACTTCCATTTCTTGCCTATGTGCCCAATAATTTGGATGACCTTTTCAAAAAATAGCACAACCAAAAGTCTTGCAGGTTCAAATAGTGAATTGTTCTTGCATTTTGACCTCTCTTCCTGTAGCAGGAACACACTGTCATCTGTGTTGCAGTAGGTCTGTCAACACACTACTTGAGAGCAGTCTGTAATGTGGCTCTGTGTGAATATGAATACCAGTTGCTACCCATATTGTGAACCAAATTTTGCCATCTGGTACAACCACACTGCTTTACTGAACTGAATAGAGGAGAGAGTGTGTGTATGCCAGACAAAAGAAGGAGTACTAATTAATATTCAGTAACATTCATTGCTTCTTCTTTTGCATGTTGTTTGCAAATGGATTGTAAAATTCACCACTAAGAGTTATTCACAAATATTCATTAATTTCTGTGTGCAATTTTCTCTTTCATGTCTAGTGAACAAAGAAGTTCTTATAAATATTCATAATTCAGTATGTGTTGACTGGTTGCATAAGTCATATGATGTTACTTTTGCTTTCGACTGGTTAATTTATGTAAATAGCAAGTACAAGAAGAATGGCAAATTTTGAATGTTAAAACTAAATGTAGGGCTTGGAATTAGCATGTAGGAAATTGGCTTTTTGCAAACATATATTGAAAAAGACAGAACAGAATTTTCAAGAGCATATATGGGCTTTGAGTATTTTTCCAGGAATGTCAATGGGCTATGTGTTAAATTTCCTATGAGATTCTTAAAACTATTTTGAATATTTATGGGAGGGAATATGTACTATTTTAATTTGAAAGCAAACTTCTGATTTTTCCAAAAAAGTACTTCTGAAATTACTAATGTCACTATTGAATGTTTACTCTTTAAAAAGGAAGTGATTTAAGATGTTAATAGCAATGTGTGGAGTAGAAGTATAACGTCATAAGAGTTGGTAGGCAATTATAATGAAACAAAGGCTTCATAAATAAGTCTTTCCTTACTCTTGCTGACTTTTCAGTACTCTGCTAACATAATTATCAAATAATCTCTTCAATAAATACTGAAGATACTAGAACTGAGGCATTAAAATGCTTCACGTGCTTGCTCTAAATATTCAGACTAGACTACTTTACTCTCAAATAAAACAGGGCAGTCCAGTAGATGTAGGTCTCTAATCTCCTATGCTGTGTGTCAGCAAAAAGCATTTACCAGGACCGACTGGCTCTTTCTCTTGCCATTTTTTATTCTTTCAGTTCTCACATAAGAATTTAGTACTGTCTGAAGATATAGCCCTATCTACTTCCCTGCTGTGCAATTGTCACCAGAAGTCTCATTTCAGGGAAGGTGAAGACATGCGGCACCCCTCCAAAAAGTATTGCACAGGCCAATGTGCAGGAAGCTCCATTCAGAAATACCAGTCCTTGCTTCTGCACCGGATTTCAGAAGTGTACTACATAGACCAGTGCCAAGAGAAAAAAAGGGAAAGAAAGAGATGAAAGTTTAAATCACTTTCTTGCTGAGTGCTTAGATAACTTTTCAGGATAATGAAAGATGTGGATATTGGCAAATGCGTACAAAGAAACACAGCTCAGGTCTTCCCCATCTTAGGTAAGGATATTAACCTGTAGGTTACTAGGTAAAAGGAAGGTGTATAATTCACTTCTTCACATTCTTTTCAGTGTCCTAAAAGGAACTTTTAGTTAAAGGCAGAAAGAAACTTCAGTTCAGATTTCATTTTAATCTGTTTAAAAGTCAAACTACATAAAACTTGGTTTGTTGTGTGTTTTTTTCCACTTCAGGTGCTGAGTTCAAAAATTGTCTGCATAGCCCTTTTTAAATCTTTGGGTTTATTCTTCAGGACAGTGGCTTGTGCATTTGCTGTATTTTGTAAAATTTGGAAAAAAATGCAGCTTAAGCTACAAAAACACCAAGAAGGTTGTTATCACTTTAAAAAAACTCCAACGACTTTCACATCATTCTCACGTAATAGGACAGGTTTGGAGGTTCTGACTCCTTTTGTTCTTCTGTGCACCTGCTAGGGTTTGTTTTGTCCTCATGTTAATATTAGCTTTAGAAGTGTTGTGCCTTCCTAATTTGATCTGACAGATATCTGTATTCTGTGGACGTTTTCCCCCAGTGGGGCTGGGTAGGTC
This sequence comes from Elanoides forficatus, assembly GCA_025311575.1. Lineage (NCBI taxonomy): Eukaryota > Metazoa > Chordata > Aves > Accipitriformes > Accipitridae > Elanoides > Elanoides forficatus. The sequence continues at coordinate 6,528,793 of JAOBAS010000072.1, read as the reverse complement.
CCTTCTATTGAAAGAAGTTGCACCCACAGTTTCTAGAAGATCTATGCAGAAGCATAGAGTGAGGGCAGGCATGCATTGTTGGTTGCTGTAATGGACATGCATATTGATATTATTTATTATTATTTCACAGATAAAAGAAAAGCTCTATTTGCTTGCACAGTCACAGTGGTGTACAGAGATGTTAATGCCACCATAGGAGAGGCTATTTCTCTTTTGTGAGGGTTTCTGGCCCCAGAGATGGCAGCAGCCATGTCTGCAGGGTAGACAAGCTCAGATAAGGTCCTGCTGGCTGGAGTGTTTCTGGTCCAAAGACAGCACCACTGCACAGCCTTGTTCTGCTGTGTACATGTATCAGCCTGACATTAGCCAGGAGATCCCCACAGCATGGTGTAAGTGTGTGTTGCAGTCATTTCTTGTATGTTTATATTGCTGAAGCAAAATCTGGCTGTTTTTTCACACCTGCTGAAGAGAAAGGTGACACCACTAAACTAGGAATTGATACAGGCAATAAACTACTACATTCTTCTTACTGTTGAACTGTGTAACCGATGTACCTGTTGCCCTTTTAACATACTGTTGGTGGCAACAGAAAAAAAATGAAACAAAATCGAGGTGTTATGTGATGTGATCACTGAAATAACTATCTGAGGATATTTATAAAGCTAATATTATCTAATACATAAGGTTATATTTGGACAACAGTTTTTTGTTGCATTTGTGTTTCTTGTATGTTTTCCCAAAACTTAATGATGGTACCTGTCCTGAGTGGTCTGTTAACATATTTTCACATAAATTAAAATATTTTAACAAAGCTAATATTATGGTGTTAGCAAATCACCTGAAAACTATAGATATCTCTAAGCCACTTTAAAAAACCTTTTCAGTAGCACCTGATGCTCTGAAAGTTTGCTGTTCCCTGCTCCAATAAAAATGATTGAAACATTCAGAAAAGAATGTAGGTGTTGAAATAATCCTTTTAACAAAGTTCTGAGGTGAAAAGAAAAACTCACAGTGGAAATATTCATAGCAGCTTTGTGTACCATAACAGGTTTTGGTAACAATACCAGAATGTTATTGATCTGAAAAGAAGTATGCAAAGCAGAATATATGAGAGATTTTGGAATGTAGAAAGTGGGAATGTTCAGGGTTAAGTAGGTATGGCTTCAGGAAAAATTAATACAGGAGAAAATATGAAGGAACACCAATGGCCGAGAAATACTGTTCATAACCAGGTATTTGTTCAGGCACCAGTGTTTCAGTCAATGCTTATGATAGTCAAATTAAACAGATAAGGAAGGAAATTTAATATTTATTTTGTACTTGTTTCTTTTTGCTTGTGTGTTCATATTCTGTCACTGAGACACTGAGAAATTCCCATCTGACGTAAGAAGTATCAAAATCCTGTCACCCTACCTTGCACCCCTGTACAACTTGAAAAGAAAGAAGAAAAATAGAAAAACATGGATTTTGTACAAGATGAAAAGATAGAAGATTTCTTACAGGCCATTCACACGGTATTGCAGTTCAGTTTACATGATTCTGTGCTTTTCATGTTAAATAAAGAAACCGCATGTGAAAAACAGCACACTGTACCTCTTTTTTATTATGCTACTCTGGGACCTTCTTTAAGAAATCCCAATCTTATGATAGAACAAGGCTTCACCTAATATGAGACTGTTTTTGAATATTATTTAACTACATACTTTTTTCTTCGATGGATTCCATTTTAAAATACAGCAATTCTCAATCTAAAAATACGTAAATAATGCAATTCCACCATGCTACAAATTATATTACAAAAAAGATGTAAAGTCTTCAATGAGGGATTAATACTCCTTTAATCATGTTATAGTAATGCATGTAAGGAGTTAAATAGATGCTGGAAATTTTCTAGCCTAAGTACCTTTTACTAGCCTTGTTTTATTGAGTTGAGAAACATCTACAGGAGACCAGTTTTTGCAAAACTCTAAATTTAAGATTTTTTTTTTTTAAGACACATATAAAAATATTGTTGTGTGCAAAAAGTTTCTAATTAAACCACTGCATTTTAATTTTAAAATAATTTTATTTTAACATTTTAATTTTTTTCATAAAAGGGAACAAAAGTAATGAATGAAACATGACTTCTGAATTGTTAAGGTTCAACATTTGTACTGATGCAATCCAGCTTTGCTATCGTATTGTTGTTTTCTAAATGTTTATCAAGTATCCTGATGAAAATACAGGAAAATGTAAGCTTTCCAGCTATGCGAAGACAAGAAATTTATTTCCTACTCTCTAATGTTAAGGAGGCCCAAATGCTTTTTTGTTGTTGTTTTGTTATGCTAACATATCTTTTCTATTAATCATTCTTTTCTATCAATCTTACTATATTTTTAATTTGATGCTTTTATTATACATTTCCCAAATAGATCATTGTATACTGGGTTGCTTACACTTTTCCAAATGGCCCCAAATTATAGTACAACACTCTAACTGAACTATGATAAGATGAATTACAGAGTAAAGCACAAGAAGTACTTGCTTCTATTTCTGAATATTTTTTCTTTTAATTTTGTATATTTTTTTTCTTGTTTCTTTTCCCATTGCAAATCTAAAGTCAAACTGCACGTACTATTTGAATTTATGTTGAAAGAGAAGGGAGTGAAAGGCATTGCTATTCCAGTGGAAATGTCTACACTTGCCAGCAAATCTTAGAGATGAAATATTTACTCTAAATTCTCAATCAATCTCATCTTGAAAAAATGGTAATAGTCTTAACTAATAAAAAGAGCTGATTTGGATACAAAAATCAGTATCTCAGAAAATTCAAATGTGCAAAGACAAAGAAAATAATAAAAATGGTTATTTTTTCAGAATTGTAACAAATAAGGCTGGTGTAGATCTCAGAAGGCCATCATTTCCATCCTTTTTTTCTCCAAGGCAGAACTATGTGCACTGATGTCATTCTTGGTAGATATATGACTAGGCAGGAGATTCTTTTTCTTTCTTCTGAGGATGGAAATTCATTAAAACTTGCACAGTAATTATTTAGGCCAAGATTAATCTGCCATGATCCTAAGCATTTATCAGACATGCCTAAAATAAGACACTATTCACATTACATTTCTATTTTCAGTGTGGGGAGAGAAATATCTGAGAGAGTGGCTCAAATCTGAGCGGACTGGGTCATCCTCTTCATACTCCTGCGTGTATGTATTGACTATGTGAATGACTTTTAGGAGCCTCAGATTCTTAAGAGTTGACAAAATCTTGGATTTAGTTCTGCACCAGCAGCTCGCTGTCATCCCAGACTTCTTTGCTAGACAGGATGGGACCATCTGAAGGAAGGGAAGGGCAGTGACCACACTGTCATTTTCTGCTCAAGGATACTGCTAGGATTACAAGAGCATCTTCTACTTCTTTTGGGTCCTGCTGATCTCTCTTCCATGTTTTCTGTTTATGATACTGAATCAGCTCTCGGGGGTTGCTGCCATAAAATTTATAGTTTAAATTGCAGAGAATTATAGGAAAAAATGTGGATGTCTCTTAATATACTTACTTGCTTAATGGAAAATATCAAATATAGATAAGGAAATTCTTTTCAGGAAGGAACATATGTTTCGTAGGGACATTGAAGATAAGCAAACACAAGAAAGGTGGTTTGTTTACAATACTGAGTTGGGTTGCACTCTGAAACAATAAGGGAAAGGTGCAAGGAGCATGGTTTGGCTTATAAGTAGCTGGAGTGTCGATCACCTTTATGTTGTCTTCATGTGTTGCTCCACAGAGGTAGGAGAGGAACCATAACTCTGAGGACTCCTAAGATAATTAAAAGCCTCATGCTCCTATCCTTTATGAAATTAACGTATGTGTGTACAATATGGATTCAAAGACTTGCAAATGAACATTCAGGTTATAAGAATAGTGAAACAAAACTTTTGCCTCTAAAGCCAAATTATACACATGATTTAAGTTTTTGTAATACTGTATTAATTAAATTGCTTATCTTGCACTAGTAACCCTCTCTGTCTGTGGGTTTTATTTCTGACTTCAAGGACTGTTATATTCTGGTGACCTAAATGTGTTTGCATGCTCCAGATTGTAGCTTTTGATTTTGAAATTGTAAAACTTCTGGCTTATATAACTGATAATTTTAATTTCTGCTTCAGAAACACCCTGTGGGTCTTTTGTTTGTTTAATTTTTTTGTTGGGTTTCTTTTTAATATTATTATTTTATTGTTAAATTTCCATAAATACGAAAATCTGTCATATACAGCTAATTGGCTGTTGATTGGCAGAGATTTCAGATTTTAATTAGTTTACCTTCATTGTTAAAATTTCATTTGTTTTATATTTGCAATACAAGAATAACAAATTTGTGGCATGTGCATCTCTTTTGTTTGCCTTACATACTACGCCTTCTTTTTCAATTCCTGTATTTGCAATAGCAGCAGTTGTTATTGTATATGTCTTTGATAAGTTACCGTGTTTGCATCTAGTTGCTGAGAGTTTTAGGTAATCTGATGTTGTTGCATGCTTTATAATCTTTCTTTTTATGTCGTGAGAAAGAGGTAAGGAGAGTCATGGTAAATTTAGGGAAAGTTACTTGAGTAAAAATTGGCTTCAGATTCTGAGGTTATCAGATAGGTACACTATTTCATGAGTATAGTTTATTGTATTTTCTCTTTAGAAAGGTTTTTAAAATGGCCGTTATAACGTTTGACAGGAAAACTGATGTTTGTTTTTTCACTAATGTGTTTTTTCCTTTGCAACATACTTATTTCTTTGATACAGTAGCCAAAAAGGTTTTAAGTACTGTGTAGGTATTTTTACATCATTAATAATAGTGCTATAGTTATGCAAAGGGCACTGTAGTTTACAGTTTTCATCTTCTTCCTGAAGGTTAATGCCAGTACTGTTTTATAAACTGTAGTTTAAAAGACAGAATGAAAACTTCCTTCTCCCTATGCATATACATGTACTGCAGAAACCTATATGCTGATCTCATCTTTCTGTTGAAAAACAGACATCTGCTGAGCCTGCAATAACAGCCTTACAGAGGTTGAATCATTCTATTCATGTGCTGAGGGAAGCCAAGTACTGGTGGACTTGAAGGTCCAGGGGTGTTCTCCTTGGGCCACTGGAGCCCACTTTGCTAGTGTCTAAGAGTGGGTGTCCCTCCAGCCCCACAAAGCCCTCATCAGAAGAGCAGATACACATCAACCCAGAGCAGTGTCTGTCCTTGCATCTGTATAAATGCAAAAGAGAACATGCAGCTTGCTCACACTCAACTGCCCATTTTTATAATTAGTTTTGTATTTTCCCATTCTTGTTGCTAAACCAACCAGCTTGACCCCTTCCCTTCTCAAATCTTGTCTTCTCCCAAATAAACAACCCACACCTAGTTACTTTTTCCCCATTGGTCCCTGTTTTGCTATACCTATACCCAGATTTGGTATTTCTGGTACCATTACCATTCTTTTATGATATTACTGTATGACATGACATGACATGAGTGTGTTGTACATACAGGCAGATGCCGTGGGCCTTGTGAGATTTACCTCCTCAAAAGCCCTCAGTGTTCATCTCTAATTATCTGGGAAATTTAACTGTGTCTGACATAATTGACCCTTAACCACCTGCAAAGCCAAGCCATCCCTCACTTCTCTAGCTGTGCCTTTTGCATAGATATAAAAGGCTTCTCTCTCTCGTTTGCTAGATTTAGCTGTTTCTCATGTCTAGTAGTTTCCTCAGTTAGACAATATTAACTGTTTGCATACCCTAACACTGATGTTACTACTTTTCTCTTGGAGTAACTATACATGTACTATATATTTCATACGTTCTTTGGCTCTGTTGCTATAATTTGACATTAATAAGCAATGGATACTTAATATTGTTTATAGAAAACTTATTCATCTGCTCTGCTTCTATAATTGGTTTCTCACCATGATCAGTGGACATTTTCTATGCTGTATCCAAGATTAAGTAAGCATAGTCTTGTCAGTGATGTTCTTTATTGAGAATACCTCTTATGTCTAAGAATTTCCTCAATAACTAATGCTAAAATTTGTCTTTTAGCAGTACTATTTAGAGACTGGAGTTTTTGCATCATGCTAGCACTGTCAGCAGAAAATTCAGAAATACATTACAAATTGCATGACTTGTCGAATTGTGCTTTTGTAGCACAGGGAATGAGTGAAGGTCTCTCCTAAATAAATTAACTCTGTGAAATATTCAGGAAAACATTTTTTATTTTTAAAATAAGGGAACATTTTCTACAGAAAAGGATTCCCAGAACCTTAGGAAACTGCTTTAAAACCAACAATGTTTCTGAACGATAAGGAAACTGAGTAAGGGAAATGTATGTGGTATTTCTGCTTTTGTTTTATTAGAACATTTAGTGACACCTTTAAGTAGAGCAATCCTGTAAATAAGCTCATTCTATTTACTTCTTGTGATTAATACGTAGCTCTTATCTGTACCTGAGGAATGAAATGGTAGAATAAAGCAAAAGATGGTCTTGGGAAAGTGTTGTAAGTTCACCAAATGGCATTAAGGGAAGATGGAATGAGAAAGCATATATTTATGGTAGAATTTACATGGTTATTCTGATAAATTCTTTTTTACTTGAAATAGTCCCTTAAAGGTTCCTTCTAGTTCTCCAGTAAACTCTGAATTCCTCCATTCTCTCTGTAGGATCCAACTTCTGTCAATACTTACAGTATTTTCTGCAGCAACATAACAATGTCAGTCTGTGAGACAGCTTGCACAAATTGAAGGATTTATTTTTTTGAACAAAAGCATTTGGCAGAAAACATATTAAAAAATAGTTTATATGTATACCTGACACTCTAAATAATTGCTGGCTTACTCAATGGGGAAACATGCCAGTCTCCAAACCCTCCAGACTTTTGCCTGGAAGTATATTGACCATCAAATCCCTTAAACTTCTGCTCCATTCTTAATCAGATAGTTGGCTGGTGCAGTTCCAGGGTTCCCCCCCCCCCCCCCATCCCCCATGTATGGCCTTTCGATGATGTCAAATGAGTCAATCAATATGTTTCATCCAAATGCTAAGACTTTTGATGTTTTCCATTACTGAAAGACTTCTTGGTTTTTTTTATTGGGAATAATTATCTGCCTGTTATGTCTTATTTCTCATTGGAAATGATATATTGTTTTACACCCACGTAAGATTATTTATTAGACTTGTAAGTAATATGAACTTTACAAGAGTAATAAAATAATATTTGAAAAAAACATGATTTCTATGCCTACCAGAAGAAATCTTCTTCCTCCTACCCTGACCCTTTGGTCCCCTGAACTCCCTCCAGCTTTCTACAGGCAATGTTTTGTAGAAAAAGCTGGTATCTCAGATCTTTTAGTTCACCTTTCCCTTGGGTGCCAGGCCTTTATATATGTTTATACACAAGAATCATATCAGGCATGTTGGTCAGTTGTAAACCAACATTTCACCAATACAGTATTTGATTAGAGGGTGTACAGAAAGAAATTTAGTAGCCTCTATTCTCAATATCCTGACTAACATGTCTAGGCCTTGTAAAACCTAACTCAGTATTTTTCAACTTCTCTTTTCAAAACTTGATGCTTCATTTGACCCTTCCTGGATGCCAGTCAGCTTAGAAGATCAAATTGACTGGACCCTTGTTTGCACATTAACTAACCCACACAAGAGCTGTTAGACCAAACCATGCTTGATCAGTTTCTTGAAGAAATTGAACTAGCAATTACCTTTTTTCTGCCTCCCCCCGCACC
>JAOBAS010000072.1:6465093-6487248 GCA_025311575.1 Elanoides forficatus | reverse complement strand
GGGCAGGGGTGGGGGGTGGGTGTGGCAGAACACAATCCTTTAAAATTAAATTAGATCAAGACTCATGGAAAAATGGCAAGGATAGAAAATACTTCATGTTTTCCACATTAAATGGTGATATACACCATTTCTGTGCAGTAATTGTTACACTGGGTATAGCAGGGGACAGGAAGACAAGTTTATACTGTTTTGTCACTGGATCGCCTGGATGTGCCTAATGGGCAAATCCATTTGATGAATTGCAGCATGTCATTCCTAGGACAACTGCCATTCATCTGTGTGGGCTTGGCAATCAGAGCAGGCAATGAACAGGACTGAAGGTGATGTTTGGTGTTCCCAGGTCAAATCCAGAGTTTGAAGAAAAGTGCCAGAACGTGCTAGGAACATAAAGGAAAATGTACACACCTAGATAGAGGATTGGTGTAAACTGCTTTTAAAAATAAAGGAAAACAAAGGGAAAATAAACACAGAAAAGAGAGAGTAAATGTCACATATTTCACTTAAAGTTCTGTCCTATGGCAGGACTTTGAGAAGTATCTAGGAGTAATTAAACAGCGTGAAATGAAATTAAATACATGGATTGACATTGTAGGGGATTGCAGGCTGCAGTCTGCTCATAGCTGGCTGGGAGCAGTGTGTGCTACAACATATCTGCAGGATCACAGCCAAATGCAAGATGTGTCATTATTCATGTGAAGCTGGAAGTGCTCAGCTCCATGTCCCTGATCCTCAATCTTCCACATCATTTGGTCTGGCTTCAGGATATCAGGAGAGATTTTCTGTTGCAAAATATTTTGCTCTGTTTGTCTTTGTGAACTACCAGTGCACAGTTTTGGCTCCTAGCATTACAGAAGACTATAGATGTTTTAGAAATTGTTCTGATGGCTTCAGCAGAGTTTTCTAATATGTATTTAATTAGGTCTAGAACTTTAAAAAATGCCTCAATAGATTTTACAACAGTGAAGTTGTGAAGTTTTGCAGACCTTCAAAGTTGAAAAGCAGTTTAAAAACAAATGTGGATCTCAAGAGTGAAAGTTTTGTATAAGTAAATTCGGCAATTATACAATGTATTGTTCAGTTCATAACATTACAACACTTCCAGAATCAACTTTTGGATTCATAGTCCCTCCAAAAAATATTTTATATAGCCCCAAATATTTGCAAGCCTCTGATCTTTATATTGTCCCAATTTTTTTGAAATTACTAAGACTTAATGCAAAAGTTAAGCAACTTCTGACTCAGGATACTTGAATATTTCATGCTAAAAGTGCAGAGCCTGATCACTCAGCTTGTTAATAAAGAGGCAAGTCAAGGCAAGATCTGTGTTAAGGTCAGAAATTGCTTAGGTGATCTGTATATTATACAAAGGACAACAAAGACTTTAAAGAAAATAAACAACTTTTCACATGAAGCAATACAAAATAGTAGCCTTCTTTGTGCTAATAAAATGTGAGGTGAAAGTAAAATGCTAAACAATGACATTTTTGTGTACTGGAGGATTTGTACACCCAGCATATAGTGCAGTAAATACTATGCAGAAAAAGCAGAAAATTCTGAGAATTTTCACATTTGTGTATGTATGGTAGATGCTTTTTAGAAACATGGTATCTCAGATTTTTAAAATGCTTTTTTCAAATACCCAAAGGCAACTTCAGATAAAATATGGTCAATTTTTTGTGAAACCTAAGTGGCCTTTATGTTAGAGAAACATATAACATAGATATATAAAGCATCAAGATTTTTGTGAACTAGTAATTTACATCAGCAAACTGGTTGGAAACACAAGTGTATGAGAGAAATGAACTCTCCATGTATGAAATGTGAAACTGATTGTTTAGCGAAGTGAAATTTTACAGAACTGCTATGGTGTAATTCTACGTAGAAAGTATCTAGTCGAAATGCCAATTAACCCCCATTTCTGTGACAAAAGAAAGAGTTAATTTAAAAATAATTTTTTGAAACTGCCAAGAAAAGTACAGAAACTGTAGCAAAGCCACTATTTAATTGATTAATATGTATGTGGTTTCCTGAACTCTGAGCCTGCTATCTGATAACATGAAGGTTTTACATTCAGTTTCATTAACTTTGTTTGTTTACTGTTTTCTGTCTTAAGTAAATTTGTCTGTACTACCAAAGAAAAGACTGTATATTTATGCCACCAGGATGTGACATACTGATTTGGACAGTCAATTTCTGTTTTACAAATAATTCTTTTCAGAAAAAAATCTAAATAAAAATATGGTGATTAAATGACCCAATTCGTCCTTTACAGAGATCAACTGATGCGTAGCTATCTGATGCTACAATAGCATACTATTTATAAACCAACATAAACCTCAGATTTTTTTCTTTTCTTTATGTCTTTAATATGTCAATAATAGTTCACTTTCTGCTCTTGGAAAGTAATTTTTTCAGGAAGTGCCCTTAAGGTGATTTCATTTTACTGGAGCTAAGCCATCAAAGAAATCATATTGACTTTCTCGTGTGCTTTGCTAGATGGTGCTAAATATTTTTGTCTTTAAGGCTTTTTCAGTTGCTAGTCTTTCCATCTTACACAATGACTAACTTTATATTAAAATTTAAATTGTATCCCATTTGTTTCCTTCTTTGCATTGCAGCAACAGGCTTGTTTGTCTTGCAGTGTCTAAACATAGATCACAATGAATGTTCCACAGCTATGATTTGTTTAAGACAAATATTCCTGAATTTGCAAGTTCATCTTGTTTAAATGATAGAAGCCAGACCCATGTTCTCCACATGGTCTGCCTAATTGATGTGCATGGCCATTCAGCAGTGGAGATATTTTCTCCCTTTCTCCTTCGAGAATTCTTCAGGCCAGAGGAATCCAGAGGGTTTTCCACTGGCATAAAGAGTTGAAATGACAACATTAATTGTATATGGAGATATAATTGGGCTTATCAATGTGCTCTGTTCCAACAAATGAGGGCAGAAAAAAACCCACCAAACAGAAATAGAGAAAAAACTGAAAGTTCAGAGAGAATTTGAATAATGAAAGGTGGTAGAAGTGTACTTATTGGAAAAAGGTATTTTAACACATTATTCTGAGATCTTGTTGCACAGGAAAAAGATGTGTATCTTCAAAAAACATGGCTCTGTGTTTACACATTGTGAAAAAAAATGAGAATATTTCAGTGATGGTGATTTTCAGTGGGAAAGTTTGTTTTGAAATGCATTTGAAATTCTTACATTAATTTCTTTTGCTGCTTATATATTTGCAGAAACATGGTTAGGGAGCATTTAGAACTCTGTTGGATGTGAATTAAACATATTGAAACTATGTTGATTTTCAGATATACCCCATCACCCAGAAAAATTATAATGAGTGCTTGTGATTAAAGGAAGTGTGAAAAGCTTTTGCTCATTTAGAATATCAGGATTGGTTGTGGTTGCTAATGAAGTGCATAATGAAATAAGAGCATGAATAAATCTATAGATATTGCTGGACTTCCAGGGAAAAGATAAACAATTTTGAAACTATCAATGAATAGTTCCATAAAATAATGTTTTTTATTTGTCTTGTGCTGAGGTGTATCTTGTCTGGATATGGTTTCAAAAATACAAAAAATCTCAAACAACTGACTGAACTTGCTGGACATGATAATCTAACAGGCAAGCAACAGTAGTTTGCTGCATCATTAATATAGTCTGACATCTTCATTGTTGAATGTAGGGAAAATTATAACTTGATGACGCGTAGTTAGAAATTTATCTTAAATGAGAGAGAAGAATTAATGATTTCAGTAAGACAGAGTATCTACAATTTCTCCAGTAATCTTGAGGGAGAATAGCTGAGTTTGCTTGGTAATACATGACCTTTTGCACAAAATAAGAAATGTATGATATTTCTTTTTCGTAAAACTAGCAGACATGTATTTCCAGAAGTACAAAACCTTAAAAAATAGTTAAAAATGTGTACATCTTTTTAGTAATATTATTACCGTGATCCTTCAGTGTTTACCACCATTTACATTTCAATAGGTTGCAAATACTTTTAACAAAGGGAAAGGTTGTGAAGGGCTAGAGAGAAAGGGCTGTACTTCAGATGTATAGAGTTTAAATCATAAAAAGCAGCGATATTAGGTTGAAGAAAGACTGCAGAAGGAAACTATAGGGTTATCTTAAACCAACCTAAGTAAGCAAATTTAAAATGAGTAGATAGGATTGATTTCTTTTCTTACTTTAAAATCATAATACTGTTTTTTTATTGCTTTCGTATGTATTTTTTTATAACAAAATAAAATGCAAGGAATAAAAATATTCAACTAAATGGGTTTAGTTTTATTGCAAATTATTGTAGGGAGAGAACAATCAAATAAAATATTTGCACTGATTATGCAGTGGGTCCCTTATGCTTTTCCACATTCATTAAACTGTAGCAGTAATAGAACTGCTAAACAGTTTTAGCCAGTTGTTCCAAACTCCTAATTTTTAAGTTGACAGTCTTGCTGGCATGTTCAGACCTCAGGTTTGACCATTCAAGTCACAACAAGTAGTATGGAAACACTTGTTTTGTGTTGCTAATACAAAAAATGAATATTCATAGTAATTTCAAAGTGCTCTCTGAAAGTTGTATGTTGCATCCTGTTTGTCTTAGTACTGTTCATTTCTTTGTGTTTGTGTATACAAGAACAAAGATGGCTAGCATGTTAAACTGGCAACTAAAGTTCTGCTTTCATTGATTTTGTCTGACCTTGAACAATTCCTCTTGCAGTTTACCTGCCTGCAAAATCTAGAAGCTTCTGTTGCCAACAGTTTTATCTGTATGCTTGCGTGTAAAGACCAACCCAACTCTTTCTGGGAACATGGTGGTTAAATTTTCATGGCATTCCTAATCTAAAACATGATAGTGAAAAGTTAGTATCTCTTTTAATGAAGTTCTATGACCATAGAATAATGAAGAGAAAAAATTATTATTAGATTTATCTCTCCAAATCTCTGGATCCTTCTTCTGAGTGTCATAAAGGGGTAGGAGGGAAGAATAATATGAGTTTCATGGAAGACTTTGGAGGTAAACTTTGAATCTTTTTTTTCTAACTCCATATAAAATATTGTTTACAACCAACTGCAGTAATTTCAGAGTCATTAACAATGGGTTCATATGCTTTCTTATGGTGACTACTTAAAGCATATGAAATCTATATCCTAACTTCAACCATCTGTTAAGGTGATGAAAAACTAACAGGAGGCTACAAAGTTCTCTCATATAGAAATGTGCTTGTTCCTGGAAGAAAACAAGAAAAACTTACTTCAAATATTTAAAAGATGCTCTTGCAAAAAAAAAAAAACAAAAAACAAAAACCCTCTTGTGAAATCTCTGCCTTCTAATGGAAATCTCTCCACCCACTTTTATTGCTTTTACTAACTCTTCAGTAGCCCTCTTATAATAGTAGCTGCATGCATATATTGGACCTATCTTTTCACAGCTGTTTAGAAATGTGACTGTACTTTGTTTTACTTTAAAAATTCCTGCTATCACCACATTTTATGTACTTTCATCAATGAGTATGGCTTCTTACTTAGAACGTACTATCTGCACTGGTTTGATTCTAAACAAGGACTTGATGCCCGATTGCAGATATTCTGTGTATTTACTGATTCATTTCAATATTTACCTTGTATTTTCCTTAAGTTCCTAATTTGTTTTCCATAAACACTTCTGTTCCTACTGATGGTGCAGATATGCCAGACTACAGCAATAGTGATAAATGGTGTTGATGCCTTAGGGTAATACCTAAGTAAATTAGCTGGTAAAGCTAAACTGTTCAGTTTCAATTTTTAATACCATTTTGTAACACTGGCTTTTCATTCACCACTGAATTGGCTTTGCTTACTTTGTGATTTAATTATTCTTCACAGGGTAATGAAAATTTAGAAATGTATAAGGAAGACAAATGTAGTTTTACAACTGAAGCTAAGTAAGAACAAGATAGCTAAAGAGTAATCCAGGGAGGTTTGAACTACGGAAAGCAGTTTAAAGCTTTTAGAATGTACACTCCTTAGAAACATCTTTTTGCCTGGAGGATTCAAGTACTTCTATATTTTAAGATGTTCTCATGGTATAAGCCCAGCCATCAGCTAAGCACCAGGCAGCTGCTCACTCACTCCTCCCCTCGCCCTGCGGTGGGATGGAGAGAAGAATTGAAATCAAGTAAAACTCATGGGTTGAGGTAAGAACAGTTTAATAATTGAAATAAAACCAATAGTAATAGTAATAGTAATAGTAATAGTGATAGTGATAGCAATAGCGATAGCGATAGCGATAGTGATAGTGCTAGTGCTAGTGATAGTAATAATAATAGTAATAATAGTAATGAAAAGGAACATAACAAAAAGAGGGTGAAATATAACCCAAGAAAGACAAGTGATGCACAACGTAATTGCTCACCACCTATTGACCAATGCTCAGCCAGTCCCCAAGCAGCAATCTAACTCTCCTGGCCAACCTCCCCCCAGTTTATATACCAGATATGACATCACATGGTATGGAATACCCCTTTGGCTAGTTTGGGTCAGCGGTCCTGGCTGTGTCCCCTCCCAAATTCTTGTGCCCCTCCAGCCTTCTTCCTGGCTGGGCATGAGAAGCTGAAATATCCTTCACTTAGTCTAAACACTACTTAGCAACACCTGAAAACATCAGTTTGTTGTGGGATATTTAGAAAGCAATGGACACATAGTGAACAATCCAGACACAACGGGACTGTTCAACCTGCAAGTTACAGAGGCCCCTGCAAGCAGCTGGCTTCAAGGACGAACTGCAAGCATCAGGCTTCAAGAATGCTGCGAAGGTCAACTGTTGCTACAAGTTTGATGAAGCAAGCACAAAAAGTAAAATTAAGTTGGGCCTACGTGACAGAAAGCAGGATGCCAGGCAAGATACAGGCAGGAGGAATCATTCGCGTGATCAAAAGACCTTATCCAATCAAACTATTGCTTTAGGCGCGTGAATAGCACATGTTAACCAATCAGTAGATGGCTTGCACATGAGCAGGAACTAGAAAGTATACATAAACCAAGCTATTTGGGCAATAAATTGGCATTTGCTTAATCATATTGATTGTGTGCAGTGTCCGTGACTTCCGCGTCAACAGTTTGTTATCAACATTCTTATCTTAAATCCAAGATGTAACACCGTACCAGCTACTAGGAAGACAATTAACTCTATCCCAGCTGAAACCAGGACAGATACACAGCTTCTTAAACCATAAGCTATTAGGACGAGAAGAAATGGCCTCAAGTTGCACCAGAGGAGGTTTAGGATACTAGGATTAGATTGGATATTAGGAAAAATTTCTTTACTGAAAGGGTTGTCAGGCATTAAAACAGGCAGCCCAGGGAAGTGGTGGTGTCACCATCCCTGGAGGTATTAAAAAAATACGTAGACAAGGCACTTCAGGACATGGTTTAGTGGGCATCGTTGATGGTTGGACTCGATGATCTTAAAGGTCTTTTCCAACCTAAACAATTCTATGATTCTATGATTCTAAGATCCTTCTTATCCCATATCTTTTCTTAGAATGCTCAATATTGGATGTTCAGGGGAGAATGGAAGAAGATATACAGGAAAGGTTTCTTACCATCTAGAGAACTACTGAAACAGAAGTGCTGTCTTTAAGTTAATAAGACTTTCCAGACCTTTCACATGTGATTTTTTTTAAACCACGGCCTCCAAGTTTACATTAACTTTAACTCTTCCTGGAGATAAGGCCAGCATGAATCTGTGCATAAATACTGTCTCATGGATAAGAAAACATTCTCCTGGCTAATGTGTTTCTTAAGTTGTTTACCTGCTTATTCCTCCATTAATTTCAAGGATGATTTTATGAAACTGCTAGCATCTTGATTTTACTTGGTTTCAAGGCAGAATAGAGAGGAAGCTTTCAAAAACTGATGAAAAATATATTTTTTCACCTGCATGCTGTACCACATAGATACATATAATGTCCAGTCACTTGTTTTCCACCTTTTCTGTCTCAGTTGCTGCCTGCATTTTTCATCCATTTGTATCTCCTTCTGTGCGTCTGAGACAACCTTTCTCTTCCAGCCTGCCAATGATGGCTATCTTCTCAAGCCTCCTAAAACCCCTACTTTCCTGCAATAAATAGAATGTTTTACCCTTTAGTTATATAACCTTATCTAAACACCAGGAAATACATGCAGTTCAATCATGCATATCTATAATCTCTTGTCTGTCACTGTTATCTTTTTAAATACCGAAATAACTCTTTTAAAATAGAATGGGTTAGAAATTCTCATATTTCAGTTTAATTTCACATATTAACTCATGGGCTATGTAGCTTATTTGTTGAAAATGGTCAATCGTTTCATTTTTTCTTTTAGACTTTTGTTTAGCAGTTCTGGAAAATATATTTTGATAGATTCATGTAAAAAATAAGATTGTAATTCAGGTCCATTTATCCTGAAAGATATGGATTTCTTTTTATCTAACAGCTTGGAGAAATATTCTTAGACAAGGTAGTTTGAAAAAATCCAACACTTTTCATCATCAAATTTCACCTAATGAAATCAGGAAATGCTTTAATTCGAAACATTTATGTGCAAGTTGACAATTTTCATTTTGAACTCACAGTTTAAAGACAGATAATTAAATGTTTTAATTTCATTGAAGTTTCAGGGATTTTTTACTCTTTTTTTTTTTGTTGTCAATTAATGTTTACCTTAAATCATTATTAAATAATAATTAATATACTGACTTTTTATTGGAGAAAACCTAATCTTTTAGTCAACTGTATTTGTTCCTTCATTAATCCAAATCCTATCACTTTGAGGATTCTCAATAAAATTGAGAAATTTTATTTCAGGTAAGTAGGTTAGGCAAAAGTCTTTGGTTGACAAAAAAAACACTGAGAAACAAAACACTGCTAATTACAGGTACAGGTTAAATAAATCCTCAATTATTTTTCTATCAAATAAAACCTACAACATTATGAAGGAGTCACAACTCATTAGCCAACAGCTGCTTAACTCAAGTAACTCATCAGAGGTACCTCTGGCCTTGTAAGTATCTTGTGCTTAATTGTCTTAGAACATTCAGCAGCCAAGCCCTATGAGCAGACAGTTGCAGGGCATGCTTTTCCAGGAAAGATTTCAGGACGTTTTTACTTTAATCTCTCTGGTCACATAAATTTTTGAACAGAAAAAACAATGAAATATCAGTGAGTCTATGATTTAAAAGTGTCTTGTAAAGCAGGCTTAACTTTAAAGAAAATTTCACTATGGGTTGTCTTGAATGTATTCAAGTATGTATACTACTGTACTATACTACTGTATGTATACTACTATACTATACTACTTGAGTATACTACTCAAGAATGAGTAATATAAGTGGAAAGAAACCAGTGAATGAGATATTAGATCTTTTAAGGACTAACACGGGGAAATTTTTAAATCTTATTTGTCACTTCTTTACAGTGGTGCTATGAAAGGGAAATTTGAGATAAGTACCATGAAAATAAACATATATATATAGAATAGAATAATAAGCATACCAGTGTAACACATGTAGACTAAAATGAGCTGTGAAAAGTCTGACCATAAGGGCCAACAAAAGCAAGAGGCAAATTATTTCTAAAAATGCTTTTCCATTCCACTCACTTGTCAGGGTAAGGTCAACTGTTTTTTGTAGTCCCTTGCAATGGGACTTATTATCTCCATGATAAGTCTTTAACACTCAGAGATTCAACATCTTAGTCTTGTTAGGAATTAATACAGCAAAGCACTCCTGTGATTGGAAAATGCATACTGCTCTATCTGAGAGAATAGTTTTGAATCCTACTTAGGAAGTCTGCTAAATCTGTGATAGTTTTGAATATTTTGTATAAGCAGAAGCAGCAGATATGTATTAAAAACTCCTCTGGATTTCACATTGTGTTTTGCCTTCCTTGTGTCCTGTATATGTGGTTACATGATAACTCCTTGGCAGGTATAAAATATCATATCTCTGACTTAGCAAAATATTAGGAGAGTTCTTACTTGTTTCTGATTAATCTTCTTGCATGTCTCACTAAGCTCTCTTTAGACTTTAGTCAAGTTTTGAGCTCTCTTGGTTAAGGTCAGAAATCACTTACCTAACTACAGGTGTCTAGCGCCATTTTAAGCATTGTAGGATGTCCTACTGAACCTCCAGCTGGCCCTCCAAAGAAGTTTAGGTCTTCAAGCCATCCTGTGTCATAACCATGAACTCCCTTGTGGCAGGTGGTAATCCTATCTTGGTAAACCACACTACTTCAAATGGCTTTAGCTGACTATATGTAGGCAGTCCTACCCTATCTCCCTAGCTCCTGACATAGGGCTGTAAAAAAATGTCCAGCTGATATCTACAAGTGGGTTGTCCTGTGTTTGTTTCTCTTGTGGAGAGAGTTTTCCTTAAAATATAAATACCAAGAAGGTACTAATTTTTTGCTCACCAAAAGACTTGAGAGGAAAAAAATATGTGTGTGTGTGTGTTTTGGTGTGAGTACTAAAATAAAGCATCAGTTATTTTTGCAGTTATATGTCAGTACATATATCTCAGTCTCTTTTTCTGCTCTGGAAGATTGAAAAAATGTTATTGCATCCAGTGTTTCAGAAAAAATGAAGTTTTTTTTTCAAAAACATCAAATGACAGATCAGCCATTTCATCTTTGCAGTAAGTCATAGAAACTTGGGAAGGAAGGAACCAGTCTAATTAGTTTTTTCCAGGTTTGCAGTCTTAGAAGGGTCTTCAAAATAATGAGATATTCACCAAAGCTAGCCAAAGAATCCTTAGTATAAACAGAAATTCTGGTTCTTGTAAAATTCACTGACTTTTTGCATTAAAACACTTGGAATGCCTATTTATAGGTCAAGTCACTGCTTTTTACTGATCATAACTTTCTGAATATTCCAGCTGCAAACCTCATATATGTGTGTGCTCCAGGCCACAGGGTTACCTGGATACTCCTCAGCCTTGGCTTACTAAAACAATTCAGTGACTTGGTAACTCAGAAAAGTTTGGCAAATCCAAACAAAGTTAACATTTGGTCACTGCCATACCGAACTAGACTGATTTATATCAATATAACAGAGACATAAAATGTTTTTACTGAAGATTGCAATTTTCTGTTCTTTTCTGCTTCAGCACTACAATGAAATATTCTAAATCTTTTTTAAAAAGGTGTGGGGTTTTGGGTTTTGTTTTGTTTTGTTTTGTTTTGTTTTTAAGGTAGAACAACCGTATAGGACAAAAACAAGCAAGAAAGAGTTGGTGATATGGAATTTTTATTAAAAAAAAAAAAAGCAGAGACAACACATTGTTTCTGCTAACTTTCTTGCCAGATTTAATTTCCACATCATAAAATGCTCTTGTGCATAGTTCAGAAAACTGAAAGGCAGAAAAAAAATCAAATTCAAGCCTGCCTAAAAAAATGAAAAAAAAAAAAAAAATTCAACATGGTCCTATTGAATTATCATTATTTTGACATAGTTTTTAAAAATTCTAAAAGTAATAGTAAGGACAGAGAAAGACTAAATACATATTGACAATAACATGTAACAATTAACTGATGTTTCTTATTTGAGTAGTTTGCCTTGTTTTGTATTTCTTTGCTCACAGAAACAATGCTGATCAATTAATTTGATAATATAGAAATTCTTTAAAAGGTACTATGTTAGAAATGAACATAATGTATAAAGTATACTTTAAATATCCTCAGTTTTCTTCTGAAAGTATCAAATTGAAATTGAAATTATGGTTGATCATGTTATCTCTTTCAAATTATATGTTTTCATTATATCCTTTGGAATAGCTGAAATTGATATCAAACTCATTGTATTTTGTCTGTACTGTATTATTTGAGTTCCTTGTGTCTGGTCTTTCTCTGTCCTTACTATAGATTCCATGAATATCTCTTGTATACAGATTTCTCAAGACTATTTTTGATGTGCTTTTCTGATTTCAATGCCATTATTCTCTTCCAGGAAGTATCTGAAGTTTCATTGTCATTTCCAAGTCTAGAAGATTTTTCAGCAAAAAATGTCAGATGTCAAATTAGTTTCATCCACAGAAGGTATAGAAGTTGAATGTGTGTTTCTTTTCCACCACAAAGAGATCTTGAGGTAGTGCCTTCCCAAATGTTTGATCTGAGCTCTTACTGAAACTCTAACTTTTATTAATTGTTGCCCATAATTCTCTTTTATGATGCCATTGACATCACTAAGAACTGTTATTGGAGAATGAAGTCCTTAATATCGATATCTGAGTAAATCTGTTATTAGAAAAAAATGAGTTCAAATGGTTTATATAAATTTCAGGGAACTTGTGAGGTATCAAAGATGTCAAAGACAGAAAAAATGCTCCCAAATAAATAAAACCAAAGTGTAAGCACGGAACAATAAAATAATTTGATTGGAAGATACTGTAGCTCCTGTAGCTCAACCTCTTCTCAAAGCAGGTCCAGTTATAGCAGACTGCTTGGACACTCAACCTGTTGAGTTTTGAGTATCTTAAAGGATAGAGATTCCAGAGATTCTCTGCACAAAAACATTCAAAAGGTAACATCCCTCATAATGAAGAAGTTTTTCCTAGCATACAACTGCTTTCAATACCTGTTTCTCTGAAAGTGCTGTGATTAAAGAGAATGACCTACAAGGTAGAAGATGTGTCTGGCTCAGGGACAGAGATATGAGGCATAGTTCTTTTTTTGTTTTTAATTTTTTTGGACCCCAACAACAAAAGTGATTGAAAAGATGAAAATGGGTTCACTTAAAAGTGTGTTTTACCTGTGAGCTAATGCAATTAACTTCCAGAATTGGGAAAGCCCAGAGACTAGTAGTCCTCACTATCAGGGAACAAGAATTTTGATTTTGTGATATTGAAGTGTAAATTTATCCATATGAAGTATATTATCAAAACAAGTGTCCCACTCTGAGTAATCAAGACAGTGATAGACTATATCAGAGCTATCGCAATTTTTAGACAAATTTAATTAAACAGTTTTCACAAGTCTTAGAAACAGAGAAGATTAACACACAGGACTGTGTCTAGTGTTCAATCCATGCAATAATTTTGGTACCAGATTCTGCTTATTTGTATATATGGCTTTTCATATAAAGCTTTATACCACTATAGTTAATCATAACAATCTGTGGTTTTAATCAACAGTGACAAAGTATACAATTTAACTTGTACTATTGTGCGGTTAAGCTTTGTGGTTTTCATGAAATAGGAAAGAAGAAACGAACTTAAAATATTCACAGCTCATTTTTAGAATGGAATTGTGATCTAATTAAATTTATTGTGCAGTGATTTTGATCAGGCACCATGGCTGCTTTAGCAGGGAGTACATCTGAATTTGCAGAACATATAGGCACAGCATGTATTCACTTTAAAAATAAGTCAAACCATTTCACATTAATATTTATAAAAAATACTCAGAAGTCCTTTTTCCTGACTTTAAGTTTACTAATGGAATATCATAGTTTTCTAAATTAGGAGAATAAGTAGGGACAAAGGGCAGTCACAGAATTTTGTGTGATAAGAAGTAATAAAAAAAGGGAATCATTATTTAAATATGCTTTATGTATCCAATATAATATCCAATGAAAGAACCAAATCCTTTTTCTGTACAAATACCAAGTTTGCTTGGTCTCCATTTGCTCTTTGCTGATAAATAATGTTGACTCTTCATAAAAGGTGTACTGTCAACATCAGATGGCAGGAATTTTCCTCAGAAAGATGGATTTCTTAATGTATGAATATTTTAGAAACAAACTGGTGTGAATGTAATGGTTTCTTTTGATATTCTAACTTGGCTTAAAATTTAAAAGCCATTAGAATTTCAATTTTTATTAGTTAACTATTTTTTTTAAACTTTCAAACTATTTAGCAGAAACTAAGTATTTTAGAACAAGTTAATTACTTGAAGTTCAGCTGTATCCCCAGTTTGTGAGGGGAATCCCTCTGTTCTTCACCTCATTTTTTCACTTGTGATTTTGGCACATATACTCTCTGACAGGATTGATTCCTTCTATCCAAGTGGTAGGCTCTAAAAGACCTGAAATGGTATGGACAGAGGATGATCGTGTGCTAGGTAAAACACTTTACTGTTGTGGGATATAGTTATTGAATCAGTGCTCCATTCAATGGGTAAACAAACTCTCCCTCTGGACATTCATTTTATAACTTTGTTGGGTGCCGCTTTGTAAAAACTGCCCATGATTAAACTAGAAGATGAGAGGCAATTTGGAGCATCAACAAAGTTACAACTTGGCTGTAAAAAGACAGTACCAGGAGTAGAGGTTGCAGCCAAATGAGGAAGATTTGAGACTTATAAATGGCAAGCTGTATACAGTAGGTAAAATAAACAGCATTTCTGTACACTAAACTGAAGAACTGAAAGGGGGTAGTGAAATAACTGACTCTATTTTATTAAAGAAAGGCTGTTTTAAAACTTGTTTTTTTAATGTTGTCCTCAAACTACATTTTTGTGTTCAAGTTCTATGGATGTAATAAAAGAGAACTAATAAAAGAAAAAGGTTCATGAGACAACACTCAGTTTAAGCAGTTGCTCAAAACGTGAGGGATGAAATATCCTAATTCAAATATGTATCTTTCATATGGTTTCAGAAAGACAGCTTATGTTTTACTTTAAATAGTTAAGTGTGTATTTGCTTAAAATTGATACTTTCAATTTTATCACACTCTTGCTTTGCTCTGTAATTTTTTTTCTTTTGCTCAGTGCAAAGAAAGAATTTAATCGATTTAAAAATTTTAAAGCTAGAGACAAACATGAAAACATACATTAAAAAAATGTGTTGATTAATTGTTTCTCTCTCCCACCTTGACTCTCTGGAATTCCTGATACAGAACAGAGGCTTTGCTGTGCTGAATATTAAGATGAATTAATTTTTTTATTGGCTTATTTATATATTGTACTCACAGAGACTAGGATATCATGCTTTTGGCCACTGATTTTTTTTTAAATTACCTGTATGAAAAGTAGAGCTTCTCTGAATACTTTTAATATGATTAGTGTGAAGATTTTTATCTAACTTGAGAATCATCATGAAAATTAAAATGATATTAAAATCTCACAGATATTAAAATGGTAACACACCACATAATGCAATCAGAGGCAATTAGCCTCTGATATATAAAAAAAAAAAAATTATTTTTTTACCAAATTGCCTGGCTTAATAGCAATCATTTAAGAAGTTTACCCTCATGATGTATGATACAGCCATAGACTATTGTGTTCAGGGTTGATTTGAGCAATTGTTTCCAGTTACCATACTTATGAATCAGTTTATTGAAGAGCAGCTGAAGGTGTTGGGCTGGCAATTAACAAGCTAAAAATGAATGCTGATGACAAAAGCAAAATGGAAAAAGTAAGTGACAGTTTAATTAGGAAAAGAGATACGTATTCCCCATAAGAACTCTCCACTCAAATACTACAGATGAGCTGAAATTATACTGCAGCCTTTTCCATAGTTCCTCAGAACGCTCTATGTAGGATAGTTGGATGATGGGTGCTGCCAGATCTTTATCAGTAGTCTTGACATCAAACCTTAGGCCATACAACAGTCTCTTACCAACTGCTCGATCACCTTGTATCTGGTTTAGTGACCTGAATATGGAACCCATTCAACACCTTCTCCAGTATGTTTTCATCCATGTAAGACTGTCCTTTGCATTTCTGAGCAACTAATTTGTTTTTTTTCCTTTAAAAAAAATTTTAAATACCTTCCATATGCAGTGTGTGAAAAGCCATTCCTTCTGAATATTTGTCAGGATTACTCATTTTTATCATAGGTCTCTCCATGATCTCCCGCTTTCTCTACACTCCTAATTTTTTTTCTGATAACTAACTATATCAGAAATATCATTTCCTCCACAATGGATTTGTGCACAGGCAGAATTTTCTGCTTTTCCCTTCCCTTTTTTTTCAGTCTCTCAATTTACTTCTGACTACCATTTACTCTAAGTATCTCTTCATCATATATTTTCAGTAAACATTAGCTCAATCTGGAGCAGTATAGCAATGTGTTCTGTCTGCACATTGTAGTAGCAACCTTGGTCTGAAAAAAGTCTTTATTTCTTTTCTATCTCCTTTATCTAGCATCCTCATCTTACCTGATGCTGAAACAAACATCCACACATGACACAGCTAAATGTTACCAAGTTCAATTGACTTTAATTTCTTGTGGTCATTTAATATGAAGTCCTTTTATAACTTCAGCATATTATGAGCATAGAACATCAATTTTTCTTGTTTTGATGTACATAAAGCTAAATTGTTCTAAAACCTCATAAGTATGCATGGTTATGAAATACTTGAGATTACTCCCTTGCTTAGATTATCTTGATTTTTTAACTGGATAGTGAGACACTGTACACATATATAACAAATTCTATAACATTATTGAGGAGTGATATATTGGCTAAAAACCTTTTGGACTATTCATGTGGAAATCGTAGTCTACATAATGACTCTATCATAATTCATAAGTTTGTCTTGTAGGAAACGAAAGAAATTAACTTAATTTACTGACTTTGATTTTGTTTAATATCTATAGCAAAAATAATACTTTCTGTAATTTTTAGCTGCCAGTACAGTTCTTCCCATCAATACTGTCTCTGCAATATTTTCTTTTTAAAATTTTGTTTCCCTGATTTACTTTTTTCAGGTGTGGCAGAAAGTTCCCTGCCAAACATCTCATTGTGGGTGTGAGTTAAATGCTGTCATGTTGTTTTCTTTTACAGTGTAGTAACTACCGCATGAGACATTTGATATAGTGTGTGTGAAGTTCATTTAAGTTAATTAGTCAATTAAAAAAAAAAAGAGTGAGAGGTTATAAAAGGATTGTTTTATATTTTTCTGTAAAATATTTTTCTTTGTTTTGTTTTCAGAATATTCTTTTGGGGAGCTCATGCTATTTTTTTTAAAGGTTTCTATGTCAAATTGAAATTTCTTTGTGATTATTAAGTTATCAGTTATTCTTTAAATGGTCTTTTGATTTATGCTATATGATTCTTATTCAAACATTTCTGTTTGCTTTATGGAGTTTGAGAGTATTCGATATCTGGTAAAAAGAACTTGGTACTTCACCAGCTAAACTGAATGAGAGTCTTATGATTTTTCATGGTAGCTGAAAAAGAACAGCCTCAAGCCATTGAGTTTCATGCTTCTGAGTTGTTGGTAAATAACTATTAATGGCTATAAATACTCATTCAACATCTTCAGCAAACAAAGATTGTGAAGGAAAAGGTGTTCACCTTCAGTTTTAGCTACTAGAAAAGGGTGAAGCTGTCTCTACAATTTTCTTGTGTGAATTGAATGCTGGGTTTTGGGTTATGGGAAAACATTCTTTAGATTATCCTCTTTTGGAAAGTCAGCAAATACTGTGCCTCTTCAGTTTCTGGCTTTAAAAAGGACAAGTTAATGTTCCAGTAACAATCACTGTGAGGCTGCTACAGTCCATTAAAACTGGGGGCACTTGGTCACTTTGCAGAATTACTTCAGAAATAAGCTATAATTTTTGAGAAACCTCTCCAAGGAATTAAGTACAAATTAAGTGTAGGTCTTCTTTAAATGGTCTCAGGTAGTGTGTGTGTGAGGGCAAAGAATGCCATCTTTTTTTTTTTCACCTGAAAAATACCTGGAAATTAATTGATTTTAGTGTTTCAGCTATTAGTCAAAGTTTATTATGTATGAGATGTGTTTTCTAAATAAAAGAAATATCTTCCCTTTCCTTTGTGATTCTTTGCTTTTTAGTAACCAATAAAGCTGCAGCAGTACAACATGTCACAGATGTTGATTTATTTCAAAGGCTCTAGGAGCAAAAAGAAATAATAAAAAAAGATATCATTATTGTCTTACATTAGAATTTTAGGTCTGTCCAGGTTTCAGCTGGGACAGAGTTAATTTTTTTCCTAGTAGCTGATATAGTGTTATGTTTTAGGTTCAGTATGAGAAGAATGTTGATAACACACTGATGTTTTCAGCTGTTGCCAAGTAGTGTTTAGACTAAGTCAAAGATTTTTCAGCTTCTGATGCCCAGCTAGCAAGAAGGCTGGAGAAGCACAAGGAGCTGGAAGGGGACACAGCCAGGGTAGCTGACCCCAACTGGCCAAAGGGGTATTCCATACCATGTGACATCATGCCCACTATATAAACTGCGGGGAGTGGGGGGCAGGGTAAGATCGCTGCTTGGGGTCTAACTGGGCATTGGTTGGCGAGTGGTGAGCAATCGCATTGTGCATCACTTGTTTTGTATATTCCAATCCTTTTATTATTATTATTGTTATTATTTTTATTATCATCATCATCATCATCATCATCATTATTAGTTTCTTCCTTTCTGTTCTATTAAACTGTTCTTATCTCAACCTATGAGTTTTACCTTTTTCCTTCCTGTTCTCTCCCCCAACTATTATGAATGCACGACTAACCAAATGCAATAGGTGTTAAGACTCAGATTTATTCTTCAGCGATAGTTAGTTAGAAGTCCGGTAACATTTTATAAAACCACAGGCTCAATAATGTAAAGAGAATTAATACTACACAGAAGACTTAAGAATCCCCAAGATTTCAAGTGATGGCTCCAAAATGCACGTATGACTTACTTACCTAAGAGCTGAGGGCTCTCTCCTTCCAGGAGTTACCTTGGGTGGTGACCCCGACCCGAGGGGGAGTCCCCGACTGCAGACCTGCTGCTCTGAGGAGGACTGACTCCAACGTGTCCTCTGGTGGGACCCCGTTTATACTCCTGTGGAATCTGACCTGTGGTCATTTAATTCTATTGGCCAGTAGGGTCACCTCAAGTGTACCTGGCGTGTCTCGGCTGGCCAGTTCAACTTTCAACCTGTGGCCTCCAGGGTTTCCTTCCCCTTCTCCCTTCCTGGAGAAGTTTCATTTCCTGCTGGCGGGATGGGGGCGGGGCGGGGAGTGTACTGCCACTGGCCACCAGAAAGGAGAGACCAGCACCTCCTTCTCTGCTCCCCCTCACAAGGAAGTCGTAGACAGCAATGAGGTCACAGTGGAACAACCACTTCTTTTGACTGGTTGGCTGTACTGTGCCTAATGCACCGCAAGATACGTTTGCCCCTTTTGGCCACCAGGGCACATTGTTTACTCATACTGATCTTAGCATCAACCAAAGTCCCCAGATTTGTTTCTGGAGGGCAGCATTTCAGCCTCTGGTCCCTCAGTCTGTATGTACATCCAGGATTACATCATCCCAGGTGCCAAATCTGTCATTTGTCCTTGTGAAATTTCATACGGTTGGTGATTGCCCAGTAGTCTAATCTGTCAAGATCTCTCCGTAAGGCCTCTCTACCCCTGAGGGAATCAATGGCTCCTCCTAATCTAGTATTGTCAGCAAAGTTACTTAGTGTGCTCTCAATACCTGTGCTCAGTTTTGATAAAAACATTGAAGAGAACTGGCCCTAAAATTAAACCCTGGGGAACACCACTACTGCCAGTCAGATGTTACTCCATTTACTCTTTACCCATTTACCTGATCTGTCAGCCAATTGTTCACTCATTGTATTGTGTACGTCTAGCTGTATGGTGGATATTTTATCCAGAGGGATACTATGTGAGATCGTATCAAAAGTTTTGTTAAAATAAAAAATCACATCCACTGCCTGCCCTTTGTCCTCTAGGTGGGTAACCTTGTCATAAATGGATAGTAATTAGTAAGGCATTACTTTCTCTTCATGAACCTGTGTTTGTTTGATCAATGGCTGCATTGTTTTTCCAGTGTTTTTCAATAACTCCCAGAATAATCTCCATAATTTTACCAGGCATTGAAGTGAGACTGACAGGCCTATAATTACCAGGGTCTTCTTTCTTGCCCTTCTTAAAAATTGGAATAACATTTGCTAGCTTCCAGTCAACTGGGACCTCTCCAGATTCCCAAGACCATTGATAAATAAAGGAGAGAGGTCCCACAATAATATTGGCCAACTCTTTCAGTACCCTGGGATGAATCCCAATGGGCCTCATAGACTTATTTACATTCAGTTGCAGCAGCAAATACTGTACAAGTTCAAAGTCAGCTTGGAGCTTGTCATTCCCCCAGTTGCAGTCCTCCAACCATGGCTCTGGGGGGCTTAGGGCCCATCACTGGTGTTAAAGACATGGACGAAGAGGCTCCTTTGATCCAGAAGTTCCCAAAGTAGAACCCAGAGACTGCTGCACAAACTGCTGTATCTGTTGGCTGCCTCTGTTAGTTGAACTCTCAGAGTGCAACTACTGCCAAGAGCACTGTCTACTATTTGTCATGTTCACTTAAGGTCAGATTTTGGATGCACCTGGAGTAGGTCACACTCCAATTGAAAGACAGATGGCAAATTGGCTGCTGATTTCAAGCAGCTGCAGACTGTATCACCCTTCTACACCCATCCCAAAAGGATGTGCAGCAGCAAATACAGCTGTAACTCTCCATCAGCTGCAGTACAGTACTGTAACATAATTAAACATTTTGCAGGTGCTGTGCAGATGAAGGGTCGCTGTTTGTATTCATGTTAGCTGGGAGTTTTCAACTGCATCCTTTGTCAGTGGTAACGCTTCTAAGCCACATATTGTGTTCAGTGTTTGTACAGTGCTGCAAATCCAATTTGTCACAAGGTCTCTCTGACACTGTTCCAAACAACTATCTAGCACATAAGAAGCAGGTGCTCAGCAGGACAAGAAATTGAATGACATACACACCTATATTATAAAAATACATATTTCTCTTCCTTTCCTGCTTTGTTCAGATTTATAAAATTTGTTAACTGAGGTCCACATGCTTCTGGAATGACCAATTTTGGCACTTACATCAGTTCTGTGACCCCTTTAACAGCTTTTGAAATTTGTTTTTAGGGCTTTTTATCTGCTTTTCAATGTTCATGTGTTTTTTGCATATTTCAGTTGGTTAAGTTTTTTACTTCAGAGTGAGCATAGCGAAAAAACACATCAGATCCCAAACTTTAGAGCTTTGTTTTACAAAAACATGAAAAATAAAAACGGGGTACAAGGTACCTCTAGCAATAGAAAAAAATCATCAGACCTGCTACTCAAAAGAGATGAAGTGAATACTCGGAAGTAATCTCCCATCACTCAGCCTTTCTGAATGGTCCCTTTCTTCAGTGCTTCTTTCTACTCTGGCAAGTTTCAATGGCTCCAGGGTAAACAAATGTCATGAGAATTCCTCTAGATTTACAAACAAAGGCTTCTAACTCCAGCTTTAGACTAATGTATTTGTTTCTCTTTAATACAAAAAGCCCCGGCTCTGATTCTAATCTAAAAATACAGATATAAAAACAAGTTAATAAGACATATAAAACTTCTCTTTATGTCCTGGTGAGACTTCTGAACTTAATACCAATATTAACTTTTCCTTGTGATTGCAAACAAAACATCCATCTAATATGCTTCTATAGTGCATTTGGGTGAACTTGTCATGTTCTGATCTTCCTTTCACACTAAAGGATGCTTTACTAGAATAAGATTTAAAATTCAGAATATAGGAAGGATTTGAAGATTGCTTTCATTGAGTTATTTTATAATGTCTTTATAAATTAGAGTAACAGTGATGCCTTCAGTTGAGATGCAATGAACCCCTACAATAAAGCTTGCTTTAAAAATAGCCAAGGCACTATCATTTAAGCCTCTACTGACCTCTCCTGTGATAAATAAAACATAAGAAGGAACAAATGAGGATGAAAATAATGGAAGGATTATGCTGTTAATGTTCACTGTGGTGCACAAGAAACAAGACTGAACCCCATCTCCAAATCCTACAATAATTCCAGTCCTTGATCCCACAAAAATTTTCTTTGGCTTTTCTCTCCATCATCTCTTCATAAAACTTATTCTTAATTACTGTTTCATCCAGCCTCACTGAAAGTTAAAACTAAGGAAGAAGAATACCTTTTGCAAAATTGATTTTCAGTTGAGTTTAGTTGATGCTTAACTACATTTAGTGTCTCATATCCCATATAATTCCTGTTCCAGGATGAGAATTTCTCCTTTCTTCTTACTAGTTAGGAGAAATACTGAAATGTAGTATGACTTTTGAATATACAATAAAGCCCTTGTCCTGGTTTCAGCTGGGATAGAGTTAATTGTCTTCCTAGTAGCTGGTACGGTGCTATGTTTTGAGTTCAGT
>JAOBAS010000072.1:6407552-6440122 GCA_025311575.1 Elanoides forficatus | reverse complement strand
AACAGGGTGTCGATCGGTGGGTGGTGAGCAATTGCACTGCGCATCATTTGTACATTCCAATCCTTTTATTATTACTGCTTTCATTTTATTAGTGTTTTCATTATCCTTACTAGTTTATTCTTTTCTGTTCTATTAAACTGTTCTTATCTCAACCCACGAGTTTTACTTCTTTTCCTGATTTCCTCTCCCATCCCACTGCGGGGGGGAAGTGAGTGAGCAGCTGCGTGGTGCTTAGTTGCTGGCTGGGGTTAAACCATGACAAGGGTCCAAGCAAGATGGCTGATATGGAAGAATCACCTCCTCCAAGCTCAAGAAAGGCCCTTTCTGAAAAGTAGGAAATCAAACAAAGGCAGCAGGAGACCTGCATTGGTGAGCAAGGAGCTCCAGGCTGAATTCAGACACAATAAGGGAGGGTATAAGCAGGGGTAGGTGACCCATGAGGAATATAGAGCTGCAGTATGATCTTGCAGGGATGGGGTTAGGAATGCCAAGGCTGACCTGGAGTTGAATCTGGCAAAAGATGTGAAGAGCAACAAGAAAGGCTTCCATAGGTACTTAGAAGAGAAAGACTAGTGAAATTGTGCATCCGCTGCTGAATGGGGCAGCAGCTCTGGTGACACAGAACGTGAAAAATGCTGAGGTACTGGATTAGATGGTATCACGAGGTCCTCTCCAACCTAAACAGTGCTGTAATTCTGTGATTCTTCTTGATGTGAGCTAGGGAATAAGACCCACACAGTAAAGAGGATTTCAAGCACCTCTTGTTATTTTTTTAATACCTTATACATATTCAGAGAGCTGGCTGTCATGAATTCCAGTTTAGACACAAATATTCTCCTGCTTTACTGTGCTGAGCTTTTGGGCCTCTGAATCAGCAATGTGCGTCCCCTCCCAGATGAAGAGCTTGCCACCCCTTTCCATTCACAATGATTCTTTAAGATGGTTATTACACTCTTCCTCAAGTTTGGCAAATGGGAATGTTGGAGCAGCTACTTAGCTTAAACTGCTACAACTTCTTCCCACCTTATTTTATATCTAACTTTAACACTTTACCACTCAGCAGCTAAGATAAGTATATGTTACTGCCTGCCAACTTTCCTGCAGTAGTGGTAAAATGTGGGAGAGAAGAAGGAAACATGCTTTGTAATTGCTAAAGCAAGTTTCTCCAGACTTTGTCTCTCACTGCTTAGCTTTTGGGTACAGCAACAATAATTAATAGTTTATCCTATTTTTCTCTCAGTTTATACTTTCAATTAATTTGGTGGAGATTCACACTTTCTGATTCTATTCAGTGTTAAATTTATTTTTAGTGCTATGTATTGCTTTTTCCAGAATCAGATGGTGTATCCTTAAAGTAAGCAGGCTGTGCAGGCCTAGTGTTTTGTATCCTCACATTATCAATATCTATTAATTCCTATGATAATTTATAAAAATAATAGTCTGATAATATCACCTTTTCCCCATTATAAGCAATACAGCTCAAAATAGTAAACTACCCTGTTGTTCCATAACCATTTTAAAATTAATGATTTTACAGTCTTTGTCAGGGTAAGAGATTAATTTTGTGCAATTTTCAGTACCCATCATGGTTTTTGTCAGAGGAATGAGAAAGTAATGAGAACAAAAATAGATTACACACACACAAAAGTGTAATAATCCATCCTTATGACAAAACTACTAGAAACAGGGAAGACTAATCTTTATCTCATGCCAATTGTAAAATATTTCTAAGAACAGACAATGAAACATCAATCCATTTGTATGACCAACACAACAAAACAATTAAAATGCTTTTGATGGTCAAACTTAACCTCTATCAGAATGAACAGAGTAAGAAGCCAGATATTATTCCTTGCATAAGCGTATTACTAAGCCAGTCTTTAAAACAGCAAAAGTTATGTGTGAATGAATACATGTGCACTGTGGAAAAAATTACAAACATACACTGCATCTCTTCATCTAAGTTATGGATTTTTTTTTTTTCCCTGAAAATGTGAGTTTGTTTTTCTGGAAGGAAGATTAAGTATTTCAAAGAATGTATCTTGTAATAACATATAAAGCTGACTCCAAAACCAAAATAAATCTATTCCAGCCTATCTCTGTTACTTCATGGTTTTAATTTTCCCTCATCAAGTGTGAACTTGATACTGAAAAAATCTGAACTTATTTTAGACTAAAATGGGGCAGAAATTTATGGTTTTGGCTCCTTTTCATTTCTCTAGGACCAATTCTGGGCTAAATAATAGCCAAACTACTCAAAGCAGCCTGCAGTCCAGATGCCCTGAGCATCTGGACTGCAGAACTTGTTGGAATACATTACAACTTCTTTCAGCTCTCACATTAAAGTTTTCATTCTCAAGTTTATTTTTGGAGGAGGAGAAAGTGAGAAAGAAGAATTGGGATGCATCCCAGACATGTATTGAGACCTGGGAAGACAGTATAAATGTAGTCTATTTGAAGAAACATTCTCCTTCAAAAGAAGGTGGAATGAAAGAATTAAACAGTAAATTCCTTCAGGTTAGGTTGACCAAAAAAAGATCAATTCAAAATAAATGAAGCCATCTGAATAACATATATTTTCTAGGTGATTATAATAAGAGGTAAGTATAGCCAGATTAGGAAAAAAATTTAATCCTACCCTGACATTTTCAGTGTATAGAAAAGAAAGCTTCTTCAGCATGTGCCACTGAAGGTGTTTTGTCTTTTCAAACTATGTTCCCATTTTCTCATAGTTAAGGTTTATTCCCTTAACTAGATGGAAAGCAATTCATGTTTTTCACGGGAATAGGGGTAATCAAAACAGTTTTTCATTCAGAAACTGTTGGACTCTGAGAATTCACACTGAGAGCATTCTCCATCCTCTCTCAGGGTATGAAACTTCAATTGCAACAGATTTTAAGTTGTCACTTACAAGCTCCCTGCAGTGGGAGGGGACCTACAGCCATCATCTAGGCTAACTGCCTGAAACCTTTGTAAAGGAGAGTGCATCTTGTCCAGAAGAACATCCATGAATTAAATAAGATTGAAAACCACTGCTTTAGATATTCTTTAACAAACATGCTTGTCCTTTTAATCACACTTACTTTTTCTGAGACTTCTAAAGGACATTTCTGCATCTTATATTTTTGGGATAATTTCCTGTAACACAGACCCTTAAGTCTTGACTCAAACTCTGTATTTATTGATGACAGACAAGTTACAAGTTACAACAGCTAACTATACTTCCCATACAGGACCATAGCTAATTGTGGCACCCAGTATGTAGTGATGAATGATGACAGGTGTTTGATGGCAGCAAAGAATGAAAGTGAACCAACTTTTGAGAAATGATCATTCCAGAAAAAAAGGGAGAAAAAAAAACATTAAGGGATTTTAGAGCTTTTTTTTTTTTTTAAATGTCAACTATACATATTTGGTTAGGGACCTATATTCATATTTAGGCACCATCACACATCTAATTAATGTGATTTACTGAAATATTAAACATTAGCATCTCTATAAGTCCCCTTGATTTAGTTTTAGCTCTTTTTGGTAGGTGGGGTAAGAGGACAGGGAAGGGGAAAGAAAGGAAGAGTTTAAGTACATGTGAAACCAAACAAGTTTTAAGTTTCTCGAGCCTTATTTTTTTGTGTTATTATTTTTCTGAGAGGAGAGCCCTGTATCAACCATCATTCTGATCTGAAAATATTTATACAGTTTCTACAGTTGCTTTGTATACAGTGTAAAAGGTCATGGAAAACCATTAGTGAACGTTTTCAATAGTGAGACAGCAGCAATAAATTTTGTATCCTTTTATAATAAGTACTGAAAATGTATGCATGCTCACCAAATGTCCATTTTCAGGTACAGAGATAGCTTTCATAGACCATGTTCTTTCATAGAACCACCAGTTCCACACTGGAACTTATACATATGTTTTTCAGTTTAGCTAGAAATAATTTATTAGTCTTCTGATCTCTTTTCCCAAGTCCTGCAGAGGCTA
Source organism: Elanoides forficatus (assembly GCA_025311575.1). Classification (NCBI taxonomy): domain Eukaryota; kingdom Metazoa; phylum Chordata; class Aves; order Accipitriformes; family Accipitridae; genus Elanoides; species Elanoides forficatus. The sequence continues at coordinate 6,436,140 of JAOBAS010000072.1, read as the reverse complement.
ATGAGGTAGATAATGAAACATTACAGCCACCTAAATAGTCTATGTATCTTTCCTTTTCCTCAGGTGGTAAGAAAAATTATTACTGTACTGTCAGTTCCATGATTTTAACTGTGTCTGATTGACATTTAATCTCTGCATGTTATCAGCAAAAAGGATTACACGGCATAGAACCTTCTCCTAAAAACAGTAGAAAAAGCTACCCAGATACCTAGCTTCTCTTAAGCACCAGTACAATGTTATTTGTTGAACACCTAACAGCCAGATGATTGACCTCGGGCAAGAAACAGATATTCATAGTTATCTGACAGGTAGAGATTCAGATTAGGTTCTACTTCACTGAAAGTCTTGTCCTAAGCATCTATTTAAGGCAGAATCAGGTTACATGTCTGCATTTAGGATGTCATCAAAGTAACTAAACTGTCCACTGTTAGACCACCTTAACCCACAAAATTGGATGTTCCCAGTAGTTCCAAGTGTGTTCTACCGTCATAGAAGGCAATGTATGTCAGACTTTTACAGTTAACTTTGTTCTAAATAATAAAACAAAAAGGAGGACAATCTAAGTCATGATATTGTGCAGTGTAATCCTCTGCAAACCAGGAATCAGTGAGCGAACTCACCATCTAAATTCTGCTTTGGAGAAAGAGAGTAAACCAACCTTCTTTTCAGTTAGGAAAGGCCCTTACAAGACTTTTGATTTTGCTGAACTACCTCAACTAAATTACCTGTCTATTACTCTGTACTTCTCAGAATCCTTATATTTGTTCTTTAGCTAGGGACTCACGTTCCTTTGGACTTCTTGTGACTTTATAATAGAGGTAGGTTAGTTGATTTCCTCAGTACTTAGAAGACCTGTCCTATCTGTAGTAGTACACAAAGTATGTTTGTTCTATTTGGCCAGATAGTGCCAATATTAGTGTTTAATATTTTAAAATAATCCATAGAAACTACGTACCAGTGACAAATATGCACTAGGAAAATTCAATGCCATAAAGAACAAGGAATTTTCCTCATCCAGCTTCTGATTTTAGCAATTCTTACTAGGAAATTATCCAATGGATTTGGATAGCTAAAAGCATGAAGGCTACTTTAATCTATGCCAACTGCCAATAGCCCAAGGCTTACTGGACCATAGGGAACTAGAAAGGTACATTTTTATTTGTCTGCCCTTCCACAGAGAAATAAATGATTTTTAATTTGCTTCTCCTGTTAAGTGGTTGATTTTCTAATTAATTTGGCCATACCAACATTCCAGTGCCCAGCAAAATGTATTTGAATTGGCAGAGCTATACAAAAGCTGTGCCTGCAATACTTGTGTAGTTCTGATTCAAATTCCTCCCATTAGCTACCCAATTAAGCAGAAGGAAGTTTAAATTACCAGCCTCCAAATTTATTTATTTATTTTTACTGAAGACTAGTAGTTAACCATGTTTAAAGTCCAATAAATAGTAAGAGAATATATACCAGATCAAGCCATGACAGAGATGGGGAAAATCAGAAATAATTAAAGGAAATGAGAAGGAAAGAAAACACATTACCATTGGAAAAAAATTTCTTACTTAATTATGGTCTAATTCAGTGAGTTATTAGACTTCTATTTTAAAAGAAACATCTGATAATTAAGTAGCTATTAAAACAAATTGCTCATTAGTTTGGGAAACACAGGCAACCCTTTTATTGAAAGGCTACTTCCAAGTTATATAGCTTTAAATAGATATCTCTTTTTCCAGTAACCCAACTCAGTGAAGCCAGCTACACAAATAAAATGTTTCATGTGAACAAGAACAGCAGCTAGAGCTTGCTTAGAAAAAGAGAATTGATCTAAGCTGCTTAGGGATACTCTTAAGAAGCAGTCACTCTGCTTTCTGTTATCTTGAGAATAGAATTAACTGCCTAGTCACAGGGAGAAAAATCCTCTCCTAAATTGTAATACTTGTGTTTTTTCAAAATAAACATCTTACTACATACACACTGATTTAAAACTTTAATTCTGTTGGCCCCTAATCAAACAATACAGGTCCTTTTCAAAATGGATGAGCTGGTAATGATCACAACTGAAGAGCATATGCATTTGCAGTAACATGTGTGTTTAATTTAAAAGAAACTAACTAAAAAAACCCCTGTGAACCAAAAAAAAATTATTTGCACAGTCCTGTTCTGCTTGATACCACTGGTACATGTTAAACTTCCTAACTTTACCTAAAACTAATGTAAAAAGACAATAAGTCTTTTTTTTAACACCTGCTGGAACTTGTTTTATTTGGACCATTGTCTGTAAGTAGGGGGGAGGATGTTAATATTTAAAGATACCTCAGAAATCTTGTCTTGTCCCTGTCTAAGTGACTGAATTTATGAGTAAAAAATTCAAAGCAGTTTTCATATGTGTCCTATTTTGACAAAATTTCACTCACTCTGTCGAATCATGAGTCCATTTGCAAAAGTGTACTACTTGAACGAACACAGTTCCTTTCTACAGAAAGAATTCAAATTCTGAAAGTAACTTTTTGACTGTATTGTTCATATAGGGTCAAGAAGAGAATATGTTACAGAATTCAAATATTTACAAAGACAAAAGGATAAATTAGCAAATTAATATTTTAATATTTTAATTTTAAATGTTTTGAGGTTTGGTTTTTTTGTTTATTTATTTATTTCTTCTGAAACCTCATATTATTCATATTATATTGAAGTTGTGATCTTAAGGTGATCATAACATTTATTTTTACTTCAGAGGTTTAAAGAGGTCTTGGATACATTAGGTTGAAGTTTACCTTTTAGGCATTGATTCTTCTAGAATGACCTTTATGATCTTAAACTCTGTGCAAATTAAATGGTAAATTATTTCTTAAATTTGGTCTTGTTTGTTTGTTTGTTTGATGAGCTACCTTTGCCTTGAATTATTGAAGAGGAAATCACCCAGTATTTACTGAAATTATTTTATACTTATAAAAAACATGTTTCTATCACTTCTAAAATTTAAAAAAATACTTTTGTTATAAAAAAATACCTTCTATTTATGACAGAGGACATTTTCAGGTTTAGTTACAAATATTTTCCTTAAGGGGACAAGCCAGAGAAAAAAAAGGAAAACTTAGATTGTTAAAGAAAAATTTTCAGACATGTTTTGCAAAGTGATATACTTGTATTATATCAAGATTTATGTGAATATATGTAGAAAGAATTTTTTAGATTTATGTATAGCATTTCTTCTGTCCATATTTAGATTGTTGTACCCCAGAATGGCTACAGTCTCTGTTAGAAATCTTAGACTAAATTTCAAAAATCACAGCAACGTAGTCCTGATTAGAATTTTATTATAGTAATAATCTGTGTTTCTGATGCCACTGAGAGATTCTTACATAAGTAGAACTATTTATTATAATATAGTTTATAGTATAGTATAGTATAATAGTATAATATTATAATATAATATATAATGTATATTATAATGAATATTTATTATGATATATAAATATTATAATATAATATAGACAAATTTACAGATATTATTGTACACCTATCTATTTTAAAAAGAACTTCTCAAAAATTATAATAAGAAATATGAACTTCATATAATAGTTTTATATGACTCAACACACAGCACTACCTTAATAATATTCAAATAGCCTAAAGTAAACTGGAGGGATTCAAGAAGTTGAAAAGAAGGCTATAATTAGAAATGATTGGGTTTTTAACTTTGAAATTGAGGCAAGATGGACTACATAGGGTAAATCTGCCTTTAAAAAAAACCTCCTTATTTTGTACTCCCATTTATATAATCATTCACTTGTTCTGTGAGACAGTAAAAACTGCTGTGGTCTAAATTTCCAAAAATGGACAATTTTTTTATTTTTTTTTTTTTTGACTTGCCAAAAGGGCCTGGCTTTGAAAAAACATTTACCTCTTTTAAGCTTTTTTTTTTACATATAGTTTAACTAATTAGGTTAATATTACACTTAGATTTTTACACTAGCTTAACATGTATTAATGAATGTCTTGAAAAACCCAGCCAAGAACTTGAGGGTTTAAGGCATTAATATTTCTCCCTACTTTGTAGGATCCAGGCCAAACATGACAATATAAAGATATTCTAACCATATAAAGCTTATATAGAGAATACTAGATAGTATTTGCTTAATAGTTGTTTTATCACTACTAGAAGTGAATAAATTATGTTTTAAATTTAACATTCTTTTTCTTTCTGCCATGTAAAAATCACAAACAAAAACTAGCTATTGGCTCATTCTGTTTTTTTCTACTTTGCTAGAGGCAATATATGACACCTCCATGGTTGCAGGTATTTCATGCAAGACTGACAACAGAGTATATCAAATAGAAAATATTTTACCTCGATGTGCAAGTTATGTAATTCACTGGCTTCAGAGTTTGACCTTCAAGGGAATTTTCAAGGAGTGACATACTCTGTATATGAAACTGGAATAACCTTTTCTGAATCTAGACAAAAGTTAGTGATGGTTGTTTCTCACTTTCTCTCTCTGCTCACATGTGTATGTATATATATATATGTGTGTGTCCGTGTGTGTACAACACGTGCAAACTTACATAGACATATGTGGACTAAAGGGACATAGGCTAACAATAAATAAATTTTTCCTGTAGATGTATTTCAAAACTAAAAAAAAAAAGCAATTCTAACTGAGAATACAATATGTGGTATAATTATTATTTCCTCTCCACCTTTGCACAAAACAAACATCAGTTCCAGTTTGATGTATTTTAAGAAGTGTCATAGTGGCTCCTGGTGTTGTGTGACAGGAAAATCAAGTTTCAACAGTGCCTAATTAACAGCACTTTGTTCTGTTTTCCCCTTGGAGCAACATATGTCTTTGCACCTGATAGCAGATGTACTTCAACTTATTCAGTAGAGAATTAGCCAAAAGTGTATTAACATATAATTATTAATAAATATATTCACGTTTTCACTAAGGCCTTGTTGGACAGAATTGAAGTATTTTAATACCCTCCTTTCATTTCAGGTGTTGTGGGGAGGGGAAGACATCAAACATTGGACATATTTAGGCAAGTTTCTGATTTACTGCTTAACCTACAGGAAGGAATGGAACCTGATCTCTCTTAGATCAAAGCTCATTTTCCAACAGGGCTACTTTCCTTTTTAAGGAGGGCTATGAATAAGAAGTCATGGTCTTAGGAAGGCCTGAGTTCCATATGTGCACAGTCTAGGGGGTATGCCAGGATTGCAAGATTTGATTATAAAATAGTGTAGACTAGAAAAGACCTCTGGGGTTGTGCTATTCAAAGCAGCACTTTCTTCAGATTGAAACTGGTATCCTCAAGGCCCTATCTGATCAAGAAATAAAAAAAAAAATTCCAGGACAGAGATTCTGCCTTCTCTCTGGGACCAGTTCCAGTACTTTAATCATTCTAACTGTGAAAATGTTTCTCCTTAATATGTAGATCCAGTTGAAATCTGACTTCATGTAACCTGTGTGCCTCTCATCTTTTAGCTGTGCTGCTCTGAGTCATTTTGCTTCTATGTTGTGCTCCTACATTTATGGCAGTTAAAGAGTGCAGTTAGATCCCCCTTAACCTTTTCTTCTTGAGCATACCAAACTGAGCTCCCACAGCATTTCCTCAGCATAAACATTCCCCATGTTATTGTCCTTCCGCAATGACTTCCAATGCCTTCAAACTCCTATGCTTTCAAACCAAAGTTAACACAGCAGGGTAAAAATCATAAGTCTTTGTCATCACCAGCTACTGAGGTAACATCTGCTCTGACGAAGTCAACTAGTTTATTGTTTGAGTGATGGCGAGTCTGCCAATACTTTTCAACTCCACATAAATATTATTATCTGAAGTAGAACACCATTTCAAATTTCTTCTCTAATACATTGTTAGCAACATATGGTAGGTCACCCCAGGTGTAATGTCATTTTTAATACGTTACATCAAAACTGATTTTCACTAAGTGTCTTACTTGTCTGTGTAAGAATGGGTCTTAGATTGCTTTCAATCCTTTGAATGGAAAAAAAGTTGACTCTGTTTTTGTATATGCTATGTTTCAGTACAAGGGCAGCTACATAGCAGAGACAAATAAGTCATCCCAGACACTTACCAGAGGGACATATGGCTCATTTGGATCTGATAAATCCTTATAATACACTACTAGAAGTAGCACAATCTATTTTGCTCATAACCTAAGCCAAATTGATGAACTAAGAACCAAATTGATCAACTAAGAGTAAAAGCAAAATACTTAAACATTTAAACAAGTGCTTGGATTTGGGATACCATTGCCTATTAAAACCATAAAGGTGCTGAGCAACCAATCCCTCTTTTGCTTTGCAAAATTGATTGCTTTCCTGAATTGAATTCATTGTTGTTTACACTTCATTTACCTGCATATACTTGAAGCCAAACATGCATATGTATGACCTGTGGTAACAAGTTAGGGGATGAAAGTTTCCCCAACTGTTTTTCAAGACTTCTGGTTGTTCCCTTCTTCTCACAACTTCTGCAGTCCTGACAATGAATTCAGTTCTCAAACTTTTGTGCTGAATCAGAACATAAATCTGAATGTTTTCTCTCTCCTTTTATGAGGTTTTATGGCCAGGAATGATGTTGTGAAGAATTTATGGACGTGAAATCTTCACTAACTACAGGGTTATTGCCTTTTCTAGAGGAATAAATTCAAGCTACCTTAAAGTATAGGTATAAAGTTCTCTTCACTGTAGGATTCAGCACTGACAGGGGGTGTCCCAGGGTCTTTATAACTGCTGGATGTTTTCAGGGTTGTAAAAGATGTAAGTGGAGCCCAGGATAAAGATTAACAGATCTCAAGTAGTCAGGCAGAATATCTACATGAGAAGAAGCAAACTTGCAAGCAAATCCTTTTCTTAAAGCAATGTGAGGCAAAGATGCACTACAGTATTCACTTTTTTTTTCTAGAATTTGTCACTAATTTTGCAAATAAACCAGGTTCCAATTATATACAATATTGTCAGTATTGTGTATCAGAAAAATACAATGTGAAGTTACAAAATAATGCTTTTTTTTAATCTTTGAACAAGTACTAAATAATGATAATGAAAAAAGGTAAAGACATATCTAATAAAACCATAGGGGAATTGCCACTGTTGAGTATGTCTCTAAATTATTTTGAAGTGTGCATTAATGAAACTGCAAACTGAATTAAGTACCTTCATCTGCTTCTGGAAGCTGCTCTGTCTGATCTGTTAAAGAATACACATTTTCACTGTAGTAATCAGAGGTTTAAATGGTCTTAATGTAATTAGAAAAACCCTTGGAGATATATATTATCTCTTACGAAAATGGATATGCTTTGTAGATTAGAACACATTGTTTCAGCATCAGTGTAGGACTATAGAATTACAGTTCTAAGTACTAACTTTACTCAGATATGGGCACAAGGCTCCTGTTGAATATAAAAGGAGACAAATGCACTGGGTACATATACATACAAAAGTCACACTGAATATCCCTATCAATACTCTGAAGCTTGACATGAAAGATGATTCACAACTGCTATAATACTTATAATCAATTCTGGAAATGTGACTGCGAATGTCCTTCCACAATTTATGAAGCTAAAGGAGAGCCAGTCTGTTGGTAGTAAGACATTTAAACTTAGTTTTTCACAGCAAATTCAGTTCAAGTTAGTCTGTACTGCTTTGTAAGAACCTGAGCTCCTTATACAGAATACAATCCAGAATATACCTTCAGGCAAATTAAAATTAGAGAAGCCTACATTCCTGAACTGCATGTATATCTGATGTTACATACATGTAAATCTGCATCCAATCCCACATTCAGTCTGTGCAAATGCTTCTAGAATTGAAGCTTTTATTTGCTAAATAAGAAATGTCAGCAAAGAAAGCAGAAAGTTTCTAAATGTTTTCTGACTGCATCCAGCATATCAGTTTCTCATGGCATTCCCTATTTAACATTTCAACTTTCATAATTTGTTTCATTTAGACTAATATAATGCTAATACCAACTTTCTTTTCTTTAGATTCAACTGACTGAATCTCTTAAGCATATCTTAAGTTTCACATACAAGTTATTCTGAGATTTTAACAGAAATGTTCATGTTATTGAAGTCAGGCACAAGCTTATGAGCTTTGCTGGAAGCAGGGTCTTATTGAACTAAGCTCTCCTCACCCATGAAATGGTCCTTGAGACAGTAAAAACATTATTATTAGTACTATTTGATGCATACTTTCTCCCTAAGGAGATATTTGCTGGCTCAAAAAAGGACTCAGGGTGCAGCCAAGATGCTATTCTAACATGGAGGATCAGCAAGGAAATCGCATTTTGGCTTTAAAGCTGCTTGATCATCCCACTCAACATGGTTTTGTCAAGAGCTCCTGCCAACAATATTATCCTTTCCTCCTGAGAGGCTTAGAAGGTGTGTAGTGAAACCCTGCCAGCTGTCTTCAATGTCAGGTGCAGATTTACCAGGAAAGTTAAAAAGGCTTGAGCCTCCTCCCTAGTGTAGTCATTTGTTTGAAGTAATTTGATCCTATTCTATAAGTGATTTGACATGGTAATGGCCAAATGACTGCTCATTTCCTTCTGGATGTCATCTTAATAATTTTATAAGGGAACACTTCACAGACACTGTGTTATTTCATATTTTAGTCCTGACATGGCCTCTTGGTAAACAGTAGAGTGTGCTAATTGCTGTGGAGAAGGACAGATTGCCACAAATTTGTTAATTCTTTGTCTCAAGAACACTGTAAGTCATTGCTCTGTAGTCGTGACTAACATCTAGCCAATTGGCTGGATTAGCTGAAGCTAACGATATGGGCTGCAGGTTAAATCCACAGGTGGGTCTTTGATCCTATCTTCATTGAAACATCTCTCTTATATCTCAGGCAACTTCATAGTTTGCTTATATTCTCTTATTTATAAATTGAGTGATAAATATACTTAGCATACCTGAATACTTTTAGGCCAGATTGACTTAGTAATGCATTTTTAAATACCTGAAAGAAATGTGGTATTATAATTCTAGGTGTTAATATTGTATTTTGTTATTAAGTTGTAGACACTTAAGTAAGTCATTAAAAAACTGGTAATTTCTCATAACTGTAGCAGATTAGTCATATTTTATTTAGTGTACTTTCTCCACCTACTATTCTTTTGAAATTTGGCTATTTAGCAAGCAAACAGGTAGTCCTAAATAGTGATTGTCAGGTTTTCATGACAAAACTAGGGTTTGGGGTTTTTTTAAATTACTTTTGGACTACCAAAGTACTGTCAAGACTGATGTTGCAGTGTAAGGATCCCTGTTGCTTTCACCTAGGGACAACAGATGTCTCTGAAGCCTGACCCCAAACCAAAGTCTTGCAGGTTCTGGAAAACAGGGTATCTGTGAATCAGTATGTGTGTATCAATATTTGGGTGCAATATTGACATTTTACCTGCTTAACCTTAGAAATTTGCCTTTCCTGGATGTATGTTTAAATTTGTCTACACAGTGTGAGTGCTAAGCACAAAAAAGCACATTATTCTTGTTCTGATTTAGTGCTTTGTTGTATACCCCCTTTCTCCTGCTTGCTCTCTCTTCTTCTTTTTTTTTTTTTTTTTTTTTTTTTTTTTTTTTTGTCTACAAGGAGAGGATAATAGTTTGCAAAATAACTTTGGCTATATGGCATCAGAAAAATTAAAAGAAAGATGTGAAATTGTCTTGTGTTACCTGTAACTTCTGATATGGAAGGAAAAGAGTGATGTATTGTGTTCATTTTGTTGATTGACAAATAAATTCTAAATATCAGTGAAGACCAGTATAAGAGTGGTTAATTTAGTTTCAGTGGGAATTACATCTTCAGAAAATGCAAGTGAGTTCTTTAATATATTATTAACATAGGGAATTGGTGTAATTACAATGTATAATCTGTCTTTAATTGTCTCTTTTAGAGATGTCAGCATCAGAGATCCTCAGAATTTTCCCCAAATATGTAAGTATATGATATTTGATAGCATATTTAACCAATTATTGCAATAGAATGACTGCTAAAAATCCCAGTACACTTACAGTATTTTTGGCAGGTGGCATAAGAATGTTTTCAGTTCTTGATATCTTTGTTGTTTACTTAAAAACACAACTGTTTTTTCTAGTCAGGAGCTAAGTAGTCTCCAGTTTGCTATTTGAAAGTAAAATGACAAATTATATGGAGATAATTATGTGAGAATGGGAACACTGCTTAATTGAAACAATCAGTTCTAAGCAAAACCACAAAACCTCTACTTTGGAAGTGACAAAATCTTATAATACCCAGTGTTTACCGATATTTCTTTGTAATTCACTTTAAATTCTTAAACTACTAAAACCAAACATGCTCCACAAGTTTGCTTTTTAAAATTTTTTGACTTGCTGTTAGCTGAAGGAAAATAAGTAATATTTCTTTGATGCCACATGCTGCTTAATTGCACAGCCTACTGTATATAATACTGTGTACAAAGGTCTTGGATTTCTAAAACAAGACTCAAAACTATCAGAAAACATTTGTACAGCATACAAACAGAAGTGCAGAATTCCACGTTGAGATAATTGCACTAGAGTTCACCTGTGCAGTTAGTTGTTTAAACATTTAGTTCAGAGAAAGAGTCATTTGTTTAGGGTTTGCTAATGAGTGAAGGAGTGACCTCAGTATTGCAAAGGCGGTCTGAGATCTAGTTCAGACCATAATACATGCCTCAATTAAAAAAAATAAAATAAAATATTGATGTTTATAGTTTAGTTCAGCAAATGTTTTGCAATTTAACTTGGATAGAAACATGCCTGTATTATAAAATCTCTTGCTCCTTTTAGATTATGCAGCATTTCTAAGATCTATGCCTAAGAGGAAATAGAATTTTGGGACCCCAGAGAAGAGTTTTTACATCTCAGCTTAGATTTAGTGAAAAATAAAAATTAAAAAGAAAATCATTATTGGATTTCATATTCCAACTAAATGAAAGTAATTTCTCAATCTAGTGAATTTATCTAAAAAGTTAAAATTTACAGGTGCAAGAATTTAAAAACTAATTGGTAGGGAGGATATGAGATAACTTTAATTCTTCCCAGTTAAGCTATTTTTATACTAGCCATTTAGAAACAACAGATTTAGGATTGAGTTTTCTTGATATTTCTGTAAAGCTCTTCTGATCTTTATTTTAAATTTTAATTTGTGACCATGGCTTAAAAAGTGGAAAACCAGTTCTAACTAATATCATCATCAGTCACTAGATAAAAATAGAGCATCTTTCCTTATTCAGCTCAACTACACATGCTTCTCAATATTTCATACTCTGTGTTTTTGACAAAACTGTCTCAATGCTTAATCTCTGACTCTGATGCTTTGATGTAATTTCTGTAATTGCTCCATACATCATGAGTAAGAAGCCTGGCATCAGTACTGTTGGGAGACACTACAGAATTTAAAAATTATGATCAGTGCCTCCAAGATTTGTTATTTATTGCAAATGTTGGATTTTTTTTTAAAACATCACATTGTTTTCCACCTTTGATTTATTGTGATAATCTCAAGTACCATATCTTCCAGAATCACTCTGCTTAATGTCTTTCACTCCACAAGATCTAGTAATCTCTGACCTTCTCTTTGACAACTCCTTCTCTTCATCTCCAAGTCTTATTTGCCCTTTGTGCCTACAGCCTCTTTTCCTCCTGTTGATGCTCACTTCCCATCCCCAGCTCCTACCATATAGAGTCCTCTTCTCTATTGTGTCACCTAGCCTGACTTGTGCATCTCAACTTTTGACTAACTATAGTCTAGTCCCTTTTTACTTCCAACAGGTGTTCTTGCTCCTCTTTTCCTAGTGGGTTCACATTTTCTTTTTATTTTATATGGATATTGTCTCATCCCTGAGCACAGGCACAATTCATCCTAGCAAAATGTAGACAGATGTCACCCTCTTATGTTGAAACATTTTAAGCTTCAGATTTTAAAGAAAACAGGTTTTAATAACTTTAAGTCTTCCTCATCCTCTTCTCAACTTTTCTCAGTATTATGAATCATAGAATTATTCAGGATGGAAGGGACCTCAGGAAACTGTTTAGTCCAAAATCCTCCTCAAAGCAGGATCGACACTAAATTCACACCTAGTTGCTGTGGGCTTTGACAACTGAGTCTTGAAGCAACCTGTCTTGGCAACATCAATTATCATCATACAGATTTTTTTTATTTGTTTTCTGTATTTTTAGTCAGAAATTGTATCAATAAAAAGCCTCTGTTTTCTCAGGAATATTCTTATAGGCATTAGGAAGTTGATGTTATGTCCCCCCAGATCTTTTTTTTCCTCCAGTTCAAAAACAGTCTGCCTCCTTCAGCATCTCCTCACAGGGCAAGGGTTCCACTCCACAAGCATTTTGGTAGCCCTTTGCTGAATGTACACCAATTTATGTACATCTTTCTTACACTGGGGAATCAAAACATTTTGCAATGAAGTCTGAAGAGTTGAAAATACCACCAAAGTGCTCCTGAACATGCTTTTACAGCATATGTTTGGTGGTTTTGCACCAAAGTATCACACTACTGTTTTTCCTGCTTCTTTATTTTATAGCATGCATATTGTTGAGCAGCTGTGCCAAGCTTAATTACACTGAATCTAATAGTAATAGATTGGTTTTGGTCTTTTGACTGTGCACTTGCTGCTATTTGTGAGAATACATTTCTGGAAGTTTATACTCCAGTGTTATGCTATTTGATATATATATAATTTACAAAGATGAATTATACAGTTTAACTGAAATTTAAATTATAAATAAACAAATGAATATTTTATGGTTGTGAGTTGATCTATTGTGCACACAGGATGATTTTTGCATTTCACTTTTTCTGTAGCAGTCATGTTTCATTAGCAGCACTCTTTCCAAAATCTAGAATTTTCTCAAATTTTTTTTGGCATAAATACTTATTACATTTGTTTATCTTATGCAATGTGGAGGATGGTGTATCTTTTATTTACGAGTTTGTTTTGTTTTGTTTTTAATATGTGATTGAATATTTGCACTAAACATTGGATGGTTCTTAGTAAATCCAAACATTTTAAACACATTCATTTACACATGATCCTGAGGGATGATTATACAATAAGTACTTGTTATGGGAACTCTAGAAAATTAGGATATTCACTATGATTCTCCATATATAAAGAATACTTCATTTTGCACATAGCATAATATTTCTTCTACAGTGAAAATATCACGAAGTTATTGAAAGGAACTCTTATGCTTCAATATACTTCCTCATAATTAGACTACATGAACAACATCTGAAGTTGTTTAATGTTTTCTGAAGCAGTACACTTAAAACTCATAGACCTTCTGTTGAAAAATACTCGGTTTGTTTTATATAACCATAAACTGGAGAATGACAAACAACAGGAATATTGTAGGAATGCTGGAAATCTGGACAATTCAGATTTAAAGAAAATCTTTTCCCTAGAAAGTCATGCTATGGAAATATTTAAGTTGGTCTCCTACGTAAACTTAAATCATCTATGTAAGAATTAGGCAGTTATGATTAGTGCAGAGAATTTGGGGGGATTCTAGACTTCTTTTCCTAAAATACATTTTATTTTGGATTTAAGAAATCACTGATTTGGTACAGTCCAGCACTTTCTTTTTCCTGGTTATATTTTGATTCGTTGTAGTCCCATTGGATTCATGATCATGGTTAACATAAATGATCCTCTTAACATCAAACTGTTAGTAAAACAGAAGGTAAAGCTCAAGATGCTGGTACATTCTTCAACTTTCTAACCTTTCACTTTTGAAGGAGGATGATTATTTGTGGTAAACTAATGAATCATAATGGCACTCCTTGGAGTTGCCAGCTTTGTGTAATCTTTAGCATGTGTATGTATGTACTTCTCTTGCCATCCTGTGTTTTGGTTTCAAATCCATGACATTACATGACAAACCTTGTCTTAGAGTACATTTGTATCTTGTTTGCTGAGAATATTGAAGGGGTAGGCCTGGTTTGTTCCATGTCCATTTATTAATACATTTTCAGCCAATACTGAGAATAGTTAAATAGGAAGGAAGTTATATGAGTATTTGTTTGAAACCTGCAATGCACAGATTTAAAGTAATACAAATAGTGTGACAACTTAAAACAAATTAAAAAGCAAAGTGGGTTATTTGAAATTCTGAAAGCACATTAAAGAGCTGTCTTCCACTGTGTACATGAGGTGGGATTTATTAATTTTTACGAATCAAAGCTAAGGTGAAGTTTGGCATGCATCCACGATTGCTTCTGGTAGCTGGGAAGCACTGAGAAACCTGACTCACAGTGGTTAAATATTGCATGCACAGTGAATTGTTGTTTGAGAGCATTTTAGTTGTGTTTGTGTAAAGGTTTAGTTCATATTGTTTGAAAATTGAGCTGAGCTTATCAACATCAGGTTTTAATTATCAGGCATGGAGGAAAAGCATGACCCTAAGAGGGTGACCTCACTGATGAGCTCCAGGGAGTCATTAATTGTTGTGAGGCAACATATAACTGATATCAGCTAACATGGGACACGGGTAAGTGTCCCATCAAGTGACAAGAAATGAATAAATAATGAGGAGAGAAAAAAAAATAGAAACTTAGGACTGGAAGGGCAACAATGATGGAGAGACCAGGTCTGATAATTTTTGCAGAGACAAGAATCACAAGAACAAGACCCCAGTAAATTCTAGGAGATGATCCTCCATCCCTTTTACTCTTTTTTGCCTTTTTTTTTTTTTTTTTTTTTTTTTTTTTTTTTTTGTCTTTCTCCTTATTGTGACATGTGTGTGAATTTGGCTGGATCAGAGGCAAAGGGAAGTATCTTTTTATCCTCATTAAAATTTCTGGCAGCCTTTTCAATAACGCATGTATTGTACCTGAAAGTTTAATTGCATTTGTCATGGCCCTGCCTAATCTTTCTCTCTGCCTTCAGACATGTCTGAAATAATTTGTGCTAGTACTAATTTATTCTGTCTCCCTTAACAGAACTGCTGTCTTCTTTGAGTTTAGAACAAACTTCAGAAAAACCTTTCTGAAGTAAGCCAAGGAAGTAATTTGCCCAAATTGACCGATTTGTTTCAAACAATATGAGATTATAATCTAGGCTTTTTACTTTTACTCCTTATTAACTCGTCACATCCTTTTCTTGAACCTTAAATACAAATGATGACTTTCTAGTTTAAACAGCTAGTTAATTTTCAACTTGTTGCTTAATTACACACTGTGGTTTTGGTTTCTTTAATCTTACATATTTTTAAGCCAACTGGAAAAAAAAAGAAAAAACAGTTTTTTCAATGTCTCATATGGCATTTCAGAATAAGTACATAAAAATAGCCATTTTCAAAACCCAAAACCTAACTAAACATTCTTATACCAAGATTCATTCCAGCAAATAATCTATTTGTTAAGATTTAGTGCTTAGGCATAACACATACCTATGTTACATATATGCAAATTGGAATACCAGGTGACACTTTGAAAGGGTTTCAGAATTTAATGAAAGCACCCAACATAGAAATGAAACTTTAGCCAGCAGATTTTCTGTCAAGTTGGAAGTTGCTCACATAATGCTAATAACTATTTCTGCCACCAAAGACCTATGTAAAGGTATCTAAAGTATAGAAATCCAAATATACAAACTTATTTTATTTTGTAAGAACATTGTTTCAGTTAATTATATGATCACTTAGTAAGACCTAAGTAATTTGGGGTGTTACTCTATTCATTTAGGTTTTTAATTTTCCTTGTTAGGAAATGTAATGTTGACAGTAAAATTTGTTGTTTTTCAGAAATCTTCTAAAAGATGTTTCCTTTTAGTTAAAAAATAAAAAAGATAATGCAAACCTGAAAACAAGTCACTTTTTTAAAAGCTAGAAGATGTATCCTGAAAACTTCTTAGTTATGATGATTTCACTGCAGTTAATGAGTGAAATTTTCATAGGTATGGAAGAAAATGCCTACCAAAACCCCCATCTTACAGGTCATAGAGAGTAACCAAACTGAAAGTTTTACAGTCTTCCACTATATAATAAAATTAGCACAGATATGTACCAGGCACACAAAACTTGTCTTCTGCAATTCACCCTATCTCCTTGTTTCCAACACACTTAGGTAAATATTTAATGTTGTTTATAAATTTTCTATAACTCTAGGTACAACATACTGCACTGGTAATTAACACTTAGCTTTTATATAAAGTAATGATTATTCCAATGATTAATTTAATCTGTGATGGATTTATTTCATCTTTGTCACATACTTGAAGCAAACTGGCTTGAAAATTTTTCATCTCTACCTTTCTCCATTTTTACAGCACCATGTTTCTACTTTTCCTATCTTTCAGTACTAAATTAACTAGAAACAGAACACTGCCAAGAACATCTTCTTACTCAGTGCGGGATTGTCTTAGGATGCTAGGTTAAATCATAACCCAGTGGGGAATCAGCCAAATGTGACATGTCTGGCAAATCAGGAGGAAGCAGAGAGTATCACAACCAAGCATCCTATATTGCTCCTAGACTGGGAATAACTCTCTTGCAGTTACACGTTGTTACAGTGAGAAACAAATCTATGGGGATATGTTCATTGTTTGAGTTACTCACACTTGCCTTTCATGGTCTTTTGCATCTTCCTCACCCTTCAGATATTTGAAATAAGCTCAGCTAGTAGGAAATTGTTTTTCCCTTCTGGGTCTAATACCCTCAGTAAATGTTTCCAACAGGCTTCTCCTCTTTGTCCCCTTCTGCTCCCCCATTCTTCTCCCTCCCTTCTTCCCCTCTTCTCCCCTCCTTTCTCCCTTCCTTTCTCCCCTCTTCTTCCCCCTTCTCCCTTTCTCGCCTCTTTCCTCACCCTTGGTTTTTCCTCTCATTTTCCCTTTTTTTCTTTTACCTCTTTTTTCTCTTGCATCTTCTTTCTTCTTTTTTTTCCTTTCTGAATGCTAGTGAGCACACCAAATATTAATTCTGCTCAATAGCCGCATCATTGTATATGAACTTATGCAGAAGTAAAATATGTTACCTTAAAAAACAAAAGTAGTCCGGTTAGTAAACAATTAATGGAAACACTTTTTTACTGCTAGGGTGACTGAGCACTGGAACAGAGAAGTTTGAAGTCCCCATCCCTGGAAACATTCAAAACCCATTGCGACATGATCCTGGGCAGCTGGCTCTGGCTCACCCTGCTTTAGCAGGAGGTTGGACCAGATGACCTCCAGAGGTCCCTTCCAGCCTCAGCTCTTTTGTGATTCAGCAAATGATGAGAAAGAGGAACAGAACCAAACAATGGTGTGTACTGTCTGAAGATGTATGTGGATGCCAGGTTTTTACATATATAGAATCTTCAATTCCATGGTAGCTTGCTCTTAACAAGACAAATACCATCGTTAATGAGAAAGAGTAAACTGATGTACTGGAGATACCATTACAGTAAAAAAAAAAATGTGGTTATGTGATAACTTCTGTGCATTTTGAATAAATACTGTGATACTGTGAACAATAACCATTCATAGCTTAACCACTTGGCCAACAGTACAAAGGGTTCTGCCAATGTTGAGGAAGCATATAGACTTGGTGATGCTTTTTAGCATTTGGATTCTCCTTGTTGATTTTGTAACCTTTTCCTAGGCAACTGAAACCCCTAAGTTCCATAGCCATTACTAATTAAGAAGACATTTAAAATCTGTTTCACACATGGTATAATTACATCTACATGTACATTAAAGATAATTATGTTTTGAAATTATGCCAAAGTTAGAAAGTGCCTGAGTTGTAGTTGCCTACTACATGGAAGCCAATGCTCTACTTATGGAGTGTTGTTCTAAGTTTAGTGATATGACTGCTTTCATCTTCACCGTGACCTTCCCATCTTTTCATATACAAAGTGAACATTATTTGTGATGTGCTAGGAAAGTCCTCCAAAACTTTATTAATTTATGCTAACAGCCCAGTGATTTAATTAGTAAGCAGAAATATGCTCATCTGACTTGAAAGGGAACTAGGGAGTGACACATACCTGAAGAGGAAAGATGAGCAGATAATGGTAGGTAAATAAATTGCTGCCACCATCTGTGTAAATTTAATGTTGGGATGTTAGCATACATAAACAACCTCTACTTAAAAATAGAAGAGAAGAAAGAAACGCTATGGGTGGGCCCATGTTGGCTGAGATCTATAGGACCAGCCAGTGAATATTAGTGCTGGGAGACTTATATACTGGCAAGTGAGGAAGAAAACCTATCTTCGGATATTCATACAAACATGAGAAACATATTTTGAGTACCTTTGCCTGTACTGAAGGGGTACATCAGGCTAGTGTATACCATGCAAGGCTACCATCAACAGGAGTTGAGCAGTGATGAGGAGCTGAATGACTGAGGAGCTGAGTGACTCAAGCTGTGTTCAAATAGTGTTTGTGGGCTAACCCTGTGCTCTACCTCCTCTAAGGTACTATTCCTGGACTGAGACTATTGCAAGAGCCAGGGCCAGTCTTGTGCAAACTGAAATTTCTCTTCCATTTGATGTTAAATTGGTGTACTTCAGGAAAACTTGATGGGATGTGCTGGTTTCTCCTCAGCCTTTCACCTGAAATCCATGGCTTCAAACACATTAGTCTTAACTATGAATGAATATCATTGACATGCGTGTCTTAAAAGGAAATTGATAGATACTGCTTTTGGTATGAAGTGTTGGTTGTGGGCAGTTGCAAGTTTTAGTAAGCTACTGCCTATTGTCTGGGACAAGTACCTCATCATCACAATTTGGATAAAGCAGCAGTGACTGGGGATGATGTATGAGGCAAGACTTGAATTCAGGCTGAAATCAAAATGCAATGCAGACATAAAACTGCATAATATGAATGAGCATTTCTCCAGTGCTGAAAATGATGCTTTCAGCATCTGTTTTTCCATTCTTGCTGGCCTTTAAAAGCAGTATGTCTGGTGATCTTGAGATCTAGCCTTTTCACCTTTCTTCTGCTCTCCCATTGTTTTAGGAACAACTGATCATCAGTATTCTTCTTGTCTTTGCTGTCTGTACTTGTATGGTGTATAGGTAGGAGGGGGAGAAAAGTACAGTAGAGTCCAAAGGCTTCATCTGACTTTTTTTTTTTTTTATGGAGGTAAATTACTTCTTATATCTTCGGCTAGTATTAAGTTATTTTTATTTTTTACACAGAAACAGGACTGACTTGGGTTGTTTTTTTTTTTGTTTGTTTGTTTGTTTTCTTTTAACAATGCTAATATCAGCTGCCCTAGGTAGGGAAGACACATGTTCCTTGTGAGCTATTGCTTTTTCCATGGCTGTCTAAACTTTCTAGAAACAAAGTTAACAGTCTTCATAAGTAAGACATACCATTTTACATCATCAAAATCTTTACCATCTTGTTCCTTTCAGAAAAGACATTTAGCATACTATGATACAATATTGGAAGCACACAGTGGCATAAAAAAGTTTTGTTTATTCAAATGGGACTTCTTGTTTGACATCCAATTATGACTGTTTAGCTGCCAAGATTGTTACGACACTTACAGCATTCACAGTGGCAGGAAGTCATCTGTTAAAAGACTTCTATTTAATGCCTAATGTGAACAAGGTGTATCTGCCACAACCACTCTCCATATGAGAAGACTCCAAGATTAGAATATGAAGTTGTAGTACCGTGTTCTCTCATACATAAGTACAAAATGCATTTAGAAAATTAATCTACAGATGTGTTAAACTAGGTCTCTGTTATTTCCTCCCCATTCTGCTTCTCAGATTTGATCTCACTATTCCTGTCTCAGGAAGCTTGTATTCCTTCTTCAGTAGTTTTAACTTGTGTGTATAATTATTGTTCAACCTGTGAACCATGATTAGGATTCTAGGTGTTCCCACATTATAAACTGCACTGTGTTTGTCCTAAGACTTCTACTGTGATGGTGCAGTTGAAAAAATCTCTGTGTCCTTCCAGTGGGGTTTTATAAAGCTCATGAGTGACAAAATGATATTTAATTAATTACTAATGGCATGGTTTTACTGTTTCACAATGGTTCCCATGATAGAGTCAGATCATCCCAATTATTTGTCTTTAATACATGTATAGGAAACAGCAGAATTTTTACCAATTACATAAAAAATGTATGATGAATGTGGTTTTCTTTAGTGATGGCTTACATATGTAATGATCATGTATGGATAATGGTGATTACTGACAGACAGGTCTAGATCTGTAGGAAATTTCCACGGACAAATGCTACAAATCTCAGTTGTTTCTCTCAGTACCTCTGGGTGCAGAGATCCAGATTAGTGTCAATATTTTGACTGTCACTGCAACTGGAGCACAAGAATGGCTGCATAGGTCTCTGCAAAGCATTTTTTGTACTGTGGGTTTTAATTAGAAAACAAGTATTTGCCTTAAAGCAGGAGTTGTCATCAGAGATCACATGTAGCTTTCAAGCCCACTGGTATTAGTCTTCTTTGTATATCTTTAAGACTAAAAACCTTTCTAATTAAACTCTCAAAGCCTCTTATCTCTGAGGCCTGGCTGACACTGTAGTGATTCCCAGCAACAATGAGTAAAATTGTAATTCCCTACATAATACAAATCAAGTTGATTGTAGAACAGTATGTTCATTAGAAAGTAATAGATTTTTTTACATGTTTGATCAAAGCAGCTGGTATTTAATCCAGGCTGAGAAGTACTATTTCATAGTACTTATTGGTTAATTCATGGTTGGGTCTGCAATGTATTGAAAAACCAACAGAGCAACTTTATAGGATGCATATGCTACCTAGATAATGTACATAAAACACTGGCCAGCAGATAAAATTAGCACAGACTATTCAATGGGAAGAAAAATAACTTTCAGGATGTTATAATGTATTTTTGCATTTTAAAAATGCAGGTGAAAAGTGAGTGTGAATTAGAGAGAATAAAGATACTATCTTATGTTTTTCATAAAAAAGATGCTTCAGCTGTGACTGGAAAAAAAAAAAAAAAAACAACAGGCTTAGTGGTAGTCATATTAAGTTAATGGATCTAGGAGATCTTTCAACTTGCAGGGCTTTGTCTCCACCTTGTATCACAGAAAGATAGTCAGCACATTTCTGCCTCTTATCACTATTGCCCACACAGCTCTTTTGTTTCTGCAGGATAAAAATATACATAGAGATTTTGAAGGGCTTGCAGTATTTCATCCAGAACTGAGAACATGGAAGCATGGAATCTTACTGAAGTAAGCTTGCTGAAGTACACAGAGGCAATAAATTCCTTCTTTACTCAGTGAAAAATACAGTGACTTTTTTTCCTCTCTGCACTAGTATACTAGATTAAGAGAGAGGAAGGTACAGTGGGAAGAAGCCATCTAATGGATGATAGAAAGAAATATGAAGTTCTCATCTCCTCCAAATTGGGCAGTGTTCCATGTAAAGGGATCAAAAAATGCTTTTTTATCTAATAGAAGATGGCTGAGTTAGTGTTTGCTCTCCCTTGACATTCCTCCTGTGGTAACACTCAAAGGAGTTTAATGTTGCTTATCTGTTCTTTTTTCAGTCTCTCCTCAGTGGTACACAAGGAGAGTTTCTACGCAAAAGCACACATGATCAAATGCACAACACTGGCTATATGACAATAAAAAGAGGCAGGCCAGCAGCGATGTCTCTTTCTTTAGGGGCCAAGGTAACTTATTCTAATGAAAACTTTATAAATACCACTAAAACCTTTGGGTCTTAATGACATACAGTGGCAGCACAGCGCAACAGAGGCTTATCTGCCTTGTTTAATGGGGGTAACTTGTGCTAGCTTGTTCCAACTTGTAATAAAAAGGGCTGCTTAGGGGAAAGTTAAAAATCAATTTACAATGTAATAACCATTTCTTTCTGTTTTCCATCACATAACAACTAAATATTTTGTGTTATATATCCATTTTGTCAATATTTTCTTGATAATAGGTAACTTATACTTTTCTTAGTTTGCACAGTATTTTGTACTCCTAATTGTTCTAATTGTTCTCTGTATTGGTCTCTTCAGTCTCTGTTATTTGCACATGCAGTCACACACATTTCTGCTTAAAATTTTCTGTTGAGATGTCACCATCTAAAATGTGAGTTACCATTGCAGCCCAGCCTTTCCTAGGAAATGTAATTTTATAGGGAGATATGGTGTTGGAAAGAATCATTTTCCACCTTGATTAGCAGACTGGGATTGCTGCTATTACAGCAATTGAAGAGTTGCCAGACAAAAATGTATCAAAATATCTCTACCTATTGATTGATTAGATTGTTGTGAACAACATGAAAGTTTTCCCTGTCTTGTTTCTAGATCCTGTATCTATGTATTCAGTTTTGGTATTTGTTTTGAAATAATGAATATAGGGCTTTTATCTCCAGAAATAGAAATTGAAAAAAATCACAGCTCTCTGGCTACTTAACTTACCATGTAAATGCGCATACCATTATTATTTTGTACCTCTTTGGTGTTTCATTAAACACCTCTTTTCACAAACCCATTGATCAATTAAATGCTTGTAGTCCAAGAAAGCACAAAATAAAGTACAGAGGTGTGTTAAAAATTGAAACTCTATGGTGTCCTGAAACACAACAGGAGTAAAACCATTGTTTGAGAGAGTACAAAATTATTTCAAGCTCTTAGAAACTGCAGAGATCCAGACTGTTCCCTATAAAACTGGTGAATTGCTATTAAAGGAAAAAAAAAAAAAAAAAGAAAAAAAGAGGAATCCTGGTGATACTTGTTTTGATGCCAGATTTCTAAATTCCTATATTTTCTGTAGGAATTCAGCATTTATTTTAAATGGAAAAAATGATCTGTGCATAGTTCAAGGCAGGAGAAATTCAACAGAAGGATATCTGTTCAGTCTTCAGCGTTTATTTTTAAACACTGCTGGAACAAATGTGAGGTAAAATGTACCTGATCAGCCTTGTAGTAACATCCATATGCTTCTCTTACAACAAACATTGTGGAATAGATTGCCTAATGTAGTAAAACCAACCATAACTAATTTACAGTGTAGATGTTCCCTATATGAAATGTAAATAAATTAGAGTGACTTAGTAAATGACATTTAAGTTTCTATAAATGTTAAAAATACTTTTTATTTCTAATCTCTTCATTAATTTCCAAACCAGCATTTCTCAGTTTTGCTTACTTTAGTTTTGATTTTATTTGTGTTTTTTTTCTCAAGTTGCATTCAATCCTTTTAGTTACTCTTTGTTTCACTTGTGTTTTCATTTCCTGTATTGCTTTCTGATTAATTCTGGGTTTATTTGAACTAATAAACATGGATTGCCTGTCTAAATCTGATGTAAATTATCCACCAAGAAGTTAAGTTGTACAGCTGTAAGCAGACCTGCATGCTAATTTGTCTTGCTGTTTAGTTCCTGCTTTAATAGTAGTGCTGTAGGTTTTACAGATAGCTGTCATGTGAAATTGGAATTTCATCTCACTTTCTCAGATCTTACTAATCTTCTGGTATTGCTGATAGAAAGAGTTCAATTGGATAAGATCCTATAGAATTCTGTTATAATTAGGATAAATCTTTCTATGGATTATTTATTTATTTATTTAATTCATTTCACCTAGTAGATAGAACTGATATCTTTTTTTTGCCTTTTTTCCTGTTTGTTTGGGTTTTTGTTCTGACTCCTCTTTGGCATCTTCATGTTGTAGAACTTTTCTTTACCTTCTACTTTTTCCTGAGAGATTTTTAAGGCAAACATAAAGTCTGACGTTTTCAAACTAACTTTCCTTAATGGAAAGAAAAAGGATGAAAATAGTGAATATAGTGAACAGATACATAAGAAAGTTTATGTACTTTTCTGAACCAAAAATATGTTTAAATTACAACTACTGAACGTAGTGGAGTTAAAACTAATGATTATAGTGGGGGGGAAAAAGGATTTTTTTTTTTTTTAAAAGAATAGTAGGATTTATGAAAACAATATTAAATTTTATTCTTCTAAGAGAGTTGTCTGTACATTTTATTGCTTTTTAGATTCCAGGCTGCTGAAAGTTCTGGTTTTTTCCTTTATGACTTATTAGAAAATAAAGTTTATAAATCTTTCTGGCTCTTTCTGCCACTTCAATACACAAACACAGAGAGACACACACAGAAGGAAAGAATTCAATAAAACAAATTTAACACATCTCTCATGTCTGGATGTATTAAATTCTTGCTTACACCAGGTGCAAAAGAAAGAAACAAAAAACTGATTTATTTGAAATCAGGTTGTACATGATCTGTTATGACACATTTTCATCTAAGATGTAAAAAAAAGTTCACGATTGTGGCAGAATCAGTCAGCTGGAGAAGTGCGGTGAATTATCAGATGGAGTCAGTGATATGCGAACAAATTCCTGTCTCCATCAGTGTGCCAGCCTGCTGTTCAACACTGATGATTTTCACCTGCCCTTGGGCCTACAGATTTTAGCCAAAGTTGGAACTTACTGATGACTTTTATTTCAAGTATGAGTTTAGTCTTATTCTTATATCAGCTGGTTCTTAAATTAAACCTGGGAGGATGAAAACTCTTTTTTATGGAAACACACATAAGTTTTATACTGATATGTACACTAGATAATTCTCACAAGTAAAGAGCCAGTGATAGTCACCATTACTTCTGCATGGTAGTATCCCAAATATTTGGCAATCAGAAAACTCAGTGGTTTTGTAAAGCTAATGGTCTGTTTTAACAAACTGTTAAGTTACAGTGAAGTTCTGGTACAAAGTGAATTCTGTTGAATTCTGAACCCCACCATTTAAGAGTAACACCATTAGCTAGCCTTCATGATTCCAGTCAGCAAAAAACCCCCAAACATACTGAAAAACCTTGCTCCTTCTGAAGGCAAAGGATAATACAGTGTTTGTGATAACATCAGAACCCATAGACAGCCAACTGTTTAAATCACCTTACTTTTCAATTAACTATTTAGGTACAGAACAGTATTTTAGAAAAGGGTCCACTGAGGTGCCAAAGCAAGTTGCACTTGCTGTCAAACAAGTTATCAAGATGCTTTATGAAGCAACCACACGTAATGGCAATGTAGCTGTGAACGATATTGTTTTGTGAGTGATGCGGGTGGCTTTACATGAGGATTCTTGACAACTGTTCTCGTTTCTCCTACACAGGATCTTTAAGTAAACTGACTGTATTTGTTTTAATATGATGTGCTTAATCAATATTAGTGAAAAGAAATATTACCACAGTGGAGTAATTCTTAATGCAGGTGTGAGAGACCAGGCTCAGCTGGAAGAAACTGGAACATTGTTAGGTACTGAGGAAATACTAGTTTCCACTTTCCTCATTACCTTTACTTCTTTTCTCCAGACTGACTGACCATCTGCAGCTCCTGTCATTACTACAGATGGGTTCCCTGAAGCCCTGTTTGGAGTGTGGACAACCTTGGATATAAAGTTCTGGCTGTGCATCCTCTTCTTAAGCCCTCTTATTCAGCCTGTTTGTGTTCAAAAAAACTTGAATTTACAGTTGCATGATATTAGACAAGCAATTGTTCTGGCTTAGAAAGCAATGAATGATATTCAAACATCTTGGACAAGATGATATTGAGAACCACTATAGCCTTTTTTTTTTTTTTTTCATTTAACAGGAAATAAACAGTTGTTTTACTTCTAGTTTGAATTTTCTTTTTTTTTTTTTTTTTTTGTGGTGGCTGAAGACTGTTTCTCTTAATGGATTCAGGCAGATACACTGCCTATGAATGTAATCTTATTTCAAAGTCATTTTGGCTGTGTGGCTGCAGAAAACAGAAGTTCCTACCTGGTTCTACCTGCAGGTACATCTCCAGCATTCTATAACAACAGAAGGAGCAAACACAACTGCTTGGTTTTGCTGTTCAACACTCATTTTGTGTTTGACATTGTGTCATTCCGTTTTGCTTCCAAAGCCAAATAAGTCTTCAGCAAAGATGAAAAATGGGGAGGTTTATTTTTTTAGGTGCAGGGAAAGCGTATTAAGAATGACAGGAAGGTAAAACTTTATACTACCCTTTAATTACACATCATGCCAATGAATAGCATTCGCATCCCTGAGGGAACATGGACTGAATTGGATAAGCTTTGACTACTGCTGGATTTCAGAATTATACCATTGTGGCATCTGCTCAGCAGATGTGGTGTAGTTCATCCATATGCTGCATATGCCCACACTGTTACTCATTACAGACCTCACTCCCTTCACAAGGTACTGATTGTTTTGGTCAAAATGCTATTTAAATGAAAGCAACATCTCTTTGTTCTCAGATTCAGAATTTTTGTTTGTTTGTTTAGGTTTTCTTTTTTATTATTTGTTTTTTTTCAGTCTTATGGAAATAGTTCAGAATTGTAAGATGACCAATATAGTAGTTTTGAAAACCAGAATTGTTTCATCTTAAAAGTAAGGCAGCTTAAATCCAAAACCTTCCTCCAAATACTTTTCAGCAAATGAACAAAGTAGCCGTTAAAGTATTTTCCCTATATGTGCATAATGAAACCAGAAACTCTTTGTTTGCCTCATCCATTAGTGTGTCTCTTTTAATTTCCATCTGTGTTTTTTGTGGCTGAGCAATGATGACCAGTTTCACAATAATATCATCTTTTACTGCTTGAAATTTCCCTACAATTAACAATATGTATTATTTGTAAGATGGCCATTGTTTAAGAGACTGTACAGTATATTGGTAATAAAACTAAATTGCATTTTACTATTAAAACAACTTGTAGAATGTACAGCATAATAAAATGACTTGTTCTTAATAGAAAATGAATTAAAGATAGTTTTCTGTGTGTGGCTTCTGTTTGTTTTAAGAATATAATATGTTGTAGGTTCTTTGTTTCTGATTGTCTCTGTTTGCTTTTATTCCTCCCCTCCACCTGTAATATGTTTACTTATTTTTTATTTATTTTATTCTTTTTATTTTGCAGTCATGAGTGAGCAATACTGTCAAACAGGTGCAGGTGCTGAAGTGTTGTACCTCTCGTTGATCTTTTGTTCCCCTTGTAGAGCCATTTTTTTAGTGATGAGTTGGAACCTATATTTGGATATCTTCTACTAATCAGGATTAATGCCTGTAAAAGAAAAGTTGTAAAAAAGATCATCAAAGATGCTTGATCCACCTTTCCTTATATTTGCTTTACACTTTACACTTTCAGAATCTTAAAAACTTTTGGAATAAATGTAGTCTTTGTCTTCAACAAACCTAAGTATCGTCTTTTAAAAGCATTATAAATAATAATAATAATCCAGACTGTGGAGTTTCATGTATAGTTTGTGCTTCTGTCTTGCCTGGATCACATTCTACATCAGAAATTCATCTGTTGTTACACATCAGCGTCTATCTTGTTCCCACAATCAAATATCCGCATTTTTCCCAAAAATTTGAATGGATGGCATATTAAGTTGTAAAGGAGTGACTTCTTTCCCTATCCTTTCTATCTCATTCCAGCAAGAGTCTTGTTCTTGACGATTACTTTGTTTTTCAACTTAAAATCCATTCCCCACAGTTTGAATTCTCCCAAGCTGGTCTCTGGAGGAACATGAGTAAATTATAAGAGAAAATTGAATGTATGAAGGAGTTTGTATCAGACAGTTTTAGTTGAATGTAAACCATTCTTCCTTTTTATTGGAAACTAGATTGTGTATTTCTCATTGTCCTCCCTCAGGAAGGGGATAAATCCATAGAGCTCTTAATTCTAAAGGCCTTTGAATAGGCACTTCTGAGGGACTACTTAATTCATACTTGGTATTGCAAATAGTGATATCTCATTTGATATTGCTTTAAAAATCAATATTATCCCCATGCAAACAAGTCTATACTTTATATAAAAATTCTGCTTCTATTGGGCTTTGTATTGTTGTCTTTGAATGATTTTGACAGCTCCCACAGTGGTTAGAACAAACTGCAAGTAGGATTTTAATATTTTGTTGAACTTTGTGGTGAAGTAAATTATTTGTGTTAGTTATTATTTTAGTCACCTAGAATATTTAATAGTGTGTAGCATCTGAGGCCAGAATGGATGACTAGAATAATTAATATGGCTTATAGTACGTAACAGGTCAGTGTTTTAAATCTATTTACCAATTTACTGAGCTTAAAAAATCTGAGTTAGAGTAAAGAACATGGTGTAAAAAAATCTGAATTTATTCTAAGGACAGAAACTAGGAGGTACCAACGTACCACTGAATCACCAAGTCTTATAGTAGTGTGTTTTGTAAGCAATTGTGTAGCTGATAATACTTTATATTGTAGAGGAAAAAATCAAAATAAGGTGTAAGAGAGACTGTAAGGTAATTTCAGCACTGTGGAATGACAATGTAATTTCCCAGACTTTATACAATATTCTCTTTTTACACATTTAAGGATCATATATGACCTCTTTTTATAATGGAAGTATCTAATTTGCTTTTGTTGTCGTGTATCTGTGACAACTTAGTGCTTTGCACAGACTAAGTCCTATGTTTCTGTGTCCTGGTTTCAGCTGGGATAGAGTTAATTTTCTTCCTAGTAGCTGGTATAGTGTTATGTTTTGGGTTCAGTGTGAGAATAATGTTGATAACACACTGATGTTTTCAGTTGTTGCTAAGTAGTGTTTAGACTAA
>JAOBAS010000072.1:6391958-6407359 GCA_025311575.1 Elanoides forficatus | reverse complement strand
TGATCAGCGGGTGGTGAGCAATTGCACTGTGCATCACTTGTATATTCCAATCCTTTTATTATTACTGTTGACATTTTATTATTGTTATCACTATCATTAGTAGTTTCTTCTTTTCTGTTCTATTAATTTTTTCTTACCTCAACCCACGAGTTTTGCTTCTTTTCCCGATTTTCTCCCCCAACCCTTTGGTTGGGGGGGAGTGAGTGAGCAGCTGCATGGTGCTTAGCTGCTGGCTGGGGTTAAACTTTGACATTCTGTTATCTTTTAATATGTCTTAACACAAGCCTGTAAGTGATTGCCTTCCAAAAGAATCAGACAAATCATCTGTCTCTGATCTGACCCCTTCATTGATCTACCATACTTCGTGAAAAAAATTCTCATCCTGTAAACCAGTCATGAAAGCATTCAGTAGTATTGCACCATGAGCCAATCTCTGTAGAAATGTACTAGAACTGGTTTTGCTCACAGATGCTTGATGCTTCCCTAGTGACACTTATATTCACTAATACAGGTTCTTAAACCATTTAATGAACTCCTTTTTTGTTGTTGTTGTTCAATTTAAATGAATCTTAGAGAAACATATCATGAATAACTGAACTAACTGCCTTGAAAAAATGCAAATTTACTTTATCAACACTCCCCTCTACCTGTTAATTCTTTCAAAAAGAAACCAAACCCAAAATTTGTTGGACAAATAACCAGATTCATTTACATTTCTTGTACTTTTAGTCTTTTCATGTCTTTGAGGTCATAGGATTTTCTTAAATAAGGCCTATTGTTTAGCTCGAGATCAATTATCCTAGGCTCTAATTTTCTGGAATACTTTAATCCCAACTCTGATTCTTTGAAACTAGTTGTAGCTGATTACTTTCCAAAGTCAGAGATACAAAATACATATATTCCCGTTCTTCATTTCACAGACAGAAGGAAATATTAGATATTCTTGGCTATATAGTTTTGTTTTATTTTCATTCTTAATATGCTTATAAAACCCCCTAATGGTGTTTGTCCATATTTGATGTTGATATTTTTGACCTTTTAAACTTTGTAGTTGCTAAAATATATTGAATTGTAGCTTAGATGAATTGTTAATAAATGGATATTGCTTTCTCATTTTATATGTAATTTCTTTTTATTGTGCTTTCACATGTCCCTTTTCAGCCCAAATTGCTTTGAATTAGGCCGTAAAATGTTTTTTAAAGTAAGCAATATGATGTCTCTGAGTTTATCCCAGCTGTTATTAGCACCTTTGTCCTACCCTGCTCTTGTCCCTTACTTTTAAAATTCTGTTCCCAAGCAACTATGGGAGATTTTTTTAATTTTTTTTTTTAAATTTCTGATAAATATATTACTAGTTGGTGCCATATTCTGTTTATAGAAAGTAAATGTC
Organism: Elanoides forficatus; assembly: GCA_025311575.1. Lineage (NCBI taxonomy): Eukaryota > Metazoa > Chordata > Aves > Accipitriformes > Accipitridae > Elanoides > Elanoides forficatus. Next base: position 6,405,969 of record JAOBAS010000072.1, on the reverse strand, counting down.
TCATCACCAGTGTTCAGGCAATAGCTTATTTTAAGTGAACATTTACTGTTTCTTTAGTGTTTAGAAAGAGTTATTATAGCCTATAATGCAGTGTTAAATATTATCCTCACTAAATAAGTACCCAAAATAAAACAGCCTCATTTTAATAAAGACTTATGATTTGGATTTCACTTCTTTTGTGAGTAATCCAAGCAGAAATATCAGTCTCATGCCAATATCCGCAGCTTTGGTATGGGCATGTGTTATGTAGCCTTGATGGCATCCTACCTCACTACTCTATTTCAAGAGAAATGAGAAAAAAAGGATGAGCTTTTTTTTTCACTCCTTATTCAAAGAATTGTAAAGAAATAGCAAATTCTACCATTAGTGTATATCTAAAGTCTATTATCTAAAGAGGAAAAAAGAAGCAAATGTAGAGTATGTAAAATGTGTTTTCACAATAATAATGCATCCTACAGTTTCCTGTGACAGAGATGCTGAAGCACATCACATTTATTATATATCTTGCTTTGTGTTGTGTAGCATGTCAATGCCCAAACTATCATTTCACTCTTTCTGAATGCAACGTTTGTTTTCCTTTTTGGTCCCTGTAGAAATTTTTTAGAGAACACAACTACCAATGGGGGAGACTGATGGAAGGTATTCCAAAGAGTATTAAGTAATGGACACATAAATAAATGATACTAGAGAAAAGCAGATCTGTCTTTTGTAAAAAGGAATTCCTCATAGACCTGCTGAAATTCTTTAAATGAGTCAGTATACATTGGAGATCCCACAGGCATAGGCACAGATAAAATAACTGTTTAAAAGATAGGAAACAAGACCAGTTTTCATACTGGGGAGGAGGTAATTGCAGACTTCTGAAGAAGACTTTGAGGTGGGAAAGCAACATTAATCTTTTGGATAAAATTATACATGTAAACTAAATATTATTATTCAAGAATGAGATCTTGGCTTTGTAATAGGCAGATCTATGAGAATATCAGGTCATCAGCATTTAAGAAAAGAAATAAAACGGTAGGAACTGTTGCAAAAACATAGAGAACATCAGGATGCTCCTAGCTAGAACTGCAGCAAACTTGTATGTTGAGTAAGGCAAGCAATATTGTATCCTATTCCAGATTTTAAAAAAGAAGATAGCAGAATTGAAACAGGTTGAAAAGCAACAAGAATAAATGTCTTGGATATGGTAAACTATTAAATAACCTAAACTCTTCAGTGTGGAGATAAATATTTTAGGACCTGTTAAAAGTCTATAAAATTTTAAGTGGCATGAGAGAGGGTGAATAAGGACCAGGAAATAGCAAGTGGCATGTTCAAAAGAAGAAAAAGCAGTACTACTTCAGACAATGCAGGCTGGCATACTATTTCATATGGTACAGTGGAAAGTAGAATATATGAGTTCAAAACCTTTAATTAACAATATAGTTCAGGAGGGTGATATCACCTCTGATTCAAAAGCCCATGATCTGGAAACCATTGGTGTGCGGAGTACCACCAGAAAATTTTGCTCTATCTGCCTTCTAATATGCTTTCACAAACATCTGTTATTGGAAATGATACATCTAAAATGTGATACTGGTCTATGTAGACATTTGCTTTAATCTAGCCAGTTTGTTCTTATGTCATTCTGTCTTTCTGATTTCTAAAATATTCAATTTGTAGGTCTTGATGGTTTATGGCAGATGTTCCTTTTTGTTGCCATAACTAGAAAGGACAAATCTGTCTAAATAGATGTGGTTCTGATCTGAAGACAGACCAGTTTAGGCATTCTAGAAATTATTATAATTCCCCTCTTAATTAATATAGCTAAATCTACAAGCTAAATCTAAAAGTCTTTCTAGAACCCATAATAAGTTTTTGCTTAGGGAAACTGAAATGAAGGTTATTTAAGGAAAAATAATTCAGCTGCTTTGTATCCTCACTGACTTTTAGACATGCTTGGCTGATTCACATAGAAAGCTATGTTAAGCGTTAGAGGTAGGGACAGACATCTGAAAAGTTGCTTTTTCCTTTCAGAGATTTATTCTTTCAGTTCTCACTGAGCATGAATATCTACTGGTGTTTATATAGTTCTACATGTATTGATGTTAGTATGATTGTGCCATGGCTGGAAGAGAAAACATTTTCTAAATTATACATTTTCAGGGAATTTTTTTTTTACAGTTTTCACCTGTCTAAGGTGATAGATAAAGCATTTATTCTTTCTCAGACTCCCTTCTGTATGGCTCAAGAGTTGGATAGAATTCAGTTGCTAAATATGTTCAGAGTAAAAAATATGTTCACAGACAACATTAAATGTATAGAAATATGCTATATATTTCTAGTGTAAATATTCTATTGCATTTCTGTTGTAAATTTAAATAATTTGAAAATTGATGTGCACACAAAGGTCACTGGAGGATAGTTAGGGATGGAGGAAACCAGAGAGTTGTACAAGAAACCATGTACAACATACAAACCAAGAAAGACTGAGTGAAACCTAAGCTTACTTCTAACGCAAATGAAGAAATATTTTTAACACAATATTAGGATTATTTTTAAAGAGGGTTTGGTTTTATTTTCAAATGTTCTTTTCTGCAGTAAGCTTCAAAACACATTTCACTGCACACAAGCCCCTTCAAAGATTTGGAAAGGAAATTGTAATAGTGAAAGCAATCTTCCACAGTATTGTTATGTGTAGAACTTTTCCACAATACTCAAGTTTTCAGCTACAGGCTTAGTGCAAGTTTGAGCCAGTAAAGACGGGCAACTATGCTTAACAAAAGGAGCTCACAAAATTATATTGATGTGTGGCTGTGTCATGGTTTATTAACTCTATCCCAGCCAAAACCAGCACAGGCTGGAAACTGGAGATAAAAAGGCAGACAGTTGACTGAGCTTGATGTGCCCTCTGTTGAAGCTTATATGTGTAGTTTCATAAATTTTTTTAAGTCTTCCTCCAAAATAAGAGCTGAAATATTTTTAAAAAGCACTGATTCTCAGTGAGCTGTCTGGACTTCTGTACTATTACTATGTATAGGTTTTGTGGTTTTGGTTTGTTGGAGGTTTTTTTAACAAATATAGTGTCAAGCTATTTGTGCTTCTAGAAATAACAGTATTTGCATCAGGACAGCTGTTCATGAAGTACTCAAAGTCCTTTTGAAGTAAATGAGTATCTACATGTTGCAGAACAGGAAAACAAAATGCTGAGATAAAAAATGTGCTTGCAAGTCTGTGATACTACCAAACAGATGTGCTTTTGCACTGCTTACCAGTATCACCTCTGACTATGTGTTTACTCCAATTGGTTCAAAGGGTTCTTTTGTCACAAATTAATTTTGAAGCCCACTAATGAGCTTTTTGTTGCTTATTTGCTGTGAGAGTATCTCTAATGTACAGCCTTGACATTTTTTGACCTTGACAGATCCTCAGAGGCTGTAGGAAAACACAAATTCCTCACTTGTATAAGCTGATTACTATTAGTAAAGTCAGCATTTAAGGATCATTTATAATCACATTTGGAGGTGATTCTCATATAGCTATTGGCAGAATCTACTTTTAATTCAGTACTGATGTGCTTAAAATTGAGATGTTGTCACACTCTAAGGAAAAAAAAATCCACATCAGCTGAGCAGATATTGGCAATTCATGATGAAGCTAGCATTTTGAAGTGCAGGCAAGACATAGTGCTTCACAGGAGCAATTCTTCAGGGGAGTTCAGATGTTGCGAACTCTAAATAAATAAATTAGTCAGAAAATGGCTTAGAGTAAGCTCAGTTCATCTTTAAATAATAATTCATGCTTTGTGTGAAATTCTATTTCCACTTGAAATTAGGGTAGTGTTAACCTTCCTTCCAGAGATTTTGTTTATTTGAGTTGGTTGTACTGTGATAGAACAGAATGCAAGTACAGAGATTTAGAACTTTACAGCTGTTCAACTTTGTAAAAAACCCAACCAACCAACCAAACAAAAGACCCAAAGAAAATAGTAGTGACATACTGGCATCCCTTACAGGTTATGTGAAATGTCATTTAACTCCAGAAAGCAGTATTGAGACAAACCTAAAGGCAATTATGTCTTATGTCTTATTATGTCTTGTTAAGGCAATTATGTACTTACATTTGAGTTACCAAATACTTCATTGTATTAGTGTAAATAATGCAATCAGTAAGGCAGCTTTTGCTGTGCTGTGATAACAGAGCATCCTAAAATACATCTCAGATACTCACAAGTCATATGAATTTTTGCCCTGTAAGCATATGTGACTTTTTTCTTGATACCTTTAAGGTCTCCAGAAAGATAGTTCTGTTTCAAAAACTAGTAAAACTGGTTATATCACTCCTTAGTTTTCTGAGTGACTTAGCTTTAATCAGTCAAAACATCTCCCCAAAAGGACATATTGGATTCAGAGTTACTTCACATCTTCTGTTGTGATTGATGTATTCCCCTGAAATGGAACACCAATTCTTAGATGTAATGTAAAATAACTCCATTAATAAACTATTTTCATCTCTAGTAATAGACATACATGTGAATGGTAGTCATGTAGACAGACAAATCTACTGTCTACCCAAATGTTTGAGATGTCTTTTAGTTAATTTGACAAGTTAAAAATAAATTTCTTGTCTTATTGTGCATTAAATGCAGCTTTTTAAGTTAATATGGTTTAGGTTAAATATTCTTTTGGCATTCATCTGCATATTTATGTTTCAGAAATCATATTATGAACCCTGAAGAAACAATATTACTATCAGTTTAGACCCTGGTTTGTATTTCCTTAAGTGTGTTAATATCAGCATTTTGTGATGTCTCTGTTGGTTGTTATTTGCAAGTTACATCAAAGGAGATTAATAAACATAGGGGTTTTTTTTTCCAATTCCCTTTAGCATCAGGTGTCTTTTGCTTGTTTGTTTGGGGTTTTGGGTTTGTTTTTTAGTTGTTTTTTTTTTTTTAGGAATGTAATTATGTGTTATGAACTTGTACATGGTAACAACTGGTCAAAATCAATCATTCTTTTAACTCCTCCCTTTTGTTTTGGGAGTATTTTTACCCGCTATATAATCTCTTTTGTAATCTCTTTGTTGAATAATCTCTGATTTTAGGATCTAGGATTTGGGTGTATGGGTAGGGATTTTTAAGAAATGTTTTCACTTCATTTTGGAGAATTTTTGATGCAATAGATCCTGTAGGGGCATGAGAACTTCAGAAGAAATAACTAAAATATTTTGATGACTTTGATTTGAGTATTACTTCCAAATGTTCTTTGTTACTACTTGGGTAGGCTTTAAAAATCTGACCAGAAAGGTTCCTTCAGAAAATAATTAATGCTGGTGTTTCTGAAAGGGAACGTATAATCTGTTCCATAAAACCTGACAGATATTTAATATAATCAGAATAAGTCTTCCTCACTCTTTAAAAATTCCTAGCAAAATGATAGCTTTGGGAACTTTGTTGTGGGTTTCACACTATGTGGTGTTTTGAGGCTAGAAGTGTACTACTAGGTTACATTCAGTGAATTTTAATTAATTAATTTATTTATTCATTTATTTTATTTCTGGATTAGATAAAATGGATTAATTAAGCAGCTAAATTAATATTTTCTCAAGATGGCAAGTTCTTATTTTCTGTCTTTATTCAGTTGGCAGTCTGTTTACTGACCAGACTGAAATTTCAAAGAACTTAGGAAATTTCTGAAAGTACTGGGGGAATAATCATAAAAAATTTATTGTTTAGTATGGTAAAGAGTTGCTCTCTCTTTTTTGACTCATTTGTCACATTATGAGGGGGAAGGCTGTGGTGTTCAAAAACTGCTCACATTAACAGATTGGAGGTGGGAGAGGGGATTGGCCAATGGTAACTGAGAACAGGTCTTTACCATATGGTAATGGTTATAAAATAAATTATGATCTATGCTGGATGTGCTATTACTGGATTATTCCTTAACATAAGTTAATAAATTTGTAGTCTAGTCAGATATTTCTGGTATATCATGTTTCTTCCCCTGGTGTCCAGGACAAGATGGCCGGCACTTAATATCAAAAAGAAGACAAGTAAACTGAACTAAACAAATTTCAAAAAGTTGATTTCATTGTATTCTTTGAGGTTTGAAAGAGATGTAGAAATAATGTCAAGTGATCTGCCTATAAAGAAAGTATGAGAAAAACAAGGATGTGATTTGAAGGAACATGTTTCAGTATGCTTTTCAAATTTTATTTGGCCTTGAGATGAATTTTTATTTCTGCTTTAGTATTTATGTAGACAGAAAGTTAATGCGTTCAACTGATATTACTACTACTCTATCTCTAAATGGTGATTTTGTGCAGGAATATTTATGTCCTTTCAGTTAATGTGGAGTCTCATAGTACTTTGTAAACACATAGGTTTAGGGTTTATTAGTCATGTCCTTTACTACTTAGAAGGGAATAAGTAAATTTTGCTCCACCTAATCTACAAAACCTCATTCTGCTAGGTAGATATTTATGCCTTGGAAATCACCTTCAATTTTTCCTTCTGCTGAAAAACATATCTACTTCTCAAACACGCATGATTATCTTACTTTCCAGGATATTTTGCAAATTCTTAAATTTTTAAGCTTTAAAACAAAGGAATGCATCTGAATTTTAAAAGAAAACATAACAATAGAGTAAGAAAACTTCCCCTGGTCTAATCACCTACACACTTAGTGATTCCAGTTCCTCTGCTTTTACACACTTGGATGAGAAAATGCATTTGGAACCATGTAGAAAGTAGACAAAAAAGGTTGTCATGTGCCTCCCTCTGCTTGAAACTCTTGAGCTTAATGCATGACAGTACCAATTCACAAGAAGAAATCCAAGGCAATAAGCCCTGAAGGAGAAAAATATATCAAAAAAGCTTTTTCACTTATGACATGTATCTCAGAAAACAAGTATTATGGGAATGTTAACTTCCAGTAATTTTGTCTTATCTGTTTGATACCTGAATGCTTGAATCTAGAGTTTGCTTAAGGTATCACTCAAGCAACTTGTTCTCATCCTTCAGAAGGAAGACAGTAATGATGATTTATATGTATAAACAGATTTTTTTATCAGCATGTTCCTAAAGTGTCTTATGAACTGACTTGGTAACTGTTCACATTATTCTCTAGGGAAATTCTGCTTTCCTTTATAGCTCATTCATTGAGATACATATTTTTTTTAGAAATACAGCACATGAAAAACCTTTGTGCCATTTGCTCCTCAGCTCAGTAGTAAACAATACTAACCTGCTTTAAATTTATGGTTAAAGCACTGTAAGAAGCACCAATATACAAGGTTAGTTCTGTCAAAATCTTACAAACTGGAAAGCCATCATGAAAATGCAAGAAATAATGAGGAGCCCAGACAAAAATATTAGGGTTTTTTTTTCCCCAGTCTGTTAAAATTTGCTCACTTTTTTCTTGCACTGCAATTATCGGAGCATAAAAGGGTCTCTTTTCAGAAACCATTCTCAGAATAAAGGAAGATCAGTAATACATATAACGTATTCTTCTTTAAAGGTTTTATTAATTTGTAGATCAACAACCTATAGATCTGAGGAATGTTCTTGTTACATACCTAAATATTTTAAACCTGAAAAGAATCCTTCACTTTGGAAAATGCCATTTTGTTTCATATCATGCAAAACTGGAGACTTTAAAGCTGAAACTTTCCCTTCTCTTTCTCTTTTGGACATATATGCACATGCATTAATATATTTGGAGGAAATATGGCTGCAGTAGCAGAAAGACATTTGCATTATCAAATAGTTACACAATAGGAGAGGACCTGTAGGTAGAAATGGTTGGTGCTGAGGCTCTGCTGACTACTACATACATGCTGAGATGGTTTACTTCAGATTAGCTCCAACTGTTCCTGTGGACTAAATACCCATTAGTGACTGGAAAAGATATTCTAGCACAGTTTCATTCAAAAGGAATTCAAGCTATCTGTTCTGAGATCACCCCCTGATATTAACTAAAGCATAGGACATAGATATGCTAAAATTCTTGCCCCTGAACCAGCCTAAAATGTTAAAGGCTACATAATCATTAGCTGACATCATCAAAGTCAGCAAGTTCATCTTGCTTTTTGAAAAAGCTACAGAATGTTATATTCAGGTAGGTTATTTATACACAGCTATGAAATCTGTCGAAGGAAGAATGCATAAAAAGCTCCTTTCAAATTTTGCTCTTTTCTTTCTTTTTTTTCTTTGTCTGAGGTAATCTGGAGGTTCATTATTGGAATGGGTGATTTTTCAATTTTGATTGTCTTCCTATATTCTTTCACTGAACCCCAGCAAAAAAAAAAAAAAAAAAAAATCAAGTAATGTTTAAAGATTATGTTTGAGACTGGAATTTTGTAGTGTTCCAGGCAGGTTAAAAAAAGTCAAGTAGAATATTATTTTACAATACAGCAATTATGTTATTACTCCATCAGAATCCACAAACTGAGATATAATGTATAGTAAATACAAGATTCGGAACAAATTAAAACACCCAAAGCAGTTATTCTGAGCAACAATCATGTCATGCCTTTGTAAAATATACCTGATTGACACAAGCAGTGAGAGCGTCTAAATAATAGGCAATTTCTATTTGAAAAGCTTTTGCATTTCTCAAAGTGATATAGATTATTATTTGAGTATAAGAAACACATTAAGTTGAGCAGGTTTTGAGAATCTGTCTCTGAATAATGTATAAGTAGCATGAGTGAGTAAAAAAGTTAGAAACCTGACCTGCAGAGAAAAAAAAAAATTGAGAAGAACAGCAGTTCTGTGAAATCTTTGGAACCAAGAATTTTTGTATCTTGTGGGAGAGGTCCAGTATATATGCGCTTATATATATAAAAAGAATACTAATTGGGGTTAAATCCATGTTGCAGTTCCTCACTCAGTGGAAAAAAAAGCTTGTATTTAAAAAAAACCCAACAACTTTTGTCAAAACATAGACTACCCATCTGACAATTGTAGTTAAATTTGGCTACACAGTATTTACATGGAAAACCCTGCCAAGCAAGCTCTGAGGTCCCTGTTTTGCCTCTGCAACCTGAATTCTACCTTACAAGTCCTGGAAACTGTGTGATCTATAGGTCTATGGAAACCTGAATTTTCAGATTTCCCCATTAAAATGAAGCAAGTTCTGTTGAAAGTCTGTCTTGCATCATTGTAACTGACACTATGCCACAAAATATTTTGCATTTAATGATCGTCTTTCACACAAAAATTTTATGCCTCTCAAAAAAAAATATGCCTCTTCTATGACAGGCATAGATGGTGGCAAACTTATTTGTTCCCCTCACTGGTGATTCACTTCTAGAAAAAAAATGCAGATTAAACTTGACAAATATCTATTTTGTCAATTAAAAATACAGGAGTTTGTCTTCTATCTCTTTATTGTTTCAGTTAAGCATACATTGGGAGTACTCCAACATCAACACAACTCATGGTCTTGCCCAAAGATTTCATTTTGATTGAATGTTTATGGCATGTTTCTTAGTGTCTCAAAGACAACAGGTTTTCTGCAAGTTACAACCTCTTCTAAATTGCTGTCTTTGAGCTCTTAACTGGCTCTGACATTTGTGGTAGTGGATAGTACTTGCCAAAGGAAAGATGCAGATGTTTCTTTTTCTGTAGAGTTTAATTTTGCTATATGCTGTACAACACAAATTCTAATTTTGTTAAGATATGTTGCATAAGAAAAATTCTCAGCTTCATGTTATGCCAGAATTTTATCATTGTGTATATAATAGGAAACAGGAAAAAAAAAAATCTTTACATTCAAGCACAAGATTCAACAGGTAAAGGTAATAATTTGCAAAAGCTAGTTTGCACTGTGATCACAGGAGGTACTAATAAATTAATGATGGAAGGGTTTATTCTGAAGAGAGCACGTTAAGCAGATATTACTAACCTCCTTCTCTCCACCGGATAAAAGGAGCAGCTTAACCTTAATTTCAGAGATTTCCTTCACTAGAAAAAGAGTTATTTTCAGAAGCTGATCTTTCTAGAACATGTTCAAACTATAAGTTGCTATGATTCACCAGATGAAATGAATGGTAGCTATTTATCCACTTGACTATTAAAGTTACACTAGTGTTTTTCCAACAGCAGAAAACAGGAAAACATCTTGGTTAAGATGGATCTCAGTCATAACAGGTTTTATCTTGGAAATATCACATTATTAACAGCTAGAGAATAGAGTGCCCCACTTCACTGGCATTCACTCATTCACTACTACCAGTGCTTTCCTATACTGTCCTTCCTGTGTGAGATAGGTCTTAATTAGTGGGGCACAGACTTCAACAGTCTACCATTTCTAATTGGATTGGGTGATAACATCACTTGTTTTGCAAAGTATTTTGGAATCTATATGAACAGCCCTATAGTAGAAACAGAAACACTTTCTTTTTTCTTTTCTTCCCATAGAATATTCTCCTTTCCCTTTTTATTAGTACAAATAATTGTTACCATACTATCAGTTGAAAATATAGATGGTTGACTGAAGGCACAAAGAAAATGTGGCTATCAAATACTGTTAAGCATATGAAATACATGTGCAGCTTAGGACTACAGGAGAAAATTCTTTAAAACTTTTGTCAACAAATTAGAATATATTATTGGGTAGTGCTTGTATGAGAATACAGTGATATGCATATCCTGCTTTACCTTTAATATTCCATCATTTTAAATTCAGATGATTCACTTGAAGGGCAATAACTGATAAATTGGACATGTCAGAGGATGTATAAAATTCATAAAGCAGGAAAATAATCAGATGTTGTATGGCATGATGATGGTTACAGAAGATAGTAATTCTCAGCTTCATCAATCTCATGTAACGATCTTCTTTTAAAGGTCAGACATAGATTGAGGCCTGCACTGAAAATGTATTATTCCATGGTCAAGGTGGCTACTTGCCAACCAAGGACCTGAACTCAAGATGTATATGATCCATGAGGTTTGGGGTTTAAATTGTTGGACACCATAAAAACATGAAGCAAATTAATGTTCACTGACTTTTCCATGAGGTCATTTAAATTATATCTGGATTAATCTATTTTTTTACAGTGATAAAATGTTAAAACTTTTAAATACTATTTAATTTGACAGATTTTTATATACTTTCCCTCTTGTCTGGTAAGCCAGATGATGTAGTTTGAGTGTGAAAGCTTTCTTGTATTTCTTTAAGCTCTTTATTCTAGACATATTTACGTTAGACTTCTTAAATAGGGGGGTTTTGGTATGTTCAAGTGTCTTTTAGTTTCACTTTTTACACCTTCAATTTTGAGTGAAAAAATTGAGATTTACCAGTCCCCCTCTAGATCAATGTAAGCCATTAATTTACATGAAATTTCACACTTTTCTTTAGCATTGTCACTTTAGACAGCTTTGTGAATCTGGAAGCATTGCTTTTTTTTTTTTTTTTTTTGGGTTTTTTTTTTTTTTTTTTTAATTCTCCAAAAACAGTTTTCTTGGAAATACTGTTTTGGTTAAAATCTTCAAACGTAGTTGTATCAATAGATTTTTGTATAGAATTTTTTGAAATTAATGCATAGTTTTAATGTATATTTTCTAGGTTTCTTCTGTGTAGTCTGTTGTCAATACCACTTCGATGACACCAAATACAAGTCATTATTTTATGTTTATGCAAGACCACCATTAGTATCGTCTTGCACATAAAATGATGACTCTCTGTTAAAATCTCTTCCATGTCAAGAGAAGTAAGAAAGTAGCAAAACTTCTGCACTTTCTTCATGAAAAAATCAGTTTTTGTCATCTTTTTCCCTAACCTGAATTTAATATTATTCTCATACAAAGTCTCCATTTAAATCTAAAGTGGAATCTCCCATTCCAGAGAGAGAGAGTAATGCAGATTATGGTTTGAATTTCACTAAATAAGACTTATTTACAATAGATTTATAAATCCTAAATTGACCTGAATTATTTCACTGTCTACATTGACAGCATGAATTCAGGCAGTAAATCTCAATTAGCTCCACTGAAGATGGGTGATTTAACTGAGATTAACATTCATTACATGTAAATCTATTCTACATTTAGTTTATTCTTTTAGTGCAAAACTAAAACTTTGGTCAACAAATAAAAATCTGTGAAAGCTTCAAAACAAAAGTAGTTCAAGCTTGTTCATCTAATATTGAATTGTTTTCATTTCAAAGACCTATTTAAAGAAGATAATGTCTACGAGAAAAAAAGAAAAAAAAAACAAACCACAAAACCAAACCAAACAAATAACAAAACCAAACCCAACAAACCCCAAAACTTAATGAACACCTTGCATTTGCACTGAAACTGTAGGGAATCTTGGAGAGAACCCCATGATGAAATTTTCCTTCACAGAGTGATAGGCTGTCTCGAATGCAACTATGTTTTCTTTCAATAAGATTCTGAAATGTCAGGGTAAATTACATAAAGAATAAACAAAATGAATATTAGCAACTTGTCAGTTCATTATCCTATCTATCTAGGTGTTCTAAAATAAAGAAAGAATAAAATTGTTGAATGACTGAATATAGTGTGTAAGCTCTTGTTTAACTACTGGTTACAAGGATATTCTGAAAAAACAGAGCTATTTTTTTCCACTGATGTGTCTCACAAACCTCATGGAGTTCCTTGAGGTAATCAGTGAGTATCTGAAAAAGGAGAATATCCAGCTAATCCAAATCTACTTAGATTTTTCAAAAGTTCATTCAACTCTTTTTCAAAACATCTTGAAAAACCTGATCCATCATGGGATAAAAGGGGAAGATTCTCATAGGGATAAACAATAACTGCTTTAAAAAAAGGTAAACAGATTTGAATTTTGAAGTAACTAGTCAACACTGGAGACCCTTATTAATAAGAGATAGTACTTAAGCTGTTCTACCTAGTCATGTCAATACTCAAGCCTTTTATGAACAAGTAAAATATTTGGTTCAGTAAAAGAAAAAGCCAACTGCAGAGAGTTTCAGAAGGTCTTTGGTACTGAATAACTGAGAATGAAAACGACAGATTAAATAAAATACAGATAAATGTAAAATGCTAGAAGTGCGAAAATCTCAGTTCAGGAGAGTCAAATCAGTGATAAAGCTAAGAGAATGAGAGGCATTATGAAGAAATAACAGAGAACAAGACAGAACATACTCTTGAACATTCAGCAAAACCCTCACAGAGTGCACAATTAGCTTACAAGGTGTTAGAGAGTATAGACACATTATTCAGAAAACAATAAACTGCTTTGTGGAAGAAAAAAACAGGAATGGAGATATTGATGAGAAGGGACCTCTGGAGGGCAGTTAGTTAAGCTTCCCATTCAAACCAAGGACTGTTGCTAAGTTTACATCAGTGCTTGTCTATCTAAGTCTTGAAAAGCTCCAAGGATGGACATTTCACAATGTCTCCAGCTAAGTTAGTTCTTATTAGTGCACTACCCTCATACATAAAGGCTTTTATGTTGTCCTTTTTGAATCTCCTAAAGTACAATTTGTGGTTACTGCCCCTTGTTTTACCAGCTGGCATGACTCAGAAAAGTATATCTTCATAGTATTTATAACTTTCCCATATCTAGTCCTAGGTTGCTAGTAGTGCCAGTCTGCACTCTCCCAGAATAAACAAGCTGTTTAACAGCTCCTTTAACTTCTCATAGGACATATGCTCTTGCCCTAACATTCCTGGTAACCCACTACTGCATGAATCCAACATTGCTCTGAAAATGGTGTACCAAAAACTGAACAGAGTGTTCCAGTTATGGCCCGATGAGTGCTGATCAGAGGTAGAGAATAATGTCCCCTAATGTGCTGGCTATGCAGTTTTCTTTATTCAACATGAGAACGTGCTTTTCACTCATTTTCAACCTGCCACCCACCTAATATCCTAGTCCTTTTCAACCTGATGCCCACCCAGCCTCCTAGTCTTTTTCGTCAGAGCTGCCACCCAACTGGTCAGTTCCTGGCCTGTACCTTTGTCCTGGTTTCAGCTGGGATAGAGTTAATTGTCTTCCTAGTAGCTGGTACGGTGCTATGTTTTGAGTTCAGT
>JAOBAS010000072.1:6372374-6386562 GCA_025311575.1 Elanoides forficatus | reverse complement strand
CCGAAACCAGATCTCATTAAGCTCAAAACAGTAGCCAAAACTCTTAGTCACGTTAGTCCTAATGATTGTTCCATGTTTGAGTCCCTCATGGTATGAAAATTATTCTCCTATGCACTGTAGGAAAATTACTGTCCCTTGTCCTTTTGCCCTTTCAATAGCTAGCAAATGTGTGTTTGCTGACAGCAGCCATTTTCTTGACATCATATCTCTGAAAGTTGAAATCCTGAGTTGATAAATAGGATGTAGCCTTTTGCTAACCCTCTTTTCTTAACTGTTGCATTAGATGTGATTAATGAAGACTGCAGCCTATTGCTTCCTTTCTTCTAATAGCTACAGCTAATAGCAATTTCATGCCTTTAGTATTTTGAACTGAAAAGCACACCACAAACAGAAAGACTTCAAGAAATAAGGTGATTCCCCACCGCCCTTTAAGTAGAAGGAAAAATGTTCTGTTAGAGCTTAGAGCTCTGAAATTCTAGTCTAAGAAACAAGATCTCCTGTTCCATCTTACTAAGAATATTAAGACACACCCCTCCTCCAATTTCATGCAATAGATAAATGTGAAAAAAAGAACAGAGCATAGAGGACTGCAGTCTCAGAGTTCTGTTCTGCACTGCTCAAGTAACTTTCACTGAAAGCACTAATTTTTATACTAGTTACTCTTAGATCATTATAAAAACTTTATGTTACTTTATGGTAAACCTTATGTAGTTAATCTGAAAAAAAAAAAAAGTCAAATGTAATTAAGGATACTTTTTATACCATATCCTTTTGCTTTCAGAAATTAATTACCCTTCTTAAAAGTCTTCATAGAAAAGGTAGCATTGTTGTTTTATGTTTAGGATGTTTGGCAACTGCCTAGCATAGACAGGGGAGTTCTAGGAAGAGATAGAAAATGAAGACCATTTTAAATTATGAAGTCATGTTCAGTGTAATGCTCTCCTCTGCAGTGCAAAGTTGAAAGAATTATTTGATTTGGATCAAATCAAACAATTGGATCAAAACTTGGAAACAAATCTAATTATTTGTTGGTTTATGCACTAACACATTTTTTATTGGTCTACGTTTTGTTTGAATTATAAATCTACCCCATTTCTACACTTTTTTAACTTGATAAACTGAAGTGGGAACTGAAGGCTTGATCACTAGACTCAAGAATGTTGCTGTGAATATGTTTAGTTCAATGAATCCATTACTGTTTAAATTTATAGGCATTTGTGTATATCAGTATATAACATCAGTATATATAAGTTCATCAGTCCTGCAACTCTTAAAACTAGAACAATCTGGACTTTTCTTGCAAATTGTTTACATACAAATCCCAGCAGACAAGCCTGACAGATTTCTTCATTATATTAAACAAATGGCTATGTAAAATAATTAACTTAATGTGAAAACTTTATTAAATTGCATTTTAGAATTCAAGCTTCCTGTTTTATAGCATATTAAATGTGATCATGCTGAGGATGACAAATAATCAGGAAAAATTAGACAAACTCATCCACAGAAAGTAAAATTACATCTCCTTCCAAGCTCGCAATCCTGGGTTTGTCAAGCAGCAATTTTTCCACAAGAGTCATATGAAAAACTGTGTTAATATACTCAACAAATTATAAATGATAACAACAAAATTAAACCTACTGAAAGAAAGCAACTGTAACTTACATCTTCACTAAATGTGAAATATTTGTATGCTATTACATTTCAACAAACTATGTGAACTCTCACTTTAAAGGTGGAAAATATTACATACAGCTTTTGGCAATAGTTCATGGCCTGTTTTAAAAAGATGCTACTATATTCATTCTAATCTTTCATTTATTTGAATGCTTAATTTATTTTTTCATTATTTTTTATCATAGCTTTATAATAAAACTATCACAATGTTTGTGAAATTTACAATCAAATATATGCAAATAAGAGCAGATACTGCAAACTGCCTGAAAATTTTAAGGTTTACATTCACAAAGAAATTAATTCAGCGTAGCCAGCATGGATTTCACTCTCTGGTTTATTGTGCATATTTTCTTCTATGTAAGGAGAAAGCCTGTAATCTTTCTCAATTTAATTAACAGGCCACAGAAAAAAATTTGATGGTGCAGTGTGTGTTACATATACACGCGAAGTATGGCTCTCTGTATGCATTTGTGGTACTGTATGAGCCTCTGTAATCATTCAGTTTTGTTGATGTGCTTCTGCAGTCACAATATCATATGCGTATCAATAATTTACAAATTATGTAAAACATCATCTGTGTTCGCACACTGGCAATGAGTTCCATTATAAGCAAAAAAACATTTTAAAGGATTGGATTTTTCCTTAGAGAGAAGAGGATACTGATCATTTTGCAAGAAGAAATTACCGGGAAGCCCCAAGGCACTTCCTCACTTTCCTCCTCTGCTCCCACACACTCAGGGACAGCAGCTTCAGTGGATGCTTCATCAGTCCCCAAACATCCAGACATACCCAGAAGTTCAATGGGAAAGTCAAAGCAAGCCCCTTCATCACAGAGTGAAGCTCTTCCAAGTCTTGGCTACCAGACTGAAGTCTCTGTCCTTGCCTCATTTATAATCAGCTGAGACCATAACTGTGAACTTATAATTACTCTGCAGTTTGGGTTCAAGCAGCGATGATCTGTTGTTCAATCTGTTGTCAGCTTTAGCTAACCTCAGATGTGAAAAAGGAAAAGAGTGCTCTGCTGTTTGCACCACGGTCATCAAACCACGGTGGCAACTGCCACCTGGTCGCTGGCAAAGGTATGACTGACATGATCTCTACCTGATGGCCCTTCAGCACAACCCTGATGTCTCTGTGCCCAGATGCACAGGCAAGAGCATGGATGTCACAAATAATCTGATGCAGCACCTCACTCTGTCACACTTCTTCTGTGCCATCACCTTAGTTTTCTTTCTAGGGTGTTTTGTTGTTGTTTTTATTTTCCATTTTGATGTACTGTGAAAAAAATATTTTAAATATAATTTCTCTTTTCTAAGCATTCCTGCAGATAGTTATAGCTATATTAATAATATATAATATTAATATAGTGTATTAAGGACATGGGGATAAAGCTTTGTTGAAACCGGAGCTGATAAAAATTTCTTGGTGTCTTAATGGGAAAAAAAAAAAAAATCACTAAAACATTCCTTAGATCTGGGGGAGTTTCTTTCATATCTTTCTTTCCATACCATCTCTTCTTGTAAGGCAGACTGGAAGCAGACATGGTGTCAATACACAGTTAAGAGAAGGAAGACATGGGAAGGTTTTCTAGCTGTCCAGCTTTGAATATGAGTACAAAAAAGGAAGTTAGCTGTTAGTGTAGTGTATTAGACAAAGAAGATTCCTCTTCTACTATCTGACTCTCACTAGATTAGCTTCCGTGCTTTTAAAATCATAACTTAGACTTCAAGTCTTTCCTTAATTTCTTAAACACTTTGTTCTTTTATCAGCAGTGATGAATTTGGCAGATGAGTATGTAGTAAAAGCTGTGGTGTTAGCATAGGGTGACCCATTATTTTACTGCTTAGTACTGG
Organism: Elanoides forficatus; assembly: GCA_025311575.1. Classification (NCBI taxonomy): domain Eukaryota; kingdom Metazoa; phylum Chordata; class Aves; order Accipitriformes; family Accipitridae; genus Elanoides; species Elanoides forficatus. The sequence goes on along the minus strand of JAOBAS010000072.1, from coordinate 6,383,032 downwards.
GAATATCCTGAGGAATTCACTACTTCAATAACATTTAAAAACTTCTAACTACCTCTTCCATAGTTCAGACTGTTGTCATCACAGCCATACTTTCACTAGCTTTGGGTTGCCACTTTACAGGTTTGAGACCTTGTTTTCAAAGTATCTAGGCATGCAGGACAAATTTTTTTAAATTTTTTCTTTGAAGAGTAAATATTGCTATTGTAGCAGTGGAAAACCTCAAAACATATAAAATTTAAGTGCAGTTTTTCTCTCTCAAATGAGAAAATATCTTTTTTTTAACTGGGGTTGGACAGAGCATATGTACCCCAGAAGCACAGGCAGAAAATTAGAGCAGGCTGGCAGAAGAAAGAGTCATATTGCTATAATGCTGAATGTTATGAGAATTACCTGCCAAGGTTTCTCATAGATTTCACTGAGTTGCATTTTTCAAAGTCAACACTGAACATTACCAGAAGATGTGCTGCAGTTCAAACAAAATATTTCAGACATCTATGATATAGCCTAGGTAACAGATTGGACAAGATATTCCTAATGCTCTGTCTCAGATCTGAAAGTTCTGTATAAGAGCTAAATGGCCTTATGGACTGAGATAAGATCATCTCAGTGTGCATCTGGGATGCACAAGCTTGATAGGGACACAGAGGAAAATATATTAAGGAGTCTACTGCTTTAAGATCTGTAAATGTAATGTTGTTTGAGACATTTTTGGTAGTTAAGAAATAGTTTTTGCTCGTTATCCTTCCCTTAAGGCTTTTTCGTTTGTTTGCTTCACCAAAATGTCTCCTGAAGATGTTGACTAGAAAACCAGAGATTGCATAGCTGGTTGGATCCTGAGTGCCTTTCCAAAAAGATTATGAATTGGGATGGGGTAAAATGTACAGGTAAAACAGAGGTAACATTTGCATAGAATTTATGGAGAATTCAACAAGCCTTTTAGACTTAAAACTCCCCATCAATAGTATAAATTACAAGACTTTTGTCATATCAACTCCATAGACACTGTGATATAGTTTGATTGCTTGTTCAACCATGTTACAAATTTTTAAAAATGCTAGTCAGAAAAAATATGGATAGTAGCCATTTTAAAGCATGCACTGAACAGAAAGGAAAATCCTGCACCTTTTTGAGTTAAAGGAAATATGGTTCTCCTACATGACGTAACTTCTCTGTTAGTTGTCTCTGGAAACCTCATTATTCAGTTTGGAACCTATTACATGTGACCATCATAAATGCTTTCAGTTAAAACCAGAAGAAAAATGCCCTTTAATGATAACAGATTTCTTTGAGTAGAGTTTGGATCCTTCAAAATTTCTGATATGGAATTCATTTTTTTTTATTTTTCTGTAGCTAATTGATAATCAGAGGTACACATTATTGTTAAAAACATGTTTGCATTTTAAAATAAAATAGTAATTTCTAGGAGAACAGCAAAAATTGTGCATTTCTGATTCAAATGACACACGTAGGTGCACAAAGATATGTAATGGCAATTACAGTGGAACAAAATATATTATTCAAACTATAGTGACAACACACTATAAAATTTTGTTTTAAAGTTACAAATATTCTATGTATTCTTCATTACTTCATTACTTCTGGACAAAAGTTTTATGCGTAAAGAATTTAAAGATACCATTTACACTGATGGTTTCATTTATTTTATATTTTACATAGAGGAAATGTGCCTGTTCATTTTAAATTCTTCAATCTTACCACAGATTTTAGTGGTGCTTCACACCACTCCATAAAGCAATGCAGTCATTTCACTGTGGTTCACTGGATCAACCTATCAATATTAGAGTAGCTGCAAAAAAATAGAATTATTATAGAGACCAATTTATACAAAAGACATTCTAAATAGTTCTGTGCTGCCACTATGTGAACTAAGCAGCAGTCAATCTTTTTGATATGCACTGCTGGCAGTTAAAAAAAGAGATGAAAATGAATGAATTGGGTCAACAGCAGCAGGGATTGCAGTGGAGAAGGGGAGCAGAGAATCTTCTATGTACATACATATTTCCATGGCAGGTTCCAGCTTCAATCAGCTTATGTCAAGAATTGAAGTTCGTTTGAGTTTTTTTGAAATTTTGTGATGGTTTCCAAAATTGCTTTTCTTCCTCATTTCAATTTAAATTCCAGTTTCAGGTTATTGCAATGTAAGTGTCTGAATTTTGCTGTAAGTTTACATTGATGTAAAAGTAATCTTTACATAATCATACACAGGATATCAATATTACACCATAGATATGAGTGACATCTATGATATTAAAATAAATGCATGTTTGAGAGCCACCTAGCTTTATCAGCATTTTAACTATGCTTAACATTTTCTCAGAACAAGTAAGAAAAAATAAAGGGAGTTTCTGAGCACTTGAGTGAAGCCTGAAATAGCTTTATCCCATAGGGTACTTTTAATTTTTAGGACAATATTAATAGCACTATATTAATACTAATATGACTACATTAATTTCTCTAGGGTACAGTGGAGGCTTATGCTTCACTTTACAACAAAAGCCTTAGTTTATAGTTCAGATTAAAACAAATTCCCTGGCTATGTATATTGCAAACAGCCAAATTCTCCCAGTAAATAGCATTTTACTCCAAAAATAGTTCTATTGACCCAGGATGACCAAGAACTGATGTATTATTCAGCATGTTTGAGTGATGTAGGACTCAGGCCTTAGTTGCAGAAGAACATGAAAAGAATTTCCTCATGTAAGATATTTAACACTGAGGGTAAAGTTGAGAAGAGAATTTTTACTTGCTAATTGCCCATTTTTCTTGTAGTAAATAGATCATTCCTCATTCACCTCTCAGTAGCATTAACAATTCTTCTAACCTCAGTTATGCTCCACTTTAGTCAATTAGTATACAAGCTAAATTACCTTGTTATCCTGCTGGTACTGCAGGTGTGCACAATATAGTGTATACTGCTGTTTGTAAGGAGGTTGGGACCTTAATTTCTGTTTGTTTTTTAAAACTGATCACCTGTAATCATAATTCTTGCTCTTTCTCAGATATTACTTTTTTTTTCTTTTTTAAAAGGTGGTTTGAAAACTAAAGATGGTTTGAAAACAACTTTTGGAAGTGCCATGAATTCGATGAAATGTATTTGTGTTTGAGATTTATACTGTAAGTGTGTGTATGTGGTTTCTCTGACTTTTATTCATGTTAACAACTGTGCATGTTAAACTTAACCTGGCATTTTATGATCCTTTTTTAATTTATATTTTTTATTGCATAATTTTTACTATCTTTATTAAATTATCCTGACAAAATTTCACCTTCCTAATCATCCTATTACTAACTATCCTTTTTCTAAGCATCAGCTTTCTTCAAAATACTCTACAATGAATGCAATAGAATTATTATTTACTAGATTGCCAGTTGTTGGTGAGATGAATTGCATGTTGTATTTTTTATTTTGGATGTTGGGTTCTAAAAAGTGGTAGAGGTTTATTCATAATGTCAAAGGTGAATTTTTTTGTCTAACAGACAAGGTAACGTTAGTGAGGTAAAATGAAAACAGAAACTATAAAGTGCATATACAGAAAGACATGTGAGAGAAGGGTATGATTATATGAGCCTTGACAGGGAGAGATAAGTACATAAAAGTTGATAAAACACAGGATTAAAGAGGGTTTAGAAACTATCCACAGTTACAAGAGACGCTGAAGATTTCAGCAGTGTTTATTCAGTATTTGCATTCTGGGATGTCAGAAGGGAGAAAAAGGTAGAACAGGAAATTCAGTGGGTATAGAGAGTTGGGGTGTATAATTGCGAAAGAGTTAGAGACATCAACATTGCATAAATAGAAAAATAATTCTGAAATTTAGAAGCATAAATTGTTAGGATGTTAATACATTTAAAAGTCTAAATAACTTTGGCAAACAAGTTTTTGATGCATAATAGATTTGCAAGGGATTCTTATTTCTCTACAAGGAACAAAATACCATAATACTCAGTGAGGGATGCATAGTGACTTTTATATTTCGTATTTCCAAGGCATAATATTCATTTGGATGAATCACTCTGTCAGATTTTTGTGTTGATGTCCTTGTTTCACACAACCTGGGAATTGCTACTCCTCACCAATCTGGCCAGACAATTAAGGAAATATTTCTAGTACAGTCACCACCTAGAAGAGATGAGCATAGACAACTCATAGGTTGGGCAAATAAACAAAAGTATGATTAAGTGAGATTTATTAGGATCTTATGTGTCACTGGACAGCAGTCCAAGATCTGGTGTTTCTTCTCTCAAGGTGCATGTGTTTTGTGATGTTAGGTGAGGGCTTTATTCCCCATTGTTTTCTTCCTTCTGCTTCCCTGCCTCATCATTCATTCTGTATAAATCCAAAATTAATTTATTTTGTCCAGTCACAATCATGACAGTCGGTTGATTCTCATTCTGTCACTTATTTTATTTTTATGCACTCTTTAGAACTTCTCAAATTGTCATGAGACTAGATTAACACTAGGTTAGGCTCAGAACAAGCAATACCGTCTTTGTTCCCAGGTCAGCTTTTCATCAGTATCTTGCTCACTATTTTTTTTGTTCAAGTGGTCATTATTCAAGCAGCTTCTGACATTATCTGCGTAAAAATGCCTCTCACTGATTCTGTAGAGTGTGTTTCTAAATCATGTGCTGCAAAATATCTAGTAATCTCCACCTACATAGTTATGTCTAGAAAAAGCAAATACAGCACAAACATTCCAGATGCAGAGAACTGTCAGCTGTAAACAAAAGAGAAAGACACCTCAATAATGTATTACTGGAAATAATCAGTTCAAGATTTTCATAGAGGAGACAATCTAACATTTACAGAAAAGAATGAAGTCTCCATAGCTAACATCTCACTGATTCTTTTTAATGATATCATTTTAGGCCAACAAAACTCATTATTCTACAACCCTTAGACACTTTTCCAGCCTGTGTGCATAAGCCAGCTGGTATTTATACTATCTTTCTCTTTGAAATCAGCTACTTATTGCAGCAACTGTGTTTATAAAAAGGATTAGGTAGTTCATTACACTCAACTGGTTTTCACATTGAATTCAATTTAGGCCTTCAGATACATGGAGTTTACTGATGACTTCACTAGAAGTTGAGCATATTTTCAAAGCCAAACTCAAACCCAACAGGTTTATACAAATGTAAGCAAGTTTATACACATACATATGCTTAGACGTATTTCTGTTTCTTTTTCAGGGAAACCTTTTCTAAGCTCTTCAGAAAAGGATTATATTAACACAGAGGAAAAGAGTTATTATTAAAAAAGCAGCAAATCAAAATCACATTTGACTACTCAAATTCATTGTGACAGACATGTACTAAGTAGTACTAAAAAAACCCCCAAACAAAATAAAACAAGACACCTTCCTCAAATTAAGAAATAAACAAACAAACAAAAACCCCCAAAAGCTAGGCAATTTAGCTGCACCTGGAATTTCTTCAATCTTATTCCGGTGGCAGTTCTTGGGACAGTTAGTAGAAAACAGGTTAAGGAACCAAGGCACAGTGTATTTGTATTAATTAAATTACTACAGTTTGTTCTAGATCAGCACATGCAGGTTATGAAAGAGCTAAAGCCCTGATGAACATGACACAGTTATACCATGCTGATAATATCTGGTTGTTGAATTCTGCTAAATTGTTGTCCTTACGACTACCGACTACTGTTTTAGTTAATTTAAAAGCATGCAAGTGAATTGGAATGTGTTTTAACATGATAAAGGCAACAGATGTGCTCAGAAAACCAAAGGGCTCATTTACAGTCTGTCAGGTTCTGGGATTGCTGGCAATGGGCAAGGATTTTAGGTTGGGGTTTTTTTAATTATGGGAAATGGCAGCTCAGCTGACGAAGATGATAGTGAGCTTATTGTTATCAAGGGATTTGCAGCACAACAAGAAAAATTGATACATACATCAGTGCAATCTGAAAATATTTTTCACAGTTAGAAATGTTGAGGTTATTTGGTTGTCCCAACTAAACTATGTCCTTAGAGACATCATAAACAAGCCATGGAAATCATCATGTGAAAACCTTCAATGTATTTTGACAGTAGTGTGTAGGGGACAAATAGGGAAAGGACAGATGAGGAAAGGAGCTGTAACTCTTTTAAGTGCTCTGTCAAGCTGGTAGGCAGCTGAATGTCTGAATACAGTTAGAAAAGCATGACTTTGCACAAAGTTTTCTGTAAGCACACAGAGAGGGCTAATTTGCTGCTTCCCCCACCTCCTCCCTTTACCTCTTATTAATTTATAATTTCTTCTTTTTCACAGGACCTTTTGTACAAATTGAGTCATAATTTCTTTTTCCTTTTTTTGCTCTGTCTTTGATGATAGTTATTGAGGTGTAAAGAAGTCATAACATCTTTGTATCTTCTGACAGTTTTAACAAACACCTCTCTACAAAATCCCTGTAAAAGTCTTTCTACATTGTTCTTTATATTAACTCACAAATTTGTGTCATATGACACTGCCGTGGTTTAACACCCCAGCCAACAAGTAAGCACCATGCAGCTGCTTACTCACTCACCACCAACCAGTGGGTTGGGAGAGAGAATCGGGAAAAAAAAAGTAAAACTTGTGGGTTGAGATAAGAACAGTTTAACAGAACAAAAAGGAAGAAACTAATAATGATAATAGTAAAAATAATAATAAAATTACAATAATAACAACAAAAGGATTGGAATATACAAAACAAGTGATGCACAATGCAATTGCTCACCAGTCGCAGACCAATGTCCAGTTAGTCCCCAAGCAGCGATCTCCCCAGCCCCACTCCCCCCAGTTTATATAATGACATGATGTCACATGGTCTGGAATACCCCGTTGGCCAGTTGGTGTCAGCTGCCCTGGCTGTGTCCCATCCCAACTTCTTGTGCCCCTTCAGCCTTCTCGCTGGCTGGGCATCAGAAGCTGAAGAATCCCTGACTTAGTGTAAACACTACTTAGCAACAACTGAAAACATCAGTGTGTTATCAACATTCTTCTCATACTGAACCCAAAACATAGCACTATACCAGCTACTAGAAAGAAAATTAACTCTATCCCAGGTAAAAACCAGGACAGACACCCATATGACATCCCAAAAAAATCTGTGGAATACTTCAGAAGAAAAAATTTCTCATGAGTTGCACTGGTATTAAGAAGCATTTGTAATTCTTATTTGACTTGATTTGATTTTATATGGTCAAATATTTTTCTGAGCTGAGATATAGAAAGACTTTGTTAAGAAAATAATTTCTGGATGAGCATGAGACAGCCAGCCACAGAAGACAATACCATGTGGGGGGAAATATTCCTTCAAAATCCTTTTATCTTTACATGTATAAGTGGCTTTGTGTTTTTAAATATGACGAGGTAATTAAATAACAACAGGTCATATTAATGATGATAAAGTTCCATGGGAGAAAGGGTATCATTAGTGTCAATAGCCACAAATTTGGAACAAATGACTTCAGTTGTCTCATTGGACACAGTTTTCCATATGTCTTTAGTCAAGTCACCTGTGATGACATTTCATAAGTACCTGGGCAACCTAGGCCTAGCAATCCATTTTCAGAAGTCATGTAGGTAATCAAACTGAACTTTCAAAAGGGAATAAGCTCTTTTTCACAATGGTACTCTGTGGACTATAGAGTAGCTGTAGCTAAAACTCACATTACTGGCTGACTGACAACCTCACCCCCCCAACCAACAACATTAAAACCCTAGGAGCTTAAATGTCATCTTGAAAATGGGCTTTGGAATCCTTTATCACATAATGTTGCCTGATTATTTTTTTTAATCTAAATTTCTGAATGTCCATTATCACCACATTTACAGAGAGAGAACAATATCCCCCAAATCTGTTAGTTAGGGTATATTCATTAGTGGCTGTGAGGTTATCACAAATTTTGATAAGGAATATTTCGAACAGATAAATATTCAGTGACTACATGTCTTTCTTTTATGTTTGGCTAGCATTAAAAGAAAAATTCACCCATTTGCCATGGAAACTTGTAGTCCTAAAAAGATGCCACTTCTTGAATGACGAGTGGTTATGCCTCAGGAAAGAAATGTCTCCTAAGGACTCACATTAAGCATGTTTTATCAATTTGTTTTATGTATAAGAATGTAGATTCAAACCAAATACAACAAACTAAACAGTGGATGACTACTCTGTTTTTCCAGTGTAATGCTACAGAAGTGGTATTCATACTCAGATCTAAAGCACTTCAGTTTCTTCCTGCTGAAGTTGTGCTCCAGCAACTGCTTCTTAACCACTTCCTTGCAGTACTCTCCTCTGCTTTATAGCATGCTACCCAAATAAGTGGTATTTTGAAAGGACATTGTTCAGAACAGCACACCTGTATTGCATCCTCTCCCCAGTTTCATAAATGTGTTGTAATTCAAATAATTTAACCAGAAAAGTTGATGGCTCAGTGGTCTTGGTATAATTTACACCTTTTTGATAAGAACAATGCTTTTACTTTAATTTATTGTTTTCACTGGAGATGAAACCTTTTTGTCTAAAATGTAACTTCCTCCACAGTACAGTTACACATTTTTTTCCACGTTTCAATCTCAGTTTACAGTCCTGAGATTAGTGTTTTTAAATATATTGCCAATGCCAGGTAATAGGATATTACTGAGCCAAAGTTTTTATTTGCATTAAGAAGATATTGTGCATGATCTCTAGCATAAAGGTAGATATCTCATCTCTAGCCACTAGATCTGATTTCTTGTATACCCTTTAACATATAGACATATATGTTAAAGAAAAATGTACTAGCAGTTCCACAGAGGTGGAAATCTGATTTCACTTAAAAATTCAATTCCGTGGGAGTGGGTAGATTTAGACAGTACATATATCTTGAGAAGAAGTGTGTAGGTCTGGAGAGGAGTTTTCTTCAGCAACCACATATTAGATTTTCTACTTTAACTATTGTGTGTTTCCATATCTCAAAGAAAAAAAAAAAAAAAAGCCAAAAAGAAAAAGCTTGTTATTATCGTGTAACTGGTAACATAATGAAAGTGTTCTTCACTTATCTTCACAGCACAGAAATGTGAACTAATATGCTGCATTTTTCTGGACTTAGCTATCACTCTCTGGGTGTATCTGTTATGATGAATATTACGAAGATTTTATCCCCAGCCCTGACATTTGTCCATATGTCCTGGTTTTGGCTGGGATAGAGTTAATTGTCTTCCTAGTAGCTGGCATAGAGCTGTGTTTTGGGTTCAGTATGAGAAGAATGTTGATAACACACTGATGTTTTCAGGTGTTCCCAAGTAGTGTTTAGGCTAAAAGTCAAGGATTTTTCAGCTTCTGTTGCCCAGCCAGCAAGAAGGCTGGAGGGACACAAGGAGTTGGGACGGGACACAGCCAGGGCAGCTGACACCAACTGGCCAACGGGGTATTCCAGACCATGTGACATCATGTCATCGTATAAACTGGGGGGAGTGGGGCTGGGGAGATTGCTGCTCGGGGACCAACTGGACATGGGTCAGCGAGTGGTGAGCAATTGCATTGTGCATCACTTGTTTTGTATATTCCAATCCTTTTATTATTGTTGTCATTTTATTATTATTTCCATTATCATTATTAGTTTCTTCCTTTCTGTTCTATTAAACTGTTCTTATCTCAACCCACAAGTTTTACTTTTTTTCCCCCCAATTCTCTCTCCCAACCCACTGGTTGGTGGGGAGTGAGTGAGCGGCTGTATGGTGCTTAGTTGCTGGCTGGGGTATAAACCATGACACCACATTTACTTTACGACTTAAGGGTCTCTATGTGTCTATGTAACAACTCTATTTTTTTTCTTTTTTGACCACTGAGCAGTGCCCTTCATTGTTTCTCCACTTTTCTACACATATGCAGTGGCACTGATATAAGAAGAAGCTTTGTTTAATTATTACCAGGACTTGCCAAGAAATAGATATTATTAGTTATTCCTTTCTTAACCTTTTATTGTGCAAGTTTCTCGAGTTTTTACCTCTTAACGTAAATCTTCCTGTTCTCGTTGGCTATTAAATATTCATAATGGCAATCTGTTTATTCTAATATTCATTGCAGAGTTTCATGATTTTAGGCTTTTCAGACACAGGTTTGGTTTTGTTATTGTTTTTATCTTTCTGCCAAGCATCTAAACTTAACATTACCTTTCCCTTGTAGGTGCATAAGGTAATCTATTAGCACATGTTTTCCAGCCTAGCAGAGTATGGTGTCACAGTGTGAGCTAGGCTTTCCTTTTATTCTCTCTGGTGTATATGTAGGTTACTTCTGTATTTGTTACTTGTGAGATACCAATATCAACATCAATATCTATATAAATATTGATCAAAATAATGCATTTTTACCATTGTATGTCTCATGACTATCCTTTTCCTTGTACTCTCTTGCAAGAAAAAAATACTGGAGCAGTACTGATGAATTTATATTTAAAAATAATTCACTCTTGGCACTTAGAATCATAGAATAGTTTGGGTTGGAAAGGAACTTTTGAGCTCATCTAGTCCAACCTCCCTGCAATGAGCGGGGACATCTTCAACTAGATCAGGTTGCTCAAAGCCCCGTCCCACCTGACATTGAATGTTTCCAGGGATGGGGCATCTACCACCTCTCTGGGCAACCTGTTCCAGTGTTTCACCACCCTTACCATGAA
>JAOBAS010000072.1:6356701-6372274 GCA_025311575.1 Elanoides forficatus | reverse complement strand
AACCCCAACTCTCTCAGCCTGTCCTCACAGGAGAGGTGTTCCATCCCTCTGACCATTTTTGTGGCCTCCTCTGGACCAGGTCCAACAAGTCCATCTCTTTCCTGAACTGAAGACCCCAAAGCTGGACACAGTACTGCAGGTAGGGTCTCATGAGAGCAGAGTAGAGGGGGAGAATCACCTCCCTCGACCTGCTGGCCACACTTCTTTTGATTCAGCCCAGGATATGGTTGGTGCTCTGGGCTACAAGTGCACATTGCTGGGTCATGTCCAGTTTTTCCTCTACCAGTACCCCTAAGTCCTTCTCCTCAGGGCTGCTCTCAATCCCTTCATGTCCTAGCCTGTACTGATACCCCCAATGTGTATGCAGGACCTTGCACTTGGCCTTGTTGAACCTCATGAGGTTCACATGGGCCACTTCTCGAGCTTGGCTGGGTCCCTCTAGATGGCATCCCACATCTCAAGCCTGCCAGCCTCACCGCTCAGCTTGGTGTCATCTGTAGACTTGCTGAGGGTGAACTTAATTCCAATGTCTGTGTCACTGAGGAAGTTATTAAACAGTACTAGTCTCAGTACAGAACCCTGAGGGATGCCACTCATAAATGATCTCCATCCAGACATTGAGCCGTTGACCACTACTCTGGACATTACCATCCAAGCAATTCCTCATCCACTGAATAGTCCATTCATCAAATCTATATCTCTCAATTTAGGGAGAAGGATGTAGGAGACAGTGTTCAAAGGCCTTACAGAATTCCGGGTAGACGACATCTGTAGCTCTTCCTTTGTCCACTGATGTAGTCACTCTATTGTAGACCACTAGGTTGCACAAGACTTGCCCTTGGTGAAGGCATGCTGGGTCTCTTGAATCACCTCACTGTCCTCCATGTGCCCTGGTATAGCTTCTGGGAGGATCCGTTCCATAATCTACCCAGGCACAGAGGTGAGGCTGACAGGTTGGTAGTTCCCAGGGTCCTCCTTTCTACCCTTTTTAAAAATGGGTGCAATGTTCCCCTTATTCCCGTCACTGGGGACTTCACCTGACTACTGTGACTTTTCAAATATCATGGAGAGTGGCTTGGCAACTACATCAGCCTATTCCCTCAGGACTCTGGGATGCATCTTTTCAGGTTCCATAGACTGACATATATTCAGGTTCCTCAGGTGCTCTCAAAGCTGATCTTCTCTTACAATGGGAGGGATTTTGCTCCCCCAGTCCCTGCCTTGAGGTCTATCCACTCAAGAGATGTGGATACACTTGGCCAGAAAAAAAAAAAGTTTTCCAAATATTAAAAGGACAAAATTTGGGGATCACCTTAACCCATTTGGAGAGTCTGAAATTTGCTGTGTTCCAGAATCTGCCATCCAGCCAGTTCAGTGCCTCCAGGAAAACAAGGTTTAAATATTTAAATTATTTTCACAGCCCAGGTGCCTACACCGTGATTCAAATACTTTATCTGACACCACAGCCCAGGAAAGGGGCTATGATAGTGCTCACCTTCTGCAAGAAGGATTAGAGCACTTTTCCAACACCTTCTACTGGAAACCTGTGTGTGAACCTTTTGATCCTAAGGTTTGAAATCAGCATTGGGCTGCTATACAGTCCTGAATATAAGAGTCTTTGTGTGTGATTGGGAATGTGTGTTTAAGTATGGTGTAGCCTTATATTTTAGATTTTTATAAGGAAGTGGAACAAGGACAGGTGCTCCACAGTTATTTTGCAGTTCTTGTATATTGCAAAAGATGATTAGCCTATTTTTCTTTTTATTAAAAAAAATCCCCAAAGAAAAGTGATAACAAGGTAATTTCTTTCTAACATATGGAAGAATAACACACAAAAAATGCTATGATTAACTTGATCACAGTTCATTTCAGCCTAAGACACCAAGAGTGTTACTTCCATCTTCATTCTGGCAAGAAACCAGCATGCTTGTACACTGGCAAGGGAGACACATGTATTGGTTATAGACAACTACACAAGTAGTGCTGCCAAGGAAATTCCAATAACAAAGAATTATCCGGGTGACTAAGAACATCAGCCAGATGAAGGTGGCGACAGAGATTAGGCAATTCTCCCAGAGAAATTGTAGCAAATTATATTATTTATATGCTACTGACATTAAGGTAGGAAGATGAAATAATTTAAGTCATTAATAGAAAAAATCAAAGGAAAGACACCAAGATGGACTTTTTTTAGTCCAGCTCTCAGTTTCCTGATAAATAATTTAATTTTAGGTTGGGTTTTTTTGTTTTAGTCAGAAAAATCTAGAACAAAAGAATGAGTTAAATAGGAAAATCACACTGTCTTCAATAAAGAACATTTCCTCTCATATTTCTAGGGAGTTTTATTCAATGTTTGATTTGACTATAGTAGAGAGAAGGAAATGCTTCCATGGAAGATTGCTGTCTGAAATTCCTATCGGTGAGATCTTCTGTTTTCCTTTTATGCATCTATTTTGTCACTCCTGGAGAGAGGGTTCAGGGGTAGATAGAAAAGCATTCTCTTTTGATGTTGTTCCTGGAGACCTGGGTTTGGACACTGTCAGTGAAGGCTTGTTATGTGATCTTTTGGTAAGAATAAACTGATCCAAAGAAAATATTCTACAGGCACTCTAAAATGATTTGCTGGGGTATAGATATTTGGAAATATTTTTCTGAAAGAGTGCTTGCCCTGGCAGAGCAACCCTGAATGACAGTTACAGAGACTCCACTTTCCATTAACAGATATTAGAGACACAGAGTACTGAATTGTGGTTTTAAGCCCTAAGTGAGTCTCACAGGGCCAAACCTGAAGGTCTCAATAGGATGTCCAGTCTAATTTAGTGAATACTGACTCGAGCTGGAAGGGAAAGAAAAAGTCAAAGGAATAAAAAGTGATATTACCTTTCTGAAGCAGGAAGATAGTATTTGAGTGTTATTTTTGGTATTAATTATGTCTTACTGATCAAAACCATTCTTTCTTTATATCTTGATCTTATAAAATCACTGCACATGTATGTATGAGGCATTAATTTTCACTCACCAGTCTTCTCAGATGACATTCTCCATCCTCGACACATAGCCATCTACAGAGTTAAGAATGATTCTTATAAGATCCACTTCATCCAGTGCCTTCTTGTGGGATTTCTTGCCACCCTCACTCTTTTTATGTTACTCCATTTTCCATTGACTCAGGAAGGCTTGAGGTCATGAACTTGGCAAACTTTGAAGCAGTTTGTTTTAAAGTAAGTTTACCTAAAGCCTGCCTTCTTTCAATTGGTAAGATCTTTGCAGATATTACTAGGGGACAAAAGCTCTCTGTGAAGCTGAAGTAATTTTATGTGTGATTTGCATTAAAGTCACCATTTATCAGAAAGTTAAATCTATGCTTACTTGTGACTCACCCTCACCTTTTAGGGTTGTATTTCTTTTGAATGCTTAAAAAAAAAGGTTATTTAAACTGCTGAATGATAAAGCAACCTAGAAACAAATACGTGTGTGTGTGTGTGTGTGTGTGTGTGTGTTTATGTGTGCATAATCTATATTTAAAAACTTATTTGATATACAGTTAAAGAGGCATTTATAATTCTATATCTTCATTGACATGTTAAAAATCAATTCTGACATTGCTTTGACTTTAAAATTTCATGACAGGCAAATGAATATTGAAGTGCAAGATTAGATTTGTGCACCTTTCCCTATGTTTTACGAGCACTTGACTACTTCGGGCACTCCTGCAATCTACATTGTGAGGCAGAAAGAACTTTCAAAAGGTTAAAAATTAGCAAACAGCTAAGGAAAGGAATTGGAAGGGAAAAGAGAGGCTAACTCATAATTTGTTGTTGTAACCAAGAATCCCAGAGAGACTGTTCCAACAGTATCTAATACTGAATGACAATGATACATTTAAGGGCATGGCACAAAAAAACCCAAAACCCAAAAAACAACAACAAAAAAAACCCCCAAACAACAAAAAAAAAACACAACAGAGAGGATGCTTTCTTTGCCTTTCTTTGGACTTTGTATGACAGTGCTGGTGCCACAAGAAGTCATGAAAGTCTGACTCCCACAGAAACATGGAGAAAAATTATCAGTAATACTCAGGAAAAAATGCTGGGGCCCTCCCCAAATAAACAGCCTCTTCAATGGAAGGAAGTGCAGTATGTTTTGACACAGAACTTTGAACAAATTCCTCCCTTTGTGACAATCCGTGTTTTTATATATACTATGAATAGATAAATTAACCCTGAATTTTTGAACAATTAAAGTTTTTCTGTTCTTTCAACTAAAAGAAAATGAGAAGCAAACCAGGATGTGTCCTTTGTGTAAAGAAGTCTGAAAGTTATAGCAAACTTCAGGACTCTTGTAGCAAGGGAAAGGCAGAAGATATAAAGTTAAACCAGGAATAGCGGTGACAGGTGTACTATTCCCCATTGCTATCTCTTCAAAAACAAAGGATGGCATTATTTAATCCTAACCACCCCAGGTGACTTCCTCCTCAATAAAATCCTGACTGTATTAATTTCTCATGCTGTAAGTTGTGTTTACAAAGTCAAAAATACTAAATATGCATAGTTCATATATATGTGTTTGATTCATCTGAGCTATCACATCCTGCTATCTTTCTAGCTAGTAAAAAGAGAAGGGTTAATGACACCAGTGGAAAGACTGACTTTTCCACACAATCACAACAACTACTTACATTTCCCCAGTTCCACCATGAGACAGGTGAAGATTTGCAGTTTGTAAAGGCAGGCCCTACACAGGACTGACATTACATTGCTATCACAATCAAAATTTCAGAATCTATGCAATTTATTTCAATATCTTGTTGCCGAAGATAAAAGGGTATCCTGAAGCCTGTATAATTGTGACTGTGGCAGTAACTTAAACTGAAATTTAAAAAAACAGGAGTAAAAAGTAGATAGACAGTAGTAGTTAGGCAGACATAAAAATAAAAGAATAATACAGGAACTTTATATTTTTTAGGAAAAGCTTATGTAGCCTAAAGTTTCTTTTTTTTTTCTTTATAATTTGTTTGTTCTATTCTGAACTCTCTCTCACCACCTGCATGAAGACCTGCATAGATAACATTATTCATAAAAAAAAAAAAGGAAATATTAGCCTTTATGTCTGTATAATTCTAGTTTCAGCACCCAGTTGAGTTCAATTTTACTGTCTAACAAACTTTCCTATACACAGCTTCATGTAAAGAAACCAAGGTTCCTCCTTGACTCCTTCTTTCAACCTCTCACCTCAAGAACTCAAGAGGAGTGAAGACCACTGTTGCTCTAAAGAGTATAGTCTGTTATTTCTACTTCATTCAATTCCACACAGATTTATCTTCACAGAAAACAGAGTAAATAATCAGAATTTATTTCTGAGACCTTACAGACCTTAACAAGATTTGCAGCAATTACTCTCCTCAGCCTTTCTTTTTGTCCATGTATTGCTGTTTCTATATTTTCTGCATTCCAGAACAATTCAAGTCCTGAAGCGGTCGTTTTGTAACAACCTTCACTCACATGTAGAACAACTGATTCACTACATGAAGTTGAAACTAAACCACTGTGGATTTTTCCTAAGCCAAACATGCAAGCTAAAAACCTATATTCTGAAAACTGGAAATTCATTTTTGCATCCATCTCTTTGTAGATGCAAGCTTGACAGTAAGCATTTTCTTTGTTCCCCCTCTTCTTTCAGCTATGAGAATTCTCCCTTTTAAGCTGGCTGGTCATATCTAGGTTTGGCAGTGGAAAAAAGCATGACATGTATCATAAGCTTCAACTCAGTTGCAAAGGTTTATGCCAGAGGCAAAGCTGCAGGCACAAATAAATAAATAAATTCAAGAGACCTGAAATTATATTGGTGTGTAATGTCATAGTTGCTGTGGAAACCATGTTACAACTTTTTTAATGCCTCAAAGACAAACCCCTTCTTTACTACTTTCTCTACAGCACAATATTTTAGCTGATTGTAAACTAGCAATGAACTGCTTGAAAGGCTGAGAGAGTTGGGGGTTGTTCAGCCTGGAGAAGAGAAGGCTCTGGGGAGACCTTATTGCTGCCTTTCAGTACTTAAAGCGGTGTTACAAGGAAAACGAGGACGGGCTTTTTACAAGGGCATGTAGCGATAAGACAAGGAGTAATGGTTTTAAACTAAAAGAGGGTAGATTCAGACTAGATAGGGGAGAAATTTTTCATGATGCAGGTGGTAAGACAGTGGAACAGGTTGCCCAGAGAGGTGGTAGATGCCCCATCCCAGGAAACATCCAAGGTCAGGTTGGATGGGGCTCTGAGCAACCTGATCTAGTTGAAGATGTCCTTGCTCATTGCAGGGAGGTTGGACTAGATGAACTTTAGAGGTCCCTTTCAACCCAAACTATTCTATGATTCTATGACTCTACTTATGGCATATAAACAGGTTGAAAAACAACATAACAATCCTACACATTTTTCTAGGAATTAGATCAATTTCATTCTAGTTTAATGCTTTATTTTTTAGAAATTAACACATTTTTACTTTACTAGTCAGTCTGTGTTCAACCTTCTTGATAAAGTGACTTTGACAACAGGTGCATGTAAGTCTAGTTTTATAGCACTTGTGTAGGTTTATTTTTATAACATTTGTTCAGGTTCCTGATCCTTACTGATAAAAAGTAGTACAATTAATTTAAATTGCACTGTTCATGCAAGATAGGTTTTCTTGAATAAGTAAATTAGCAGAACCATGCCTCATTGCTCAGCTATAGACTGCTCTTCTGTCATTCTGCTTTGAAGCAGTTAACTTTAAATAGTTTTAAGAAGACTGAAAAGCTGCTGAAAAGCTGCTAACACATAAAACATGATAACTGAGTTATACAACCACAGATAAATCTTTCTATTGCTGTATAAAGAGAATAAGCTAGTATTCTAACTTAATGTAATAAATTAATAAAAAGCATATTACAGTGCATATATTACACACATACTTCCTCGTACATATATCCATATATACAATGCATATATCCTAGTAGTTACATTAAAATTATAATATAGTATATTACATATTATTTTACTTTAAAGACTTTAAAAAAAAACCAAAAATAACAATGTGAAAAGAAGTTTTCTGAATGAGTCCCTAAAACATGATGCAAATTCCCAGAACATCTTAGATTTTCAGAAAGAATAAAAATGGATTAATTCACTAAAATCTGAGAGCCATACAAGACTGTTTTTCATTGGGTTTTATACTACAGAACTATTAGATATCCTTGCCAGTAAAGTGTGGTACTTTAATGGGCTCTGTGTGTCTTCTGTTTTGGCGTTTAAGCAATAGACCTGTGTCTTGACAATGATGCTGTCACGTGCCAGACAAGAGAAGGGATGGACAGAGTCTGAATCACTTCTCCTTCAGTCAGACTAAGCACTCATCTTTGTAACTTCTTAAATACATTCAGCAATTGACCATGTGCTTTCTGTAGGGTGGGATAACATTGAATCTTCAGCTAGCTTTGAAGTGTATTTTCACTGAACTGTACTAGTGCCAAAATTCTGAGACCAACAATGTAAGAAGTAGTTTACTATTGCAATGAATATGACTACAGTTAGAGTGTTTTTAATGAAGTCTTGTAATACCAAAATAATTGCATTGAAACAAAATGGTGATACTAGCAAAAGGATTACAGTCAGCAAAACAACTCTTGGCTTTCTTGAAACAACTGGAGAATATCCATACTGATTTATTTCTTCTTCTGATAGACATAACTTTAAAGAAACCAGGCAGTTAATCTTAGATCACTACAGTGAATCAGGATGTTATTCTTCCCTGTTTTGAGTAATGAGGGCTACTTAAAATAGGGGTGACCTACCTTTTAACAGCTTCAGTCTGAGATTAACATATCATTTTACAACTGCTTTGTTATGTTAAGACATTGAAGATAGTGCTTAAAGTGACTTTTTGAATATTTTAGTACAATCTTGCACGGCCTTTCACTGAAGTCCGAACTTATGCATGAAATTTCAACAATGAAATAGAATTTAAAAAGGATTTCAGAAAAATTATTATTGAGTTGTCTTCAGAACTTAAAATTCAAGTATGCAAAATGTAAATTATCATTAAGGTTAGCAAGATCAGAAGAAAATGTCTAAAACCAGACCAGGTTTTATTCTGATTTTTTTTTTTTTTAAGTAAGGTTTCCTGTGTGATTATCAAATATACAAAATATTCTCTTAATATCCCACGGATTTAAGGAATATAAATCTCTGTGGAAAAGCCATTTTAATATCATGAGTCTGTCATATCATAGTGTAATTTTTAGAATAGTCTCATAGAATTTCATGTTTGAGCAGGGTAGTATGACAACAATTAGAATCTTAAATGAGATAATGCAGTTGCAAACCTGTTGCTTCTTGCAGAAATATATTATTTCATGGTTAAATTTAAGATGATGTAGAGTTATGAAAAAAATAATTTTCACCCATTTGAGAAGGACAAGACTCATCCTGCAGTTTTACTGCTGATTCTGTATCTAAGCCATAATTATCATGCAGGATCTAATGGTTTACCTCTGAAACTAAACTTATAAATACTTAGCTGTGGGATAACGAAATGTCACTAAATCTGAGGATTTGTCTGCATTTTTTTGCAGCAAGCAAAGTAGTTGGTGGTTCAGGCAGCATTTTGTCAAGGGTCTTGCTTCTTTTCAGAAGTGAAACAAATTACATTCCTTTCAAAAATGTTATTGTCATTCTACACTGCACTACCTAAAAATATTACTGTCACTGAGATCTTTCTGGGTTGATAACTGACAAGCTGGACCATCAAACAAGTTACATGAGATATCGTAGCCATCCACAGCATTGGTATGTCTTCTTGGAGTCCTTGAGCTTGTTCCTTAGTTATGTTGGTGTCTTGAAAGGTTGTGATCAGTAGCTATGACAGGAAAACCCCTCTTATCCCTCTTCATTCATGCAAAATTGTCCTATGTCTGTAGCACACAGGAGCAACTGGAGCAGCTGTTAATCACAGACTAGCTCCAACTTCTTCAGCTAATGCCAAAATGTTTTTTACTGTAAGGTATCCTTTATCCTCTGGACACTTGAAGTTAAACATTTGAAAAATATTTTCTCAGAGTATGAAATATTCAGTAGGGATTATATTTTTCTTTCCCACACCAAAATCTGTTAGTCCAGCCAGTTACTATGCTCATTGTCTCATTTTGCACAGCCCATTTTCTTTCAGTCTGTGATATTTTTCTTTCATTTCTGCCATGAAAGCTTAGTGCTTTCTTAGGAATAAGAAAATACCAGACAAAACCTCAGGGAAATCTTTCAAAGTGGTGTGTGGAGACTGAGACAAGGGAATGCTGTGTGCTGATAGACTTGCACATTGCTTTGAAAGTGTCCTCCCACTTCTCACGTCAGTTATGGTTTGGCAGGGGTCATTCAATTTAACTTTTTATTCCTTTATATCTTTTTTTTAAAAATGAATTTACATATATTTATTCACATTCTGGAACAAGCCAGAAGAAATAGTCTAGTCTCCAGAAGCCCATGCCTGCCTGTATTTCCCTTGGTGATTAAAAGTGCTTTAGAACCCACACTCTTCAAGTCATTTATCTTTTCTTACTGCAGCTTGAATACATAAGTGTTTAGAAGTATGTACTTTTATGTACAGAATGTAAAGCTGGTCACATATAGCTGTGCCAGTATTTGGACAAATCAACACCCTAAACTCAAGGTCCTCCTACTGCTTCAAATAAAAGAATTGTGTGTCAGCGTGTGGGTGTTTGTGTGTGTGATTGTGTGCAAGCCTGTACCTAGAGGTGCAATTTCAATATTTTGGAATATAGATTATATTTGGAAACATATATATTTTTATATATATACAAGTATTCTTGGTATATCTAAGGAGAACAAAAGCAAGCATTCAGTACAGCTCCATGTTTAAACAGGTAAATCTTACAAATTTCCTTATACATGGGTGCATTTTCATTGTTAATGAAAGAAGAAAAACATTCATTTGCAGGAGTATTTAGGCTTTCTGCACTGTGATTTAGCTGGTAAATAGAGGCACTTCTCTCAAATACATGGTAAATGGTAGAGGATGCAGCAGCTGTACCAGGTGTTTGTGAAGAGGAATACTGCTATTGCTAAAGCATCTCTAAAGGTGAAATATGGGAACAGAAAAGGAGTGATTAAGCTCAGGATCCTTTAGTAAAGGTGATACTCTGCTGCAGAAGCAGTTTCTTTTGAATGAAGTTTTGGCTAGTGCTGGTGTGGGTTATACACAAAGGAAGAAAACATGAGGAGCTCAGTGCTGCAAATTGTTCTTCAACAGGTGTTGGACACAGCAATGGTGTATCTGTAACAGAGAACAATGAAAACATTAAATGAGGAAGAGATTGACTGACTCATGTTTTCTATTTATAACTTCTGCAATTTGTTGTCATGGAATGAAATTCATATTTTCATACACTATCTACATAAAAATAATTGTTAATGGTACAAAGTAATGTTGGTCTGTGAGTGTTTAAACATTTCAGAATGACAACTTAGGGACCCATGTCATAGCAAATGCCATTCACTGCTTTCTTAACTAACGCTCATATCAGATTTACATGAATGCATAAACTAACAGTGTACATAGTATACTCTAGTCTATAAACTGCTACATAGTCTTACATATTTAAAGTATTTAGAAGACAATGTGCATCATCAACTGCATACAATAATTACAAAAGGTTTAGTAAAACAACTGTTTTGAAGTTCATTATATTAAGTGCATAGTGGTATTTGCTGTGCTATCTTAAGTAAATTTCTAACAATGACTTGGAATAGTTTGATAGACCATTAGGAAAATCCTATTGTGAATAACTATGTGTAATGTACACCCTCATAGCATACAAGCTTAATAAGACTTACGTGATATGGATATAGAACATCTATTTCAGCAGAGGTGATGTTAGTAAACTTACCATCAGTACGTTCGCTGGCCTGAGAGGAAAGGCTAAGACTGACCTAGCCCTCACATTAGCAATGCCTGTAATGCATTTGTTACTAATCTTGGTTGTGCAGCTTTTCCCTTCTCCATTCACACAGGCAGTATGTGGCAGCAGACTTTTAATTTTTGGATAAGTCGATGTAGCAATCTAAAATGTTTATTTAAAAATTTAATTAAAAATGTCCAAAAGTCTAAGTGTCTTGATTGCATTTCATTTTTAACAAAATGTTAATGAAAGGAGTTCAATTTCTGATTGTACTAAGTGTCATTTAAAATTTGAAACAACTCTGTAAATTAACAAAGCTATTCATCATTCATCACAAGTCCAATGGATCAAGAACCTTATTTTAATAATATTAATTACTTTAATCCATTTTTTTTCTCACATTTTATTTAAAAGTTCTTGTCAAGTATTTCTTCACCTTTCTGACAAATCTAACTAGCATTCAGGAATTTATAATTAGCAAAGTGAGAAAGTTATTAATTCTTCTGTAAAGTATTGAAATTTCTTGTGCTTGGGACAATGCTGTTACATAATTTACAATCAACTAAAGGTCACTATAGTAATTACAATTTTCCACTACAGTAGTACAGTAACTATGCTGCTATTACAATATTATGGTAACTGCAACACAGTGCTGCTACTGCAGCATACTGAATTGCTTGCTGAATAGTAAGTACAGTAATGTGAGAACAAGATTCTGATGTGAACAGTCAGACCTGACCACTCTTTAATGTAACTACTCAACCTGAGTACAGTCAAGTCTTCTTCTGCCTGAGGGTCCAAAGCTGTGTGTTTCAATAATGTAAGAAAACAGAGATATGGTCAAGATATTGTGTCACTGGAGTTATTTTATTTTCTCCATGAAACACCTAACAGTGCATCTTGTTTATTTTTTATTATTTATTATGAAATGGATTAACAGTAACATATATATGAACACTTTCATGGAAAGAAAATTGACTAATATTAACTTTTATTAAAGCAAAAGTCTCAAATTTTTAAATCCAGCTGAATCTGTATGTTTCTCCAGACATGTTTGCTCATGCATACTACAACATATCCTTTAACACAAAACCACTATGGCTAAAACAAAGTAAACAAAAACACAAGGAGAAATGGTAGTGTGCCATATGGATCAAGAGATGGACCATGGAAAATTATAGGAGAATTCCCAAAGTAGAGAATAAAACAACAAGTGGGGCTTCAAACCCAAGAGAAGTGCACAGATTTGTATGGAGTCATAAGTCTATCAGCTGTAGTTCTCACAGATCACATGCACATGTTTAAATTCAAATGGAATTTTGAGTGAGCAGAGACTTAAGAATCCAGTTAAGTGTGGGAACTTGCACCATTGTTAAATGATATTCTTGGGCTGGTGCAGAGGAGATGCTAAAGAGCTGGAGCTATGTAATTTAATAATTTGTTAGTTTTTACTTTGAAACTGCTGTTAGAAAGTGAATACACAGTTTTCAGTAATTTTCTGGCAGTTAATAATAGAATATTTTTCCATAATAACATAATAGTCTAAAAGATCATACGAAAGATAATTTTCCGTAAGCTTGCAAAAGAATTTTCCTTTTTTTTCATTATCATCCCCATTTTTCTTTTCTCTTCTAGACACTGTACATGTTGAAAACAATACCTTACTGTCAAGCCAGTAAAACAGACTAACATCTTTAACCTAATGATATTTACAAAATGAATGGCTTTATATGACAGATTTCTCACCTCAAAATCTATGCTGGAAAAATTTATTACCTCTGCTAGGTATATTTCTTGGCTTCACACAAACCCAAACAATTTTCTTTTAAATTTTTAATCTTTCATCTTTTAGTTTCCATATCTCCATACTTGTGCAATCAACTCAATACACATTTTACTTATTTTAATGTTTTCTGTTTTCTGAAATATGTTTTACTTGTTCGGAAATCTTGCAATTTTTCTGTTCAGTCATAAGTGAAGCTTGTGAGCATAACCAGCTATCGGTAGTCAATAATTAGAATAATCCAAAGTTCATGGTGTTGATCAATTAGATGATTTATAAACCAATTAGACATCATGTCACAAAATCAAGACTGAATGTCTCCTTTGCACACAATATTCACATAGCTCCAAATACCCTAGCATTCAAGAAATAGATACTTAAATTTATAATCTGCCCTCAAGAAAAACAAAATCAGTACAGACTTGGGGATGTTAAGCTAAACATATTCATAAAGCCAATATAAATAAGTTTTAAATGTATTTTGTGAGAATAAATGTCCTCCTGTAGTCTTCTGTAGTAGAATTAAGTATAAAGAGTTATATGTGAACAAATACATCTGCAATTCTCATCACCACAGCTTCCAAACACCAATATCACAATATTTACCATATAAAACAGTGATAGAGAAATATAATAGATTTCAGCTGAAAACAATATTTTTTTCTTATTCATTTCTTTTATTTATATATTGATAAGTAGTAAAATTTCCTACATAAAAATAAGATGGATACAATAAAAGAAAGTTTATTATTGTATTTAAAAATGAGAGCCCACTCAAGAAAATAGGTGACTACAATACTCTCAATGGGTGTGCGTGTGTGTTTCAGGATCTCAGTTTCAAAAATGCCTTAAACTGATCCCCAGATCTTTTCTTTAATATTTTTTCCACAACTTATTGTCATGGGCACATCTGATAGTATTTTTGTATTAGTCTTTCTGATATAACACTTAGTTTTAAGCATTTTGCACTTTGTATTTGAAAGGCAAATAAATCTAGTTTACACAATAGAAATCTGTAGAAAATTTTTATCTGGTACCTACATGTCACACTGAATTTAGCCAAAACTATATATATTTGAAGTAAATTGACCTAGTTACTTGAAAATAGTAGAAAGCTTCTTTTGCATGCAAAATTATTAATGTTAATTAATTACAGCTCTATAATTTCTGATTGGTTTGTTTGCTGACTTAAAATTAATTTGAATTCATTAATTAGAATTGGAAAGCACAAATAATTTATTTCTATTGGAATAATTTATAATTTTGTTATGAATCAAATCTTCCAATAATCTTGGGAGTATAGTCTCAAAAGTGAATGAATGATAGTTACACATTTCATTCTGATTATGGTAGGTATGTATTTGCATGTATTTAAAACCTCGGAGATCGTGTTATCTCACTAACCTGTAGACAAATTACCAAAAAGTGAATATCTGGTGCAAAAACTTATATAAAATAATGTTCATGTCAAATTATAATGGACCTTCATTTGTGTAAACGTATAAGTTTAAGGGGACAGAAGATGAGTTCATGGCCACACAGCATGATATCCACTAATAGTTGAACTATTCTGATTCACTCTTCCTAAAGATTTGGTCCATTACTTGCAAATAAAAAAATCAACTTCCTTTTTCACAAGAAAAAAACAAAAACCTGTTTTTCTTTAGAGTGGCCAGAAGAAGACACTAGTGAAAATTCGTGTTGAAGATGCACTTGGAAAACTATTGCAACTCAACGGAATTTTCCACATGTACTCTTAGACAAAATAATCTGAACACTAATCTGAGGAGTATTTTGCTTTTGACTTCCAAAAAACATCACTGAAACATTTTTAGAATCAGAAATATTTCCATATGGAATTGCTCCTTATATCTTCTGTGCTGTTGTCTATAGGCCAGGATCTCTTCATACAATGTCATGGCATGCTGTTTTATTAAACAATATGTAAATATTGAGTACAATAAGGTTAAATTATTAAACTAATATATTTATTTATTAAACATATTAAATAGTACATTTTATTAAATCAGCAGTGGAGTCTGGAGTGATTCTTAAAGATTTTCAGACAGGGTTCAGGTGATACAAAACAACTAACTAAGTTCCCAACATTGACATATTGGTGCCAATTTGTACCAGTTGAACAGCTGTGTACTTAGCATTTAAAAGTGTCATAGACTAATCTGAGATAGGAATTTCATTGTAGAGATGGTTGATATTACATCAGAAATCTGTTATCAGAAGATTACATAACCAAAATGGAGAATATTTTTTTTTAACTGAAAAAAAAAAAGGCACCAATAAATCACAGAAAACGATATTGTGATTCATAAGTTCCTTAGCAGTTTCTTTTTTTATATTTCCAAACACTGATATTTCTGATGTCAGGAAGTTGTCTAAAAATATATCTTCTTGAATTGGGTTAAAATAAAAATAAATCTGGCAGGAGTTAAAATGATTCATACCTGGTAGACCATATCTGAATATTATGAGCTTTGCACAACAGATATTTATTTACTAGCTTTCTTAAAAGCATTTATCAAAATTGTTAGAGGAAAATATATCATGCTGGATTCAACAGTCTAAAGATAGGCACACTCAACGACCCCAAGTCCAATCAGTAGCAAAGCTGAAGGTGTACCCCCAGCATGGAGAATGGACAGAGCACACTTATACACTACATATGTGCATATGCACATGGTAGGCCATGCAGATCACAGACAGACTTTCATGGTGATGGGTTTCTGTCCTGGTTTCAGCTGGGATAGAGTTAATTGTCTTCCTAGTAGCTGGTAGGGTGCTAGGTTTTGAGTTCAGTATGCGAAGAATGTTGATAACACTGATGTTT
>JAOBAS010000072.1:6345571-6356601 GCA_025311575.1 Elanoides forficatus | reverse complement strand
TCTATTAAACTGTTCTTATCTCAACCCACGAGTTTTACTTCTTTTCCCAATTTTCTCCCCCATCCCACTGGGGGTGGGGGCAGGCAGTGAGTGAACGGCTGCGTGGTGCTTGGTTGCTGGCTGAGGTTAAACCACGACAGTTTCACATCTGGACACTGGGGCTGATGCTTCTGCTGGGAGAGCCCTGGCAGGGGCCTGGACAGGATTTTTAGCTCTCAAGAATCCTTAATTGGGTTCCCCTCTCCCATTGTGCTCATTCTGCAGATGGACCTTTGATGGACTGATGGACCTTGTGATGGGTTTGGGGGTAGTGAGGGTATTATTTGGGCTTCTCGTCCTACCACTGTTTCTC
The DNA here is from genome assembly GCA_025311575.1 of Elanoides forficatus. Taxonomy (NCBI): domain Eukaryota; kingdom Metazoa; phylum Chordata; class Aves; order Accipitriformes; family Accipitridae; genus Elanoides; species Elanoides forficatus. The sequence continues at coordinate 6,356,249 of JAOBAS010000072.1, read as the reverse complement.
TGAGCTCCGTTGGGAGTATGCAGATAAGCTTTATCACATAACCTAAAAAAAACTTGGAAGTAAATATACTAAATCTCTCAAGACATTCAAGATATATAGACAATTGTTTCTGCAGTCATAGAAAATTGGAAGGCTGTGTTGTCTATGGAGAATGAATGTGTTCTGCCTGTAGGAATGACTGTTTAAAAAAATCATATTGGACACTTTTCTTGAGTGGCTGCAAACTGAAACAGTAATCAGAATGCACTGCAGTAACTTAATCTAATAAATACATTCATTTAAAGATTATATGACAAAATACAAGTAGGCATGTCTATGCTTCCACCAGCACACAAGGTAATCAGCAGACTCTCCCGTCAGATGGCAGGAACACTCCAAATATTACAGGTTGTAACTCTGACTGGAACCAGGTCAAAAAGTTAGTCCCTTAACCGGCCATTTTAGGCATCACATAGTCCTCCAGAACTATTTGTCCTTCCTCATCATGATGATCATATTGCAGCCACAAGCTAGCAACATCTCACTGTACGGTCTTCCTATGCTTATGTAAATCCCCAGAAACTGAGTCAGAGCCTGCAGAAAATAAAAATAAAAATAAAAAAATAATAATAAAAAAAGGCAAAAAGCTCTGAAACTCAGATTAGCTTTCTCTAATCTATGTTTTGCCAACTTCACTGTCTCACATAACTCTTGTGTGATTTATAATATTACAGACATGCTTTGGAGGTGGGAAGAACTCCATGATAGGAGATGGAAGAGGGAGGAGACACTGCAAAACCAATGCCCTTTCTAGGCCTTTTAATAGCTATGTAAATAAATTCAAAGCATGAATGATTTATAATTAGTGTTTAATTAATTATTTATAGTTGTATTCAATGCAAAATATCCAAGAAAATTAGAAACGATCAAACTCTGTAGAAAGGAGAGGAAGAAAACGGAGCTGTTGAATACAACCCTTAGAGCAAAAGCTGCATATGTGCCAAGCAGAAGAGAGGGCTGTCATGCCAGACTGTAAGGTTCAGAGGGTCCCTGAAGACCTAACTACTAGGAAGAAAGTGAAAGAAACTGAGAAAGTGGCAACAGAAGACGAGTGCTTGGGAGGAAATAGTGAAAGGGATTATTTATTTATTTCTCCGTCTTAAAATTCTGGCAGCTGAATAAATTGCAATGGCAAATTAAAATAAAAACAACAACAAACACCACCACCTCCTAAACCAACAAAAAATCTGGGAAGAATTGCCACAGAATGAGGATAAATCTGGCTGACATCCACAATCAACAATTAAAGCAAGTCAATCCATGGCACATGCCATGAAAACTAAAATGACTGTAGCAATGAATAAGCAATTTTCTGCTGAAGTTGCACGTGTCTCACTATGATGGTGTAGCCTCAGATCTTCTGGTCACTACAACAAGGACCCTAAGGTCCACATACAACTTATGGCTAAATGACATAACTTGCACCTTATGCAGACAGCTCAGCAGAATGCAACTGAGAATTGCTTGCAGCTAAGATCAATCCTATGATGAACTGACAGTCAGGGAAGAGCTATTATAGTAGTTTGGGGGCTATTTAGTTTAGGTTTTGTCAATAGCTGAGCAGCCATACATTGAATGAACTGGTGCAGAACCAGAAAGATGTCTAATGTCTCCTCAAACAGCATTACTGTAGTCAGTAGCCTGTCAGGAAAGAGGCACACATCAAATACATTTGTATCCTGAGAAATGAGATACCATCTTAGCAATGTTTTGTGTAAGTATAAAAGAAATTTTAATAACATTGGCTCCTGAATACATGCTGACATTTAGATTCCCAGTACACAGCCAGAGCATTAATTGTTAATTTCGTAGTCAGTAAGATGTAACTTGGTACAGAAACAAGAACTTAGAGCCATTCAGACTTCCAGTGTCTTCTCTGTTTTTAATTCATTTAGTCTGAATAATTGTTTTTGTATATCTTAGTGCTATTACATATCTGACCAGATCCCATCTGAATCAGTACTGAGATCCAATGACTGAGAAATCGGACCTTCAGCAACCTATCAATGAAAGCTCATCAAATGTTTGTGAATGTCTTGCCCAGTGGCAACATGCAAATTGGAGCTAGTAAATAGGCCAGAGGATGTGGAAAAATTTCCTGCTGACATAAAATGACATCTGTTAGCTAGGTAAGAGCAGAAGCAACGCAATCAGAGTACTGCCAGCATGACACTTACATTCAGCTCAATCTAGCATGATATGATGATCAGTTATATCACTCAAAGGTGGTTCTTAAAGCTTTGTTCTACCCTAAAGATGTAGCTCCATAAAAACGTCACGGTAGGGGTTCACATTTATTGTCTCTAAATGACTGCAGGTCAAAATTGCACATTTTACAGGATTTCTCCTCCCTTGTGCCCATAGCTATCCATTTTTATATATCAAACCTTAGGATCTGAAAGTCAAGCTGAGATTTTTTTTTTTTTTTTTTTTTTTATTTTTTTAATAATAGGTGTCTACTGCTTTGAGGTGAAAGAGCTGTGGAACTGGTTATCTAGAAAATTTCAGTTCTAGTTACTGCTTTTATGATATGAATGTTTGCCACAGCTGTATAATTGCTGGACAATAAGTGAGAGAGTGCAAATTGCATGAGAAACAGCATAATCTGTGATTTGAAACAAAACAAAACAAATACCTTTCCCCACATAGCCTTTAGTACTGCTATGGCCATGTCTCTAAAAGAAATTGACTTCAAAATTACATGCTTCAGGTTAAAAACCCCAAACAACAAAACAAACCCCAAAACACGTGCTGGTCTGGTCTGAAATGAGAGTGTTGAACACTTAGTGTGTTCAACATCCTCTTTTGGCTGTAATGAAAATAGTTCAAGACATATTTTGGCTGTGTGTTAGTTAACACTTTTTATGTTCTTCTGCACTTTGCTGTTTTTCTAATGCTTAGACTAGGCATTTGGATTGAAAGAGATTGGAGAGCTATCACACAAGCAGCTAAAACTACATATATAGAGGAAATGGTTACTTTTGGAAAAGGACAGTGATGAGGACAAGTTAAGATACACAAATGAACATGGAGGGGGATGTGTGAACATACTCCTGTACATCTGCTACTGACATTCGTTTACTCCTTTCTGAGGGATGTGGTGATCATGTAACTGATATTTATTAAAACTCCTTGCATCAAGTAGGGTAGAATGGGTTGGCATATCACACCTCTGCTTTTCTATTTCAAGATCAGAAACTCTGCAATGTTTTGTGGGCAACGGCTCCTTTTGTGTGCTTTCAGGATGACAGTAGGTCTGCAAAATCCCAGAAGACTTGATCCTGGCACCTGCAGAGGCTTAAAGGTCTTCACAACACCTACTGAGCCCTCCTAAGGCATGGTGGAAATGCAGTAGAAGCAGGGAATTATTTCCCGCAGAAGCAAAGCCAGCTGCTCCTTTCCCCCTATGTAACATAGCCCAGCAGGAGCGTGTCTCAACACAAATTCAGAATTATACTCCTGCATTTCCCTCTCTGCTTCCAGTCTTATTAAAAATACCTTACACCAGAATATTCACAAAACTTTTCAGCAGCATCTAAAATCCTAAGCAGCCTCCCAGTGAAGAGCTTTTGAGGGCATTACCAGCTTTGCAGAAACTTCAGGGTCAGAAGTTGAAATTTTTCATTAGGGAATTGATAGTGATACTATTATCTGCCTTCTTTTTATACTTTGTTGGCAGCACATAGGTATGGCCTGAGAATGGATGTCAAGACCTTCCTCCCAAATATCCTTTCACATATAAGTGCAAACATTTGCTTTGTTGTATTTAAGGAAATTTTCAATTCTTCTCTTTTTCTGTGTATTTTCTGACAAAATACATTTTGAAGTCCAAATATTTTATTCTAGCCAGACAAATGTCTTATTTTAATCCCATTACAACATTTGGAAAATTGTTTAGAAGGTTAATGAGTTCAACAAATGTGCATAAAAGTGTAATTGTCCTTCAATGTCTTCAAACTGCAGGTAACTCACTAGTTTAACTATCAGCCTGTCTGCAGAATCTCTGCACTAGTTGTTAGGAATCAGATCTATTCTTGTATCAAAAGTAAAAATGAGCTACTGAGAGTAGTAAACATAAATATTCAAGCCCAAGACACTATGGTCACTAAGTCTTTTAATATTTAAAAATTCATTATAAAGCTAAGGTAACTGAAATGTGAATGTAATGGAATAATCACTAGTAAAAATTGTCACACCTTTGCAGAGATGCAAATTTCCTTTTGAAGAGCACTTGAACAAAAATATGAAGTGTATTAAATACTTTTACATAAGCAAAAAATACAGAAACATTAGATTCTAACCAATTCAGCATAGAGGTGCTTCTCTGTGTTTTTTCAACTTCCCTGATTTTAATGTGCAAAGGAGGATGGGTGACTATCTGCATACTGGGTGGATGAGGGAAATTCTGTGTTTAGAGAAAATAAATGTGTTTGTGGCAGATTTTGTTATGAATCTTCTGTTCTGATCTGCTTAGAAATTTCAAATTTGAAATTGCTGTGGGTTTACTTTAATCTTTTAATGCTTGTTCTTGTTTGTGTTTCTGCATTATATTTCAATTTATGAAATGCTGATTTTTTTATTGCCATGTCTGTTTACTGATTCAATATTTCTAAAAGAAAAGCTGTACAGCAGTCTTACAAAGCAAAGAAACCAGTATTTCACCCTGTTTTACTGTTCTGTTGGATATAAATCAGGTTGTTTTAACTACTGAGAGGAAACAGGCTTTAAATTTTAAGTATGAGAATCCGAGATATTTGACCTGATTTAATGATGCAAAGACTCTTGTGAAGACATGGTATTAAAAATTATTATTAGCATATTTATATTTACTTCTGATATGTGAAATGAATAGCATTCACACTAAAAAATAAAACAAAATATTCACTGTGTTTCCAGAATTTCTATAATCTGTCCTCAATCCTTTAAAAATGAAATTTCAGTATTAGAGGTGCAGATATGTTACTGTGTTACCTAACAACCTGCTGGTTTTGTTGGGTTTTTTTTTCTTCTCCCAAAAGAACACAGTACAAGTAATTCTGTCAGAAATCAAAGTTTACTCTATAAACTTCCCTTTTTCTGTGTAATTTGAAAACAAATTATAGTGGTTCAAACAGTGGGTGCATATGATTAGCTGTGTCTGATATCACTTAAGGATTTCACCCAACAACTAATCAAGAGATTTTTTCTTTGAGTCTGCTAGGATAGAGCCTACTAAAACTGTCAGCAGATTATAGAAAAACTAGAAAAAATAAAATATCTGAATATTTTCTTCAACAAGGTTTAAAAATTGCAATATATTTTCACTTTTAGCACAGTTCCCATTTCTTATCAATATTTTACCATAATGTTAAACTGCTATTAATCATTATCCCCAGGTTATCAAAACTGAAATACAATAAAGAATTTTCTTTTTACTGCCATCTTTTAATAATCTTCTTTACATAATGAAGAGTTCAGTGGAAACATCTATCCCATATATTCCTTACTACGTAAACCACTTTTGTTGAGGAAAACAGTTTAATGGGAGTCTTCTTCAGTGATGAAAAAGAAAATGACACTTTTTGAAAGGATTGTAAGCTTTGCAGGATAAATAAAATAAGTGTGATCTAATTTTAAACAGTGTTGAGCACCCTTGATCCCCTCTGAATTCACGGGGAACTGTCAGTTCTCATCATCAGTAAATATCTGTCATGCAGGGCTTATATACTTGTTAGTCTGGTGATAGTTATGTAGTGTGGCATTCTTACTCCTAGTTTAACCATCGTCTGCATCTTCTAATGACTTTTTCATGAACTACACAACTGCAATACTTTTTTCCAATTCAGAGACTATCTTCTGATAAGAAAATTATTTAGAAGACTATAAAATGGATAATATTTTAAACTGCTACAATAAATAATCTTGGGAGTGCTGGTGAGCCAGAGCCAAGGAATCCATTGAACTAAACACAATCATTTATCTTAGCTGGATTACAAGTGTACCTCATAGTAAAAAAACCAACCAACCAAAAAAAAAAAAACAACACCAAACCTTTTGCATTGTTTGGTTTGTTACAAATAGCCCGACATAAGTAATTTGCAGTCCCATATACTCTGCCATTTTAAAGCAAATTCAACTTCAGGTAAATTTTGATTTCTTGTAGTGTGTATCTGGTTTATAAAGAAAGGTTTTCTTTCAGGAAAGGGATTTTTAGTTGATTTAGAATTGGAGTCTAACTTTTCCCCTGGATATTGCCAGCTCAGCACCATGATATCAGCCAGTGGTGCTGAACAGGACCAAAACCTGAGATGGTCTTTGAAATATCCTAATCCATTCAATTGGATATTATTAACATGAAAGAAAATATTTTGAAAAGAGAAAATGAGAGTTTTCCATGATAGCAGAACAGCAGTCTGAGGAGAAATCCAGTTAAACATCCAGTCACTCATACATGTGTCCAAACATTTTGTATGAGACTACCATCATTATGTATCAAATTAATTACTTCTGTTGCAGCTACTTCTTGCTCTTTTCACTTCTTAACCTCACTAGCAAGATATATTTGTTAACAGGCTTGTGTTTTTTATGAAATTCCAAAACTGGAATAATTGAAGTAACTGGTCCACACAGGGATGTGCATGGTTAAGCAGTATGAGTGTAGAATTTGGCCTTTATGCATCTGAGAGATATGAGCAGATTTATAATGTTAACAAAAACATACATGATATGTTCCATTTAACATTATTAGCTGAAAGAGTAAGTATAAGAACGTTGCTGAAAAAATGTTTTTATATATACTGTAGGAGTAGCTCTTCATAAAGAGTGGAGAAATACTTACTTTCCCCAACAGTCTGTCACTAATATAGGAGAGAATTTGTTATAGAATATGAATAAATAACAATAATTAAAGGGTACTACTATCCTAAATAGTTATTTTCACCTTTTGTAAGCTTTCTGAAAGAATTAAATGAATATTATGAAATGCATTGGGCAAAAGATGATAATAACACTTCTGTATGATGTATTCTTAATTTAAAGTTAACATATTGATAATAAGTAATTTCTGTTCTTACTACTTTTTATATCCAAATAAGGTTGACTGAGAAAAGGGAAAACTGAAATTATACCATCAACCAAAAAGAGCACAAAACTATTTATCTACAGAATTATCATTTTTCATTAGCAACTGCTTTTGCATGCAAAATTATATAAAATAAACATAAATTTGTGTACAAAATTTAATAATATTTTCACACAGTAAATATAATCTTTAATAGCTCATTTAGCATAATGCAAATAAGTGATGTAATTTTTCAATTGCCAATATTTTAATACACCACAAAGGTGTATTCAGTTTTGTACATTGCTTTCCAATCATGCAGTTCAATCTCTTTGATATCTTTGTTGGTGTAAAAGATCCCTTAAAAATATGAAGAGAATTGTTCACCATTTAACAGAGCACAAAGATTTAATTATACTCCAGTTAACTGCAGAAAAGTACTTACAGGTTCAGGAACCTCTTGGATATGGTATTGAGGAAATTGGTTTTCAACTTCACCTATTGTTGGGATAACAATCAGGGACAGGGTGTCACAGAGAATAAAGTATTCAAATAATTTCTAGAATTCAAAGATTAAACTCGTGATATGATAGTTCAATTTCCTGTTCTTTGCCATGGTTATATTGTATAGTATTGCTCATATATATTACAGAGTGAACCTGACTTTCAGTTTGCCATGTGCTGTGCTAGGGAAGAAGAGGAAAATATGAATTTTTGTCCCTTTATTTATTCTCTTCTTAAGATTTCCCTTCTGTTAGTTTTTGTGAGACCTAGGAGGTTGCCAGTGAGTGTTCTGGGGCTGGAAGTGTGGTGTGCTTTGTCTGTCTTCATATAGCAAAGTGGTAGCAACATACTACTGTAGTAGGTGAGCACTGTATTCCTAGTGCACCGTCTATGAGCCCAAGCTTTGACCTGTAAAGAGCTGGTTAACTCCCGGTCGCTTCAAGACCAGCTGTGTGGAAAGGCAGCTTCTCTGTCAAAACTGATTTTGAGTTACATACAGATTATTCTGACTTTTTAAAGGGAGAGGATCTGCAGCCTTTCTGAATAAACCTGTCAAGCTTATTTGACTAGTTTTGTGTTACTAGTTTTACATTTCTTGGGAGTCAGTTTCCCAGAAATGTATATCTTAAAATCTTTCCCTTTTGTCAACAGTTGTCAAATTTATTGTTTCAAGAAATCAAATAATTTGATTCCTCAGAAGTGAAAACTAAGAGAAATAAGAGTTTCTCAGGAATGCACAACCATGATTTGGAAGGACACTGTTGTAGAAGAGTACAGAAGAATATGCTTCCATTTTCTGAGTGTTGATTTTTCTGTTTTCATACACTGTGGATGCAGACTAGATGTTCATCTTTGAAAGTTTACCCAGAGGCACTGAGAAAATTAAACAGACTTCCTCTTTATAAAAACAATGACAACAACATAAACATAGTGAAAATATTAAATCTGATGGAACTTGATGACCAAACCCTACTTGTAAGTGTAAGGTTTTATCTTGAAATGCCTCCCCACACACACAAACGCATGCACACCCATACTGTTTCCTGCAAAGACTGCCATTTAAGCACACTCATAAACCTTTTATGGGAATTGCAGACTGCTGCTCAAGGCAAGATTTGCAAAGTTCAGACTGCAAACAGCAACAGCAAGTAGCCTACAACCCAAAGACTTTAGCCAATAACATTTTTCTTAGATTCTTCTTTGATGAAAATTTGGCATCTGAGACGTGACTAAGCTCTCTAACTCATTAGGTGAGTTCTCTCTAAGAGGTTAACCATGAAAAAAACAAACCCCGACAACCATTTCATTTCCTTCAATTCATTCACACAGAGAACATGATTTGGCTGAGTACCTTTTAATTTTCCTATACTGGCTATATGCAGACAACAAAATAAAAAAATAGTAAACATTAATTCAGTTCATTTGACTGACAATGTTAGTTTAATCCTATAATAGGACTAACTCATTCTTCACTTAAAGAACTAGGGTTTGAAATTCAGTCATGGTATACATTTATAACAATAAACCTTCAATTTGAAGGTTTGAATACATTGAATACAATGTTTTTTCACACAGAATTAACTAGTGCTCTTATTACAGATTAAATATCTGTGATCATAAATGTGTTTTGATTTTTCTTTAATGTGTGCTTTTTAAATTTTTTTTCCTCTTTTGACAGTTACTTACACTTTATTCAGCCCAAGTGAATGAATGCACAACAGTGTGTATGTGTATATATGTGTGAAATATTATTTCAAATATAAAATAGGCACTGAATGCAGACATATTTTAAAGTGCAAAACATACAAAGCAGATAATGTATACTTCTTCTGTTAATATGTGCCAAGGGAGGGTCACAACAGTAGTCTACAAAAATGGGCACTGTATTAGGATCCCACCTTGACAGAGAAAGTTAATGTATGCTTAGCTTTACATGTTGACTTGTCTGTTTATCATATTGAAATTAGTTGTTGAAGACAATGTGGATACTTGGGCTTCAGCACTTTTTTCAACAGAATCTTCATGAAGTAGATGGGATGTATGCTATACTCATATGTGATCATATTGTATTGTGTACATGTACAAATATTTTAGTCATCTTCTCAAGATTGTATGTGTTTGTGGCCTATTTGGACAGAAATGGTGACATCAGTGAAGTCTAGAAATATTTTCAAAATAATGAATGAACAGAAAAAGTGACAAAAAGAGCCAAGGAAACAGAAAAAATAAAGGTTGAATGAATCTTCCCCTTCCACCCTCTGACAATAAAAATGATGCTACCCTTATGCATGTGTGATATAGGGACATATTTACTAGCGCAGGTTGGACACTGTGAGTATGTGGACATCTTAACTAATGCAGAATATGAACTCCAGCAAATTTATTGTAATGCTTAATTTTTTTCCAAATTAGAATATGAACATAGCAAAGAAGTTGCTTGAAATGGATGCTGAATTTTATTTACACATTTCTATTCATCACTGACAGGTATTTACTTTCCATATTTATTACACTTTTTTCTATTTTTTGCATTTCACACTAAGGTTTTTTGTTTTGGAACCCATACCCTTTTCATCTCTTGAGGTTTTGCATCAGCATCAGCTAATACACTAGCACTGCTACAGAAACATTATACGAGCTATTCTCTGCAAAAAATCACAGAAGTTGTAGATGTTTGGATAAAAAAGTAAAAATTGCTGTAGTTATTTCTCAAGAACCAGATTTTAATACATTCTGTCATATTGCAGAGCCAGAGAACAGTTCATTACTGAGCATGTAAAGTATCACAATTTGCCTAAGAGACTCTGGACTGCTTCCCTGGTTTCAGCTGGGATAGTGTTAATTGTCTTCCTAGTAGCTGGTACGGTGCTGTGGTTTGGGTTCAGTATGAGAAGAATGTTGATAACACACTGATGGTTTCAGTTGTTGCTAAGTAGTGTTTAGTCTCAAGTCAAGGACTTTTCAGCTTCTCAAGCCCAACCAGCGAGAAAGCTGGAGGGGCACAAGGAGTTGGCACAGCACACAGCCAGGGCAGCTGACCCAAACTGGCCAACGGGGTATTCCAGACCATGGGACGTCACATGAACTGGGGGGAGT
>JAOBAS010000072.1:6316000-6326040 GCA_025311575.1 Elanoides forficatus | reverse complement strand
GAGGTGATGGGGTAGGCACCAAGTTCCAGCAGAAAAGGTCCCAGTCTCAAGCGATGACTCCTTCTTCTAACATCCTCTTTTTTCCACCCTCTCTAATATCCTCTTTTTTTTTGAGGGAGGAGTATGCAGTTCTTTTACTGTCCAGGTCTCTGAAGAGTCCACCCACTTCCACAGCATGCATGCTGCCCCGTGTTCCTCCATGTGCGCATGCCCCAGTGCTCACGGCGGTCTTCTCTCCACTCGGCTCGCAGGCAGACACGGCTGGGTTGGGTAGGTATGGTGGTTTTTTTCAGGGATATTTTGTCCTTCGGCACATACTTCCCCACAGCAACAGGATGCTGAGGCTAGCAAATGGTCAGCAATGTTGAGACAAATACAGTCCAACACAGTCTTTTACAGAGGCACACTGGAATTGCCCAAAGACATGTCATTCTTCACTTTTTTCTTTTTTTAAACACTCAGTAGATTATAATAGCAGCTGGACAGATGATGGAACAGTATAAAATTTGGCAGACGTCATAGCAATTGCTGTACAGATAGACAGCTACAGAATGTGAGAAGCATAAGAGTATAAAAAAAATTAATTTCCTAAGAATTTCAAGAATTGGTGTAATATTTCTATGATTCTGAAGAAATTTAGTACAAGGTTAACCTCCCAATCTTGAGTTCAGTTGATCACACTGTCACTTCTGAAACTATTCATGCCTAATAACAAAAAGAATCTACAATCAAAACTGGACTAACAGCTATGATTATAATGGGGAGACTGCTTAGATTTCATGTTCTTCATCTTGACAGTATTGATCCTAGAAAAATAGCAATAAATAATTTAGCTACCAAAAAAAAAAAAAAGTCACTACACAGTTCAGACAGGGTTTCTAATAAGAAAATGTATCTTGGATGAATATCTCTGATGGTTTGAAGGTTACCTGTTCCAGAAAAAGCTGTCATAATGTATTAGGTTTTTTTTTCTGACAACCACTGCATTCTTAGAGGATCTCATCTTTCTGAAATATGTTTCCTAGTAGACAACCTTTACACTGCTGTGAGCTGACTAATCCCAGCTGATGGACTGACAGGAAATTGTAACTTGGAGTGTAGTCAACTCTGCTCTTCATTCCAGACAAGTCATGGTGCCTGTACAATTAAAGTACAATCTTGGATTCTTTTTTGAATTTCAGGCATCATATGTTTTTATACTGACATGACAATTTGTCATCTGGGAAGGAAAGCTTTTATATATCCTTATATAGTTAGATTTAAGGAATCAAACATATTATGAATTAAATTATTCATAGTAGAGCATGCTAACTCATCAGTAATTCAGATGTTATTACTTGATCCAAAATCTTAAAGTTATGGGCTTGTAAAGTAATGTACATACAGAAACAAATATAAAATAAAATACAAATAGGTCCCCTAAGGAGCGTATACTGGTCCTGCTTGGCATGCATATGACTAAACTACATACAGAGACAGATGTCTTCATAGATAGAAGGATTCTGAGCAGGAAAACAAACAAACAAACAAACAAACAAACAAACCACCAACAACAAAAAAACCCAAAACCAACCCAGAGTGCAATGAAGAACATCAGTAGATCAGTTACAAGGTTCAGCTTCATACTCTATCAGTGTCCCAAGGTGTTTTCTTTCAGTCCTTGGTATTGGTATTTGACTTTTGATAAAGTATCTTCTTCCTTAATCACAACAAAACTTAAAAATCTCAGGGTCAGACTGACAGAAGCATCATGGAGCTCAGCAAAGATGAGTAAAACCTTGCTCATGGGATGCAATATTCCCATGCAGGCTGGTCATCAGCTGGATAGAAAGCAGCTCTGCAGTACAGGATCAAGGATCCTTGTGGACAGAAAGGTGAACCTGAATAAACAGTGCACTCTTGCAGCAATGGAGGCTAATTGCATGATGTGCTTTAGAAAGATCAGCAAATCAACAGAAATCATTATTCACATCTCTGCAACATTTGTGAATTCAAATCAGATTGTACTGTAGCTGTTAAGGAATTGCAGTGGAAGGGAGTAATCAAAAGTCTATGTATCAGTAAAACAAAGCAAGCACAGTCCTACAGTGTTATCATAAATCTGGGATTACAGGTGATAAATCCGTGATTTACTCACAGACAACACAGGTAACGGTTTATTGCTGTTTTTTTCTAATGTCATTTCTAAAAATAAAGGTAGGCAGTGTGGAATACTTAACCCTAAATATAATTTCATACATATTTCATTTCATATTAAAGACCATCAGATCTGATTTCCAGAAAACTTTAGGTGCTTATAAAGACTCCTGAAACTTCCTTTTTTTTTTTTTTCCATTTTAGCTTAGTATTTGAGAAAAGATTAGGTTTTCATCTTTTAACTTCAGACTTTTTTAAAGAGTATGTATGTAATCTCATTAAGTAGAATTCTGCTGAAATCTTCTCTTCTGAATGAAAGAAATAGTAACACTGAATTTTTTGAAATAATTTCCAAACCATGCAGATGTTTTCTGAAGGAATGTCTAAATAATTTTTAAAAGTCTCTGTTCACCCTTTTCTTACAATAACTAAGAGCTACTGCAAAACCTGAAATGTTTCTCCCCCGCCTCACAGTTTTCTCTTTTCTAGATCAAACAAAGCCAGGCCCTTGGTGTTCCCCCATGTATTGGATAGTTAAATCTTTTAGTGTTGCTACTGTTGTTCTATGGATTACCTTTAATTTGTATGCATCTTTCTTGTAACGGAGTTTACAAAGGTAAACACTCCATCTCAGATTAATCCACAACTGAGCAGAGGAATAATCCTGTGTTCCATATATAACATTACCTTTCAATATACCAGCATAAAATTTATTTTTTATGTCAAATGCCACATTGATGACTTTTTAAATGTGATTCAACATCCACTTTAAACTTCAGAAATTTTTCATAGAATCATAGACTAATAGAATCATAGAATGGTTTGAGTTGGAAGGGACCTTAAGGATCATCTAGTTCCAACCCCCCTGCCATGGGCAGGGACACCTTCCACTGGACCAGGTTGCTCAAAGCCCCATCCAACCTCGACTTGAACACTGCCAGGGATGGGGCATCCACAGCCTCTCTGGGCGACCCTTTCCAGTGCCTCACCACCCCCACAGGGAAGAACTTCTTCCTTATGTCTCATCTAAATCTACCCTCTTTCAGTTCAAAGCCATTACCCCTTGTCCTATCCCTACATGTCCTTGCAAAATTCCCTCTCTGGCTTCCTTGCAGTCCCCCTTTAGGTACTGGAAGGCTGCCATAAGGTCTCCCCGGAACCTTCTCTTCTCTTCTCCAGGCTGAACCACCCCAACTCTCTCAGCCTGTCCTCATAGGAGAGGTGCTCAGCCCTCTGATCATCTTCACGGCCCTCCTCTGGACTAGCCCCAACAGGTCCACGTCCTTCTTATGCTGGGGATCCCAGAGCTGGACGCAGTACTGCAGGCAGGGTCCCACCAGAGTGGAGTAGAGGGGGAGAATCACCTCCCTCGACCTGCTGGTCACTCTTCTTGTTATACAGCCCAGGATACGGTTGGCTTTCTGGGCTGCAGACATACATTTCTGGATCATGTTGAGATTCTCATCAACCAACACCCCCAAGTCTTCTCCTCAGGGCTGCTCTCAATCCATTTTCCACCCAGTCTGTACTTGTGCTTGGGATTGCCCTGATCCATGTGCAGCACCTAGCACTTGGCCTTGTCGAACTTCATGAAGTCCACACAGCCCCACTCTCAAGTCTGTCAAGGTCCCTCTGGATGCCATCCCTTCCCTCCAGTGTGTTGACTGCACTACACAGCTTGTTGTCATCAGCAAACTTGCTGAGGATGCACTCAATCCCACTGTCCATGTTGCCGACAAAGTTGTTAAAACATTTTCTGCAGAACTGTTGACTTCTCTGTTCCCATTTATTTCTCCTTCGTAGGTGTAGTACTCAGCATGTGCCTGTATATAGCAGACCTATATTGTTGACAAGAAAAAAGAAACTGAAGAATCTGAAGTATATGAAAACCCCTTTTTCATTCCAAAAGCTTGAGCAAATTTCTAGATCAATTTGTCAAATAAAAAGAGTGAAATCAACAATGATTAAGCATAAGCATTGATTCACTCTTTTTTCTCTCCTAACTCTGAAAAATCAATGTAAAGAACATATTCTTTTTCATTTTTAAGTACTCAAAGTAGCCTAGAAATGTCATAGTTTCTTTCTCAGTCGCTACTTATTAAAATTTCATGTATTGTAATTAAAACGTGAGGTCTCAGTTGATCACAATAAAGGGTATAATGAGACAAATTAATATCTAGGGTAATTTTATGGCCCTTAACAGAATTACAGCAAGGCTGAATCTGGACAACTGGTTTCTAATAAGCTAGTGACATTACTGGTAGAGTTTTTAACAGTCCTATCTTTACAAGAAATTTCTTTCCCTTTTTTTCTGTTATTTATTTTAGATTGTTGGATTGTCTTTATGTATTTTAAATTGTTACTCTTGTGCAGCAGCTGCTGAATTTCTCACACAGATTATGGCCAGTGTGTTTGCAGTGCACTAACTTCTATTATTGAACAAACAAAAGAATTTATTCATGATAATGCATATTGATAATTTTGATGCATCTACCCATATTGAATGAGAGAAGAATGTGTGATAGAATGAGAGAAAATTGTAACATGACAACTATGCTGACTTTAAGAATTCAAAGACAGGGTAATAACTGCCTCCTTGTAAGGGTCATCAGGATGTTCATGATAATTCCTGTTGAAGAACTGTTGATAAAGTAAGGGGGTTTTGGAGGTATATCTGTAAGAAAAAATTGAAAGAAGTGTGATTGTTAGAAAACAGTCTCTTTATATGGAAGCAACTGCCTGAGATCACTATTTCTCACTATATGAGAGGTGTCAAAAATTGTGTGATGGCAATGTGAACTGGTATGCTTGTCAGGAGGTGTGAATAAACATCCTAAGAATATTTGTTCTGTGTTTCTGTCAAGTTGCTTTATGTGGTCTGCAGAGTAGGCTCTCGCTCAATGGGACTGGTCAGCCTTTCTAGGGGTTAGAGTTTCCCACACCATGTTTTATACGGATAAGAAAGAGTTAATGTCTTGTCAGTGATAAGGAGTTTGTTTCCATGTTTTCTAGCTGCAAACTAATTCTTGTACATAGATCAATAGTATTTTATGGCATATTTTTCTCCTGTTTTCCAAACTCTGCACATACCATAGTGAGTATACTATACTTCTGCACATATAAATGACTGCAGCAGTCACACAACATTGAAAAGTCAAACCTCATTAGCTATTCCCAGAGCTAGATAAGACACCAGTTGATCTTGATTTCTTTTCCTTTGCTTACAGAATAGAACAATCGATACTCCAGAATAATGTATGTGCAATTAACAGGTCTCCTCAGGAACAAATCTGGCACAGGTGATAAAGGTACGGTTTCCATGGCTAGGATACAACTTCAGTCAGTGTATTAGCACATGATGGAATTATCGGCAGTAACTTTTTTATTGTAGCTTTGGGCCATGATAGACCTGATTTTGTTTTAACACATATCTCTGATAAAGCTAAATGGAAGAATAGGTTAAAAGTTGCACACATTTGGAAGTTTTTGTTTTGCTTTGGCTTTTTTTTTTTTTTTACTATAAATATTTCCTCAATTTCTTTCCAATGTCATTCTTCATCTCCTCTTTATTTTTTGGTCCTGCACTGTAAAATCCATATCTAATTTAATAATGTCTATAGCTATGCTCTCATTTCTTCTTTGTTTGTCTACTCATAGGACAAGGGGTAGACCACTCTTTTAAGGTTGTAAATTCCACCTCTTTTGGTTAAGCTGCTTCTCTCAAGGAACTTGATTTAATTCTTGTAAGAATCAGTACAGACACTCCTATAGACTCAGTGTCTCCCTCATGGAAAAGAACAAGGTTTGTTGCTTCCACGCTTTACAGTTTAGTTTTTTTTCTTCTTTCTTATCTTCACCATGAAACTGCCTATGTTTTTTAATTAGGCATATAGTTTTTTATCTTTTCTGCCAACGCCTACATCTTTGTATTTCAATTACTGGTTATCATTTCATGTCATGTTCTCTATGACATTCCTTTTTTTTTTTTTTTAAATAATCTTCTAAAACTCTTAACCAGTCTAATTTAATTATATTTCTCAGTTTCTGCTCCTACTTTGACACCAGAAAGCATTGCTAGACTTTTTATGGGAAGTTATTAACATGTTTAGCAAGAAGTCTTAAGTCTAGGAAACGATATTTTAATAAGCCAAGTCAGCTGAATAAAGTCTCTTACCTCTCATTATAATGTTCAACATTTATGAAATATAAAATAATTAGATTTTCAATATACTTAGATTCCCAGAGTCCTTTAGAATATACTCTGACACATTCTTTAAGGCTTTACATAACCAGTAATATTATTAAGAAATGAGAATCACTGCAGTCAGTACATTTGATTGCCAATTTATTATCTCAAAGAGAAAAATAACAGTTTAAATGCATCTCTTTCATTTTCTTTCTCAACAAAACTTTATTCCTCTTCTTTTATAATTCCAAAAATGAAAAGCAGAGCATTTAACTCAAGTAATGCATAAATTGAGGAACTATGTGTGAGGGAAGCTAATGTGATTTAGATGTTGTGTAACTAGAAGATGCAAGATTAAGCTATAGAAGGGAGTGTCTTGGTTTGAGACACACTTTCACATTCTGTTGTCAAGTGACATTCTCACTATGTCTTTCCTAAGCATTCTTCATCTCAGAATTGCATCTCACACTCCCTTACTTTCAAACTGTATGCACCAAAAGCCACAGACTAGAAGTAAAAGGTATGTGTGGGTGAAAATTATATCTTGTTAAATGTGACAGTAAGTTAATTGTAAGGGAGTATAGGCAGTCTTTTCAATTCAATTGTTAATTATTTAACTTCATTAACTTCATGACATTATTTCCCAGCAATATTTTTTTTAGCTTCAAACAAGATTAAAAAATCCCAGCTCGTCTTGATATGATCACTTCAGAGCTTCCTGATCTGATCTGCATGCCTGAAGATTTTTTCTCTTAAAGAGATTATGACCTTGATAAAGGTAAACAAGTGAAACTGATACAATTTGAACAAAATATAGTTATATCTCAATGAACCATTACAAAACTCTGAAAAGATGATTGCAGGTTCTGGTGCCTTTCTGTTTTTCAGCTAATACAGAGCACACCAACAGGACCCACAGGATACAGAAATGTAATTCCATGACTGTCCTGGAAAACTGCTCCAACCATGGGCATAGATATCAAGGTTTCCTATTGACTCCTCTCCTACAGATACTCACGACTTCTGCTTACCCAGTGTTCCATATTGCTCAGAAAGGAATTTTTTTTTTTTTTCTGGACTTGTGCTGGGACTCAAAAGATTTGACTCAGAAGTCAAGGCCAAGGCAAATCTGTAAGCAGGACTAACTCTTTCTAATCAATAGGTTAGTCTATAGGAACTGGGTTCTCTATGAATTTTTAGATTAAGACCTCTTCAGGGATTCAGGTTTAGACTTTTTTGGGTCATATTTATTTGAGCAAATGAAAATGTCTACAGTGTGTTCATTGAGATTTAAGACTAGCTCATGTCTTTTGCAATAAAGCTACAGAATATTTATGTTGTCAGTGTTAGCAGCTGTCATTACTAGCAGCCTTTTCTAAGTTTCCAAAATGTATTTTTTCTGCTTGCTGTTTCAATGATGAAAATTTGCTGTCTGTGTCCAGTAGATTTGACTTTCAAGTCAGATGTCTGAGACACTTGTACAGTCACTGGAAGGAAATAAATACTTCTAGAGCACTGATCATCTCTTGCTGTAGCAGACAAATGAAACAGACCAGACGATTTATATCCTAAAAAGTCTATTTCCTTCCATTGATTAAAAAGTTTCATATAGGACCAGTGTACCTGTAACATCAACTATTAGATGAAAAAAATTTCAACCTTAGCTTCAGATTTCAAATATTCTTACAAGGGCACTTATACAGTGAATTGAAGATGTGAGAGCTTTTGGGACCTGTATGCATTAGAAGTTTAGGAGTACAAGTGAGTTTTTCTCAAAAGAATCAGGTGTTACGGTGCTTTGGTTGTCTACATAAACTGTGTGGGATTTTTCACCTTCGTCATCTGGATGATGGGACAGAGTGCACCCTCAACAAACTTGATGACACAAGAATTGGAGTGGCTGATATGCCGGAGGGTTGTGATACTATCCAGAGGGACCTCAACAGGCTGGAGAAATAGGCTGACAGGAACCTTGTGAAGTTCAAATAAGAAAAGTGAAAAGTCTTGCACCTGTGGAGGAACAATCTCATGCCACACTGCATGCTGGGAATCAAAAGATTGGAAAGCGGTTTTTCAGAAAAGCCAGGGGTTCTGGTGGATGACAAGTTGAACATGAGCCAGCAACGTGCCCTTACAGCAAAGGCGACCAACAGCATCCTGGGCTGTATTAGGAGGAGTGTTGCCATCAGGTTGAAGGAGGTGATCCTTCCCCTCTAGTCACCACTGGTGAGACCACACCTGGAGTATTGTGGCCAGCTCTGGGCTTCCCAATATGAGGGAGATGGACATACTGGAGAGAGTCCAGAGAATGGCCATTGAGATTATTACGGCATTGGAGCACCTCTCCTGTCAGGAAAGTCTGAGAGAGCTGAGATTCTTTAGTTTGGAGAAGACTTACAGGGAAACTTATTAATGTGTAAAAATACCTGAAACAAGGGTGCAAAGAGGGCAGAGACAGCTCATTCCAGTGGTGCCCTGCAACAGGAGAAGAGGAAATGGGCACAAAACAAAAGGCAGAAGGTTTTGTCTGAACATCAGGAAAAACTTTTTGACTGGGGGGGTGACCAAACACTGGAACACACGGCCCAAAGAGGATGTGGAGTCTCCCACCTTGGAGATATTCAAAAGCCATCCAGACACAGTCTTGGGCAACCAGCTCCAGATGGCCCTGCCTGAACAGGGGTTTGGACCATATGTCCTCCAGAGGTCCCTTTCAGTCTCAACCATTCTGTGATTCTGTGATTCAGATCATTCTCCTATACCTGGCAAAAGCATTTAACTTCTGTAATACTAACACTGTTGTGGATATTGTTAATAATCTAATTATAAATTTATATAAATATCTATGACCCATTGGGTTTGGACTGTGATTTGTTGTAATGATTAGAGGCAGACTGGAGCACATACTTGCATAGTAACCTAGGTCTCCAAGCTTTTCTCTCCTCTGGTTCTTGCACAGCTGAGGAACAGTTGTTTTGGTGGTCAAACTACAAGAAATACTCTTTACATTTTTGTGTAAATGAAGTGATATCTCTTTTTCGTTTGCATTGGTTTGTTTTGTGGTGTGTGCTGTTACCTAAGTTTTGTACTTTTTGACAGATCTACTATAGCTTACTGACAAAAAAGGATGCTTTTTTATTGTTTTGTTGAAACTGTAAAGCTATAATTTCTTATAGTCTTAATTTCTCTGTTTGACAGTGCTTACATGTTTATTCCTTCTCTGTGTATTAGAGCAGTGAAAAGAGTTTTCACCAGAGAAAATATTGTGCTTACAATGTCAAAGAGGAAGTATGTTTGAGATAGAAGAAATATATATATTTATACACAAAGGTGTTTAAAGTAAATGGTTAGGATTTGCAATCCCATTGAAAATGTATTAGAACATGAAAACATTTTATGAAATGCTCTTTCTGGTCCAACTAATTATACCTGTTTCAGTTTAGGTGTAGTTTAGACAGGCAGTGTGATATCTGGAGGTGGAATCAGGAAAAAAGGAAAGAATATAAAGAATACTTGCTGTTTTCAGATTTCTTGCTGTCACGACCCAGACTGAACATACCAGGGAGTTCTGTTTAATTTGAAATTCCCTCGGGCTAAATTAAGGTGAAATGACACCAAACAATCAGTTAAAGATTTTATTAATGTCAGAAGCAAACAGAACTGGGGAGGTGTGGTAGTAGGTGGCAGGGTTTCTCACAACAGGAATTGGCATAAGACT
>JAOBAS010000072.1:6274185-6294170 GCA_025311575.1 Elanoides forficatus | reverse complement strand
AGTTCTTCATGCTCCCGGTCCCTGCCTTTGTCTTCTGCAATTTGGGTGGTGTGGCTGGAGCACTTGCCGGGGAGGAAGGTGGGAGCTGGGCAGCACTGGGAGGATAAGCATAGCATTATAGAAACAGGTGTAGATATTAGAAAGTTTGCATGTATTTGTCTGAACCATCTGCATAACTGTATAACTCGTAAGCGTACATCTTTGTAACTGGGCTAATAATAACTGATGTATTTTGATTTGGCTGTTGAAACATTGGTTGGACTGGGACTACTCTGGACTATCGAACATGCTGAGCTGTGTTCTGAGGTTATGCTATCTGACTGCAACACACCATATTATAGCTGTTCCATTATAGCTATTATCTGAGACCAAACCATCCTTTCTCCAGTAATGGCAATGAGGCACACTGTGCTGGGTTGATGCCAGCCAGCATCTCGGCAGCTCGCCCACTGCTCCATTTCCTAGCAGGACAGGGGTGAGAATAGGAAGAGCAAAAGTGAGAAGATTCCTGCATTGAAGCAGTTAGGAAACAAGGCAATTTAACAAATAAGGAAAGAGGGGAAAAAAAAAACCACAAACAAGTAATGCAAAGGCACTCACTCACCACCTCCTACAAGCAGACGGATGCCCAGCCAGTCTCTGAGTGGCAGCCTTAGAAGACCTTGGAAGACCAAACCTCCCCAGGTTTTATTGCTGAACGTGACACTATATGACATGTAGTATCCCGTCGGCTGGCTCAGGTCAGCTGTCCTAGCTGTGTCCCCTCCCAGCTTCGTACATGCCTCTAGGCTACTTGCTGGGGTGACAAAGTAGGATAAACAGAAAGCCTCGACACTGTGCAAGCACTGATCAGCAACAGCCAAAACATTGGTGTGTTATCAACAGCCTTTTAGTCACAAATTGAAAACATAGCACCATATGGGCTGCTGTGAAGGAAATTAACTCTGTCCCAGCCAGACCCAGTACAAAAACCTACAGGAGAATGTAAAAGAAAGACACAGACATGTACACACCCATAATACTCTCACATCCAAACATGTTCAGTTCAGGGACTTCCTGAATAACTGAATTAATCGCCTTCTTTTGCAGTACTACAAATTGAATTCTTCTCTTGCACTGATGTAAATATGTTCTGGAATTTAAATTGATATGTTATTTTAAGGTAAATCAACATAATTTACTGGTGTCACTCAACTTCAAAGGCTAAAAGTAATTTTAATTTGGTTTTGATATATGACCATGTTTATTTCTGAAGTAATATGACATATGTTATAATCAGATTATGTTTGTCATCACTAAAAATTTTGGGTCTAGATCCACAGTTGATATGACTGATACATATTATATAAATCTGTTATTTGATATAATACCACTGAAATAAAAATCTTTTTTTTTTTTTTGAGGATCAATTCATGGATAATAAAAAAAAAAAAATTAATGATGTTCCAGTTCACATGAATTTCTACTGAAATAAAATTATCTTCTATCTTAACAATTACTTTTGGCTAATGTCACTAGGGGAGCCATTAGAATTCATTTCATGCTGCATCAGGTATGAAATTCCACTTTATAAGACATGAGTTTACCAAAGTTAGATCATATTAGACTAATGCGATATTCTTTTTCTAGACAAAGTAAATGATGTAGATCTAATCTATGTGAACTTTTATAAAAATATAATATTTAATGTACAGGAAGTCTACTGAAGATAGCATTAATATAAATATTCAGGAACATCGACATTGCCTGAAATGGAAGTTACAGTATCCTGAATAAAAAACAAACTCTCAAGCTGCAGAAATTTAATAAAATTAAGGATAGGTGTTGGTACCAATGCTGTGGCAGAAAGAAAGAGAGGTCCATCCTCATGAAATTTGCTGATAAAGTAGAGATGGAAATCTTAAATATATGGGGAAGGACTGGAAAATCTGCACCAACTTGGTGAAGCGATAATCATACTGAGGCAAAAAGTAGTTACCAGAGGCATTGTCATACTTTTAAGGACAGAGTGGAGATCATTGGTTGGACCAAACTAATGAGAAAAAAAATACTAGTTGTTGGTCACAGACGACTGAAGCACCTGTGGAAAGGCTAACCTATCTCTATCATTTATTGGCACAGTACTATTCTATTAACCAGTCTCTGAAATAGAGGAATCTTTTCCCATGTGAACATATAGAAAAGCTACCTATACTTTTATTCTATTTATTCTTTCTTATAAGTAGACTAAAATGCTTCTTTCTCAAAGTAAGCTAAATCAAAGAAGGAAATGTTAGTATAAAAGTAAATTAATACAAAATGACTCTGAATAAATTTGGGTTGAAAAAACATCACTGAGGATGGGTCTGGAATAGTTTCCAAAGGAAGAAGAACAGCAAGAGACTACTGCATTTTAAGATACAATTTAATTAGTTTCTGACAAAAAAAAAAAAAAAAGAGATACAATTGCCTGTAATATAAGACTAGACTTGGGGAGAGGGATTCTTCCCAGTCTTAGGTTTCTAATTTTAATAACTACCAAACCTGAAAATGTTTACATACAAAATCAAGCTAGGTTTGGCTCCTAATGGAGTGCGGATGACACCTGATGACTTTCTTGAAAAGAACCAGCCGTGTATTCATGCCTTTTCATTAGGTTGGAGTAAGGCAAGTGTAGTTACCATCTTCATTTAAGTGGAATATTCTTATGAGATTGTTCATCCTTCCCATCTTCTGACAACGATAGTAAGAGTTCACACACCTTACGCGTGTCTTTATCTGTATGTATATGTGTGTGCCAGTGTGTATTACATATGCAGGCAAAGAGTTTTCTCCAATATGATCTATTAATGAAGAAGCCAATAAGTCACTGTTGCCTAAGTCACATGAGACCTCATGACATGAAATTTCTCTTTTATTGACAGTGAGAGAAGGAGTATATATTGAACCAATATTTCTTTCAAATAACTGTTGGCAAAGGGTGCCAGTGAGCTTTACTGAACATACCCAATTAAGTAGACACTCTTCTGCACTGAACAAGTCCATGTATTTCAGATGTTTTGTTTTGGTTTGGTTTGGTTTTCTCCTTCTGGAACTTTCTAGTAGATCAAGGAGATATTTTCACCCCAGAAAACTAAAGTAAATGAACAGAGAAAGTGTTGTTCCAGGTAAATTGATCAAAATTATGTGGATTGCAAAATTCTTACATGATCCACATTTCCTTGGCTGTAACTGACAGCTGAACAGAGAGTGAGATGAAGAACATGTAAAAAGAGCACTTTGTGCCCTCTGGATATAAACAGAATGGGGTAACATACATTATTTGAATGTAGCAGTGGATTTCATAATGAGCTATAGCCAAGAGTGGATGGCGAAGTAATTCACCTGCATCAGACTTTTCTGAATCTGATCACAGTCTAATGTGACAGGCAGCAGCTCTTTCTTCTGCTGACCTTATGTAGAATATCCTGCAGGGATTAAATCTATCCCCTCTCCTCATTAACACATCTAAGACCCCCATGAGAGGACATTTGACACCCTGGACTGTAATACTTCCAGTAGCTTCATAATCCTCAATTTTACATTTGAAAGGTGACACAGCGGACAGCCTGGCAGATAATACCATGCTTGACTGACAAGAGTTAATCACCTAGACAACTGATGGTTTAATAGTAACCATTCCAAGATGTAGGGAATGTTTAAGGACTTTTCCCTCCAACAAAGGAAACTTTTCCTGTGTTACCAACAAGAAAACTCAAAGGCTTGTGACATATTTTCATTGTGTTTCTTAAAGCAAGAATATTGATAATAACAGAAAATTTTCTACCGCTTGTCTGCGACAAGGAACTTGTAGCCTGTGATCTTTGGTATAAGGACTGCTGTTATTTATTTCTACTGTTTATTCAAGTAGAAGGCTTTGGTTTCTTCAGTTTCCTAAGAAATTGTCTGGGTTTTAGGCAGAAATCTATGCCTCTTATGAATACAACACATCTACTTATTGTCTGAAGATTTGAGGGTGACAGTATTTCAGAGAAAGAAAACTTCAGTAAAACTACATCTTAAGAAACCTACCTTGTTAAGCATGTTTATTTCACATATGTGTTGTGGACATGCTAGTGCTATAATATGTAGACTGTTACTCATAGTTAATAAGAAGCTTACAGAAAAAAAAATAAAAGTATTGCTATGTCAGAATCATTTGGGTTATTTATTGGAATAAAATCTTTTGCTAATAATCCAGGCCAAGGTTAAATTACAATAATTCTATCAGTATGGCAGCAGAATAATAGAGTAATGCTTATGATGATTTGATGTAAATTTAGATGAGTAATTTGGGCAGTCTGTGAGAATTATATGCATGACATCTTAACTAGATATAGTTCAGGTGATACTTACAAATGAATAGGTAAAGAATCTTTATTAATTTATAAGCTGTTTGCCAACAAATTATCAACCTGTTCCTAGTTCAAACTGAAGTCTCTAAAGCAAATACGATTAACGAATTTTGGATAACTTTGTTACATTCCTCAGTGTTTTATAATGTGATGAGAGCCAACAGCTTTAACTATATAGTTTTCAAGGTAGGAAAGTAAGTTCATTTTCTTTATTTTCCAGGGTTGTTTCCTCCTACTGTTTCCAGGAGCTATCTTCTTGACTGATGGACCGTTGTCATTTAGGTGATGGTTTGTAATGTCCAGACAGTGACATAGGGAAGTTACCAAAAGAAATAGAAGGTACCAAAACATCTGATGGTTAACCTTAATCACTTTGAGCCCTTCATCTAAGAACTTTAACAACAAAACCAAAAAATCTTCCTTTGAAGGAAAAATACCTTTTTTTGGGGGAAAGATTTTTTTTTTTTTGTGATATTCTGAGAAACAAAAACCAAAACCTCATCAAACACCAAAACACAAAGGTACATAAGGTAATGAAGATTATGAAAAACTGTTATCATTAGACTGATCTTTTCAATGTCTCTATCAGTAGGCGATTGCAGCAGTGGAAACTGTTATCTGATATATTGGATCTCAGCCTTTCAAATTGTAAGGTGTGTGAACATTTTGCATGTGAACAGTTTTGTGGAATTAGAAAGATTCAGTGCACCAACTTTAAAACAAACAGAATTTCAGTTTTGTTGGCCTTCCTTATGTTAACAATCTCTTTACTGATTACAGGAAATCTTTAAACCTCATACTGTAAATTATCTTGAGTTTTGACACAGAGCAGTGTTACAATTACCATAGCTTATTCTTCTGAGAAATTTATTCTCAGTGATATTCTGGGATGGAGCTTACACCAACACTATGTGATGATCCTGAAGCAATTCAAACATAGTTTATTTTTCCTCCTCAGTTCCTTTCTCCTCCTGAGAAATGAATTGAAATAAAATATGGCCTCTGAGATGAACAAATCCTGGTTCTAGAGGTACAGTTTGTGCTTGGGAATCACCTTTTTTTCCAAGTCCAATTGAAAATAAAACAATCCTTTTTGTGCACATTTGTTCATCCAAGTCCATCCATAAGCTACTTTATTTGACCTAATCATTGTATGCTGCTGTTTTCCTGAGACAGTGGATCTGTGGCTGTCATAACATGGCAGGTTTTGTTCAGTAATGCAGAATATTTTTGCAGACCACTGTTATTCCACTCAGTTTGATGTGACGCTAAGTACTTGAGTTTCGTCTTGTCTTCAGCTTATTTTACTTTTTACGTAAAAAGAGCTGAAGTCAATAAAAGAGGTTCATAATGCATTTTTTAGAGAATAGCCCATATGAGTCATTTTACTATGCTGTCATTAAAAAATGAATTCTGGAATGGTACAGGTAGCCTCAATATTACTTGAATTTTTCTTTTGATCATATGATAGTATAAAGATGTGATAAAAACAAGAATGTGGTTTCCTCTGTTTTCAGGAAGCTGAAAATAACTGTGAAGAGTCCAACTGAAATTGCAAGAGTACTAGATAGACAACTTAGCAATCAGCTGATTGTATTTATGATGTACGTAACTCACTATCAGCAAAGCGGGCAAAATGGGACTCTATTTTTGGCATAAATTGAAAATAAACATCCAGCTTTCCTATTCCTGATGCTTCATATCCCATATTGCCAGAAAGTGTTAACTCGACAGAGAAGAAAAAAAGTGTTGTCAAACAGTTCTTAAAAAGAACATGATGTTCCAGAACATAATGCACTGATTAAACTTCAATACTATGATTTCTGCTCTCTGTAGTGAGATATTTCAATTAGAGATGCTGAACATTGTGGAATAATTGAATCAGGAAGAGATAATAATAAAGGGATGATTTCAATCAAAGGAATTGATATTTGATTGGACTTCTGTTCTGATTTGGGACACAATTAATAAAGAATATAAAGCACATTATAGAAGAAATGTCAATCAAACCAAGTGTTTGGTGACAAGATTTTAGCAAACTAATTGCTAAAATGAAGTTGATGCTTTTTAATAAAGTTGAAGCTTTGTTTGGTGATGTAATGAGATATGTGAAAGACATTTGACTTAGAAATTTCAAAATTTATATTTCCCAAATTCTGTATCACATACCATTTATGTTAAAATTTATCTAGCCATAAGCCTCAAAATTCAACAGAAGACCATGATGCACTGTTTAAAAATGGCAAAATGTTGAAGTCACATGAACATATATTAGAAATAAATTATGCATAAATTATGCATTTTAACACCAGTAACTATGACTTTAACAGTCCACCAAAACTTTAGTGCATTCTGGATTGCTGAATATTTTTGAACCTATATTGAATTTATATTTTGTTTCTAAAACTAATACTCTATTTCAATTCAGGAAATACTAAAGGCTGATTTTATACAAGAGTCAGTTTTGATCTCTTGTAGTCGTAATAATCTATGAAACACAATAAAATGTTTCAGTTGAAAAACTTCTCAGTTGCTAGAAGTGTATTTAGTTTGCTTTGTTTCATTAAGCTTTCTTTAATGTCATGTTTCAGTTCAGTCATTTCTTAGGGATTTGAGATATACATGTGGAAATAAATTGCATATGTTTTGATGAACTGCTTTTCTTACATCAGAACCATAGTAATACAGTAATCCAGAAAGGATAAGAAAAATGAAAATAATTGTTTGCTTGTTACAATTACAGTTAGCTACTCTAATTGCAATATTAAAAATTCCCTTATAAGCATCTTGATATTAAAAGTACCTTTATCATAGCTTTCATTATTATGCCTTAGAGGAATCGATATTCAATAAACTACAACCAGATTATTAACCAGAACTTAAACAAAACAATTTCATAACAACCAGATAAATCAGCCAAATGTCAAGCAAAAGAAGTGAAGCAAACACTGTATGCTGAAGATCAACAGGTCTCGGGAGGACTGTTACAGAAAGTTTTTGCTTAGTTACCAAAGATAATTTTCTATTTCAGAGTTTTATCCCAGTAGTTTGAAACAATATCAACTCTCTGGCTGTATTTTGTTGGAGTTGCCAAATGCTTCAAACAGAATGATTTGAAACTACAGTTTGATTTTAGAATAATTTCACTGAAAAAAAAATTGAAAATATTAACTAAAATGCACATAAATTGTCATATTGCTAAAAAATCTTCTATAGCACTGACAATGAGCCAGACAAAACTGCATTATGATATCCTAGGAATCTGGGTTTACTCTATATGCTGGAATTTGTTTTACTTATAATTCTGCAAAAAATTATGAAGCTAAGAATAGTTAAGACTAGATTAAAATTACAAAAATGTGCTTCAGAGCACAGCTAAGTCCCCAGTCTGGGTTATATAATACTTCAAAGCATGCTCTGTGGTAGGGAATTATGTTTGTTATGGTGAAGACCATAAGAAATTCTTTCTTGTACTAGTGGTTTTTTCCTCTCCTTCCCATTTTATTTGTTGCCAAAACTGGAATAAAGGATTTTGTTTTGAAGTCAAATCAGACTGCTCTGTTTCTGATCCAATTTCCTCTTCTGATTTCTTTATTAAATAACAACAAACTATTTCCTCAGTAAAATAGTTTGCAATCTCAAAGAAAGAAACAAAGACTGTATTGTCTTCTGAGAAGAAATGGGATAGACTGTAAATTCTTTAAAGAAATTAATTTCTGGGATAATAGATTTGGTTTTACATGGTAAATAAATGTAGATGTGAAGTGGTGAAGAGAAAGGGAAATAAGACTGTGATAAAACTTTTCCAGAGTAAAGTGCTATGTTGTATGCAGAAATTAATGTCATCTGTTTGCATAAACTGTAAGTATTAAAAAAATACCATTGTAAGTAGTTAAAAGGCTGTATTGTTTTTCTTCACAGTAACATTACAGATTAGACTTTACTGCCATTTTTTCACTGACTGTACAGTCAGTTTATAGTATTTTGCACTACAGTCATCACTGATATGATTCTTGTCCCTGAAAGTGGCAGCAAATTATGTGAAAGTGAGCAGATTCTGAACATTCAAGATGTCATGGAACTGATTTGAGAAGTTACAGGATTTCTTTTCAGAAACTGGAGAGTAAAAATCCCAGTCCATACAACCAGTAGATCATATATGCTGCTGCAAGCTTTTCCAGCATGCTCCAATAACCTGCTAAGTACGTTTTTAATGGATTTTTTTATATTATATAGCAGACATCCTGATCTATCATAAAGACTGAAAGGTGGCAAAATCTGTACTTACTTTAAAGGCATTCAATAATAGCTTTGGTGTAATAGGCTATTGGTTCTACACTATAAGATCTGAGATCCAAATTCCTCTAAAACAAATTAATTTTACTTCATTGATACACTTTTGTCCTCAAAAGATCTATTTTTTTTTTTAATACTAATATAAAACAAGTCAATTCTGAAATGATCCTGCTGTGTAAGTCATTGGCTAAAAGGTTAATCATCTTTCTTCCTCCGATTCTTCCACTGATCAAAAATAAAAATAAAAATATTATGAACAACAGAATGTTCAATAAAAACTTGTAGATTATGGCTAATAGTATAGGAACAGCAATAAGCTGTCAGTATTATCCTAAGTTATTGGATTTCCAAATATCTAAAAAGAAAGGTGAGAGACATACAAAAAGCAAGATACGTTTTTTAAAAGATCAGCCCTTCAGAATCAAAACTTGGAAAAAGCAGAGGGGTTTGATGCATGTACTATTTAGTAAGAAGTTATCAGAGGATTATCAAAATATATACAAGCTTCTACGTTTTGTTCTATAGATACTTCTCTTCAGAATAATAACATTTTAATTTTCTTGGGTTTGTTTGCTTTAAATGATAAATTTATGAGATACTGGTTTTAGAGGATGTTTGTACTATGAGTTATATTTCAAAAAGTAAAATGTCAAAAATTCAATTTTCAAACATAAGAAATACTTATTTTTGAAAAAGAGGTGAAACAAAAGGAACAAGACTGATAGTGATTTTGGATCCTGGGTACCAACATACCTGTTTTAAAGATGCATTCAGCTATAATGAGATTATGTTTTAGCAGGATAATTTCACAAAATTGCTAGTTACTTTTCTTAAGTTAACAGGGGAACCATTAGAAAGAATGCTACAATTAAAAGATTAGCATGTTCTTCACTTCCCTCTTTTTGCCATTGAAAAGTAAATATTTTCTTATGTGTACCTCCAGCTGTATTCATGAACTTGGTAATTTTTTTTAATATTTTTTATGTAACAGAAAATGTGACCACTAGGTAGGGCTCCAATATACTTAAAAGTCTAGTATTGTTACAAAGCTTTGAGAAAGAAGCTATACACAGAAATTACTACTAATACTCTTTGCTATAATTCTAGTTTTGATTTCAGTTAAAACAATTCAGAAAGCTTTACTCTTTCTCTGGAAAATATTCTCATAGTTATGTGCTGTAGTCCAAAATCAGGCTAACACGCATTAAAAAAGAGGTGGTGAACACATACCTCTTACTTAGAGTTCAGCATAGAATTAAGAAGCTGTTGCTTTTTGAAGAATGTAGACAACAGAGGTGCAAAGAAAGGGAAGAATTACAGATCCTCTATGGTGTAGTGTGCATTTGAATATTAATGATAAATACTATTTAATTTAGCAGTGATTGCCAGACTGTCTCTCATCATTTTCTCAGTTCAGCTGAGCTTCTGCATGGCCCAAAAGCCACAAGGAGTGCCAAGAGTGAGATGGCAGTTGTTTTACAGTGACTCCAGAAGAAAAAAAGAGGCGATTAAGCTCTTTTTTCTAATGGTTCCAACTCTTGTTCCCCACAACATCATCCATGTTACCCAATTTTCATAATGTTAATGATGAAAAGACTTCACTTTAATAGATCTTTTATAAAGAATTGGAAGATGCTTCCCTGAATGTGCTAGGTGTTTGTTTGTATAGTAAGGATTTAGTAAATTTACTGCTGAATAGATTTTTTTCATGCACGTGAAGACTAAACTTCATGCTTATGTGCATACAGACACCTACCTTCTTGCACAGATCACTTTTCTAAAATTTCATATTGTATGTAAATTATATTCTATTTGATATCATCTACCTTTGCCAACTCACATCAAGAGCTTAGAGAATGACTAATTCTTGTGCAAGGTTAGAAAATAAAAGATTTTTTTTCACAACTCTGTTCACAGCTTGGCAGCCCTGGTCACAGTTCAGGTTTATCTCAAAGCTACCTCTTACAATACACAGACTATCAAATTGTGGTAAATATACTGCTTGTCTTCATTATATTTCATTCATGTGGTACATGCAAATAAAAGTTGCTATCAACAGTAATGTTGTAGATCTTAAATCCCCATATTAATCCTATAGGTCTTGATCTACGCATTTCCATTTAAAGAGTTGCAGTCTGTATCCAAAGTCCTCTACGTTTCTGGAATGAGAAACAAGCAAAGAAGTAGTATAGGTCCTACAAAGATCCCATTTCATACAAAGAATGCAGGAAGCATTACATGTATTAAATTGTGATTGACTCTGAAGATGTAAGTCTAATCCATTTTCTTCTAGGGGTAAGAAAGAGGCTTAATGAGTCTGTCTCTTCCTCTTCCAGAACAAGTAAGAAAGAAGTTCTGGTTTTATGTTTGCAGCAATCACAACAAGGATAAAAAATATGGAATTATTTGTCACTAAATGCAGCCATTTGACCACAGTATCAGCCTGTGTAATTAAGCCTGCTCATTTTAATAGTTCTTCCTCCTGTAGTATTGCCATAGTATTTTTCAGCCTTATGGAGAAATACAGGTACATTTTACACCAAAGCTGGCTTTTTGCAGCACCTCTGAGAGAAAATGTAACAATTCAGCTCTTAAAACAAGGGCTAGATTTTCTCTAACTGTAAGTTTAGTTTATTAGTAAAACATTGCGCTATCAAGTATGGCTATTCCTTGTTTTTTAAGCGAAAATGTTTTTCTGTCCCATTGTTTATTTAATTCTGTGAAAAGGCTCTTGAGCAAATAGTAGTCTTCTAAAGCTATCAGTGTGATGGTATCAGAGTGGAGATTAAAAACAAACTGTGTGTTATCCCAAATGCACTCTTCGCCCTGTGGTTAACCTAACCTGCGATGGTAGCTCTTCCATTTAATTTTTTATTACATTAGAGTTCATGCAGGCACACAGGACCTCACGAGCTGAGAGCATTATTGAGCACATCCATGGAAGATACTTCGATAGTTATTAAAAAATCCTGTCTCAGGGACAGGATTTTTAAAACTGAAGGCCTGAAAGACCACCTGCAAGAAAAAAATCTATAAGGCTTCTTCTGAAGTTCCACGTTTTTTCATGCCATTAATGTACCTGTATGAACAAATAAAATTTATCAATGCACAAATATTTAATCATATGCACCCTACTTGCACCTACCTTCACAATCATTCAGCCTGCAGAAGTAAGTACTTAAATGAATATGGACCATATGACCTGCTTAATAAAACAGAAAGAAAAAAGAATGTAATAATATGCTATTCTAAAAGCCTTGGCTAATAATACATAAAATACTGGCATAACTGTTATAAATCACATGAAAAAGATCAAGAAAATTATATACCTAGAGTCTTTTTGTCCTTTCTGCAAACTCAGAAGGGCACATTCTCATATATATGTAAACCAAATATAAGTCCACTGAAGTCAAGTCCTCAAATCCTCCAGACTAACTGGCATAACTGACTGAAAAGTGGCCTGAAAGGTACCTAAAATATCCTTATACAAAGGATGATTAGCTAGCATTTAAATAAGTTCATACAGATGGAATTTAACTGGAGTGTTGATCTCCACTGTTATTTTTAAATGGTCCTTGTGGTTGTTTTTCAGAAATATTCAGGAAAGATGGTATGACTGTTGAAATGACTTAAGAATCTGAAAATGAGATTGGAAGTATTTGGAAACTATAATAACTTCCAAACATTACCGGCTATTGTGAAGTAAGTTTATCAACATGAATTTCAGAAACGTTTCAGACAAGCAGAGATCGTCTTGTTATTATGTTGTCAAAGGAATGATATATACCATATTCTGCCCTATTTTCATATTTCTGCTTTTTTATATTTGGGTTGTTTTCCTAGTAATTATTAACCACTGTCTATTCATCAGTATCTCCTCTTCAATAGTAAGTTTTGATTCTCCACAGTTTTACAGATAGAGAGAGGTCTTACATGTTATTCTATTTTTTAAATTTTAGAGAAATCGGAAAGAGCTAAGAGAAGATGGACTGCAAATGCCTTAGCTGTGAAGAAAGCTCAGCTCATGTACTGCTGGAAATGAGAGAAAAGAAGACCTTATAATTGCATGACCCAAGAGTAAAACTTCAGTAGCACTTTGCAACTGCTTAGACATGAAAATCAATCAGCTACAGTACTTCTGTCCTTAGGAAAGCAGGGTTCATTATATCTAGCTCTTAGAGAACATCAATTTTCTGTAAGTGGGATTTACTGGCTGCACCTGTACTAATAAATAAAATAGGTTGAGACTTTTTCTCTGTCCATGAGGGACAAGTGGCACAGGGCTCATCCATACAATTAAAATTTATTTCGTCCCAAAACATGCCCATGTTCATAGCATCTAATGGGACTACCCTGTGCTGTGCCTTCAGCTGTGCCCAGGAAATGCTTGGTAGAGTGTTGGCTGGCATGGAGCAAAGCTGCATCAGAAACCATGTTGACAATTTTAAACGGTATACAAGTGCATGGTAGCAACTGAGCTGTGTCCTTGACCTTTTCTGTATACTGGTACATAGATTATACACCTGTGTCATCCCAACTTTAGTTATCTAAACAAATCTTACCTACATAAGTTCTGTCCCTTCTATATTAGAAGAAAGTTAGTTACTTGATGTAAACTTGTTGCCTATAACTGTCTAGTGTTACAAGGAACCTAAGGTTTTGAACCTTACCCTGCTAACACTTTTAAGCTTCCTTAAATCAGTGTCGGTAGCATTGTCCATCCTTACTGTTTTGTGAGCACCGATGAAGCACTTCTGTTGTTCCCACTTCAGCTTTCCAGAAAGTGCTTGGAGTTTAGAGGCAGATCGTTCCCTCCAATACTTTTTCTTCCCGTGAATTATAGAATTGCTCTGATTTCCTTCTTTCAGCTGAGATCCACCTGCTTGTATCTGTTTAAAAGTAAATTTGCTTTTTTCATCCTTTCCCCCTTGTGGCTATAAAGCCCCTTTGACACTCCTCCTTACTTCAAACCCACCAGAAGGCTGTGATCAGTAGCAGTAATTTTCCCTGTTTTGATAGGGTGCCATTAACATTTTAATTTTTTTGGCTTGCATTTGGAAAAGTTTTGTTTTGCAATTCCACACCCAGCAAGAAGCTGAACTCAAGTGTCTTCACCAGTCTTTAGGTACCACATTGTCTTATTGGTGTTTCTATGTCTGCGCTCAGTCATTCAGGTTTAAAGGCTCGCAGTTCTGGCTTGTCAGGTAAGCCTACAAAAAGAGACTTTCTAAGCTCATTGTAAGTCATGCCTCACTACGTAATATGGCATCCAACAGCTTCATAATTGCACACTGATGAACTGTACACTGATGAGTTCCCCCAGTTGCAGGAATTACTGTTGTGTCGGTGGGAGTCCTGAAGTTTCCAGAGGTGAACTTGGCTCGCACAACTCTCTGTCCAAGTCTGATCTTAGGCTGTTCCAGGTGTGGAAGCACAGTCAGCCTGTCAGGCTTCCCCTTCCACTGAAAGCAAAGAGACTACTCCTGTGTTATAAAGCTGTGATTTGAGTTAAATTTGATTTGAAATATGTTGTCAATTCCTTACATATGATCTGCAGTATATGAACAGCAATTCTTCGACTAAAATCAACAGGATGGTTAAAAGCAAGTATTTGTGGTTTTATTCACTTGCGTCCCTTAAAACTTGAGAAACTGGTATCCCGATTCATGCAAGTAAGAATGGTATGAGTTTCTGATACATATAGTCTATTTTAAATAGTGGATGTATTTTAAAATAGGTCACAATGTACATGTAACTTATATATGGTCATACTTGTTACAATGGGATTATATATATGATTATTTGTGCATCTGAATCTTTCTGCGGTGCCATGCACAGATGATAATGTAAGAGGGATTCAGATTACTCAATTTTTCTTTTAAGCAGCACCTTTTCTAAGCCATAAATACATGGTTTAGAAGTAATTGATTTTCTCTGGTAGGGTGCATGGCTTACATCCTAGCAGTAGAAAAGCAGGGTTAAACTATCAGTTATGCTAAATATCAGTTTTCATTGTCATGATTGTTTTGGTCTTCTTGCTGA
This sequence comes from Elanoides forficatus, assembly GCA_025311575.1. Classification (NCBI taxonomy): domain Eukaryota; kingdom Metazoa; phylum Chordata; class Aves; order Accipitriformes; family Accipitridae; genus Elanoides; species Elanoides forficatus. The sequence continues at coordinate 6,279,459 of JAOBAS010000072.1, read as the reverse complement.
AATAATTTTCATCAATAAATCAGTAATTTTGCATTGATCTACATTTATTAACCTTCTTTTACTTTGTCTTTATTTAACTTCCCATACACTAGCAATCTAAATTCAACTGTGTTTATTTTTATTTTTACCACACCTTATATAATATTTTACTGGAGACTTTTTTGTACAGCAGATGCTTTTCTTGCTGTGTGTTGATTAATCATATTTCATATTATCAGCTCCCCCACAGCATTTCACACTTTGTGCTCAATAGAAACAGTATATCATAAAATACATTATTGATGCCCAGATAAACATGTAGATCTTTTACTAGCTATGTTATTTACACTTCCATTTGCATTTCTGCACTTATAGCTGCCATTATGAATATGTTTGCTGTTTTCATAGTAGTTCGTTCCTTGTTGATTTGGTAGTATTTTATTTCAACAAGTTCAGATTACCCCAGAAGTTAATAGTTTAATGGTTTTTATCTAATTGTTGTAAATTGTAATATAGCATGTCATTTGTAAGCCCACAGCATCAATGATCCCTAAACATGGTCATTTAGTATGTTCTTTTTTATGCTTTAATTTTTGTGTCATTTAATAATTTTCCTGTTACCTCAGTTTTTAATATTATCAGATTTAGTAGTTTAGTTTTACTGGGTTTTCGTTCAAAGTTCCTGGATATGGAAAGAATCATCTAATTCCCAAGGCAAAATCTGATAGTTAAGGGGTCTTAACATGTTTATTTTGTCTAGTAAATAAGTAGAAATACTTTCTTTCTTTAAATCCTGACAGAAATTCTTGTGAGCTTGAGATACCCAATGCAAAATACCCTGGGGGTTTGTATTTCTGGTATTGCTTATCCTGTCTGCTCTTTTTAGTCAGAAAAAGTTGAGAGAGTGCTCATTTTACAAAGTTAATTTTTAACATTTGTTTATGATTTATCCTTGGGTGAGTCTCCTTCACTTTCAAATCTGCAGAGTCTCACTTCTTGCATTCTCCAGGTTCTGATCTAAAGCCATTGTATCAATGACAATATTTTCATGGCTTTCAATAGAGTTTGGCTTGGAGACTAACCATAGACTTCTCTTTATCATTCATATTGTTCTCAGAAAAAACATGAGAAGCTTCATTTCTGCATTCAAAAATGCAGAAAAGGTGGGGAAGGTACTTGTTCCTGTTTCTTTCCTGGCTTTTGTAAAACAGCATCAGATCGCATATATTTTGCTGGCATAGTAATGTATCATTTTTCATTGAGGTACATGTTGTTTGCTGAGCTTTCACTATCTCATTTGACATGATATTATGAAACACAATCTCATGGTTGTCAAATGGAATGCAAAGGTCTCAAATTCAGGTCTCTAAGTGTATATATTATTTACTAAATTGGCTATACATTTCTTCCCTCAGATATTCCACATACACAAATCTTCCTCACTCCACTGGTATTTCAAATGCCACTTTTCCACAACTGCTTAAAAAGCTAAACGTCTATCCCAATGTTCATTTTCAGGAGTTATTTTCTAGATTTTACATTGTGAAACCTCTTATCTTCTACATCCTTCTTGAAGAAACTTTTTATTTTTAAAGTCTTGTTTCATGTTTGAAGTTTATGTCTCTGGGCCATCAGATCATCTTGTTCTTGGATTTCTTTCCACCTAGATTGGAAGTTTTAACCACCACATTAAGGCTTCTGGGCTGACTTAGCCATTGTGATATTGTCCTCTAGCTTCTGAGATAGTTACTTTGTTTCTGCTTGGAGATAAAGGTTATTTTTAAATGCAGGAATGTCTGTCTTATGCTGTAGTCTGGTTAGTTAAGAGTCAAACCAAAAGACAACTTCTTTATTCCTAATCAGGTCCTAGGAGTGTTTGATCCTTTAAAAGACTGAATTTTAAACCTATTTTAAAATTACTTATTTAAATGTAGGTAATATTTTTTTTATTCTAGTTATCAGTATCTGTTTGATAAAGCATCAGAATACCTGATGGTAAAAGTATAAACAATTAGCATTTACTGCAAGATAGGAGACTTACACATTAATGGTGATATTCATGCTGCTGAACAGGCAGAGATAGCAAGGCTGGGCTGCAAATTCTGTCTGCTAAAAAACATCCAGGAAGCATGCCTCCCTCCTGCAGCAAAACCTACCTTTTCCTGAGGACTTGTATTGCTTGTGTGCATGTCTTCCTGGCAGCTTTGTTTCCTTTCTACTCTCCTGTGCTGGGTTGACCCTGGCTGGACACCAAGTGCCCACCAATGCTGCTCTATCACTCCCCCCTCCTGAGCTGGACAGGGGAGAGAAAATATAACAAAAGGCTTGTGGGTCGAGATAAGGACAGGAGAGATCACTCACTAATTACTATCATGGGCAAAACAGACTTGACTTGGGGAAGTTACCTTTATTCATGATCAATCCAACCAGAGTAGGATAATGAGAAATAAAACCAAGTCTTAAAACACTTTCCCCCTGCCCCTCCCTTCTTCCCAGGCACAGCTTCACTCCCAGATTCTTTACTTACACCCCCCCAAGTAGTGCAGGGGGACAAGGAATAGGGGTTGGGGTCAGTTCATCACACATTGTCTCCCTCCTGCTCAGGGGGAGGAATCCTTAATCCTCCCCTGCTCCGGCGTGGGTCCCTTCCCTGGGCTGCAGCCCTTCAGGCACAGACTGCACCAGCGTGGGTCCCCGGTGGGGTCAGAAGTCCTGCCAGAAAACCTGCTCCAGCGTGGGCTTCCCATGGGGTCACAGCCTCCTTCGGGCATCCCTCTTCTCCGGTGTGGGGTTGTTCATGGGCTGCAGGTGGAGATCTGCTCCCCCATGGACCTCCCTGGGCTGCAGGGGCACAGCCTGCCTCACCAGGGTCTTTATCACGGGCTGCAGGGGAATCTCTGCTCCGGTGCCTGGAGCATCTCCTCCCCTCCTTCTGCACTGACCTTGGGGTCTGCAGGGCTTTCCTCCCACATATTCTCATGCCTCTCTTCTGACTGCAACTGCTGTTGTGCAGTTCTTTTCCCCAGTTCTTAAATCTGTTCTCCCAGAGGTGTTACCACTGTCACTGATGGGCTCGGCCTTGGCCAGCAGCGGGTCTGTCTTGGAGCCGGCTGGTATTGGCTCTCTTGGACATGAGGGAAGCTTCTAGTAGCTTCTCATAGAATCCACTCCTGTAGCCCCCACGCTACCAAAACCTTGCCACACAAACCCAATACATTTCCTCACCTGGTTAGGATCAGGTTGGAAAATTGCTGTCATTCATATAGAAAGTACAATAGCTGCTGGCTCCCCGGTGCCATACCTGTGCTCTCAGGCTGTTACCCTGGAGCCAGCTTGAATTTCCTCAGCAGGACAGTTCTGCATAAGTCTCCTAATACTGGTAAAGGAAAGAATACATAGGGCTCTCTATTTTTTTTTTCTCTAGAAAATATTAAGTTTCACTGCGGGGGGAAAAAGCTGGTAAAATCATAAAAAAGCACATTTAAAGGTTTTTATTGGCATACCTTTATAAGTGTAACCGTTCTTTTCCTTGCAATAGAACTGGCATAAGAAACAGGTTGGAAAACAACTGCTGTGCATGGTTTATATATATATATATAAATAAATAAATATATATATATATATATATATAACACTTGCCAGTGCTGTTCTTGTCAGTTAAAAATATTTGCTGAAGGGAGTAATACAGTGAACTGAAGTAAAATAAAATAACTTGTTAGATCAAAACAAGAATTATTTAAGTGACCAAGTGACAGTAGGATTAAACTGAGATTATGTTCATGCAGCCTGACTTATATTTGTTATTTTGACTAACTGAATGAAGTCATTAGAAAAAGATTTAGACATACTTCAAAAGCAATCAGTACTCATAGTTAACATCATTTTGTGACTAGAATTAGTGTTGTGTTTTGCAAAGCAATATTTTTGCTAGCTTGCTGTGCATACTGTCTTAGTGTTTTACAAAAACATGGCAAACAAGAAGATCCTGAAAAAATTAATGAGGACATCTCCTAAAAATTAAAGTACTCTCTGAGAACTCAAGCAATCTCATCTGTATAAATTGTATCTCTATATTACCATCCCTCACAAAACCCTATTCAATCAGTTCAGTTACATCATTCCATCATTATCAATGGTCCATTGCCATTACTGTGTTTTCAAATCATTGGTTTCAGGCAGCCAAACTTCACTATTGGAAAATATCTTATTAAATCATCCTCATCACCCAGTTCAACACACTCCAATCTGACACATTAACACATCAGAAAGCTTCATTGCCTTATTATCCAACTAGCAGAAAAAAAAATATGTAATTCACACATCCACAGTATGAATTAAGTCTACTAGTGTGAACTCCCTGCAAGGAAAACCTCTCAAGGGGCTCAACTTCCTTCTGCTAAAATCTTTCACATGCTCAATAGTTGTTAATGTTAGTGATTAAACAGTTCCCTCATCAAAAGTGCCCATACACCTCTTCTCAAAATTATCTAAGTATCTTATATTCTTGTGTATGTTTATTCTATATAAACATTAAGAAGGAAGGAGGTCCCACATTTCGGTGGGTGGTAAGGACTGACCTGAGTAGTATGATCATATAGATTAAGGAAATAGAATTTCTCAGACTGTGCTGATGTGATGGCAAGATGCCTCTGGTGGGTATTTTGAAGTCAGCACTGAAAATGCTTCAGGACCTAGTCCTACAATCAAAAGAAAGAAGGCAGGATTTTTGTTTGTTCCCTTTTATCAAAACTACCATGCACTAAAAGGCAAAAAATTATTAAAGACGATAATTTTATGTTAAAGATAATTCAGTAGCTTTTACCTTAGCTGTTATTGTGTAGCTTGTTTCAAATGTAGAAAAGATAGTTATCTGCTAAATCCCCTACTCTGCTACCTTTATTGCACACCTTTGTTTTGTTATCCTTCTGGTGCAATTTCCTCTACAATCTTCCTATTTTTTCACCTTTCAGTCACATATATTGGAGCAGTTGCTGTTTGACTTTTCCTCCTTGGCTTCAACTTCCCTCCCTTCATCTTATCTTCTCTTTCATCCCCTTTCCACTCTTCTTTCATGCAACCTATCTTCTTCTCCTGTGTCAGATCCCTAGCTGAGTTGAGAAAGTGTTCTTTTAAGCTGTTTTACAGCCAGATGTTGTGTATATTAAGAACTATAATCAAACTGAACTTGCCTCAGCCCTGTTCCTAAAATACCAGTTATTTCCTGTACAGACAACTAGGGTGGAAAGCAGAAGGATGATCTCTCTTAAGGTACTGCTTTGCTGGTGGTTTTGGGTT
>JAOBAS010000072.1:6253053-6271310 GCA_025311575.1 Elanoides forficatus | reverse complement strand
CTGTTGTCATTTAATTAGTGTTATCATTATCATTACTAGTTTCTTCTTTTCTGTTCTATTAAACTGTTCTTGTATCAACCCACGAGTTTTACTTCTTTCCCCGATTTCCTCCCCCATCTTGCTGGGGGGGGGAAGTGAGTGAGCGACTGCGTGGTGCTTGGTTGCTGGCTGGGGTTAAACCATGACAACTGCAAAAGGTGCAACTCTGGACTTCTTTCAGGTGTAAGGTAAAAGAGAAGTAGCTACAATGTCCAGCACATGCTTTAAGCTTTTCAGCTGGGGATGTGAAATTAACAAAGTAGTGGTTTAGAGCTTTGGGGGGAAAGGTTGTTTATCTCAGTGAATACTACAGACTTCTGAGAACCTTACCACAGGTGAAGAGTGTTCACTTAAACACATGGGCAGCAGGAAGGATTGTGTTGATATTGTGTTTCTTTTCCATTTGGGATTTTTGTCGGAGGTAGAAACGCCTACAAAATTTATTATTTTTCATTAGAGAACTGCAGCGCACGGACTGAATTTGTGAGCAGAACAGAGGTTTCTGGAGGCATTTTAAATCTTGAATGCTTTTCTCTCTTATATAAGAATCTTATTATTTACTGTCCCTGAGCAACAAGGCTACAGATTTTGCTTCTTATCCGAAGAGATGTTTATTTCAGTTTTATAAAATTAAAATAAAAATCCTATAAAAAGCATAAAGTGTATGCAATAATAAGGCTGGAACTTAAATTTGCTTTTTCTTTCTTATGTTTTGTCAACAGCAGCAAACCAGAAACTTGCTGGTATTTTTAAAGAAAGATAATTTATTAAGCATAAATGATAATGGTACATACAATGCCTGGAAGAAAGAATCCAGACACACAAAAATGCAGACATGGACAGATGGGTTTGTAACCAGAGTGCTTATGGCAATAACAATGCTCTAGAGCTGGTTTTCTTTAGGGAAGAGCCACAGTATTTATAAACCTTTAAAAAATGCCAGATGGAGCAGTAAGTGTTTGTACATCAAAATATTTCACTTGGTGTATGGAACATCAGAGCCCACCTCGAAGTATGTCGACCTGAGCACAGAGGTCAAACCAGGCACTAAATGAAATGGCAGATGCTGATTTTGTGACTGATTGAGACCCTGTGCAACGACAAAGAGCAGAGTCAGGGTTGTAAGCAGAAATACAACTTAGCAAATCCAATTTTCAGTAAATACTAAGCTGTAATACTTGTCTAGATGTTCTACTTTAAGAGTGTTTTAAGTCTTTTGGAATTTGGATTGTTTGCGGGGCAGGGGGGTGTGTGTGTGTGTGTTTTTGTATACAAAGGAAGATATATATCAAGGAAGGTATTACCAGAAAATAGCTGAGTTACTGTGTTACACTGTGGAAGGCTACAGAGGCAGAAAGAAGCAAAACAGACAAAAACAGACAAAAAGAAAGACAATTTACAAGGAATGTAATACAAGACCTAGATAAAGGCCTTTTCTTCACTATCCTCAGGTTCATATCTTATGAGACTTTTTCTACTATGTTTATTTCTCAATATGGAACTAGACCTCTGTCTTAAAAAACACATGCACTGACAGTTGTCATGAAGAGAGTATCTGGAAGGTTAATATCTGCTTTCATATGAGCAGGGCAAATGAACTATCTCAGATCTATAGGCTCAGAAAAACTGATGCCAGTTGCTGCCACTCTTTTTCCAGCTTCTAGGGAGGATTTTTAAAGCAACAATTTTACTTTTATCCTCCTGCCTTTGATACTAGGAAGATCACAATCTCTAACTCCTGAGTCAATTTTACTCCTCTTCATTGCATGCCAATAGCATGAGTACTCCCCGGTTTTCTATCTACAAGTACGTGAGGCTGCTGCTGATTTGAGACCTGCTCCTGAAAGGAGCTGGCACTTGCAACTCTCACTAATATCAAATGAGATAGAAAGAACACAGAGCTTTGAAACCCCACCATTGCTGTTTTGCAATGGACTCTTAAAAGGCCTGTCACATCCTGTCTTTTCTGCTCTAATCGTTAGGATTTTCTTCTAGCAATTATCATCCTGCTTACTGTGCTCATGCACCAGAATATCGAAAGAGCATATTCTTCTGGGTGCACACAAGTTTGGACATCACCAGAGTCCCTAAAGTATCTTTCATATTTTTTCTTCTCTGTGCATGGGCTAAGCAGTCTTTTGCGCTTCAACTATATTTTAGTCCCCATCTCTGCAACTAACTGACATTTTGATAAGCATGGCAATACTTTTCAAAGGAAGCAATATGTTTCAGGGATGATAGTTGCAGGGAAAAAAAATAAACTCCTAACCTAATCTAGTTAATCTGTTTCACTGTTTTGTGAAAGATGTAGTCTTAAATTTCTAGTTTCTTATGTTTCCTTATTTTTGCATTTCAGCCTATCATAGGCTGGGATGATGCAATCTCTGCAGATGCCTATCACTTTCTAGTTTTTTAGTAGGCTGGAGTTTATTGAGATGAAAGTGACTAGGCAAGATGTATCACCAGATGTACTTTCTGCTGAACTTGAAGTGCTATATATACTTCTCTGACCTTCAGAATGTAATTGTGTTCAATGTTGTATAACATGATTACCTGTATTTTTCAATGTATTATGAGGAGAAGGAAGGTTTCTTGGCATCTTTTAAAGCATGTCCTTCGTTAAAGAAAATTCTACACAACCTATTATGGGAAAAGGCTAAAATTAGTTTAAAAAAAAAAAAAAATTACCCTGAATCTAGTTGCCTTAAGAATGAGAACAAATACAATAGTTTCCTGCTGATAGATTCAGAAATAATTAAGGGATTGAAAAGGAAAAGGAACTTTTTTGTATGCAATCTCAGCAAAGTTCTGGTGAGAGTCCCTTAATTTTCCGTATTCAATTAAATAGGAACATTATACAATCATTCGTTATTATTTTCATTCTGTTATTTGAGGAAATCCTTGATTAACGTATGGTACTACTGTGACTGAGAAAAAAACCATCCTAAATCTGTAAATTTACATTTGTAAAAAACACTAGAGGACGTTCATAATGGAAGCATCCATTTTGATTTATAAAGAAATTATATGCAGTAATATGAATATATGATTTTAAGTAAATATGTATATGTATAAATATGTTATAATCTTTCATATATGTAAATTAAACATATATGTGCCTCAACCAGTATTTTCAAGAATGCTTTGCAACAATATAATCTACAATTTGAATAAGCAAAGGAAAGCTAAACTCAAAAGGGCTATGATTTCCTGCTGGTAGGAGGCCAAAATCAGGATTAGAAATCTAGAGTTTCTGATTCTCAGACCACAGCTTGATCCATCAGATTGTGTTGTCTCAAAAAGCCACTCAAAACAAATTCATTAAAGCCAATATTATATTCTGCACTTCAGAGGTACAGTTTTAGTGGTTACACAGTGCACTATGATATAAGGAAAAGCACCTTTAGTTTAAAATGCTTATGCTTTGTTCATTTGCATATAGGTCAATCTATCGAATAATGCATATTCTTTTATACTTATTATCACGAAGTACCTGGAGTCTGCCTGTGGATAAATTAAGTACATCTTGAAAGCCCATAGAAAGAAAAGATTAGGCAGCTTCTCTAAAACTTTTTTCCCCCAAGAATTCTTTGGGGAAGAGTAAAAATGAATGTATTAGATGCCTAAAAGTGTTTCCCATCAGAAGATAAACTGTTTTGCATTCTGGTATAGATTGTTCTGAAATTTGTTATGTGATTCTAATGTATATATTTTTGTGGTGGGGTGACGAATGATTTCACACAGTTACAGACAGCTTGTTTATTAATCATTGCAAACAAACACCTTCAAAATAAACTTTTGCAAAAGTATTTTGGAAGTACACAATCTATGTTTGTCTAAATATAAAAGAAAAACACACAGGTAAAAGTAAACACATATCTACAACTGCAAAACCACTGCTGAATTATGTATTATATAGAAATTACTTCAGTGAAGCCAAGTCTGTGAAGGTCTGTGCCGGCATAATAATTAATGTAAGGCTGCAGTTTAAGATAAATAACATCTTGCTTGTATTAGCCGTATTGGCTCCATGAAGGTGTTAGGTGTTTGACCTGAAGTGTACTGTTTGCTTGTTCTTCTGTAAGTAAGTAAATAAATAAATATTCTCTGAGGAGAAGAACCCTGTAATTAATATAAGATTACAGATTATCCATGAACTCCAAATTTCTGGATGTTTCCACAATAGTGGTAATTTACTGAAAGAACTTTCAGAGCTGGATTTGCTGTCCCAGTTATGACCTCAGCATTAACGTCCTGTTGAGACAGAACAAGGAAGACGTTATTGCCTTTAGCTATGGGTCAGAACACCATTTTGAAAGTTTCCCTACCAACTCTTCAAGCACCCTTACAGGAAACTACATGGTTTGCTTTCATCCCTCAGAGTGACCAGGAAAAAAAACAGAACAAAAACTACTTCCTGGAAAATCTCTTTCCTTTCTCTAGTTACATTTTCTTGTTATTAAAGATCATTTATTATCCAACAGCTAATCACTATATCCTTATCAACTAAAATTTCAGATCTGCTCTCCATGGTATGGCATCAGTAAGATTTTCTGTCCTCAACTAGTCAACAAACTTGTACTAGAAACTATAGTTAAGAGGGAGAAATAATTTTGTTAATGTCGATATGATCTAAGTAAGTGGTTTGGGGTTTTTTATTTCTGGAGGGTCTTTTTGGTTTGTTTTTTGTCTTTGTTTGCTTGTTTGTTTTGCATTACTACTTACATTTGAGCTATTTCCTGTTACTATATACATTAACATGTGATGTCTCTTAAACCTGATAATCTTCTAATATCGAGCTTTGGATATCACAGGGTACATTTTTACACTGAATGATGACACATTCACCCAAACATTTCAGTATTTAGTGCTATCACAACACCATGACTAGTGCCTGTGCCAGTTAACAACTCCTGTAGATTTTAATCATCAGGCTATATTGCTTTCCTGAAAGGAAGGAATTCAGTATTTTTCAAACAGCTTGATATATTATGTTAACCAAAAAAATCTTTATGCCTGTCATTTCCTTAAAAGCACAGGTTTTACACATGCTAAACATTAGGATACTGATGCCATCCAGTTAAGGTGTAAAATCTGTTTTATCTTGGAGACAGATGAAGAAGAAAAATGTAAGTGCATGTATGAATCATATACAAACACCCTGCATACTCTCATAGTGAAAAACTAAACAAGGAGAATATAAGAGAAAATATGGCCATTTAACCACACTGTAGAATAGGTCTAGTCATTGGCATTCCTTAGCTTGGCAGCGTTACATTATTGTGCAACTGGACTTGAGTTGTGTGTCAAAGCTGTCTCTGAAGTGTTCCAGACAGAACAATAAAATAAATTCCCAGAAATGTGTAATTAGGCTACAAATATTATACAAATCAACCTTTAAAAAGGAGTTGCAGAGCAAAATGTTTTATTCATTATAGTATGCTGCTGAAGCCTCTTCTGCACCAAATAACTCTAGATTAAAGCTCATTAATTTAAAATGTAGAAAAATAGTGAATAGATAAAGATAATAACATTTTTAAATGTTTCAGGTTTTTTTAGATTTCAGTAATATATCCCCCCACACCCTGCATTCTGATTTATCCACCTCAAAATAGCCTTCCTGCTTGTATAACACTGATTCATTAAGTGTAATTAAAAAAAAAAATCAAAATAAATGGTTACAAATCTCTAAACGCCTTGATGATCTAAAAAAATAGACATAGCAAATGGGTTACTGTACATAATCTGTAAGATTTATGAAGAAATCTCTCGGTTACTCTTCAAATGCTTGTACCAAGCACATGTACAACAAGAATTTTCACACACTTTTTTCTGGCATTTCAAAAATGCTAAAAAATGAGATGAAAGCATGAAAGTATGTTAATTTGACCTTTAACATGCATGGACTGCCCCCTCTTGTATCATACACTAGTGCTTCAGACTGGATTTTCAGAATTTTGAGGTTGTCTTCAGACTTCAGTACATTAACAATTATAAAGTAGCAGCACGTTGGTTGAAACCAAGCCAGCTCCAGGTATTTACAGAACCCAAAATCAGGCCAGTGATTTCAATATTGGCAAAATATTACTGTTCCCAGTTTTGCAGCCTGTAAACTAGCCACGCTGTATCTGTGTAGCAATAGATCCACTTCTAAAATTATTGTATTTTACAGCCTATCCTCTGAGCTATAAAGATAAAGTCTGGGGTGTGGTGGAGGATGAAGAAAATAAAATGATGTGTCAGCCTCACACAGTAATCCATATCAGAATGGTCTCTCCTACCCTCAAGAGTGATCTTGCCAGATGTGCACTGTCTTAACAGATCTGCCGCTGGAAAGCTCCTTACTGAATGACTAAGCTGTTGCTAAAAAATCTGTCTTTCAAAAATGTACAAATCAGCAAGCCAACTGCTTCCTGCTTCTTGGGTAGGATGCATTTTGGTGATAAAATAGGTAGATGTCTGTTAGTTATTTTGTTTAACATCTTCATGCACACGATCTCCCAGCTAGACATATGCTTTCATCAGTTATAAAATCCTTGATTCTGATCAACTGTTTGCCACTTTGCAGCTAAGTAGAAGCCCTAAAGAAGAACATTAGGCGGAGATAATCAATTCACAGGCTGTGCACATACTTGAAAAAGACACTGCTCACCATGAATACTCAGCTAGAATATTTATCAAATTTTAAACTCTGTTGCCATGCTCAAGTAGATTTCCTTCTAACACTCAGTAATCCCTGATTTACACTGGGATTGTCAAATCCAGGAAGTAAGAAGAATATTGAGGGTTTGATAAATGTCCTGCCTGTGTCTCAGCTGCTTAATTAAGCTTGGTGTTGTGGTGTTCAGACACAGTGAAACACCACATGATTTCTCTGGCTTTCTGTGAGATTTTGGTAATTTAGCTTTGTTTTGTTTGCACTCATAATTATGGGCCCAAAGACAGTCAACCTTTTCAGTGGTGACTTAATTGTTCCTGTTGTTTTCAATAGGCATATGGGGCATTCTGGTTACTTTGCATAAGGCAATGCTCTGTTTCTTGCTTTGCCACTGTCTTTATCATACCAAAACCATCATCATTGCTTACTCATTTGAACAGCATCCTCTACTATTTGCTCCAGTGACCTTTTCTCTGCAACTTTCTCTTAGTTCAGCCTCTGTAAGAATCACCCACAAGATGCTTGCCCTTTCCTACTCTTAAAGCTGTAAAACAAGCCAATGAACCTCACACTTCTGTCATTCAGATCATAAAAGCATGAGTAAGGCTTGAAAAAAAATAAAAATAAAATAGTAAGAGCTTGCCCTTAGAGATCAAGGGTCTCAGACTGAGGATAGTCACGCTCATCTTTCTCAGAACTGACATTTATGTGAGATGCCAAAATAGAGATCTTTAATGTTCCTGTGTAGTTCTCCCTGTATGTGAAGACAGTTTCACTTAAATGATGCTGTAATTCTCAATTCCCACATGAAACATCTGAAGATTTTAGTTCCTCCTGGTCAAAAATACAATGGTAACAGAGATGCTTTAAAGCTCTGCCTAACGGCGAACTAAAACAAAAATCTAGGTAGCCAAAAATAAAATATCTTTCAGTAGGTGACTCTGACAAGCTAAGATGGCTGCACAGAAGCCTAAATAAGTTATTTGTGGGTGTCAGTGTATTCAGAACATGATAGATACCCACTGTTGGCATGATATTGAGGAGGGCAAGCAGACATTTTCCCTGAGAGCATGTGGTCAGATCTGAAGGTATTGTTGGTCATAATAACATACTTGTTAGAGAAGCCCCTTGAAGACTGAAAGATTTGACATGAGGAGACTTGCCCTATCTCCCATTTTCCATTTGCATTCATACTTACAGGTCAAAACCTACAGTTATGAGCCAGGCTCTGGAATCTAGGTAGGGAGCTGCATCATCTTGTAGCAGCACAGCCTGGAGTGACGAAGTCCTGGTGTTACAACCAGACTTTATGAACCTTGTTATCAAGGAAATGGGAAATCAAGCTCCTAACAATATTCTTAAAATATCTTAGGAATTTAGCATGAGGCAGTCATTGGATTAAATCCTGAGAATTCAGTTCTGTTTCCTCCCAGAAGAGTAGGAATGTGTAAATTTCTCTTCTGTTCTCATTCTAGCTCTTCTAGTGGTAACACAGTTTGTTGAAGCACTCTAACAGGAAGAATACCGTACTTAAGATGTGATTTTCTCTTCTAACTGGCAACTTCTGCTCATTTAGTCATCTCCCATCAGAAGGGAATTTAGCTTATCTGAATCCCAGCTGCTAGAGGTTTCTACACCTGGGGGCCTGAGGCAGGACTACGATCCTCCTGCCTGCTAGTGAGTACATAAGCCAAGATTTGGGCTGTGTAGTAGGTGGAATAGCTCTGGCTCAAGCATGGCTGAAACTCTGATGGGCTGAAAGCATAGGTGGAGCACAGCTCTTTCAACTGACTGCATGAAAACCTGTACATCTCAGTTTCTGTGAATCTCCTTGCAGGGACTGGATATTTACTTTTTCAGTCTAAAACAGGTATGTGAATGTGTTCAGATATTGCATGTCTGCACAATGTACTTGAACTGAATATGGGACCCACCATTTCCAAATTATACATGGTAGCATTCATTACCTTGTTTACAGGTCCCCATAAACACAATAAAAGTGTACAGAAGATTCTGCCTTTGCTGTAGGTGACTGTTGGCCTTATTATCTCACATAATTGACACTAACACGAAAGTAACACTTATTCTACCTATATAGGTAACTCCCATAACTACATGTTACAGCTATAAATGGTGGGTCCCAACAGAAAGTAACCACTGTATAATCATGCTAGGTTTTGTGGATCTTCTAAGCATGAAATGGCAATTTCTAATTAACAGATGTATATCTGGGAAGCAGCAGAACATGAGGTGTCTCAATCGGTTTTTCTCTTAAAGGAGAAACTGTGATGCACCTGCAGTTGTTCTCTCAGTGCAGCCTGTGTGTTTACAAAACATAATGTTCTATTTCCTTGAGCAGAAATTTTAACAAAGGAAGAAGGAATCATTTATAAACAAGTGAGATCTCATCTCTTATTATGGTTGGACTTGATGATCTTAAAAGTCTTTTGCAACCTAAATGACTCTGTGATTCTATGATTCTATGAATGCAGACTGTGCACATACCTTCAGAATTCTAGCTCAGACATTGTACTTCACTTGTCTCAAACATTCCCTCCCAAAATGTTGGGCGTGGCAATTTAAAACATGGTAGAATGATCTAGCTAATTGTTCTTATAATACAGACTATAAAAGACAGAAGTCAAATTTTTCTGTTGTGTTATGGGGCTGTGAATATGTTATGGTAAGCCTTCATCCCATTTATACATGCTCTATTACTACAGATGGATATTTATATTTAAAGGATCCTTGCTTGTTTGCTTACAAAATCAATAGGTACAGTCAGAGACTGTGGGTCACACAGCCATTTCCTCCTCCAAGCAATGCATCTGTAAAGCACAACTTTAAGCTCAGCATCTTTTAGAGCATATTTTTAAAAGCAGGCAATTTATTTTCATTGTCTATAAATACCATGGAAAAAATTCTTTAGTAGTACCTAGCCTGAGTGTCTTTTTGTCTCATTGGGCTTTGCAATACCAACAGAAAAGCAGCCTAGGAATGCAGTGCATTTCTTAATATTGTGAAATCCAGAGCAAAATCCTCACAAACCTGTGATTAGCTTGTCTTTATATTTCATCTCATTGTACAGCCAGATACACTGTATAAGTGCAATTTTTACAGGCATTTAAAATGTAAGGTCTTACTGGTGCTTTCAGCAGTGGTGTTAAATCAGAGAAAAAGACTAAGATGTTGTAACTACAGAAAATGAGTAAAACATAAATAAATAACACCTGCTTTTCATTACTATGTTGAATTACCAGCTTCAAATAAATCTCAGGTAGTTAAATATTTCTAGCAAAGAACAGGAGGGAATCAGGTATTCCTGACCTAGATTGCTAAATATTAGTGAAAAAAATGAATGGTTTTCATCTTTCATTTTCAGAATTCATTAAAATCATTAAAACCAGTTCTGGGCTAGACCCACAATCTATGTCAAGTGATACGTCTTCAGCACATGTGATTACAGGAAATTTCTCATTGCTTTTGTGCCTGCATACAAGGCTACTATGAGTTCAAGTTCTCAAACTGTGAAATCGTAATCCAAAATGTGTATGGATTTTGTGACATTGTAAATTCAGCTTAGACCTTCATCGGTAAAATTATGGACACCCATGTCTGCTATACTGTCTTGAGCAAATGTAAATAATCTTCTGACAGGTTTACAATGAATTCTTGTTGAAGTATTCCTCCTAGATTCTCACTAGAAATTAAGGCACATTATGGTGACTTTTGCTTCTGATTCACAACTTAAATACTTATGTGAGCAGTTTATTAGCATGGTCAATTTTAATTGATATTTAATATTAAACTTTGAACAAATAAACCAGCTGGTGTTGGCTTTATTGCCCTAAAGCTAATTGATTAACCTACTTGCTACAAATTACTAAAAATTAAACATGAGATTAATGTGGAATATAGTATTGGAAAATCCCTTTCTAATACAAAAGTGGTTGTTAGATTTTGTGGGAGAGTACAAACACACACTGACAAATATACTCTCTTCAAACTCTGCATAAGTCTTCTTGCATATATACATGTTAGTTCCCTCTAAAATGTTGTTTAAACATTTTTCCTCATTTAGTGCTATAACCTTTATCTCCTAATCTTAATTAAAGGATTATTGTGAGAATATTGCTGCCATCACTGTCTCCAATTAATGCTACCTATCTGCACATTAAGTATGACCTAATATTGAAGTGAACAGAAGTACTGTTAGGCAAAAAATAAACAGGAAATTAGGAGGGGCAGTTTGGACTTTAACCTTGTGAAAACACCAGCGCTTAACTGAGGGGACCATTAGTAAAATCAAACTGCAACAAACATGAAACTGCTGACAGAAATTATATTTTATACATTTTTAAATGTCAAACTCATTAAGACATGAAAATGGTAAATGCAAGCATTCAGAGAAACTCAAGCTCAGATCAGACACTCACAAGCATAACACTTTACACAGAAAGAGTAAAGGCACTGTTGTTCTTCAAGAAAACACAGGCAATCATTTCTAATATTTATAAAGACATGCCAACTGCAGCTAATCTCTTTTCCTTTTACCATTTATGAAGGATTTTGCACCTTCCACATATGCCTCTGTTATCAGCTCAGTTCAAAAAGATGATAAGCTGGAAGACAGAGTTTGTACTGCATACAGATCTCCCATTTCAGTGTTCCGGGTAGCTTCAGAGCCACTTTGACTCTGTCTCCTTGGATAGATAAACTCACTTTCAGATCCAAAAATGTTTCTTGAAACAGCTTGTGTCCAAAAATAAAGGTCTGTATCTTATTAGCACGTAGAATCTAACACTTCAGCTCTTTATTTCCATTTATACCACTTGCTTTCACACAGGTATGTGAAAGTACTTAAAAATGTCACAGTTTCACACTAAGTGAATTCATGTCCTGGAACAACGTACGAGATCATTTTTTTAAGGCTTGTTATTTTTAAAAAAAGTTTGCCATATTTGTGTATATTTCATTCCTTCTACTTTTAAGGTGCCATCAGAACTTGTCAGCAATCTATTCTGTGGAAAGGTAAGGGAAGAAGACTGCTGATGTGAAGACAGCACTTGCTCTAAAATAGAGATGACATCTAAAGTGAATTTGGGTACACCCTGAGGCAGAGCTTGAGTTCAATCACTACCATGCATGTCACTTTAGAAAAATGTTTTAGGAAAAATTATAGCATATTATGCCTTCAAACTTCTAAAACTTTCCCAAGTTTTGTAATCTACAATAGGAGAGATTAACATTTTCAGTTTTGTCGTATATATTTTGATATATATATATATGTGTGTATATATATATATATGTGTGTGTATATATATATATATATTTTTACATGTCTACCCCTTGGCATATACTCCCAATCAGCATTTTGAGCTATAATTTCCCATGAGAGATATTATACTTAGAAACTTCAGAAACAAAGGATGGTCAGCATCTCACTAGTAGAAGAGCTGTAGAAAAAAGATTTATATAATGACATCTTGCATTCAGCAGACTCTACCTTTTCACACCATTAAAATAAACAGAAACTATACAGAGACAGGAAAAGGAATAGATGCTGCTAGACAGGCGAAATGGACCTATTCTTTACTTGGCCAATCTGGGCTGAAGCATGGTGTCATTCCATGGGCCAAATTGAAATGAGCCAAATGAAATAAATGAATCCAGAGAGAGCAGCAAAGGTGATGAGATACCAGTAAACTCATGCACAGGGAGTGACTGAAAGCATTAAGACTTTCCAGCTGAAAGAAGATGGAGAGGAGATAAATCTTGCCATTGCAAACACCTGCTTATGGCAAATCAAAGATCAAACCTCAGAAAGTAGAGAGGGATATTGACAATAGACTTTAAGGGAGGGAAAGAAAGCCTTCTGAAGATATTGTTGGGTGTGAGGGCCTGGAGAAGTTAATGTCTCAAACACTGTCATGGGGCAAGTTCTGCTTAATGGCACACTCTGCATAACCACAAACCCTGCTTACCAAGGAACCACAGGTGAGAAGTCGGTCAGCAACAGGGCGCAGAGGAGGGCATGCTGGAGGGTGCACAGTTCCCTGTTCTGATACACTGAGCAGGGCAGCTCATCATCTATGGCCAAACATCAAACAATGGTCATGTCTGCAGAGAAGGAGAAGTTACTCCCCAAATGACCCCCGAGCCCACCGACCCATTTCCCAAAGGCTCTGAAAGCATAAACCATGCATGACACCTAATTAGCCTAATGATTTCAAGTGCCCGTCTGAAGGAGGGACAAGAAGATGATAAAAGGACACAAACAGAAGCCCCGCACACACACGCCCTCCAGAACTGGACCCCTCAGCTGACTGGACCAACACTGGACACAGGACTGGTGATACCTTTCTCTTCTCTTTCTCTTTTTTCTGTAATCCCTACACCTCATCCCTTTAGACACAAACTGTTGACCAAGTCTGGGACTAGGAGTGGATCCAGCTGCCCCTGGGCTCTTCTCTGAGAAGGAGTCTAGAAAACAAGGGGGTCTGCTCTGAACCTTGAGGCCCAAGGGGAGGGATCTCCTTATTGTCCTTCCTGAACTGATCCCCAAATAAGCAAGGCCTGTAGTATATGTTTGGTGACATATGGTTAGCACATGTTACACAGTTTACTGAAATAGTTTCATGCCAATTCTTGTTGTGAGCATGCCAGTTCTTGTTGTGCATGAATAAAAGTTGAGTTTTGTGAGCTAAAGGATCCCTGGTGTCGTTTCACCTTAATCCTGACCTGGGAATCAGCAAACCTGAGTCATTATCCTGAGAAATTGGGATGTGACAGTTGGGGCAGTACTGAGGGGGAGTTGCTGAGCAGCTCTTATCACTGGAGTCATCAACCAACATAAGGAAAGCTGAGTCTGCCTCTGCCCCAGACAAAGAGCCAGCTGCCTTCTCTGCTTCCCTGAGATTTCATAATAATGTTGGGTAGAAAACCAAGAGGAACAGAGTGTGCTTCCTTGTTCTACTTTCATTGAATTAGCATATACTTAAAATTATGCTGGCATTCTCTGCTAATTACTTTAAGTCATATTGTGCATAGTAAGATAATATTCTATAACTTTATAAGACAGAAGAAATCAGCTCACTCTTTTACCATATACAGATCAGTATTTCTTTATCATAGCCTTTTTCCCATGTAGTTTACTTTTTCAAAGCAGAGGTGGAAAATTAGAGAAAGTATATAGTGATGATACTGAAATTATCAAAGTTTGATATAAAAGTAAGACATGCTTACACATGGGAAGAAAAAAAAAAAGGGCTTTTCTGCATTTGTCCTCATATGCTAGATATGATTAGGACATCCTATGATGATCCCCTTTTATTCTAATCTATTTCATGTCACTATTTAGATAGTTTGATTAGAAATATGTATTTTGCTATGTGGAAAGAGACTAAGGAATCCTAAATAATGTCTGCATTTGTGCTTGGGGAAGAAGGAAGAACCTTACCCCTTCCCCTACATTGCCCCTGCATAATAGAGACAGTGCTTTGGGGGTCGTTAATGAAGAACACGTGAGTAACGGACACAATCCAGGAGAAGCCAACCATGCAAAGTTGATCCAACTGCCCACCAGCAGAAAAGCATGTAAAGTATTAGTTATTGGAGATTCCTTACTGAGAGCACCGAAGGACACAGTTGCTATCCAGACAGTTTCTCTAGAGAAGTTTGCTGCCTACCAGGAGCTTGCATTCATGATGTCACTGACAGACTGCTGAGCCTGGAGAATCCTGCATATTATAATCTGGTCCTAATATTCCGTGTAAGGTCCAATAATACTGCAACAAGGCAATTTAGAACCATCAAAAGAGACTATATGTCACCTCGAGCAATATTAAAAGGATCTGGAGCACTGGTGGTGTTCTCCTCTATCCTCCTAGTCAGAGTAAGAGGTTTAGGAAGGAGGAGACAAACTGAACAGCTGAATGTGTGGCTGGTGCCATACTCAAGGCTTTACCTTCTGTGATCATGGATGTACCTTTGAGAAGCTCGGTCTGTTGGGAGCTGATGGGATTCACTTGACCAAGTGGGGCAAGAGGGTCTTCACCAACAAGCTGGCCAGACTTATATGGAGATCTTTAAACTAGATTTAGTGGGACAAGGGGGTGGAGTTTTGAGCAACAGAGAAAAGCTAGAGGCTGTTGATGTATTAGGAACTAAGAGAGAAACACCTGTGAAACATCTGAAAGGAATTAGGACATGTTCCTCTAAAAAGATAACATGGTCAATTGCCTGGCTGAAGTGCCTCTATACCAATGCATGCAGCATGGGTAACAAGCAAGAGGAGCTGGAAACCATTGTGCAGATAGAAAGCTAAAACATAATTGCTATCACAAAAACATGGTGGGATGAATCGCATGACTGGAGCACTGCAATCAGTGGCTATAAACTGTTCAGAAGGGACAGGCAAGGGAGGAGCAGTGGGGTCGGGCAGACATTGCCCTGTATGTAAGAGAATGGTTTGTCTGCACAGAGCTGTCTTGGAATAAACAGTGATGGAGAAGTTGAGAGCTTATGGGTAAAAATGAGGGGCCAAGCCAACACAAACCTCTTATTTGGTGTTCGTTCCAGGCTGCCCCACTAAGCGGTGCCTGTAGACAAAGCATTCTTACTTCAACTGCGGATAACATCATTTTCGCAGGCTCTGATTCTGCTGGGGAACTTCAGTCACCCTGATACCTGCTGGCAAAGTGTTAACAGCAAATTGTAAGTGGTCCAGGAGACTCTTGGAGAGTGTAGAGGATAATTTCTTAATCCAGGTAGTAGACAGTCTGACCAGAGGAGAAGCATTACTGGACCTGTTGCTCACCAACATGGAAGAAGTAATTATGGATGTCAAGGTTGGTGGCAGCCTGGGCTATAATGATTTGTGGAATTCACAGTCTTGAGGGATATGGGCCAGGTGAAGAGTAGAATCAGGACACTGAATTTGAGGAGAACAAGTTTACAATTATTTAGGCAACTAGTGGATGGGATTCCATGGAAAACTGCTCTCAGGGACAAAGGAGATAAGCAGAGCTGACAGCCCTTTAGGGACATTTTCTTAAGAGTGCAAGAGCTCTCAATTCCCGCCTGTAAGAAACTGGGCAAAAAAGGCAGGAGACAAGCATGGCTCAGTAAGGACCTCATGGCCAAACTAAAGTATAAGAAGGAAATGCACAGGCAATGGAACCAGGGATGCGTATCCAGGGAAGAATATAGGGACGCTACCTGGACGTGTAGGGATGGGATTAGGAAAGCTAAGGCACAGGTGGAGCTGAATTTGGCAAGGAATACAAGAAATAAGACCTTTTACAAGTATGTTGGCCAGAAAAGGAAGATTAAAGAAAATATACCTCCCTTGGTAAATAAGACAGGACATCTGTTGACAACTGATATAGAGAAGGACAAGATACTCAACAATTTTTTTGCCTCAGTTTTCAATGGTAATCTATCTTCCCACATCTCTCAAGTCCCTCAAAATCAAGACAGGGACTGGGGGAATGAAGTCCCTCCCATCACAGAAGAATATCAGGTTTGAGACCACCTGAGGAACCTGAATATATACAAGCCCACGGGATCAGACAACATGCATCCCAGAGTCCTGCGGGAATTGGCTGATGCAGTTGCCAAGCCACTCTCCATGATATTTGAAAAGTCATGGCAGTCAGCTGAAGTCCCTGGTAAGTACAAAAGGAAACATTGCACCCATTTTTAAAAAGGGTAGAAAGGAGGACCCTGGGAACTACCAACCTGTCAGCCTCACCTCTGTGCCTGGGTAGATTATGGAACTGATCCTCCCAGAAGCTATATCAGGGCACATGGAGGACAGCGAGGTGATTCAAGATAGCTAGCATGGCTTTCCTAAGGGAAAATCGTGTCTGACTAATCTAGTGGTCTTCTGCAATGGAGTAACTGCATCAGTGGGCAAGGGAAGAGCTAGGGATGTTATCTACCTGAACTTCTAGACTGTTAGATGGATAAGGAGTTGGGTTGATGGCCACATCCAAAGAGTTATAGTCAATGGCTCAATGTCCAAGTGGAAACCAGTAGTAAGAAGTGTCCCTCAAGGGTCCATACAGGGACTAGTACTATTTAATATCTTCATCAATGACACAGATAGTGAGATTGAGTGCACCCTCAGCAAGTTTGCAGATTACAACAAGCTGAGTGGTGCCATTGATTTGCTAGAGGGAAGGGATGCCAACCAGCGGGGCCTTGACAGGCTTGAGGAGTTGGCCCACATGAACCTCATGAAGTTCAACAGGGCCAAGTACAAGGTCCTGCACCTGCTTCGGGGCAATCCCCAACATCAACACAAACTGGGGAATGAATGGATTGAGAGAAGCCCTGCAGAGAAGGGCTTGGGGATACTGGGGGACCAAAAATTAGACATAAGCTGGCAGTGGGCTCTTGTGGCCCAGAAAACCAATCGTATGCTGGGCTGCATAAAAAGAAACATGGCCAGCAGGTCAAAGGAGGTAATTTCCCTCTTCTACTCTGCTCTCATGAGACCCTACCTGGAGTACTCTGTCCAGCTCTGGGGTCCCCAGTACAAGACAGATATGGATGTGTTAGAGTGGGTCCAGAGGAGGGCCGTGAGAATGGTCAGAGGACTGCAACACCTCTTCTATGAAGAAAGGCTGAGAGAGTTGGGGTTGTTCAGCCTAGAGAAGAGAAGGGTCTAGGGAGACCTTATTGTGGCCTTTCAATACATAAAAGGGGCTCATAAGAAAGTCAGAGGAAGGCTTTTTAACAGGGCCTTTAGTGGCAGGACAAGGGGCAATGGTTTTACATTGAAAGAGGGTCAAATTAGATTGGACAAAAGGAAGACATTTTTTACAGTGAAGGTGGTGAGACACTGGAACAGGTTGTCCAGAAAGGTTATGGATGCCCCATCATAGGAAGTGTTCAAGGTCAGGTTTGGTGGGGCTTTGAGCAACCTGATCTAGTGGAAGATGTCCCTGGTCATGGCAGGGGGATTGGACTAGAGATCATTAAAGGTGTTGTCCAACCCAAACCATTCTTTGATTCTAAGAAACTGGAGGAAAAGAACAGTAGGTGTTGATATGTTAGTGTCCTCTATCTCTCCTTCCTGTGAACACAAATGCTTTAGACATCTGCATAGTTTAGGACTATTCAAAAGTGATTAGAAAGTGTATTGGATGTATTTTTCATAGAGAAAGCTGGAGCCCAGGATACTTGCCTTCATTCCAAAACACCTCCTTTGAACCACAGAGAGTCATTGGATATAGGAGTTGTTACTGGCCTTGTCTACTCATGAAATTCTCTCATATCAGGAGAATCCTTGGTTGACTTCTAGAGCACTTTCCCAATAGCTTTGGATTGCTATGCTGGCTCTGCTTAGTGGTTTGGGTTTTTTTTTGTTTTGGAGTCTTCTACATGCTCTGTTTATTATTACAATGAAAGACTAAACAGCCTGAAATCATCACCTTCCTCTGCCAGTGTCTTCAAGGAACACTAGTACAATCACCCAGTTCTCTGAAAGACAGTACCTCATTCCTGAAGAGGAGGTATGATTTGTGTTTGCTAACAAATCAAGGAATCAAAT
>JAOBAS010000072.1:6219917-6251664 GCA_025311575.1 Elanoides forficatus | reverse complement strand
CTGCAGCCCATGGGAAGGACCCACGTTGGAGAAGTTCATGGAGGACTGTCTCCTGTGGGAGGGACCCCATGCTGGAGTGGGGGAAGAGTGTGAGGAGTCCTCCCCCTGAGGAGGATGAAGCGGCAGAAACAACATGTGATGAGCTGAGCCCAACCCCCATTCCCTGTTCCCCTGCAGTGCTGGAGGGGTACGTAGAGAAAATGAGGAGTGGAGTTGAGCCTGGGAAGGAGGGAGGGGTGGAGGGAAGGTGTTTTAAGATTTGATTTTATTTCTCATTGCCCTACTCTGATTTGCTTGGTTATAAATTAAGTTAATTTCCCCAAGTCGAGTCTGTTTTGCCTGTGACAGTAATTGGTGAGTGATCTCTCCCTGTCCTTATCTTGACCCACAAGCCCTTCATTATATTTTCTCTCCCCTGTCCAGCTGAGGAGGGGAGTGACAGAGCAGCTTTGGCGGGCACCAAGCCAGGGTGAACCCACCACACATGTTTAAATTATTACATTTCTCTGTCTTTGCCTGCCATGTTCCAAAGCTTTCCCTATTCCCTACAAATGAATGAAATTAATCTGGATGACTGAAATTCGTGGATATAAAGAAATTAATGAAATTCATGTGGATATAATAATTAAATTTTGGGTATAACTTCGTATATTGCAATTACAGACTTACCCTCCAAATCTGATCAAGTAACAAATTAATATATTTAGGTCTTTAACACTTTTTCTAGTTAAGGCAAAAAACCTACAGCTTTTCTGTCATCCAGTCCTCTCCTCCTTAAAGAAATCATCTGACTAAGTCCTTATTCTAATATGTAACATTATTTTCCTTGTTTTGCTCAGAAAAAAATAAATCACAAATAGTTTTGGTGTGGTTTATGAAGAACAGTTAGTTGCTTGGCACAGTTAAAACTAAAGCTTGAGTAGACTAGACAAACTTTCTACCACACCATAAATCATAATTTAACATTGCCAGACATTGGAGTCTCTTCTGAAGTGGATATGTTTATGCAATTCTAATCTATGATGGATCAGCAAGGTTGGTGGAAATTCACCAGTTGAGGATATGACCTTGTGATTTTTTGAATTTGTTTTATTCTTTCTAAATCAGAAATATTGGATTAAAGACCCTATGGCCTGAGAAATTACTTTGACAGCCCTCATAGAGGTAGACTTGCCTTTAAAAATATTAAAGTTTTTGTTCCTTGTTTAAAATAGGAGGTAGTTTTCCAGGGAAGTGGAACTAGCTTTTTTTTTTCAAAGAAGAATGAGAACCTCTAAATTTTTAAAAGATCATTGCTTCAGCTACAAAATGTAGTGCTAAAATGACTGAACTGGATAGTGAAGTATTGATAATAAAGCAGAAAGGATTTTTTGTTTGTTTTAGCTCGTTCCTCTTCAATTTCTGTTATTTCTGTCAATATTTATATGTATTAACTACTTAAATATTTATAAAATGTGTTGCTATTGCCTTTACCTCATAGGTTCATCCAAATATTTAATTAATTGATTTTGGTAAAGTGTTATAAATTCAACTGTATCAACAGCACAGACTCAGTTACTGTGGCACAAGCATTACTAAACCTATACCCTCAGAAAAGAAGAGAAATTTTTGTCTTTAAATATGCATGCTCATAAAGTAATGAGTGCAGTTGATCTTCTTCTGTGATCCCAGAACTGATTATCAATGTTATTATTCTGACTGTTCTGCTGAGAGGTGTTGTACAGCAATATAGACTGCAAACTTTTTTCCAAGTCAGGTGTGGTGTGCAAGGCGAAGGCAATGAGTCAGTTGTCAGCTGATGTATGAACTTTTGTCCATTGATATCACAGGACCTATGTTTGCTTAAAGGTCTGCCCACTAGTCTTTTTTACATGACTTTGCCACAGTTGTCTCAGTGTAATTTTCAACATGCAATTTCCATGCTTTTTTGCTATGTGCTGTGGTGTCAAACATACTTGATGCAATGGTAGTCAAATGGTACGCATTTACGTGTTTAAGTTAAAATCTAGGCAGTACAGAGAAGTCAGTGGTCCCTAAGGATCCACAGATCCTGATAAAACAGCTTGCTGTAGACAAGCTCAGCTCTTAATTCATTATTTCTTACCATGAATCAGAGTAATATATTTTTTTCTTCAGAAAATATAAAAATAGGTTTTCATGTTCAAGGGTACTGCATTTTAACAGGAGAAATGCCTTAAAATGACCCAAATGTTTCCATGTAGCTGTTACTGTTAAATACTGGAAACATGTTTGTTGGGAAGAGGCAGTATGTGCTGTCTTTTACATGTATTAACAACACTTCTCCAAACAAATGGTGCTCTAATAAATAACCATATCAAAATATTATTTCATCATTCATTTTTACATTCATCAGATAACTTACTTTCTTAATAAGCAAAGCTTTTTCTCCTTTTACCTCATTTGTTAATTTTCAGAAGCTATAATATCTGTGAACTGTGATCTTTTGAACCCAGCAAGTGAAGCCACTACAATACCATTATCTCATTAGTAAAAATACCATTGTTTTGAAACTATTTTTTTTCCTTTATTTGACTTTATTTCAGAGTCTTCATTAGCTGGAAAACAAAAATAAGAATATTATTTTGAATTGCATGTATATTACTATTCTTATTCCCATTTCAGGCATAACAGTCACAGATAAATGTTTGATACATTAAACAATCCTAAATTACAAATATTTAGATGGCAGCCTCAAGACAATGCCTTTGCTAACGAAGAAGACTTTGAGTCACAAGTACTCAAAGTCTGGAAATAAACAGGATCTTTTTGAACTAAAACTCTGTTTTATTGAGGAAAACATTATGTCAAACAGCTGTCTACATATTTTCTAAGCGTTCATTTTATGAATCATCATTTCATGTAATGGATATTTTACTATCATATCCACAGGATTTTCAAGTTGTTTGTTTCATGTAATAAAATTAAGTTCTGGTAGATTTTGTTGCAAAGCCATTCACAGTCTTTTTTGTGTAGATTGGAGGCTAATCTTGATTTACAACCCATGCTATGAGTCAGTAAAACACTTCTGTTTCCATGCAGAGGAGGCCAAGGACTGGATGAAAAACATTGAGGATGTGGTATAAAGGGCAATGGTCTAGATGCAAACAGGGAATGCTAATAAATGGTTTTGTAATGAATGTGTGGATTTCATGGCAATGAAAGCATGGTCTTCTGTAGCTTCCCCATTAGAAGGATGTTAAGAAATACATTGCACTCCATCAGCATTAACATAACTCATAAAAATCTAGCACAAAAAGAACTTGCTATGCTGCATATTTTCAGAATATTGGTATGTACTAAGTACATTTCAATAGAACAGAAGCTTTTATAAGCCTTAAAAGGTTTTAAAGCTGACATTATGGTACCACTCTGTGTTTAAAAAATACCAATACAACAACAACAGAATAAAGATAAAAATCAACAGTTCATGTTAAAAATATTAAGAACGAATTAAATTTCCATGAATCATATTGATATCATTCTCACTTTTTGAATCATGTTCCTTCTTTAATCACTTTGATTTCATGGCACATGGACTTATCATTAAGCCTTTATCTTCTAAAACCTGGTAATTTCCTTTTTTCTGTTTGAACCGATCTGAAAGATATCACCAACTGTTTTTAATAGGCTGGTGTTAGGCTAAAGAACATTGTACTAAACCCATCCTGTGATTTAATGGCCTCAGGAAGATGCCATTGCTCTTGCCTGTGTTTGTAAAAAGGAGCAAAATATTACACACTGTTACTTGCGCAGGATTCACATGTCATACAAGGAAGTTTGGAAATCATTGCCTTGTACCCTTCTTTCAAATTGTTACTGACCTGTAGTTAGGAAAAGTGATGTCTATTGCTGGGTTTGCATTTAGGGCCTGAGCCATTAAACACAAATTTTCTTCCATTGGCTTTCAGGTACTTTGAGTCATGTCTGCCTCACAGATGAAGAGGTCTCATAGTTAATCAACTTTTAAACATTTTTTTTTTTTTTCGTGAAAATTTTGTACATACATATTGCAGTTAAGAATTTGATACTTAAAGGAATTGATTAGACGAATTTTGTAAATACTGACACACCAAATTAATAGTCTGGTTATTATTAAATTATTTTATTTTGTGTTTAATACCAGAAAAAAAGGACACTATAATAATAATAAAAAAAAATCTAATCATCCACACAATCTCCTTACTGAGTAACAAATACTGTTCTGAAAATAATTTGTTTTGGAAGTAGTGGTAAAGCTAGAATAAATGCTTTAATTTCTTCCCAGAATGAAATATTTACCTAAGAGATCATGAGGTAAATTTCTTTGCCTCTCAGAGATATATATACAATTTTATATAGCTCCTTATCTTTGTATAAAATGGCATGACGGGTTTTTACATACATAAAACAACATGCCACACAAGACAACAAAGACCGGAAAGCATTTGAGGTGTCATTTGCTTAGCCTGGATCAGGTGGAATAGGAAGCTGAGACTCTTTTATATTACATTTTTATATGTCATAGTTTAAAGTGCTTTGTAAAATAACATTTATGATTTCTACCAGTAAAGAAATGCATTATGTGGAATGATGCTTTCAGAAGAAATGAAAATCAGTTTCCAATTAAGACTAAGTGCCATCACAGACGTCTCCAGAGATGCTCTCTTTGTCTTATTGATGCACTGCAGATGTTCTGCTCAGGCTGAGGAAAGGGTGGAAAATGCAGATAATTTCCTACAGTGTTGTTATTCCTTTTTTTTTTTTCCATATTGTTAAGGGCTAACATTGCCTTCTTATTACCTGCATTTCCCATGGAAAAATAGATGCTTTAAGTGTCTTCTTTTAAGAAAGGAGAGAAAAGGGAAAGAAAAGAAAATTTATCATAAGTGAAGAGTTTCTGTCCCAAGAGAGCTTTTACATGTTAAAAGTGACTGTTATTGCTCTTGAAGTGGAGAAATGCAGCACTGTATTTCAAAATTCATGGTTTGTATTTTCTCAATATGAGAGATCCCAAAATCCTGGCAAAGTGCACAAAATCAGTATGGAAGGTCAGTGCAGCACTTCTGGGATTAGAATATTTACATTTATGAAATTGGTATTAGGAGTGTGCTTTGCAGTGGACACCAAATTATTTTACAATATCTCCCCAAACAATTTTATTTCAAAAGCACTGTAGGTGCCTCAACTTCACTCTGAAAACAGCTGTTCCCTAAACCAAGCTACTCAAAATACTGTATTTTCTAAGGAACCTCATCAGAAATCCAGTGTGATCATAACTTGGCTTGAAAATTCTGTTCTTCATTTGAGGTCCTTGGTGATACATGGTATACAGTAAAACCCTTGTGCTTCAAAAGTGCAAACTTTGATCTAGATCAATCATACTGGCAAACAAACTAGATTAAATCTGTGGTGTTTGCTCAGTTATTCAAACTCAGAGCTTGGTCCAGTAATTTTATGGGACAAAATAAAGATTTAGCTATACATACCTCCATACTGTAGCATTGATATAGTCCACCTATTCCAGACAGTCATTAGTTTGGTCCAGCTGGTTTTGGACTGTTCTTTCCAAATCCAAATAGTATATATGGTGCCTGTAAAGGCAATTCTGATACTTGCAGATTAGCCAAAAGATGATTTTTAAAAGAGGTTCTACCTGCTTTGTACATTTTCTTTTGTGCTCTAATTTTTCACTTTTTAATCTAAACTCTGTTCCATGATAATCTGTCAACAGCTGCTACTAAATAAGTCTTTTCTCCAAAGACAGTCACAGACACTGTGAAAGCTAAAGGGTGTCCCAATCTTCCTGGATAGCACTTTGCCTAGATCCAAGCAATGCCATAGTTATGATGTGGCCGGGTTTGGCATTTACATTGGTATGGTTGTGTTTTCTTGACCATAGTTTATGTATGTTATTTGCCCTCATGGCAATTTCACTCAGCCAAGTGCCAGGCAGACAGGTTAGCTATGGGTTGGAAAAGCAGTGTGCCGACAGAGCCAAACCCATCATTTAGTGTCAGAGCTCACCAGAGCAAAATCAGAAATTTCTGCAAGCAAATGTGTGTTTATGAGTTCTGCTGCTTCTGATGGCAGTCTACCATTTCTGGACATCTGACTGTCCAGATGGAGATGCTGGAAAGGTGGCTAATCCTTATAAATTAACTGTATGGCATATGTGCAATAGGACCAAGAGAAATGAAGCAGCAGCGTGAGATGGATTAATACTTCCTACTGTTGGCGATTGTGGAAATGGCCTCCTGTTTGTTTTTATTATTCTCAAGAAAATACAACTTTAAATTTCATAAATTAAAAAAAAATACATTGAAGAAAATAACTACCTAGTCTTCTTGAATTTTAGGAGTTAAGGAGTGATGAAGGTAGCAGTTTCAGGGAACAATTCTTCTCATCCTGAAGTAAGATAGTTCCAGCATTTTCATTTATCATTACCTTAGTCCACAAGGCTGGCATGAAATGCCACTTTATCTAGTACTGGTTATACAATGGCAAAGAAAAACATAGCTCTCTTTTTTTTTTTTTATTCTAACTTCCTTTGATCATATTTCCAACTTCTAATTTCATCTGTTCTGTGAAACCTAAGAAGCCATGCCTTAATGCAAAAGCTTTCTACAAAATCTGAGAAAAATAAAAGCCAGGTGGTACTTAGCAAGTTAAAACCACATCCAGATGAAAAGTATTCTCTGGTTGGAAATTACATGTGCATAAGTAGTGATTAACATTGGATTATTAGCTTAGGTAAATTTTTATATAAGATGACTTGTTTTCAACCAGTATTTTTGTCCTGATTTTGTTTTCATGGTGAAACAGAAATCAAGGAAAAGATGTTATTTTTAATTTTAAAAATTGCTTTCTGAGGGTGTTTCAATCACCCTTTAAAATATATTCCACCAATTTATCCAAATTTTTAACTAAATCTATCCAAATTTTTAACTAAATCAGGAGAATAAATTGTGTTAAAACTATTTTCCTTGACTTTTGAGAAAACTTCGCTTGGCTCTACATAGAAACTTCTCAAGACCTACCTGTCTACAAATGTCTAGCCTCCTTTCTTACAGCTGTAAGATATTTTGTCAGAGACGTGTACATGGATCAGTCTGTGTTGTTGATATTGAGAAAACAGACTAATTTGGCTTGAAAAAAAATGGAAAAAACATGAGCACTGACAGAGGCTGATAGCCAAATACAAAATGGTTTACAGATTATCACAAACGCATTGCCAAAACATTAGCTGCCAAGACACATAAATTGTGTTCCAGGCTCAGCTGATGAATTTTATGTTGGGCTGGGCCAGCTGTCTTAGTGAAACATCCTAACTCTGTGCAGTGCCCAAATCATCATTCCCAAAGGACTGAGTGTTGACATTTTTGTTTGGATACAGAAAGGTCATCAAAGCCTGGCAAAGTGCTGTGAGTGAAACTGTATCTCTGGATGGTGATGTGGCATGCTGTCGCTTGTGAAATATCCTGAATGAGCAAAGTCTTTCTTCAGACCTTCTTGTAACACCATAACAGGCAATGAATGCCTGTGACTCACGTCCAGATGAGTATCTATATCCCAATTAGTATTTTAAGAAACAGTAAAAGCATAACATTGTTTATACTGTGCTAGAGTGAAAGTCCATTCAGCCCAGCATCGCCTCTCCAGAAGTGACTGCTGGCAGATGCCAGGAGGAGGACATGGAACAGATCAAGTGTTATATGTTACAGGTATTAGCTGGATTTTTCTTCCACAAGAGAATCTGGTCACGTTTTCAATTCATGCTCACTTTTATCATCCACAATGTATTGTTTCAGGGAGATGACTAGTTCCGTTGTGTACTAATTGAAATATCTCCATTTTGTGTTCATTTAAAAATGCTTATGCCTGGTTCCATTTGATAACAATTTTCTCATTAAATAACAAATAAAATTAGAGTTTATTACCAAAAAAAATCTGGATTTATTAGTTTCCACTTTATGACATTGTAGAATGAAATTTAGAGTTCAGACTTAGTCTGTTATACTCTGTACTAGAACTTTAAAAGTTAGACCTACAGCTGTGGATTTTTGAAGCACCAGAGTCTTTATTAGTTGTATTGTTGAGCTTTTCCCTTTTATTTATGATCAGTTCTTTAAACCCAGGTTTAAATTATAATAATAATCAATCCATAACATGTTTTGTTATTGAACATGAATTCTGTTCTTATGTCTTATCATCCTTGGGATGTATGTGCTTATGGTTATAAAAAGAGATATTTCCCTGCTCACTGTAATACCTAACATATGACACTTAAAACATCATATAAGAGAAAAATACCCAACATCCCCACTCAGCAAAATCACCTTCAAATAGAAAAAGAAGAAAGAAAATAACTATGAAGCCATCTGAGTGAATGGTGAAAATTTGCATCTCCTTTTCACCATTTGAGGAACATTGTGTATGATCAATCTGTCATTAGAAATTGCCTGCTGAGATTCAGAGGAAACCACACTGATGATGAATACTGATTTGCAAAAATGTTTTGGTGTCTGATCACATAAGCTATATAAACACGGGTCTGCTCAGACCTTTGATATGTTGAAGGCCCAAACCAAAGAAAGGGCTTGAAGAACTGGGACATGTGCTCATGAATGAAACATGTCTTTAAATTCAAGATGATGCCTGTTCTAATTCCAAGATGGTATGCAGTACTACAGGTTCTTCATGAAATAGCTTATCTTCTTCTTACTACATCTTCCCTACAAAGTCAACAGGTGTGTTGAATATAAGCTAGCATGGGTACCTCCCTACAGTTTCCAATACTTTCATGTCTCTTATTTATTATTCACTGTACTGCCTGCAGTGCAAAGCTGTGAGTTATTAGCTATTAATAGCAATATTATTTTGCAAAGTGATAGAACAATGTACAGTCTTCTTGTGCTTCATCTTCCATAATTCCTGTATGTATGTATAATAATTGCTTTGAAATTCTTTTCTTGAGAAAAAAAAAAAAAAAAAAGCAAATCCATGTTCCTGGTGGTACCATGCCAGCCATGTGTACAGTATTCCTACTAGTTCCTTGAAACAGCATTGGTTAGAATCACACCTTCCACCTTGCTCAACACTATCAGAGATGATAAGCTATGCACATAAAATCCCCTAAGTGAGTTTCCTTAGTAAATTTTTAGATTATCTTTCCACTTCTGAATTAAAATGTGCTTATTGTAAATAATAGCTCCCCTGCCTTTCCTGGGCAAAGCAGAGAGCATTTAAAATTTGATTCAATCAGCATGGAAACAAGTATGGATATGAAAGCTGCTGTTTAGAGGAGATAGAACCATTCCAGATACTCAGTGAACATCACCAATAAAAGGTCAATGATGGTGCTGTTTTGCAAATCTTTCTTTGATTAATCTGATAACAAAGCATTACAAGCTGGCAGCTGTGTTTGCTATAAGAGGGGAAATTATTTTTTCACACAATGATCTCATTTTAACTTTAGTTTTGGTTTGCTTTGGTTTGCTTTGGTTTGCTTTGCTTGGTTTTACTAGCCTTTTTTATATTTAATTATATTCCAGGCCAATTTTTTATGGGGTTCTGTAAAAGAAATATTAAGAACTGCATCCTAGAAGGTTTCTAGCAGAGATGCTGAGTTAATGGCTTAGGGAAGATCAACAATATTGAATGCTGGTGAGATATACTTTAATTTGGTCCTGCTCTCAATGACAAGTGGGCTACCTAAGGAAGCAGAAGTTTCATGTGCTCCAGGAGGCCACTGTGATTTAAGAGCAGAGATACTATATATGGAAACAACACAGTTGGTAGCTGACTTTGACAGATATTAGGAAGTACAGTAAAGAGGGAAGATAAAATAGGTTCCCTATGTTCTGTTTGGAAAGACCCCCAACGGGAAGCTGTAGACTAGGCAATAGACATGAATAAACAAGAATAAAATCAAGCCATTCACCTTATAACATGTCTTTTCTAACGCTTGATAAAATTTTCTCAAATATTCTGTCACCAACTTCAGAAAGTTTCTCTTTCAAATGCATAATTTTAAAAAAGTGCAGATTGACATGCAAATAAATTACAAGTCTAAGACTGTGGCTGTAGATCAAGTCACTTTAATTTTAACAGACTTTATTTACTGTTGTGGAGACATTTATTTCAAAATAGACATATGTTATTATCTTCAAAAGGGAAAAGGAACACTTACGTGTGTGTATATAGGCACATAATAGTAGTTTATAGGCATACCTAAAAACTAAAAGATTAATGAAATGCCTCTTACCTTTAGCATGACGCAAAATGTTGTGGGAAAATTTAAACTGGCTCATGGGGAAATGAGGAAGTTCAGTCTAACTTGCAACAGCTTTCTACATGCTTCATGGAAATTATGCTGCAAAAAATATATCCTAAAGCAATGGTGTCTTAGCATCAGATTACTCTCTATTAATTGTTTTTCATATTAATATTACCAGTATTGGTAATATTTAATATAATTAAAAGAGTCTTGTTTCAGTTTTGATTAAAGATCTAACACTCTTTCTTAAAGGTTAATATTCAACACTTTCTCTTGGTTATTTTGCTTTAAAAGTTCACTTCAATAAAACCCATGAAGTGTAGATTGGCCTTTTACTTCTCTTACACTTTTTCCCTGGAGGAAAGGAAAATGTTTTTATTCTGTACTAAACTGTATTGGAAGTGGAGGTATCAGATACATCAATCAAGGTCATGTAAAGCAGTGTTCCTCTGCTCATATATTCAGTGAAATGTGTTTAAGTGACAGACACTTCACAGTGACCAACTCTTCTGAAGAATCTGTTCTTACACACATAGCAATGTTCCTTGAGGTTTGTATGTGACTCTTGCCTGTGCCTGAAGATAGGAGCTTCTTAAGTAAAGCTTTATTGACTGTATAATGTTTAGCACCAGTCACTCAGGACCAAATTGAATCTGCATTTATGTCCTGTATATGACATGTCATATAACTGAGCTGCTTCACAATGCCTTAATCTGATGCTATGTTAGAATTACAGTCTCACCCTCAAGTGGGTTGTACATACCATTATTACTTTAAATGCTAATAGTTGCAACTGTTGTTTAATGCCTGGAAATCAAAGCCTGTTAGACATGGCTCTATATGTTCAGTAACGTTTCTCAACATACCACAAGTATGGAAGTGCCAAAGCCCTGTAGTGTATATTAAATAAACTGTGTGTTTTCCTGTACATTGTTCCATCTGGTGCATGTATACATGACTCAGACAACCCTCTATGGCTTTAGGAAAGATAGGCTCCTTCAGCAACACATCAGATCACTAAGCAGCTCCGCACCTGTGAAGAACTGCTTGGATAAATTACTTGCAGAGCAAGACGTGTGAGACTAGCCTTTCCAAGCTATACTTGGCCTTTAGGTAAACGTTAGACATGCAACTGTCACACAAGAATCCCCATTGCGATCTCATTTTTGATAAAAAGAATCAGGAATAAATGGTAACAGCAGTCCAAATACAGATGATCAGAAAATCATGCCTGCAAATTTTAAGAGAATCCATTAATTTTTTGCTATTACTTTTCTCCATTAGAAAAATAAACCAAAATATTTGGCATGATATCACCAGGAACATGGATTTTCTTTTTCTTTCTTACTAATTAAATATTTCCAAGGCATTTATTATACATTTGCATGTGAATTATAGAAAATGAAAAAAAAACCCTAAAAATTAAAGTATGTGATGATGTCCTTGCAAATCTTCCCATCATTAATCTCATTTATATTACCTCCCATACTGCAAGAAATACAAAGGTCTACATATACATTACTAAATGGGAAACAGCAAAGTGCTGAAGGTTTTCAATTGTCCTGAGTCTTAAAAAAGATATTTTGGGGGCAAACAGCGACTGGGGTTAGTTACAGATATGGATAAGATACTGAGATTCCTGAGAGGATTTAGCGTGCTCCTTATATTCCTACCGTCAGGAGCCTGTTCAGGTGGCATCATGATAATGATTACACTAACTGGATCCTCTCATCTCATGGTGATATATTTTGTATTGACCACATATCAAAAACTGCCATAATAGGTTCATGACACTATTTGAGCAGCTCTCCATAGTCAATACATTAGCAACAACAAAATGACTGCTTTTGCCCTTGGTCTATTTTCATATTATTGAAAGCACTGGAGAAATTTTTTTGGTAGAAGGGAGAGGAGAGGAGAGATAAGCAGAGAGCAAACAAGGAATAGGTAAACAAAGGGATCATTTTTGATTCCTAGTGAAATATATCTATCAAACTAAGATCCCCATCACCTTTTGTGATGTAAATTCTGTAACGTCACAAGCATCCTTTCTTCTGATTAAACAAGTTCAGCTTAGACAAAGCTATCCTGTTTTGACGTGTTATATGTCTTAACTTTGAGCATAAAAGGAAATCTGTTG
The DNA here is from genome assembly GCA_025311575.1 of Elanoides forficatus. NCBI lineage: Eukaryota > Metazoa > Chordata > Aves > Accipitriformes > Accipitridae > Elanoides > Elanoides forficatus. Next base: position 6,239,248 of record JAOBAS010000072.1, on the reverse strand, counting down.
CAATGTTTCTACTTTGAAGGTAGGTCACAGAAAAGAAGTTTCTAGGACTGGTGGAAGTAAGCTGTCTCCTTCTTAAAGAAATTGTTTCCTTTAAGGAAATGTTAAAGCTCAGTGTATATATATACACACAAGCGCACATATAACCATATAAATTTGTGTGTGTGTATATATATTTGTTCTTCAGGTACTCATGAATATCATAGTTTCTTATCTAATGATTAAGGTAGGAGTGTTTGCTTTACTTTTGCCTGCCCAGGCAGCTTGATCTCTGCCTCTTAATCTCCTAGGAAAACCATACTTTTCGTCTTAATAAAAGTAGAAAAAAATAATAGTTGTAAATAGTGGATTGTATGCTGAAACTAACAGAAGTGGTGCTCAGGGGAAGCTCATTTTGTCCCAGATGTGAAACAGCTATGATGTACTCTTGTAAATCAAGCAGTATTTAGGATGGCACTACTAGTTACATCACTGGTGGCACAAGCCCTGGAAACAGGGAACAGAATATTTGTTTTCAGACTCCAGTAATCACCAGAATCACTACAAGGCAGCTTTGTCATTTTTTTGAATCATTTCCAGTATCAAAAATGTGGTTGAGAATATCCAAAGGAGCTGTAGGATTAATATTTCATGAAGGAGAACAGGTGTGAGGTCCAATAATTCATAGCTGATAGACTGAATCTGCCAGGAAATGTATTCTGAATAGTGTCATTGACTCCAACTTTGAAAATATGATGGACTCCAAGAAGGTGTGCCAGGTGAATTAGAGAGATAATAAATAGGAAATTATCTCAATAAATTTTCTTCTTCCACAAGAAACTTCATGCAGTTTGGGTTTATCCATGAACAGTTGCAGTAAATCTTGGGTCTCTATTAAGGGTAACGTGTTTCTATTTTTAAATTTAATGAGGAAAGGTCACTAGAAAGGATTTCTGGAAATTCATTTGGACCACAGAAGATACACCATATAATGGATTTTGCTGAAGCAGGAGAAGATAATTAATTAAATGTAAGTATGGGAGAACACAAAAAAGTAACAAATACGTTGGTTTGGGGAAAACAAAACAAAACAAAAAAACAAACTCCCCAGGTAACTCAGGTTGTCCAGTGAGGAGAGAATGGGAAGATTATTTTTAGTCCATGGTCATTATTAGTGTTTTCATGCAGTCACCCAGTGTGGTTCAAAAGCTTTTGGGGCACAACAACTTCATTTCTTGGTATGATGTACATTAAGGTATGTGAGATATTTTGTGAAAGAAGGCAAATGCCAGAGAAACTTGGATATAACACTTGAAGTTTGGGGATTACATAGGTAGAAATATACAAAAAATTGAGCTTAAACAACTTTATATATTAAAAAAAGCCCAAACCTAAACCAAACAAGAAAAAAAAAACAACCCAGCCCTCAAAACTCTGTATAAGTATACCTCCATATCTAGCAGATAATGCTTATACTCAGTTATCTGGTAGTCATTTAATCTTACACTGAATGAAAGACAAAGTTACTATAAAGCACTTCCTAAAACTTTCAAACTTTATTTGTATGTTTCTGGTTATTTAGTTATTTGTGTATACCCAACTATTCCAATATGAGTTTTAGCTAATTTCAATTGCCTTCAAGCTATTTTAGAAAGAAAACCATGCCAGGACAAATATATGACCTAGAATGTATTGTCCTGAAAAGCAGAATTTATAAACAAATTTTTAAGGAACTTCATACAGGATATGAAATGCTGATAGGTGAAGAAGCTTAAAGGTTTCTGAGAAGAAGCATTCTAACATTTGCTGTGATTTGAACCTACGAGATTTTTTTTTTAAAAGGAGTTTAAAGAGAACAATGCATGAAACATAGACTGTACAAGCCTTGCTGGGTAAGAGTCATAATACGTGAGTACAATAAAAGCAGCCACATTTCTCATGTTAGACAACCTGCTCAGTAAATAAGAACATCTGAGTATCCCTTTAAATATCATGCTATATGTGACATTATGTGTAATTATTTAAAAGCATAAACTAACAGGGCAGTAATTTCTCATACATCCGCATACATTTCTCATAACCTAGTATAGAATGAAATGGGGAAAAAACACAAATTATACTTTTCTTAAGGTTTAAAAAATTGTGTCAACATAAGAGCTAAAGCAGAAAAAAAATCTTTATAACTGATTATAGCAATTGCTTTTGTAATAACAGTTATTATGTACTTCCCTAGTTTATAGGATTTTAATGGCTATAAAAAATGTACCCATTTGTACAAGGTACTACAGGTGGTTTTTATGGTTGTTCTGCTTAGGGAGTAAAAGGAAGAAGATTAAAGCCATTTTTAACCCTACATTATTTAGAAGGTCTTTTTTGACTACACTAGACTAGCAAACATTGCTTAAGTTTTCCTTTCCCTACTGCAAAAGCTAGTGATTCATTGGCTGTTTTCCTAAGCAAGAGCTTTATAAAAAATACCAGGTTTTTCTGTGGAAAGAATTGCTTTATTTTATTCTTCTTGAGCGTAGAGGAAAGTAGGATTTTTTGAAAATTCCTCTTTTTAAACTTAAAAAAATATGGGTAATATTTGTGTGATGGAGCACTTGAAGACATATATTGTGTCATGCCGAACCAATTAAGTTTACAGCACAAGGAAATTTCTTACCTTCACAAAATGTCTTCAATTTGTATTTTCTTGTTTCTGCATGCAATATTTTATGTTTCCAAGATTTTACCTTCAAATTTGCATATTTAAACCTTTACTTGGCAATTCCCCTTAGTACCCAAAGTATTAAAAAAAACATGTGTAATGTATGGTAGTTCATCTTTCGATACAGTCAAGGCATCATTTTAGTGACTGTTTTATAACACACATTTCCAATTCCAATTCTAATTCATATGGTATACTTATGGTAACAGGTAAATGTAATTATCAAGGAATATTGGATCCTTATTTTCTCATTTTCACTGTGACAGGGATAAGCCGCTTTGTGTTTTAATTTCTACAGGGATATGAGCAATGTAATTATTGAATCTTGCTTTATCTTGGCATTATCTACAGATATGACTATACATTCAGTAGAGTCCTGATCACAAAATCAGTCTGTGATACTTACTGCTGAATCATGATACCTTCTGTCATTCCACACTTTGATTAACTTACAGATGCATATGACAACAGACCAGTAAAGACTTGCTTTTTGGTTTTATTCTTTTTTTTTTTTTTTTTTCCCCTGGAAAGCTCTAAAGATTAGTGTCAATAATTACTCAACAGATCTGATTTTAATTCTGAATGATCATTGTTCAGAGCAATACAATAGTGTAAGGAATTCACATATTCCCCAGAAAAGTACCTTCCCCTTCCACAAATTTTATTGTATCCCTTTTCCTTGTTAACTGTCTGTTGCAACTTTAATGATGATATATACTCACTAAAGAGTTTCATAGGTTTTTGTGGCAAATTAAACAGCTGGCTCTGCTGGCTTGACACGAATATTGCCTTTAATGTTCTTTTGAAGAGAAGAGGGTATAATTTCTGGAAGTGAACATGCTGTACATTTAAAAAATCTAAACAAAATAGTTGGAGTAGCAGGAAAATGGTCACTGTGATGCCTCACTTACCCACTGTGATTCCTCTCAGGGAGCTGTTTACAGCCTACAAAATAAACTGTAGCTGGATAAGCTGGGAATTAATACCAGGCACGTGAGATGGATAAGAAACTACTTAAGGGGGAATGCCCTGGCTCATATTTAAGGAATCCACTTTGAACCGATGGTAGTGTTCACGGGGTAAAGTAATCCCCAGAAGCTGCAGTCTGATAACGTGTCTTGTCCTTGGAACTACATTCTCCTGGGTATGTACATACATGAAACCTCGGTCTTAGGTCAGCCTTGACCCAGTCAGCTACAACTGCCACTGAAGAAATAATTTTTTAGCTATGCAGTCATGCCACAAAGTTAATTTAGCTCTGTGAGTTAGAGGAATGCCCCTATTGTATTGTCCCCACAGACTTACTTAATACTGTCATATCCAATTTCTTATGAAGTGGATAGGAATCTATGCTTCTGTGTCATGTGCCTTATTCAGTGGAAAAGCAATTTAAATGACAGTTTTCATGATAAATTTTCTCCAGGGGAAGGCTTGTATAAGTGTGAGCAAAAGAGACAGTATGATCCATCATGTACAATTTTTGTATGACCCTTTGAAAAGTTCTGTAAATTAATCCATTTATTTAATTCACAGGAATTCCTTAACATGACTAATCTACACGAGTCACATTCAAAAATTGTCCTTAGAATCCTTAAATAGTTTAGGCATGAAGTCAACTGTTTGTCTAAGCCATAATTTAGTGTGTTTTAATGATCAAAATGATTAAGTAAAATTGATCCCAACTGCATCAAGTGAAAGCATTTTGAGTTTTGGGCTAGCCTTCAGTAATTTGTAGAAAGCAAGTCAAAAAAACCTAACCCTGACAAGTTAAATAAATAAGCTTATTTTAGCTGTCTCACTTGCATTGTTGATGAGTATGTATTCTAACTTGAGACATAATTCCTGCAAGCAACAGGAAGCAAGGAATAGTCAGGGTTCTCTTGGTTACATATTCCAGAATTTGAGTCTCAAAATAATCATATTTAAAAGACATCGAAGCCAAATGCCTGTATTTAAGTTGCATTTCAAATGTTTGATATTCTTCAAGTTATGAAATTTATTTACAACACCTACAATATCTTCCTTGTTGAAGAAAACTATTTCATAGATAAAAATAGTGTCAGGGCAACTAGAATAAATTAATTGTTTTGTCATTCATGAATTCCAGCATTTAAGTGAGGACAGAAATGTGATCAATTCACCACTTGATATTTTAATGTAATCCTAATTATTCTGAAACAAAATAATTACATTGTCATCTAAACAAAAATTGGCTGAGGGAACAGAGGCATAACTGTGATATTGTCTTTTGATGACAAGTATATTCCCTGGTACTCTCTAATCAAAATGACTTGCAAAGGACAGCAATACATGCATCGAAGTGCTTTAATGATAAAGTATACAATATGGGAGATTAGATAGCAATTACTTTTCCACAGACTGCAGTTCTTGCACCTAATGGACCTGGTAATAAAAAATATTTAGATATTCAAGTCCCCATTTCTGTTTTCATAAATGACCCTTCAAAGTAGGGAGAAGTCTTTGGTGGACTGTGGGAGGCAGCATGTTAGTGATAAGTCATTTTACTTGGGGAGTCATAAATTACCTGTTGACATATATTCTGCATTTCACATGCAGTTCCAGGGACAATGTGCGTACTGGACTGCTAAGTAGAGAAAGAACTTCAAAAATATTTTGTAAGACTGAAGATAGAAACATAAAAGAAACAAACAAACAAAGAAACAAGTTGTAAGTGATTTAGATATTGGTCTACCACTGCGCAGTGCTACAATAGGGAACTTCACAAAAATCCAAATCAGTGCAGAATGTTTTAAAAAAATAACACTGAGGAAAGCAGCAATAGTACAGAGAAAAGTAAATAATTTTCCATTTTGAGACTCACAAGCAACTGGATGATGGGCAAGATGGATACCTATTACTAAAGACAGAGATACTAAGCTTTAGCAGAGAATTAATTAACTTAAAATATACATTGATGAGATTTATATAAGAATAAGGAATTAGTGACAGGATTCTTCTGTCAAGGCTGTGTTTATCTATGTTACAACTCTACAAAGAATCAGGATACAAAAAGAGCTGGAACAATATAATGTAGTCAGGCCAATCTGTCAGCAATATTACCAATATTTTAAAACTCAGCAAAAAGGGGGATGCCAAAGGCAGACTGTGATGTAACACAGCAATGAGGTAGTTCTCATCAGGTTCAAAGTTCAAGCTTCCTCAGTTGAAAAACCAAATATGTATTTGGACTTCTATGCTTCTAATATCTGTCTTAGATCTTTTCGTGGATTAACTGAAGGCAATGGTAAAAACATTTTGATTAGTTTTTTATAAAATGAAGGTAATTCCACTTTTTCCTCCCATAATTACAAACTAAAATATAAATTTTAATAAATAAATTTTTATTTGGTTTGGTTTGGTTTTTCTTTTAAAGCAACTGAAAAGTTATTAAACTGAGGAAGACAGGTCTGCTTATTCATCTCAAGTTATTTGAACTTCTATTGTAAGGACTGTGTTGATCTAATACTTTGAATGTACAAATGCCTTGAGTTACAAGGAAGTATTTCCACTCTTAGCATCAGCTTTGAACTGGGCCCAGAGAGCCAATTTTAGGGTCTCTCAGACTGGAGGTATCCAAAACTTCTGAAAAATAAAGTCATTTATGAGAGCACTTTTGATCATTCAAGGCATCATTCTTTCTAAATTTATTCTTGGCAGTTTAGAAACTTATGTCATTCCAAATTGTCTTGGCAAGAATGAGACTATAGAATGACAGCTTCTTTCTGAAATCCTCTCTCTGCACCACAGGTTTCTTTCAGAATTCTGAGAGTGTTTGTGCACTTTGAAAAATCTGCTCCTGTACATTTATTTCCACCATTAAAAGCCCTTCTGAATTGATATCTAGCTCCCATAATGGGTATTTTTCAAAGACTATAGTGTGAGCAGAACATAATCATATTTTTTCATTACATTACATAACTTCAATTTCAGACCTTCTGGCTTTCCTGGTTCCTGAGCCATGGAAATTACTAGGTGAAATGATTTCTTCCATGACCTCACTGCTGAAATGGAAAGCCATGTTTTTGCTGCAGACTTTATCTTGTTAAAATAAAGGATTGATGGTTCATTTGTTACTTTACGCTTAAAAACTCTTTCTTTTCAGGCTAGTTATCTGAAGTGGATCTCAGAAAAGCCAAACAGAAAGAATAACAGTAGTGTTAACACTTTGAACTTGCACTCAGAAGAAGTAATCAATGGCTGAGGTTGGAAGGGATGTCTGGAGGAATTTTATTTATTTATTTATTCATTCACTAATTCATTCATTTATTTATTTGTAAGAGTGGCAGTTTAGGAGCATAGTGCTTGTATTAGGCCTCCCATAATTTTCTCTTTGAAATGTTATTTGTGAATTATCCTCTGATCCTCTGCTCAACTGTTTGTGAGAAATAATATCCTCCATAACCACAAAACCATATCTAATATCAGCATACTCTTCATAACTGTGCATGCACTGACATCACCATAAATTTTACAAGGCTTTATGCAATCAGAGCAGAAAACTTGTGAAGAATTCCACTTCCCTCACTCATATTTTGTGGAATAAATGAAAGGAAATGTAGGAACAGAACAGAGAAACAATGTACTTAGGTGAGTTCAGGGAAGGACCAGATTAGGTGAGCGGTAGGTCAATTCCTGTCCAGTCCATCTATGACTGCCTTACTATGACTGCTGAAGCTGCTGGAATAAATAAAGGCTTCTGGAGAAAAGGGCTTTGTGAAGGAAGCTTGTTTCCTGTAAAGAGATAAGATTCTTTACTCTTGGTCTGGTTATGGAGGGAAATATTATTCCTCATCTTCCTAGCTAAGGGCTTTATTGCTGGTTTTCTAATGATCAGGCTAATGATAGTGTACTCTATCATCACAGAAGCCCCTAATAGAAGCCGTCCCTAATGCAGGTGTATTCTGCAAGGGTTGCATGTGAAAGTTTTTCTCGTCTTCGACTGAGTAGCAGTGAATGAGCTCAGGCAAAAGGACAGCCCTCTCTAGCAGAACTGGGGCTAAGAGAGTTGGTTTGAAATTCTCCAGCAGAGGAAAGGACCCAAATGTGGGAGTCCAACCTTTCCTAGATTCTGCTAAGAACTGAAGCAGTTCAAGACCTCCAGCCCCTGGCTGTGGAAGCATTCATGTTAACTGCAAAACCCTGCAGAATCATATCTTTTTCTTTTTATTAAAAAAAAGAGAATAGTGGATTCTCTAACTGAATTGAGATTTTGGGATATTATATGAAACTACTGTGGCAAAGGAGATCTGTTAGAGTAAGATTTGATTGATATTCACATCACAGGAAGCTAAGAAATGGAACTAAATATAGAAGATCTGTATGGAAGAGCACTGCTGATAAAAGTGCAAGCTTCATAAGCCTCCAGATTGCATCTGGCAATGTTTAACCAGCTGAAGTCAGCTAACCCAAGACTGTATTGAGGTAGAGAAGTTGAGAACTTGGAGTAATGTCTGCCTTTACATGAATGTCAGAGACAACAATTTAAAGTTGGTTTGAGACCAGACTCTTACTCCATGTACTGCAACAGCAATGAAACAGGGTTCGGGGGGGGGGGAAGCTCTATCCACACATCCTGTAATGCCTGACTTCAGCATTAACATCTATGCCAGTTTCACTGTGGGGAATTGTCACAGGAATCAGAGATAATCAGCTAGAAAGTCCTCCAGATAACACAATTGGAAATGAACACAGTGAAAGTTCAGCTGCATAAAGCAAGATTAAGATATCTCAAGTTTTGTAGCATATTCACAAAAGCAAAAATGAATAAAGGTCTAGGACCATGTTCTTACATATAAGAAAACAAAAATAGACCTCCACCATTCTCCCAGGCAGGAGGAGCCTCTGGCCAGCAGGCAGTTTTTTCACTTTGCTGCTGAAAATGGCAGTACAGGGACTATGCTAAACAGCACAGATTGTCCCCAGCAGCCTGCACCACTCAGAGCAGTCCCTTCTAGGTAAAGATGAGAAGGACATAGGACAGAAAAGCCCTTCCACAGCAGACAATACTTTTAAAGAAGAGCTAGATTTTGAGAGATCTGTAAAATACAACATTCAAGTTTATTAATGAACATATGTGTATGAAACATAAAACATACCTTTTGCCCTTATAAATGTGGCAGAGTTGCTGGAGCTTTATATGGTAAAGAATGGCCTCAAGTGCATTTAAAAAAAGTCACACTAATCCCTACTAAGAGAACTGCAGGTAAGAAGAGGAGAGTTAAACCAAAACCAAAACCAAGTCAGATTAGCTAAAAGCATCATTTGTCTCTTTGTTAGTGGGCAAACTAATCGTATCTATTAAATATCTATCAAGTTTGCATCTGTCATCTGCAAAAGTAATTACTGGTAGTGACCACACTCTTCTGCTTTGAAACCTTAGAGTGCACAGTAGCTCCTTTAGGAAAACTCCCAAATATCTTAGCTGTCTGCTTCTTGCTAACCTCTTAAGCAGAGTCTTTAAACACAGTTTCAGAGCAATGCAAACAGTAGTGTATCAAAGGATTGGAGAAGACTGTACAGCACATAAAACACAGCTTGGAATTGACAGAGAGAAAAATTGAAAACAACGATTCTCTGAGGCAAATAATCTCAACTCATGTTGTTTTCCACCCGTGCAGTTCTCATTTGGGAAGAAGCCAAACAAGCTAATCTAACAGATGTCTGTGCCACTGATTTAAAGTCAAAGGTAGGACACTTCCAATATCCGTCTAATTCAAACAAGGAAGGTTTCTACCAATAGGCACAAAACAACACTGAACCAATACTCTCCCTCAAAATGGGAAGTAGTAGTTATTGCTCTTACACAGGACTGACTTGTGTGATTTTGAGTGACTGAATGATTACCGTCCTAAGCAAAATATCCTACTAGCAGGGACAACCTACAGTTTAAATATTTTCCATTCTACAAACACAGTGGAAACAATAAAAGAATATTAATGTTGGCCAACCAGCAAGTTAGCTTTGGCAAGGCATCCTTCCAAGATAATTTAAGATAGAGATTCAACTCTGTTAAAAAGGGTATACTAGCTAAGCCTATCTTAGCTATGGTTATGGAAAAAAAAAAAATATATATATATATATTTCTGTCATATGGCAGCAGTTTAAATAAGGTTGACTGGCCAGGACTTGGCAATCCCTTTCTCTGGTGGCTGAATCTAAATGTTCTATTAAAGTAGCATAAGACTTAAGCACTTTGCTTGTGAGCAAAGCCTTTGGGATGTGAATCAAATATAAACTCATAGCTCAGCATGCCCTTGTGACTTCTGTGGCTTGAAATCACCACTCTAAGGAAAGTGTTCATGTTCAATTTGGAGCTCTAAGATTTGAAACTAAGGGTAGTAATCTAAATAAGAACACTACAAACCTTTACTATCTTGAGCAAGGGACACAAGAAAGAAGAAAGATAACTGTGTCACATTGAGAGGAGTACCATTTGATTTTTAACGTTAGAGTTAGGCATGGCCAAAATAAGCATTCTGTTTGGAGATGGAAACTCGCACTTTTTTTCCTCTATTCCTTCTCCCCTGGACGCACTGGAAATCTTGTGTCTTCTTTTGCTTGTGTCCTTGGTATCTTATTTATTTTTCTTAAACCTATGTATTTAAGTTGTCCTTTTATTGCTGTATTTCTTTGAAGAAAATTATAAAAGATATCCTAGTAGAAAGAGTTTGGACCCCTGCATGAACCTATATGGACAGCACACATACAGCTATTGTCATCAATGGCATTAAATAACACAAAATCCCGTTCTTATTTGCACCCAACAGCCCATTGGCATTCCAAATCTGTGTATTTGATAGTGAAGTAGGCAAAGGGGGCTAGGCTCAAATTTGGTTTTATATCTTAGCTGTTATACTTATTAATTACTGTTACAGCAATCAAGCCTTGTAAAACGTAGCTTTGAGGGAACTTTACTCTTGACAGAAGTCACTCGAGAGGTTGTTAATGGCAACCCACCTGTGCCATATATACAGGGAATTAGGTGCCTAAAAAGGCTGTCATGAAAGTCTGAACATTCACCTTCAACAGTTCTTTATGCTATACACATATATTGTTGTCCAGCAGGGATACTTGCAAGGATTTTATTTTCCTCCATAGTAAAGCTTAGTATTTCTATAGGTACTTTTTTTCTTCTTCTTCCTTTTTATAGCAGTGAAGTTTGGCTGGATACTAATGAATACTATCTGGAAACAGTAGAATTATAAATGTGCCTTTCATAGTAAAGGAAGACCTGATTATTTGTTCAGCTGTGGGCATCCTCATTTATTAAAAACCACTGACTTCTCTGGGTAGTAATAAGAAAAAATTTCTGGCACTGTATATGGCACAAAGAAAGGATCTACAACTAATTGAGACATTGCATATCTCTATTGCTTTTTTCTTTTTTCTTCGTTTGTATAAACTGTTTATATGCTTTCTTTAATATATAGCATGTACGAAATAAGAAAATGTAATTAAAAGAAAAGAATCTTTAAGGAGTGAGAAAGAAAAAAAAGACTGCATGACCTTTAAAAGATGTTTCTGCCTCAGATGCTGAACAACAAAATGTACTTGCATTCTTACATATTCATAGGGCCTCAGGCAGTTCCAATACAGATTTTTCTGTACCGTGTGCTTTCCTACAAATCAGTAATTGAGGGTTGTTGCAGTGTACAAAGTCCCAGTAATTTAACATTTTCTGTAAATGTCAGCAGAGGGTTATTCAGTTTCTGCAGGTCACAAGGTCTTTTATACACCATCTAGCCTAAAATGAGGAATCTGTAAGAAAACAAAATGAAAAGCAACAGAAAGCCTCCTGCTTGTTCTAAAATTGAGGAAAGCTGCTTTGACATGTATTTACATAATAGTGTTGCCAAACACCAATAGCATGAAATTAGCTACTGTTTACTGTAACAACACTAGTTAGTGGGTATGACAACAGGCAGAAACTTTTGAGGTTGTAGTTACTTATCTAACTGCATCACTTAACCATGATTTAAACTCTATGACTGGTAAGAAGAAAAATTAGATGATCCAGAAATTTGTCTTCACCTCTTGAATAAGCAATTGTCCAAGCTTTCAGAAAAAATGTAAAACATGAAAAGTGAATTGTGTGAATTGAGAACAGAAAAGCATTAAAAAAACCCAAAACTAGTATGAACAGCATTAAAACAGAAACAGAGTGGAGAGACAGTGTTTCCAAGTCTGGTTTATGCAATTGTGAGTTTTGATAGACATTTGTGTGGAAAACAGATACAATTAGATCTGTGGCACTAATTTCTTGTCTAAAGATTCAGCTGGATTTTCCTTCAAGCTGGAGCTGGGAGTAGGTGAGGACTGGACATTTTCACAGTCAGGTGCTACGGTACATCTTTGGTAATTCCCCCATTGCTTAATATGAGATTCCATTTTTCAAGGCAGATTTAATTGCAGGAATTATTAATAATTTAGTTACAGTGCAGTCTGCTCCCTAGCATGATGGATGTCTGGTTTCAGAACTGACAAGGGTGCTGAAGATGCACAATGCTTTCTGGGGTGTTACCTTGCACAGCAAATCTGTGCCTGTGGCTCGGTTCCCAGTCAGGCACTTGTCCCATGTCCCTACTCCATCCTGGGATGTGATACAGGCACGTAACAGCTCCATAACCCCTGGCCCTGTAGCCTGGTTTCCATGACAAGAAAACCTATATGTACCATCCAGATGGCACCACAGCAACTTTCAGCAGATTTCTCCTCTCTACAGTGATGGGCCTAGGACCTGGGAGTTTTCACACATATTTTCCCAGCAAGAAAATCTAGTAGAGCCTTCAATATCTTGTTATTGCTCAGAATAAGGCTGTAGCCCAAAGGCATGTTCCAGAGGAGGTAAATGTAGCTCCTAGACTGGAATAACTGAGTGTGCACCACAGGTTTTGCTCTCTTGTCTTTTACTGAAAGAATGGCGATTGATTAAATATATTCCCTGAATAAATTTTAGCCTCATTTTTGGTGTGCTGAATGTCTGCATGTTAAACAGATGTTAATATTAGTATTGAGGATCAGCCTCTCTGAAATAAATTACATTGCATTTGAAGCCTGATTTCAGTAGGCATATACACAGCAAGTTTGAAAAAGTTGGCCTTCATATACTGTGTCAAACAGGCTGAATTCAGGCTGTCTCTTGTTTAAACATAGACTCTCAGACAGAAGAACATGAGGATAGCTGTGTGTAAATTGACTTTTTTGGACCACAGACCTGGAAGGATCTGTTAGAGAAGGACAGTTTGGTGAATATGTTGCACTTTGAGCTTGCACTGAGTATTACCTCTTATCTTACTTCTCATTTTTTTTCCCAGAAATAGTGACACTTAGATTTAAAAGTTAAATGAAAGCAGATACTTCTCCTCACACAGGCAGAATGGGGACAGCTTGCATCATGCTTTTGTCATTTCTTCCCTTGATGTGTGGCATCATTTTCTAATTGCCTCTTCAGCCTGCATTTTTATTTCAGAATACTTAAGAGGTTTAACTGTTTTCAGTAACTGACACATGCAGACTTGTGCATTTGTCACAGATTTCTGACAAATATTTTCCGTATGTAACACTTTCTGTGTTACAGTCCTCTGTATCTCATGAAATTTGAAACATGTCTACTTTTGTGTTTCTCTGTTGATGGCTATTTCATCTTGCCAGACCTTTTTGACTGCTTAGATGAGCCATAAACTACTCAAACTGTTAAAGGCTTGGTGATGTGCAAACCACAGCTGCCAAGTTTGTACTCATTTTCACAGTAGGCTCATGGTAAAGATCTTGGTCCATTACCCAGTACCAGTCTGGAGTCTAAGGGAGTGCAATTGGAAGTCTTGGGGATGTGGTAAGGCCACTAAATGTTTGATTTCTGGAAACAAAAAAAAAGAAAGCTGCACAATGCATTACACCTACCTTCTCTGAACCATCCATCACACATTAGTAATACAGTGATTTTCAGTTTGCTCTTCTTTCGCTTCCTATATGTATCCAATGACACTAAAGCTAATGTTTGTGTCATTAAATTAAACTACTTAAATATTTAAACAGTGATAAGCACATTTGTTCTAGTAACAAACCTATTCAAATAGTCAAGAGAATATTACAATCTGAGCCAAGCATTATTTGGTTTCTCTCTCTCTTAAGAGAGACTGTGAAAGTAAATTGAAGGAAAATCCATTTGTACTCTGATGTTTGAATGGAGTGGGGTCCTCTACACGTTAAACCAGTATTTAATAGTATATTTCATTTATTCCTATTATCCTTGTATAGTTCATGTGTGAACCTTACGTATTTCTATCTTCTGCAATGCTGTTGGCTGTTTTTCATAGTGACAGATCTCCTGGCCTCCAGGCTTACATTTGGTTTTAATCCCATGGCAACATAAGATTAAAGAGAAAATGATAATTCTGACAGATGTACATCTAAAAAATTCTATTTGTAACCTAAGGTGTTTATACAGAACAAATTGGTGCTTATTGGGATCTCCTGCAACTCAGATCACTATACATATCCGAACTGTTTAAGTTAACGTAGGCAATGTAGTAACTAGGGAAGCATTTGCTTGTAAAATTGAAGTGTAAGACTACTCACAAACATGCTATACTAGCATGTGAACAGATTGCCTCTTTCATGGCTCTTTAAAACTTTCAGGTGCTACAGAGAATGCTCTTTGCTAAAAAGTAGGAGCTGCTTTTAAAGCCCTAATACTTGTTTAAATTGCTGTTACAGACACTTACAGAGCCAAGATTTGACATTCATGGCAACAGTGAAAATTTGGTATGAATCAAATTCAAACACAATTTCCCTAAGTGAAAGTGAAATATTATCATAATTCATTCAACTACAGGTTACTGGTTTAGATTGAGAACTCAGATATTCATCAAAAGCCCAAGTTAAATGTTTGGCTAGGTTGTAGCGAGATCAGGTAGTTGGCCTGGCAAATTGTTGTGCAGAGTTTGATCCAACAAAAATAAAGCTGGCAATGAACTTGTGAATGACCTAGCATTTTCCTGCATTTAAATCTCTTTCTCTCTCATTTTACCTCCCTGACTCTAGATATGAGAATGCATTAAGGCAGAACTAAAATGACATAACAGTCCCACAGCAGAAGGTTACATCCTTGTTCTTTCAACTCTTCCTCATGGGAATATTTCCAGTGAAGCTGCAGTATTCCTAAGTCACAATTTAATTCATAGTTTTGAAGGACATAAAAGACTATTATCCTTTAGTTTGACATGTTACATAGACACAGAATTATAATCAGTAATTATTTTTGAAACACTCCTAGTCTCCGTTTTGGTATTTGTCCTCTTGCGAGTGTCTATGCAGTTGGTTGCACACAGGCTCTGCAAGCCCTCCGTACCACCACTGGCTTGTTGTCAACCTAGCACCATGCCTGTGCTAATAAACTCAGCCACGTAGCTGAATATCTGAGTCTTGTTACCACACTAATGTAGTTAAATGGCTGCTAATCACATTTTGTTAGCTAGAACTTGGGCAGTGTGATGACTAACTGCTTGCAACTGAACTTACAAACATGCCTTCAGTCCTTAATTTCATAAATAAACACATTATTTTCAGAATTTAGGTCTTAAGCTACCCCACCTAATACAACATAAATCCAGACACCTCAGTATGCAAAATCTGACAGACTCTCAGCCCTAAACCTTCTCTCTTTAAGACATGATTGAGTTATGCAGGACATTGTCAAACGTCAAATTAGACAATTTCTGTAAATGATTATGAATCTTTATAAATAACATTTATTTTCATAGATATACATGGATATGCAAACTTTCTACAAGTTTACCTTTTCTGAGACCCAGGCAGGTTAGGAAACTGTGAAAAGATCTAAAAACATTATCAAAACTGATAAGCCAAGATGATTCGGTCTTCTGGAAGGGGAAGCTTGTGTGAGCTTTTGGAGGGTTTTTTGCAAGGCAGAGGTTGGTGGGTTTTTTCTGAAGAAAATTGAACAGGAAACATAAACCATACTTTTATGATAATATATACATGGTCTCAATATTAAAGATTTTCATTGAATATATTCAGTGAAATTTGGGGTTTATTGAAGGCAGTGGGAGGAGGAGTTGAGACCAGTTAAAGTAAAGCTTGCTCTTTGCAGATGCATGTTAACAAAAATTTTTATGTTCCCACTCTGTGAATAAATCAACAGTATTAATCTCAGACATTTCCATGAAATTAAGAGAGTGTGGTACTAATTTACTGTATTTCATTTATGAGAAAATAAGATTTTTTACTTAATAATCTGCTGATTTAATTTACCATGTAAAGTAGGCACAGTTTTTCAGAGGACAAGTTCCAAACATGTTTGCCATATTAGAAAATATTTACAGGTCTGGGCTGTCTTTAGCAGAAAAACAGAAATCTTTCTGAGATTGTACCTGAGAGTTCATTGCCTACAGAGCCTATATTGGTGTATAGTCAGGCATAGGTATTGCAACTGTCAGCATCGTTGCATAAAGTACCGTTTACGCTAAATTAACTCACTGTGGTTTTTGAGATCTCGTTGCTTTCTCTAGAGGCTGAGGATGTTCTCTGTTGTACATGATCTCTGCCACTCTTCCCAGATGAAACAGTCAGATCTTTACTCTTGTGCTGGCTTTTGCAGCTGAAGTTTTTGTGTTGCTTGTGAGGACTTAATTTTTTCTAGTTTCACCTGCAATGCAATTTTTCCCTCCCATAGCACTAATGCTGAATGAAAAGTTAAACATTTTCCTGTTGGGGCATGGGGAGTATCATTAACCTTTCCACATTCACAGACCACAGAGGATCATGGTGCAGTATTCACCGTGTGGTAACATGCAGCAATGCGGCACTTAAGAAGAAATCATCCAGAGGGAATCTCCCTGCATTGTTCCTCCACCCCCGATGCACGATGAGGCTGTGGAAGCAGCAGAGGATTGGGAAAATTGCACATCAGCCTTGGGGAGCATTTCTTTGCTATTGAAATCCCACTCTGGTGTTACTTGGCACCCTACATGAGGTTTTGAGACAAGTACCTGAAAGAGTATTTATGCCTGAGGATTTTTCAAAATTAATTTGAATTGTTTCTCTCAGAGGAGTAGGGAACATGGGAGTAATTCCTTGTAAGTGTGGCTGTGTAATAGCTCTTGCTTTGGGCAGGAAGGAAGATAACAGCCCCTGAGGCCTATGTACTATTTTGATACAACCTGCTCAACATATTTAACGTGTATCCTGCTGAAAAAGAACATCCTTTGCGTCTGTGTCATCTTTTCTGGAAGATAGAAATGCTGTGAACTTTTTCAGAGTAATTCAAGTAATTAATGTAAGATAATGTATTTCTGTATGATAGTTAGTATGTCTTATGTGATGCCACCACCAGATTCATATCTAATAATAGCTGTTCTTTCCAAGCCTATAAGTACAGGGTACTGCAATTATCATACTAATATGTAGTTTATGAACTGTGTGCATTTTAATGTGTACTGTTCAAATTAGACTCTTGTTATTTTGATAGGAAAGCTACAAAGACCTAATTGTCTAGGAGTTGAAAAATACTGATCAAAATTCTAGAAAAATGTTATTACAAATGCAGGGATATGTATAAAGAATACATTTCTAACACAGCAATAACCAAAGAAGGAATGACAGGCAGTATTATCTATTAGTGTATTTGCTCTGTTAGATAGGTTCCCTCAGCTTGATCTTGCAGTGTGCTTCAGTTGACTTAAATTTATATTTATTAAAGTTCAATTCTGAGGCACTTCTTCATAAAATTGTTCTCACAAAAGACTACTAAACTGTATGGACAATTAGTGCAGAGTGAACAAAATTTTCTCTAAGGAACTAAGTTTTGAAACTTTTGCTTTATTCTGAAATCAACTTGGCTATTCAGCAACTTTTAAGACAAAGTTAGATATATTCACCTATCTCTTGACCACTCACACTACACAGAAATCCCAAAGCTTTGTTTGAAGAAAATTTTGTTAATCAAAATATAATTTTAAGAGTACTTTCTTGTAATAAAGAGTTCTGCTGCTGTCATCACTAACTGTGTTTCATTTTGATGAAATCCCTTGCTTTCCATGTCCTCATCAATAATATATGCAGCACAACAAAGTTGTTATATCAGTCATAAATAAAAAATTGGAGTAATCACCATGTCCTTTATTGACTGAAAAATCTAGGTATACTGGATTCTTGGATTCAGTCGGCACAAAATGTTTCTGTATGAACATAAATATATTTTTCTGACATGATTAGCTTTTATAACTTCTCCTGCATTACATGCCTTTTTCCAAACTCTCCTTAAACCTGCCACAAATATTATTGCAAAAATATTTTTTAGTGTAGGCCCAGGTACTTTGTTTTGATTAGCCAGAAAGAATTAATGCTTGCTTTTCTTCAACAACATGAAAATGATCACTAAATTCTCTCCAATCTATGAATAGTATCTGTATTTGTAAGGACAGCAGCTCTGCCTCTTATTTGTCCAGTTCATCTGATGTAAAAAGGTTACAAAGTGAGGCTCCTTCACAATTAGAGCAGCAAATGGATTTGGAATTTTTCACACTCTCTTCCTCTCCCACTCAAATCACAATTTTTCAAACACTAAAAATACTCCTAAAATGAAATCAGTATTAATAGCTCTTCTCCATCTACATGAATTAAAAATGTGTGAAAAACTCATATTCAGCTTTTTTTTTGAGTAAAGATATTTCAGTTGGCATAACTTCAGCTTTTGTTAGCTGTCAGACAAAAACACTAACCAAAAAGGTCACACTCAGAGGAAATCACTTCAAATACGCAAAAATGCCACTTTTTTTCATATTTTTGTTCATGAGCATTGGGAAAAAATGTGCATGAGAATGTGAACTCTATACTATTCATGAAAATTTGGGATAGAAGCATGTTTCAGTACTTATAATGTTTTCACAGAATGGGAAAATTCTTCCTGCTTAGGTCTTAAAGGAAGATATTGAGGCTTACATTTCTGGAGTTATGTGCAAAGGTATTAAATCATAACTATATATCAAACGTCTGTCATTATCTTGTGGCCAATCCATTACCCTTTATAGCTCTGGTTTTCAGGTCAGTAAAGAAGTAGTATGTTACAGAAGTGTACCCAGAGCAGAATTCAAGAGTCTACATGTTCACCACCACTGTTGCTGTCACTCACTTGATTACTGTCCAGCAGCAGTACCTATAACTGGACTTGTTTCCAAGTTTGTTTCCAAGCTGTGTGATTGGAAAATACTATTGTCCTCTTCAAATAAAAGGAATCTCATTGCAAGAGGTCACATAAACATCAAACTGACTTTTCTTACAACACTATAAAATACATTATGAATGTAGACAAATACATTATGAATATAAACAAAAATATCTCTAAGGCCAGAAGGGTTTGCTGTGATTAATTTTACAAGAGCTATAGCAGGCAAAAAATACATTTTTGTTAAAAGTTTTGTTGTGGAGGGTCGACCCTGGCTGGATGCCAGGTGCCCACCAAAGCTGCTTTATCACTCCCTTCCTCAGCTGGACAGAGGAGAGAAAATGTAATAAAGGGCTCATGGGTCGAGATAAGGACAGGGAGAGATCACTCACCAATTACTGTCATGGGCAAAACAGACTTGACTTGGGGAAAATTAACTTA
>JAOBAS010000072.1:6175459-6219817 GCA_025311575.1 Elanoides forficatus | reverse complement strand
ACTAATAAAATGACAGCAGTAATAATAAAAGGATTGGAATATACAAATGATGCACAGTGCAATTGCTCACCACCCGCTGATCGACACCCAGTCAGTACCCGAGTGGCAATCTCCCTGCCCCCACTCCCCCCAATTTATATACTGGGCATGACGTCCCATGATATGGAATACGCCGTTGGCCAGTTTGGGTCAGCTGCCCGGGCTGTGTCCTGTGCCAACTCCTTGTGCCCCTCCAGCTTTCTCGCTGGCTGGGCTTGAGAAGCTGAAAAGTCCTTGACTTGAGACTAAACGCTACTTAGCAACAACTGAAACCATCAGTGTTATCAACATTCTTCGCATGCTGAACTCAAAACCTAGCACCGTACCAGCTACTAGGAAGACAATTAACTCTATCCCAGCTGAAACCAGGACAACAGTACAATAAGATTAATAATTTAAAAAAAATTAGTAAAATATGATATTCTGAGTGAGAATATGGAATGATGGATGTTCAATGTATGTAGATACTATGCATAGGGGACCTCATTATGGTTTATTATGCATTTTTAAATACAATCAAAATAGAATGAAAATATCTTCTTTGTTTTTCCACTATTATTCAAACATTTGTTTCTGTTTCTGTGGATTCCTTTATAAAGTTCATAAAAGCAAAGATTCTTGCCCATTTTCCTGTCTATTTTATAAGCTCCTGGACCTACAAGTAGCTTGTCCCAAAAGAACAAAAAGTGTCATGCCTTTTTTCAAGCACTTTCATGTATGTGTGCATACATGTCCTCCTTAACATTCCTTCATAGATTATCTTCTCTGAACACTGGAAAGAATAACAGTCATATTACAAAAATCTTTTAGCACAAATCCTAGAACATCCACATCTATAATAATGTTTACAAGAAACTTTAAAGGTTGTCTTTCAGACCAATAAAGACTGTCAATAGATTATCATGGACTCATAAATCAATGTTCCTTGTACTGGTGAGGATTTAAGGTCCAGCCTGAGAGACTTAGGACAGGTATCAGATACCCAAAACCAGAAAAAAAGCCCACTTTAATGAAAATATGAAGTAATACTTGTAATCAAACTATCACCTCCATGCTAAAATTCCTGTCTTAGAACAGTTGCAAAGGTGAAAATACTCCAGGCCAAAGAGGGAAACAAGTGAAAGCATTGGACTGCTTTAGGCAGGACAGTTTGACAGGACTAGCTGCTGTATCTTCGTGATTTGTGATGTGTTCTCAGCCCAGCTTTTCATTTTTTTAAAAACAAAATTCACACACATCAGGAAGTACAGAGCATCCCCTATCAGTTTCCCCATGCATAGAGATAAAATTACTTCTCTGTTACTCTTTATTAATTACATGTGAGAACAACTTCTACTAGCAGAAAAATGGAAGGACCTTTTTATGTTGCTTGCCATGATCTGAATCCTTTCAGAGCCACTGCTTTCTACGGTATTGTTCCTCTTTATATGAGCATGGGCACATTCCTTTTACCTACATGTTTATCATTGCATTTGCTTGCTTATAAATAATTTTGTTTGAGTCATACACAGATTCTCAAGTAATAAGCTGAAATACCTTTCTCTATTGATTCTGCTTTTATTTATCCAGACAGTAAAATTAGCTTTCAGTTGAGATACAGGGCTGTGGTGCACATGGCATTTTGGAAAAGGGGACTGGCTTCCAAACTTACAAGAGCTGCGTGAATCAGAATGCCTGTTTCACTATTTGGACAAAGACTGAAACAAACCTCTGCTTCTGCAGACAGTAATCAAGGGAAATTAACTAGGCCTGGTTACATGAGAGATCTGGGGATTCATATCAACAGGTATATTAAAGCCTGCTTTAGTAATCACAGCGTGTCATGATACATGGCTTTCTATGTTATTTTATCAACTGGAAGTGTATATATAAAAGCAGGCATTTTTTATGCAGCAAAATTTAATTCAGAATTTAAGTTAAATTTAGTGTTCTTTAATCTAGTGGCAACATAATCATGGAAAAATTAAACATCTATTGTAATTACCTACATAGCTCCTATTACTGAGCCAAAATCATGCTTTTATATATCTACACTGAAACAAGGAGTTGACAACAACTATAGACATAGAAAAAATAGAAGTATTGCAATTCAATTTTAAAGTTCCAACTCTCCAAAAGCATCTATAAGAAAGAAATTACTTGCAAACTAGAGGAATGAAATTGAACAGGAAATAGTCCACCTGATTTGAGAAGGAGGGGTGTGTAGAATATCAGACAACATTCTTCAACATACACCAATTCTCATTGACAAGACTAATATTTTAAAGTTGTAAGGCCTGATTCTCAGGTGAGAAATCAGTGTCCACACAGACTCAGTCATCTGTGTCACTGCACAGATCTAACTCACTGCATACTGTGGAAAAATGTGTATTCAGAGCTTTGTGGTAAATGAAAGTTTCATTGTATTACGGTAAAACATAATCTTTTTGCTGTATTGTTCTGAAAGATTATATGGGTTAGTTTCTTTCACACAGTGTGAGGAAAAAGGTCACCTCAAGAGAGAATGAGGTTATGCAGTACATACCAGCAGTGGAAGGTTAGGCTACTTCGTCCTCAACTAGGTGGAACAAAATTTATGCAGCAGGTGATGGCAGAGATAAAGCTATATACACAAGATAGATTTATAAGACATGAGATTTAAATATTCACTTGTGCACAAAAGATCGGGTTATCACCTCCCTTCTGTGTAAGAGAGATGTAGGCAGATGAAAGAATGTGTTAACAGTGTTGATGAATCATGCCAACTCTGCAGAGCTACAGCTTTGACAGGGAAAGCATGAGACAGGCTGATGGATCTGCTCACTTGCTCATGCTCCCCCATGTAATTCATTCCTAATATGAGAAGGAAAAACTGAAGCAAGGCCATTCACAATGATACTCCTAGGTGTGTACCATGAAATATATCTTAATGGTTTTGTCCCTTTACCAATGCTCTGTACCCCACAGAAGTCAAGGGACAATCACTGATCTTTCTGCACGTGCTTGTCAGTTCATGTTCCGTGTTATTTTTCATCACTGTGTTTCTGATTAGGGTGAATGAAAGTTTCACTGCATAAAAGCCAGATAAAGTAAAAGTGGTTCAGGTACTACGATGGGATTTGGGAGTCCTGCCTTAGTTTCTTGCTCCTATCACAACTTGTGGTATTGAACAAACTCATCAATAATCAGGTCCTTGGTGGAATTTCAGGATAAGGGTTCAGAAATATTGCCTCAACGATATGCAGGGGAGTTCAATGCTTCAAAGCGGATATCATAAAAAACAGACTGCAAATTAGAACTGCCCTAGACAACCTGTAAAAAATGCTGAGGAGAGGTGTTTACAGCATCTTAAATCCCCGTTGTCTCCAAAGTTTGAGTTATTATTCCTATTTCAGATGAGCAAGCTTGAAACTTTTCTTAAATGTTCTTTTATTTTAGAACTGAGAGGAAGATCCTACCCTTTTCCTGGGGCCAGTAAAAAGATCAACGTCTTTCTATGCAGCAGCTGAAAGGTTAGAAGCCACCACCACCTGCATCAGATAAGTCCTGTTTCCTTTTCTCTGAGAAAGGTTTAAAACCCACAACTCCCCCTTCTCTAGACAGTTCCCAACACATCAGATGCTACTCCATTTTAGAGTAACGGGAAATACTAAACACGAAGGATGTGATTGTGTCCCATTGTAGTTCACATTGCTATGGGGAGCACGGTGGAAGGCAGCCTGAACAGCCTCTTCTTGGCTACATAGAGCTCAATGTTTTAAAGCTATCAAAAATAAGTAGTGATTAGGGGGTGTGACAAGAAAGTCAGAGAAGCCTATGTGAAAGTGACTGCTTTCTGAACTCCAATACCTCAAGAATTGCTAATAATGCAGTCTTTCTGAATTACTTTTTACTAAATTTCTTTTTTAATGAAGAGTATACTTTCAGAAAGCTCATTTTTTCCACTCCATAATTCCTAATAACTGAAACTCATTTGAAGAGTTTGCGATCCCTTCTTGTAATTTAGAAGCGTTTTCAGGAAAAGGGAAGTTTCTGTAACTTACTTGATAACTTGAGATGGAACAATCTCATGTAAGGGTTGTAGAGCTCCATTACCTCTGAACTGAAAATCCTGATGGCATGCAAGTGATGAAGGGAAACATTATTCAGTTCCTCATCTCCTGTCTTATTCTGCCAGAATAAGCTTTTGGGTAAGGTCAGCTGTACAGGTTGTGGTGGAGCACAGGGTCTGCAGCATTTCTTCCACCCCATCTTAATCAGTTGTCAATCAACAGGCAATCCTATTCATGCAAGAACACATGGCTACTAATGTATAACACAGAAAACTTTTCTTTTTCAATTTTGTGGAATTGTTTTTGATAACACACAACTATCAAAGTGACTCCCTTTTCAGTCTCATCGAAAACATGCAAAAGATTTACATTTCCTTAGCTTTAAATTGATAATAAATCTTATTTTTTTTTTATGAGAATATTTTTATTTTGAAAAGAAAAGGAACAAAATGAATACTATATTTACTTACTACTTATTTTGAAAATAAGTTCATTTTTGAGGTTTTAGCAAAACAAGGAAGATGACTTAAGGGGAGAAAAAGTATGTATTTGCAGTGAATATTTTTAAAATCTGTATAAGGAGACTTGCAGTAATTATAAGTATTTCTAAAAATTGTAAGCTTCTCTTAGTAGCTGAATGTGATAACCACTTAAGAGTAACTCTGACGTTAATAAGGATTTCACTGGCTTCACTGAACACTGTAGCAGCTTTTTTAATATCCCATTGTATTGTAGAATGTCTGCCAAAATCAAAGCTCTTTAGTACTTCCACTGTAGTCAATGAATAACCTCACAGAAAATTGAAAATGGGCATATATGTTCAGTTCTTTTTGAATCAGAGTGAAAAAACCACACTTTTCAGTTAGTCATCAAGGTCCCTTCTGGTGATGCACTTCAAGCCTAGAGGTGAAACAGTGTGTCTTTGCATCATGAACTGAGAGATTAGCTAAAGATACTGAACAGTCAATAAGCAATGCAGAGGTGTTTAGAAAATGATTACAGACAGAATGTTACGGGGCGAACAAGGGTAGCTTGTAAATTGATATTTATTTTAACTAATGATTACAAATTTCTGTCTGGCTTTACAGTGCCTCCTAAGATTAGCTCAAGCCATGGTAAGGACTCAACCTGGTTATGAATTTTTCCAAAATCTACAAAAGTGCTAGAGTAGTAAATAAGAAATCTTGCTGCTAAAAATGCTACCTTTTTAAAAAATCTCACCAGGAGGGTAAATATGCCATAATCATAGAACAGCTTGTGTTTTAACCTGTTCAAAACAGCATTGACTAGAGTTGTATATCTCCAAAATTAGAGCAGAACAACATGGATTGGTAAAAGCAGGAATAGCCTCTCAGATTAAATTCCAGTGGGTGATATATTTAATGTAGTGGTGCAAATTGTTTCAGGCTCTTCTTGGGGCCACACTACAGGTAGGTTTTGTTCTGCTAGCATTTTTAATAAGTAGTGGAGGCATCTTTTCTAAAAGCATTCATTACAATGGTACAAATTTATTCTGGTATGTTTCTTTTTTCCCTAACTGAAAAGATTTCTTCCCCATGACATAATATCTTTTAGATAGAGTTAAAATATTTCATTTACAAAAAGAATATTCACCTAAATTTAAATGTTACATTCAAACTGTGTCTCTGAAGGTTTATGTTTTGTTCTTCCATCACATTGACAGCTTCTTGGCTTTTGGGGGGTAATAGTACTGTTCTGAAAACTTAAGATTAGGAAGCAGTCACACTTTGGTTATTTGAGAGCCCAAGGGACTCTGAAGATACTTGAGACTATTCTCCTATATCAGAAATATGCATACAGGTGTATAAATTACAGCCAAACTCATGGAGATGCATAGTCACTACCACAAAAACTGAATTTTCCTGTGTAGATTATTAGCCCAAATATGTACTAAATGTTCTTTTATTGTTGACCCATTAGTACTGATAAAGTAGAAAAGAAGTGTTGTATGCCTTCATCATTTTGCACTAGGAATTAGGAAAAATGTATTTTTAAAGCAGAACAGTGAATTAAAATAGCAAGATTTCAAAACACATGAAAATAACAATCACCGTCCTTTCCGCTTTTTATTAGAATCTACTGAAAATCAGTAATTAATTGCTGATATAAATTTTGACACTGCCTACTTTATTATATCTTAATTTATTAGATTATGCCATATAACATATTTAATTGGAATTTATATGTAATAATTGCCACTCACTTTCTTAGACATAGTTAAAAACATAAATATCTTTTCATTTGACTAATTAAAATAAATTATAAAAAACCATTATGCCACACATTGGTATTGGATTATATATCTTGCAGAATCTGTGTGAATGTAATGGGACTACATTTTGACTTACCTGGTAGGACCATGGTGATCCTTTTTTGCATATAATACAGTGTAGGTGTTTAGCACTTTCACTTTGTGTAAGCCTAGAAGAGAAACTGCATGGTTTTACTGTGTGCATTTTCTTGAGGTTTTTATTATCTGTATAATTCATTTGTTAAAGTCCTGTTCTCAGTTATGACAGAGTTGGGCAGAGGTTAATCGTTTTTTTGTATAATTAAAGTAATTCTCCTCTATTTACCTCTCCATTTCATACAACATAAACTAGTTGTCTTGATGTGAAAAATAGGTGTCAAACTGACTTGTATATATTTCATCAATCAATATTGATCTGTTTTGTCTTCTCCTGTTTAATCAGCTCTTGAATTCTCTGTTGTATTTTTCTGCCTTTTTATCTTTCTTATAATTTTTACTGCTTTTTTTCCTTACCCTAGAAGATCTGCAACTGGATGCAGAGGTACATCTTCTGGCTCAGTTGTCAATGAAGTTAAAATTTTTTGAGACTTAGAAAAATGTAAGAGTGTTTTGTCCATTTCCACGATCTTCTTTAGGCACCTGAAGTTGATCCTTGCTAGATACAGTCTACAAGCTCAAGGAGACTTTTGATCACACTTGTTATGGCTGATGCATTAGTATCAATCAATTTTTAATATAGTTACAACATAATTCTGCTTTTTCTGTATATCCTAACATTTCTCTGTATTAGTGTTTTTCTGTTTCCAGTGAATGATCTAGACATACGTTGCAATTGAACTGCTGTAAGACATTAGTGTCTTTTCTTTTTTAAACTTAATTTAGACTGGAGCTTATTGTTGCGTTTCAGTAATTCACATTACCCCTTCCAGTATGTATTCTTATGCCACTGTTGACAAAAATTTCTGCAGTCAGGCTATCCAATTCCATCACATATTTATGTCTCTTTCTTATAGTCTCCCACTCAATACTAAAATAAAACATTGTCTTCTCATCTGTAAAGTGTGAGTTTCTTATTTAGTGAATACCGTATTGCATTTATTGTTTCTATTTCTTTTTTTAGGAACATTGGGTCCTGTTTTAGCATGAATTTTAAGATATACAAACTAACATCATAAGCAATGTGACCACAAAAATGAAAGCTTTAGTGTATTATGTCTCCCTTGGATTTTAGCTAGGTTTGTCACTATCCTTAAAAAGCAAACAGGGCATGCAGACATAGTCAGTTGTAAGTCCATTTGCAGCAGAAAATCTTTCTACTTATTTTTGCTCTTCCACATATAACAACACTGTCTGCTGACCTGTAGCTTAAATGGAGAAAGTTGCAGATGTTAGGCTTTCTTTGCTTGCAAGCAGAGGGACTTATTAGAGCTTCTTAAAGATTAAGCTTGTATAATTTCCATTACGTAACTTACTTTAGAGCATTGAGTCAGAAAATTAAATTCCTTTACATATTAAGTAAAGTGAGGGGAAAAAAAATCATGTTAGTACCTCTGTTTTTGGGGGGAAAGAGCTTGTAAAAAAGGCTATTAAAAATCGTGGTATATTTGAAAATTTTGAGCTACTTCACAGAATTCTGGAAAAACTTATGCCTGCTATAAGCTATAAATTCTAGGGAAATATTCTGTAAAGCAGAGTTTGTCCTTAGTTATAAGGGCATAGGTAACTAAAATTAGGTGGTTTATTTTCTCATCTAAAACTAGAGAATCTATAAATCCAAACAACTGCACTACAGACAGAGTCATAAGCAACAAAAATCCTGGGTTGCCATATCAAACCAGAAAAGACATGAGTGACCTGAAAAGAAACATTTGTTTCATTTTCAAGACTTCAAGCACTTCTGAAATCCTTCAAAAATAAAATGCATGCTTTCAAGACAATTTAATTCAAATTTTAAAAAATAAAGAATCAAAAATAATTACTTAGAAAACCCATTTGTATTTGTATGGACTGAAATTCCTTCTGTTGGTTCAACCTATTTGCAGCACTTGATTTGTGAAAACATATTCTGGAGTAGAGACTGGAGTTTATATGTATTTTTCTGGCTCTGTTTTATTATGCGTGATGGAAATGATGGTAAAAGAGCATCCAAACTTCAAAGACAGTAACTAAAGACAAACCTGCCAATTGCAGATACCTAAGGTTGGCTTGAAAAACCTAAATTCTAAATAAGCAATGAAAAAAACAAACAGCAAAGAACTTTACTCAATGTGAGTTAAAAAGACTTCATGTTTGAGTGTCAATGTAATTTTTTTAAGGCCAGGAAAATTACTTTTTTTTCCTTACACACCATTATTTCTCACACTTTGGAACTCTACAAAGAGGAATTTGTTCTTTTTTTCACAGTTTTCAAGATCATCCAGTGTAGTGAAGAAAACAAAATTTGAATTTGAAATGTCTTATTTAACTAGTTAAAGGTTAGAGTCTAGAGTTTGGTTAGCCCAACCCCATGTTGGGCGCCAAAAAGGACTGTGGTGGGTTGACCCTGGCTGGGCGCCAAGTGCCCACCAAAGCCGCTTGATCACTCCCTCTCCTCAGCTGGACGGGGGAGAAAATATAACAAAAGGCTTGTGGGTAAAGATAAGGGCAGTTTAATAAAATGAAAGCAAAGGTCATACATGAAAGCAAAGGAAAAACAAATGATGTTATGCTCTACTTCCCATCAGCAGGCGGCGTCTGGCCACTTCCTGGGAAGCAGGGCTTCAGTACGCATAGCGGTTGCTCCGGAAGACGAAATACCCCCCTTCCGTCTCCCTTTACTTAGCTTTTATAGCTGAGCTGACGTCGTATGGTATGGAATATCTGTTTGCGTAGTTTGGGTCAGCTGTCCTGGTTATGTCCCCTCCCAAGATCTTGCCCAGCCCCAGCCTGCTGTTGAGGGGGGGCAAAAATGTTGGAGAGGCAGCCTTGATGCTGTGGGAGCCCTGCTCAGCAGTAGCCACAACACTGGTGTGTTATCAACACCTTTCTAGCTACACATGCAGAGCACAGCGCTACGAGGGCTGCTGTGGGGAGAATTAACTCCATCTCAGCCAGACCCAATGCAGCTGTATATAAAGATAGTATCAATTAACGGTTAGCCATGGTGGGTTGACCTTGCCCATCTGCCAGACATCCACTTTACCACTTCCTCATTCCCCCTCCTCAACAAAATAGAGGGATAAAATAAGATGAAAACTCATGTGTCTAGATAGACAGGGGGATCATTTACCAATTGCTGTCACAGGCAAAATAGACTCAACGTGGGGAAAATTAATTTATCGTGTTGCCAATTAAAAATATAGTCAGATGTTGATCAACAAAGACAAAAAACAAAAGCACATTCCCCCCGGCCTCTGCTTCTTGGCAGGCTCAACTTCACTCCTTCATTCCCAACTCCTCTGCTGCTTCTCCTCTGTCAAGTGGCACAGGGGGATGAGGAATGGGAGTTGCTGTCAGTGCTCTCTGTCACTCTTTCCTCCTCTCATTTTTTGCAATGTTTTGCACTTCAGTTCACAGTAATATGACCCATTGTTTAAATTTTTCACAGTGTTGTATTTATCAGATGGTGTACTTCAGTTCAATTTGCAGAATAATGTTGCTCATAATAACTGAGTATCATAATAGGAAAGAAGTGTGTGGAGACCAGTAATATGCTGGCATAAATGCCTGTGATTTTCAAAGAAACCTAAAGATTTTAGGAATCTAAATTATCCTGAAATTCAGTAAGCTTGGATGACCAGTTAACTCCAATGCATTTGAAAAATCACAACACTAATCTAATATTTTCTTGCTCCAGGAAAAGCAATTTATTCCTTGTGGAGGAAAAAATTTCAGAGCCATCCTAAGTCTAATTTAAGTTTCTTCAGTGAAATAGAAATGAAGGGGACTTAATTTTCTGAAAGCTGACCTCTTAGGTATTCTGTGCATTAAATCTATCTGTGCATTTCATTCCTACCTTGTGGGAGATTAAGTAATTTTTAGAACTGAAGGCTCCTAAGAGGCTTGTTTTTCAGGATATAGCTACCAGTCCCATCACAGGTCTCCTTTGAACATAAAAGGCATCCAGTTACTCACTGGTTAAAATCAATACAAGTGAATTTTCACCTGTTCTAAACATAATTATTGCTAACATTTGCATTTTTCATCCCAGACATATGTACACAGACATAGTCAAAGGTATTTCAAGATTCGTATCCTCTTTCTTCCATGAACCTCCTCTTTCAACTTTTGTTTTGCTTTCATTCCCCCTCCCCCCGCAAAGTGTTTATTCTTACTGGTGGGTCAGGTCTAAATCTAAAATACAATAAAACTTTTTTTTTGAAACAGAGAACCTTTAAGTGAGATGAGTTTTCCTCACCTTCATAACTTATTAAGAATTTTCACCCATGAGAAACAACTGTAAAATGCTACCTTTCTAAATAAAAAGTATTTATAGATTGCTTTCTGGAAAAACCAGATAGTGGACAAAACACAGTAAAGTGGAAAACCAGTTCCAATATGTGTCTCAAATAATGTATTTTTATTGGTAGTAAATCTTCCTTTTCTTCTATGCTTTGCAGTAAATAAAATATGTAGATAAACCCTGAATAAATTGCAGAATACTTTAGAAAAGGAATTCTGCTGTTTTTCTAACAGTTATCATCCTTGGCATAAATAGTATAATAGACCTGTGCTAGTCTTTATATTGACTCTTAAAAAATTCCAAGCAATTTATAAGCATTGATTCTCATCCTCTGAGTGAGCACATTAAGATTTTTTAAAATGCAATCATTGTGAACAAGATAATTTAGGAAATTGAAGTAGGAAAAGCAAGGGTAGTAGAGGGAAGGATGAGAAGTAGTACCACAAATGAAATGTCTTAATACACACTTCAGCTGTATCAGTATTTTCTAGACACTTGCTTTAAATTTGAGAATAAGGAAGAAGAGATCTGTATACATATATTTCAATATCTATTTTTTAAATTTTAATATCAGAACTTGATTAAAATAATTACAATTCTGGCAATCTGTTGGAAGATCTATAAAAAAAAACATGAAAATTTGAGGAAAAGAAATATGACTGGCTATGTTTAATGTATTGGGCTATTAAAAAAAAAGGAGATATAATATAGATAGAAATTGGTGCATTGTAATTAATGCCTACATGAGTAAAGAACAAATGCCAACAAAATGAGCTTACTGGATGAATTATTTTGCCAGTGTACACTGTAATAGGGATGGAAGATGAAATGAAACTGTAAGCTGAATATGTTAGCAATGGATATTACTTGTTCCAAATATCACAGCTAATTCTAGTAGAGTCGTATTCGACAGTACTAATGTATGTCACCCACTGTATTTGATTGTGTAAAGTCATGGCACTGTTAAATAACTAGCCTGGTAGTCAAAACTTGTGGCTTACATTTAACATAATTTGGTGCTTTTTTCCTTCCTTTTTTCTTTTTTTTTTTTTTTTTTTTTCTCCAGTAAGACTTCTGTTAGCATACACTATTA
The DNA here is from genome assembly GCA_025311575.1 of Elanoides forficatus. NCBI lineage: Eukaryota > Metazoa > Chordata > Aves > Accipitriformes > Accipitridae > Elanoides > Elanoides forficatus. Next base: position 6,207,941 of record JAOBAS010000072.1, on the reverse strand, counting down.
TTCTTGACTATCAATTTCATCTCCAAAAGCAAGCAGGATTGCCATCACAAAGTAATAAACAATATTAGAGAGATGTGCGTTCATCATCTATTGTAATAAAACTGTTAATTTTGTTATGAGGTAGGGAAAAAGCTAGTGGCATACTGAAGCCCAGAGTCTTATTAAACTGATCATTTGGCATTTGATGTCTGATGCTTTTTGACTGAATCCCTTTACAGAGACAGTCTCCAAAGAGATTTTGTTCAGCTGAGTGTAACTGTAATAATGGTTTGATGAGTGGAAGGTGTAAAAATAAATTTGGCAACAGAAAAAGGACAATACTTCAGAAATCTATCAACTTAATTTATCATCTCTTAATTGCTTAAAACTAGGTCTCCATAAGCATTCATAGAAAGGATCTGAAAAGCAGTATACAAACCTGTAAGAAAATTTTGGTTTTCCTCCTACTGAGCTCCCTCTTCCAAACTGGTTTTGTTTTCCTAGCAAATAAATCAAAACATCAAGTAACTTCTATGTACCAGCTGAAATTGACAGGGTGATATTTTACAGTGTTTAATTTCTAAAAAAGCAATACGGTTTATGTTGTGCATGTAAGAATTTCTCCACCCAGTGTTTTTTTAAACATGTTGTGCAGATTTCAAATTCATTTGCCATGAAGAAATAATCTCAGAGGTATCATGTGTCTAAAATGTTGGTATTTATAAATAGATGGAAAGAGGAAAGAGCTACTAGGGGTATGTCTTTTCTAGTCAATTAACATTTCCTGGGACTATTTTATGGCACAGAGATAAACTAGCATGAAATAACCTCTGTTTGTGCTATAAAACATCAGCCAAATGGAGAGTCTACTCTTGCTTGTGCTAATTTCTGGGCTTGGGTGTTATTTTTGAGATGTTAATTGGTCCAGGACAATAAGAAACTTCAGGAACAGACTGAGAAAATTCAGTACTTGGGGATGTCTTAGGTACTGGTTATGTGGGTTTTTTACTGCTATGTCTCCTGCTAGTCCACAAGATACCAGAAAAGTCAACCATGAGGCATATAGCCATGAAAAGTCACATTTGTTTTACTTGACCACTTAGGGAACTGTTCTCTTTATTTTAATTTGAAACAAACTACGTTTCAAATTAGATAATTTAAAAAAAAAAATTACACCAAATATCTAATTCGTGTGTCTAAGACATTACCATGAGGTAACTACAGAAGTTTCTGTAATCATAAAAAAGATATAAACACATGATGTTTGTCTAATTTTTTCACTACATTATATTCCTTAAATTTATTCTTGAGCTTAGTGTCACTCCTTTCATTCTTTGCAGTTATAGGACCATGCGGAGGCACACTCCTTTTGTTTGACTGAGCTACACCTACAGGATAGCAAAACAAACTGAAGAGAGGAGGGGAAAAAGAAGAGGAGAAAGAGGAAAAGAAGAACCTAAGAATAAATTTTGGAAAGTATTTAATGTTCTGGATGAAAACTAGGAGGTATGTAATAATACAATATGGAAGCAGAGTAGACCATACAGAATGCCAATGACTTCTAAAGAGAGTACAGTAGATGGAAAAGGATGGAGCATAAACTGGTGTGACTGATTAGAGGATGCATGCCATGGAAGAAGGCTCTGAGAAGACAGGCAAGGGTGATGTGCTCATGAAGCTCAGAAGAGGTGTCGTAAAGGAAGCTGAACTTAACACAAAAGGGACCTGCAGGTGGCTTGTGTTTCAGATAAATGGCTATATTTGTTGAGTGGGTCAACTGGTTGTGTAAATGTCCTTCTCTACAATAATCACTAGATAGCATTATCATCCTAAGCCAGCCAGACCTAGCATGGGAACAGTGTGTATGTGTCTCAGCCCAACATAGAATTTAAAAATCAAACAGCCAATAAAATGAACTTTGAAGAGAGCAATGGGCTTGAGCTGACTTCAACCTACATATTCCTTCCTTGTGACTGGGGACATTCAACATCAAGATGGCAAGCATATTGAGACTGGTAAAGTGAACTACATTTGTGTTGTGATCCAGGTGTATATTGCAATTGCTATACTATGCTTGTGTTGTGATTTCAGTGCATTGCTGTATTACTCTGCTAAATCAAAATCCTGTGTAATGTCAAATACCTCCAAGTAAGTAAATTTGGCATTAAACATTAAATGTTCCTCATGTAGAAAATCTAAAAGAACCTGCTTAGAGAGCATTGGACTCACAACTGGAAGGGAAGGTAAGAGAAGGTGCTTGTAAATAAACAGAATAATTAATATCTGAGTATTCTGAATAACAAAAAGATGTCAATTTAGATAAAAATACAGATAAGAAAAGATAATTTATCAATCTTAATTTCCATAGTATGTTTGCTTTTTTGTAATTTTATTTGTCTTGGTTTCATATTTGTTTTATAACTATGAATAACTGAAGAGGGAGATTTCAGAATAGAAAAACTGTTGTTATTAATTACAAAAGATGTATAAAGGTAAGTATTCCCCAGACACATACCTCATTAGCCTATGTACCATCCCATTAACCTAAACTCAGAAAAGCTCATGAGGCACTCAACAAACCATGGTATTTTGTCTTTGGGCAACTTAAATAGATGAATGTTAATATTTTATTAAAATTTTCCAGTTGGATATCCTGCATTACCATAAATTTTGATGAAAAAGAAGGATGTAATATTAGTTCAGTAAAAAAATAGTGTTTGCAAGATCATAACTTCAGCTCCATTTTTTTTTATCCCATTCTTTTGTATACTCAGAGAATTGACTCACTGACTATGAGCAATTTTACATACATAAATATCAGCTTAACCATCTCGGTATACCCACCCTCTCCACCTGAAATGAGAATATGCACCCAATAAGCTCCTCAGGCCAAAATGTGGATGTATCATTTGCACATATGTAAGTAGAGGCCCCAGGGTGAAAAATCAGACCATTACTGGCAGCTTCTTCGTCTCTTCAGTAGCCAATTATACTGGGACTGTACATGACACTCTGTTTGTAGATCTATTTAGTACAAATTCATGATACAGATTTTAATGACTATAATAACAACACAAATAGAAAGAATATGTAACAAGGACCCAGGATATAAACAGCCTTACTGTTGAGAAAATCAACAACTTGAATTTCAGCAAGATTCAAGTGGGAAGGAAGTGCAGCTCATAAAAAATGAATTAAGTGCCTTATTGTCTTACATGGCTGAACAAACATGCCAGCCATTTAGCAAATTTGGTACTGCCAGGATATAAGGGCAATTATAATGCCAGTTGTCTGTTACTAAGAGCTCTTGAATGACCTTAAAAAACATAAAAATAATATTAATAGTAACAACATATTTTATGTCACCTTGTGAATGTCCAAGTTATATAATATTTTTTAATTATGGATTTATATTTCAGGTTAGGATGTGCACATAGGCTTTTGGCATTTCCTCCCATTTCCATCCCTCCTGGTGGACAGACTAATTTGAATGGCCAGGCTGACAGTGGGACCGGACAAGGAAAGACTCCTACGTCACGGCGGAAGGTGAAGAGGTGGGAAAAGGTAGAAAAATAGCAACTTGGATCATCTGGGGAGAAGAGTGGGAACTAAAGGAACTACATAACATGTGATTCACAAAGAAGGTTACAGGAATTTTGAGCTCACTGCATTCAATAGCTGGAGAGGGGAAAGAGAGAAAACATTTTGTAACCACGCAGCTCTCCATCCTGTGCTTCACCACACAACCACCTTTTAAACAGAATGAAAATGCTACTCTAGGTGCAATGATACCAACATACCTTAGAAGATGCAATTTTTAAAACTTATTACACATATTTAGATATGAACAATAGCCACTTACAGCTCTGGAACAACTATTTTTTCTCTAACAATTACTCAGTAATTCCATTCCAAAGAAAGAAATTTCTTACAAACGATGCACTGGAACAGAGTAGAAGTACTTAACCTTTGTTTTATCTGTGAAATTTTTTATTGCCATCACTTAAACCTTGAATTGTTAAAAACATGCACAATTTTAAGCAAAATGCCTTTTACTGTGTTTCTACTTAACCTGTTGTTCAGGATTCCTAGCCAATTGTTCACTGACTCTCTAGTATTGCTGATCTTTCTACTTTCATCTGTTCAGTAAGAAGAAAAAAAAAAGAAAACTTTATGCAAATAGAAAGAAAATAGCCTAGGTAAACTCAATGTTATCTACTCAGAGTAGCTACAGGAAAACAGCAATGCTCTGGTTTCTTTTAGTTTTGGTCAATTTGTTACACTTTCCTGGTATGAAGAAACTTGTTAATTTTTTTAATTATTAGATAATTGTAAATAAACCAATGAAATGTTTTTTCGCAGGTGAAATTAAACAGAAAAATGTCTTATATTGTGGTTACATAAGACATATTTTAAAAATGTGTGTAGAACATAAAAAACTTGAGTATGGCTATATTGCAGTGGAGAAGTATAGACTGTATTTTTTGCACATATATATTCTCCCCCTTCAAGAATTTGTGGTGAGGTACTTCTAGAGCCAGACTTAGATGCAAATTACTGTGTTTTACATCTTCTAATGGATATTTTCCCTATTAATTTGTCTAATGACTTTCTGAAGGCATTAATATTATTGGCATCCACAACATCCTGTGGCAATGAACCCCCCAATTTAATTATGTATTTTGTAAACTTCTTTTTTGTTTTAAACCATCTGCCTGCTCATTTTATTTGATGCTCCCAGCTGTTATAGTATGAGAGATAAATAGCTGTAACTCACTGACCTTCCCTGTACCATTCATCATTTTACTTACCTCTACCACATCCCATGTCAGTCATCTTTTCCAGGCTGAAAAATCTTAATGTATTTTAACTTTCTATATAAGCTCTTCCAAAATGCTGGTATTTTTCCCATCTGCATACCTTTTGTAGATTAGTTTTTTCTTTTTCCCAAAAAGGAAAGCAGAAATAAATCGTATTCTGTTGTGATATCAACTACATAAGGCTGACACAGATTTTCCTGCTGCAGCTAAGTTTTCTATATAGGTACACTGAAAGTTGTAACTTCCAAGCTGTAAAGTGTTTTACTTGAGAGATGTCCTAAGAATGCTGGTTTCAGTCCAGCAAAGCAGTTAAACAAGGGCTTACCTTTCCTTTGACTTCAAGCTAAACACATATTCAAAACTTTTATAGGTCATGAAGTACTCAGCATTTGTCAGACAGTATATAGGAAACATTACTTTCCTTACAGCTGGATATTAGAAAAGCTCTCAAAGCTTTTTCAAGGAGGCCAGAAGAAAGAAAGGAAAACAAAAATAGATAATTTAGCAAATGAAAGTTTGTCGCTAAGATAGTTCCAGTGTTAATAACATCTAGATAATGAGCCTTGTGAAGCTTGGGACTGCAGATTATAGCAAATGGACATCTCCAAAAAAATAAAAAAAAATAATGGCCACTTTTCAGTCCTCAAATATGTGGGTCTTTTTTATGTGGTTTTCTTTTATTAGGATCAGAGACTTGAAAGGTTATTGTGAGCATTATAAAATTATTTATCCTTAGTATATATAGTGATGAGCTGAGACTAACTTAGGTATACCAGCAGCACACTTGCCACCCTCTGTACAGTTTCTCACTAAATCTCTGCCATCAAGGTTGTCACCCAGATAGGGAAAGGTTGACTTATACCGCACCTTGTTATGGGCCAAATCTCCACCTTGCTGTGTTATCTTCCCCTTTCTGCTTTCTTTCCTATGGCTTTTTAATCTTATCATATCAGTGCTTCTTTTTCTCTGGATCTTTGACAATTTTACTTTATTTTCAACTGTCCCAAATTACTCAGCCCAGCAGTCTGGCCTTTCTTTGTTCCTACTTTCTGAACTAACAAGGCTTCAGGTATCATATGCTCCCTTGTGGACAGACCAAAATTATAGCAATAATTATGGATCCTCATTCACTTCTTGTGGTACAATTGGGACCTGAATCATAGCTTGACAAGACTTTATCTGGACTGTGGGATTGGGCGCACACAGCCCCAGAGCCCCAACATGCTAGTCCATCGAGGCAGGATGCAGAGCATCCTCTGAATGCTGCAGCAGCTGCTGCTTCGGGCAGTCAGGAGATGGGGACTTGACAAGACACGTCGGAGGGGTATGTGTCAATACCCTGTGGTCGTGTCAGGATATTGTGCAAAAGTGGTTCTGTGGCAAGTGCTAAGGAAATGCTCACAACACAAAGATAATCGGACACAGTCCTTTACCCCTAATGAAAGGCTTGAATTATTTTACAAGGTAGGAGACTAAATCAGGTCGGTTTTCTTCACAAAAACCATGTGGGCTTCTTAGGTGTATTGCAGAGTGAACATACCAAAACAGCATTAGGACTAGAGCTCTTTCACAATCTCAGGTGAACAACAGGGCTTCGGAGTGCTATGAGCACCTGATTTTGAAACCATGTTCCTAGTCTGTTCTTAGATGTGTATATGCAAAAATGTTATTCAGACAGCACACACACTGTTTTATGCAAACCTGGAGCACTATGTGCCTTAAAATCTATCTTGCATGAATGTAGTTATATTTTAGTATTATTATTATTTATTTAAATATATGCACATATATTTTTCAGTGTGTTTCAGATGCCTAGGATTGCAATTTTGCCTAATGTCTGATTTAAAACCAAAATTAAATACAGTATTTCAGAAATAAAATGAAAATGCAAGCAGATTACTTTGGCTTGCACAAATGGTCTTTTCATATTCTTTTGTACACTTCATTCTCAATTTTAACTTTGAACATCTTTGATTATTGAGGTTAAAGTAGACCATTTTATGATTTAAGTGCAGTTAGTTGAATAATACAATATTAAGTACTTCAAGAGCTTTACAATACAGAAGCTTATCACAGTTAGAATAATTGAAAGATTAAGGTGCGGTCATTAATGACAGTTCCCTGTGATTATACGTGAGGTTGTTTGAAGGACGATGCTGAATACCAGGAAGATGAAACTTTTCATATACATCTGAGGGTAAAGAAATAACACTGTTTTGTATTCAACCTCTTAACTTATCAAATAAGCAGTACAAATTTTTGGCCAATATTTGGGTTTCTTGTAAAGTTAATTACATGTTAAGTTTGAAAAAATGTCTTATAAACATTTCTGCCGTTTGTGTTTATTCTATCATGAGAATTTAGAGCTTCAGAGCAAAACCAGTAGGACTTTAAAAGTATCTGAGGAAGGCAGAAAATCACTCAGGGTGGTATATCTTGGTGGATGTGTGCCCAGCCTCAGTGCACAGCCATGTTGTCGGAGCTACGCAAGCCACAGGAAAGCATGCTCTGCTTCTTGGCATGGTGCAGACAGGATATTTTGGCCATCCTGGGGTGGCATGACCAATTGTCATGACAAGGGAGAACTGTGCCTGCCGGCTTTATGGCAAGTAGTGTCTGCCCCACAGGGCTAGGAGGAAGCTCAAGAGGTCACCCAGGCTATCTGCAAGTCTGAAGGCAAGAATAACAATTCTTATGTTAAATACAAACAAAGTTTGGTTTTCAAAATTCCAGTGGTGAAGGTTCCCTAGCCTCTCAGTCAGCCTATTACCATATTTCTTCTATGCCATCTTTTAGGGAATTTGGATACTCAGAACAACTTAATCATCTATTTTGGTTTTCAACTAGCTGTTATTACATGGTTAATTTGTTTCAGGTGATAGAAAAAATTTCACTTGATTTTCTTTTGGGTCAGTGTATGAAGACCAGAAGTTAAAACTGACTAGTGAAAGAAAAAAAAAAAAAAAAAAAAAAAATTTAATTTAACAAGTCTCCACATAAAGCAAAGTGTTTGCTTTTTGCTACCAAATATTGAATAAAATTGTTGTATGCAAAACAGAAGCACATGGTCTTCATATAAAATGATGATGCCACTACTCTATAGCTTAGCAATGAAAGACACAACAGTCAGAAACTGACCAGGCCAAAAGTTTAATTGTTCCTACTAATCTATGAAAATCCATCAAAAAGTTTTATAATAGTTCCAGTGAAGATTACAGAGTATAGTTATAGTTTTAACTTTCAGACTTCAAGGGCAATCTGTCAATGTCTTTCACAGTTAGTCTCCCAGAATACTGAAAAGACATTTCATATTCACACATGTTCCTATACCAGCTCACTAATTTTCTACCCAACCATTTCGAGAGCAGGTTCAAATATGCACTTTGACCTTCAAATACACTCATACAGATTATTAACAATACTACCTTTAAACAAGTTCCATGCAGAGGAAAATATAGCTTTTCAGGTTCAGAACTAGATTCGTCACATCTAACCTCAGAAATATATTTTACCATACAGTCCATGGTGGAAACAGTCAAATTATTGTACCTAATTTGTGTGCAAAATACAGAAATGTTCTTTGTTCTTATTAGTAGAATAATATAGTAGACAGCAATAAGTGAAACATAATATAGAAATGTTGTGTGTCATGTTCTGCCAGTGTTTCTCTGGGTGACTTGAACAATATTTTTTTTCTTCCTATGCTTCAGTTTATCTGGCTGCAAAGTCAAGATTAAAATGTAAAATGCTTTAATTAATCAGATAAAAATCTACATATTAAAAACTAAAGCAAGCTCCAATATAAGACATAGGTACTTATAAGTTAGGACTAGAGAGAATTTAATGATTGTTTTCTTCTGACTTTACTGGAGCTTAAGCAGAGCTTAAACAGGAGCAGCACTGCACACAGGTAGAAGGAGAAACGCAGCCCTACAAAGAAATTTTCTATTCAAAGTGTTGACACATTAGGGAGTGGTTGAGAAGGTTCAAGATCACAGTTTTAGACTGACACACCTCATATCCCAGACTTGTGCATTAGAATCTAGCTTGCTTTTTTGGAAATAGTCCTAACTACTATTTATTTATATTGTGGTTCCATATATTTTTCTAAAAGCAGGGCCTTCATTTTCTTAAACTATCTTCTGAAGGATGTGATATGGTATGATAGCATATGATTATGAATTACACTTCATTGGCAGTTGCACATTTGGTCAAATTTTACTATCTCTGTCTGAAGAAGGATAAACACACACCTGAATTTACAAATATAATGTAGCTTTGTGAAATTGAAACCATAAGATACTAAAAAAAATTGTCCCTTTAACTTAGCATTTCACCTAATAAATTCAGCTGCAGGTATTCTTCCTTTCTGTGCATCGTATTAGAGACACTAAATAAGAGTTGTGTCACCTTAAAGAGCTCTGTATATAAGTAATGAGGCATGAGTTTTTTCAGAAAGAAATCTCCTTCTTGAACTCTTCAATTTATGCAGCAGAATGAGCTAGCAAGATACACAGCCCATAAAAACAGGAAGACTTTAATATTGTTTTCTCACTGCAACATCAAGCCATATTTCCATACTCACTGTTGGTATTTGAAACTCGTCACTGGAATGAAAAGTCAGACTGCCTTTTACAGAGGCAAAAAATGCAGGTGTTACACGTAAAGTACTAAATAAACTAATTTATTGTTCTGTTTAAAAAATATGAGGGTGGTCCTATATTGATCACATGTTATTTTGAAGGTCACCTATAATAACAAGAGAAAAGTTTTCCCAACATACGATATTTGATTTTTCCCTAGACATACTGCAAGGCATTCAGTACATAATGTATATCCAGGTCAATCTTATTAAGTTTAAGAAAACTAACCATGTAGGACAACAGCAGGCAGAATTAAGGTCAGCATTTGAAATGATGCATATCTTTAATTACCAGCTTATAAAATATTGATCCTTACATAGAAGAAAACAGACAAGGTTATTCTACTTCACAAGGGTTACCTCCCTCCCAAGCAAGCAGAAACTGGAAAGTTTTCAAGATTCCCAAAATTAGAGAAACCTGATGGCCTGAGAGGCAGCTAAGGTCATTCCAGAAGTCCCTTCAACACCTGGTGCTACAGCAGAATCCACAGCTTCCGTTGAGGTACAAAGGCTCCTTTATCACATTTAGGGAGAAGGAGCAAAAAAATCAATGTACTAACTAATGAGCCACCCATACTGATTGTCTAAAAATTCTGAGCGCAAGGGAAGGAGTTTTGATCATGTGGGTACCAAAAAACAAGCTGCCAAAGCAAGGTTCATGCAAGTACATCCCTCCTTTTGAATCCTGTGTTAATTTCTCATCCCTTTTTCAAAATGGCAGGTTAAGAGGGCAAATGCTGACAAGGGCACTCAATAAGTTCCATCCACGTCAAGAAAAACACTTAGCTGGAAAAACCTAATCAGTACCTGAATGCTGCCTAAAAAAATGGTCTGAGGCAAACGTAAAGTCTAAATACTATATACTATAAAGTATTATACTTAGCACAGAAGAAAACAGGCTTTCAGGAAGGACCTAGCAAGTTGTCACCTTGAGGAAGTTCAGCACAAGCTTTCTGATTAATATATCTGTAATGCAGCCAATGCACAGGCCTTTGATAAATCTGATTATTACTGTATCAAATAAATGGCTCATTTATCAGCCCTTGTGTAGCTTGGCTGTGTTCACATGCATGCCCATGGAAGATAATCACACAGAGCTTGCAACAAAACAAATTGGTTTGTTCTAGCTGGTGCAGTAATTAGGAGAAACTGGAGGGAGGGAGATCAAAGGTTCATGGTGCAAGAAATAGTGAGTGCTCCACAGAGGAAAAATAAAACCAAAATTGTCCTGGCTGAAGAATATTGTTCAAGTTAAATGCTTGCAATAAAGCAAAAATTTATTTCTTGACAAGCATTCAGAAAAAGCTAAAATATAAAAGCATGACTAATGTACTGGGTGATCACCAAAATTAGAAGTAAATATTTGAATTTTTAAGATAGGCTTTTATAGGCATTTTGTACTGATGTCCATCAGATAAGAAATATCCCTGAGCAAGACTGTAGTATTAGCAAACATTTGAGTATTTCTGTACAAAGAAATGCCATAATATGACATTCTAATTGCTCTACCACACATACATTTTGTATTGTGTTTCCACACTGGTTTCCAGTCTTCTTTATTCATGCACTGTAAATAGCTAAGCACCGTAAAAGCTAAATGAAGCAGGAAACTTCAGCAAAACCAAAATGAGGGAAGATGAAACAAGACCTCCAGGACACAGCAGCAAAATCAAATGGGATGTCAAATGACTGGGGACTAGGTGTCAGTAGTCACCCTCCTTGGTTTCCACTTAAAACCTCTTCCCATGCCTTGATTGCGGCTGATACCTCATTCCCACTATCTACAATGCCTTTTAAGGTTTTGATTGTATTAAACCATTTGCTCTGCCTACAAGGAGATTTCTGAGAGTCCCTAAGCCACTCCTCTAGGAGAATCTTGCTTTTGTAGTATCCAGTCCACATTCTTCCTTACTTTTCGTTCTAGTGAAATATTTTGTCAAATTGTGTTCATTCAACCAGATGGCTCAAAACTCTCTGCCAATAACCTATTCAATTTGTTATTTATTACTGCACATCTGCAAAAGTTACCAGCAAAAAAACTTGAGCTGTATTCAACTATATGCTAGCTCTTGTGTGCTCCCACAATAAAGAGAAACTAATCCTTTCCCAGAGAAGCAGCAAGTGGCAAAATATTTTGCTTCTCCTGTACACTCTCTATCTCCTTTCTCTCCCTACCACTGAACTCAGAACATCATACTGACTATTGTTTTTTTCTTGACATTTAAGAAAAAAAAAAAATCTTATTATTATCCTCCTCATACTCACTATTGACATTTCATTGATTCTTTCTACTGATTTTTGTGACTGATATACATTGCCATCTAATAACCACTTTTATACAGTTATTTTTTAAAATTATGATCCGTAGAAGGTTTTACTTCTAAATAGGATAGCTTCCTGACCAGTGTAACATTCTTCTTCATGGAATCCTCTTTTTGAGTATCTGATTGATATCTTGAACTTCTTCCACTTTCTGTTAATGTCTTTTACTGCCTTGCCAGTATTCTGATAAAAGATTTCATTATACATAAAGTTTCTTTTAAAAAATAAATAATACATTTTAGATCATATTCCTTGTGCACAACATCCCTAAAATTTCAATAATCATTGAAATCTGGAAGACAATTGGGAAATTCAGTAGTTACCAGTTGACAGGTGGTCTATTTGTCTCTCTTTGTCTGACACTAAAAAAAGGTTGGAGATAAACAGAGCCTTAACTGTTGCAATGCAGTGTGATGCGATGATGTGATTCAATTCAAAGATCCAGAATAAACATCCTGAGTTTATCCAGCCCATCTTCTCACCCAAAGCAAATAACTCCTAGAGAAACTGTTGGTAAATTCCCCACCCTGGAGTAGCTACTTTTCTCCTCCAGAAAACTGCTAATGGTCCTCAAATCCATAGCTTGGGCAGATTTACCTCCCTGCTAGGGCATGATTTCACCCAGCCCAGTAGCTGCTATTACAGCGATAATAAAGAAGTAAGGGAATCCACTGCTGAGGTGCTGTGTTCCTTTGTGTTAACGTCAGCAATAACAAAATGACTTGGCAGTGTAACCCTCTTTGATGTTGATCCAGCAGAAGGATATGACTGAATAGGACCCTTGAATTATTTTGAGGTTCCTCTGCAAATATTCCCCTTATCCAGCTTTGGTCAGGTTCCCATTTCCTGCTGCCTCATAGTATCACTTGGGCAAGGGAACTATCCACATCAGACAAATCTGATGCTCCTTTCTCTGCCCAATGAAAGGATTAATTCATATGATTAATTAATGCATTATTTCTCCCCATAACAACTTAAATCCCATGCTTTTCACACATAATGAATGACCAGCACCTTCACAGTAAACCCTGCCCAGTCCTGGGATGATGACTATGTGTGCAGAAAGCCTGTAATGTATAGTGATGTGTGGGCTGCTGCAGTCCCTTCTTCTCACAGCTGGCTTTTTCCCAGACAGAAAGACTGCTCACCACCTTTCAAAGACAGTTTTTAGCTGGAGGTTCTGACGTCAGAGAGACTACAGGTAAGGAAGATCTATTTTCCTCGTAACACTAAGAAGGCAGCTTTTTGCTTTTGGGCACTTTTACTGGATGAAGAAGAGGTACAGCATCCCAAGGTGAGTTAGCACTGTGTTATAACAAAGAGATCTATGCTGCTTCTCTGATCGCTTCACTCTCCTTCTGTTCTGGTTTCTCCTGCCATCTGTTGTCTGTAAATTTCTGAAATGTGTTCCTCTCTTTCAGAACTTAAAACGAAAGGAGTAAAGACATGAGGGATGCCAGAAATTATCCCCAAATGGAAAAGCAAACCATCCATCAGATTGACAGAAGTTTGCAAAATAAACAGAAAGTCTTAGCTGTTCCTTAAAGAAAGGTGAACAATGTAGAAGAAATGTTTGTTTAGATGCTATGCTAGTACCTTCCTTTATGACAAGAAGAGATTTAAAACAACATATCACATGTCACCACAGCAAACAGTAAGCACACATATAGTTGCATTCAGAAACACCCATGCATGTCAGTGCTGCACCTTCTGACAGGTATCTATTATGCATAAATCAAAGGCAGTGAGATACCATGGTATCAACACAGGCAAGCAAATACACAGCACCAAGTTTTTAGGATGAATAAATAATGTGACTTGAAACTTGTGAAATCTAATAGCCAGTAAGCAATGTGGCAGAGCTGACAAGCACAAGATAAAAAGCAGCCCGTTGTTTTGAATATGACTATGTAGAAATAATCTTCTACTGTTTGCCTGAATTTTCCTCTCACTGACCTACACATTTCTGGAAATCATAGTGTGGTTAAATATTTAACTTTACAGGCACTTTAGCAATGTTGGAAAATGAAGACAAACTACAAGCACTGGCAGCTATTTCATCCATTCATGGGGAGAATGTTCCTGCATTAATTGCATATGCATGAATACCAAACAGCAGTGAGCCCCATGCATGCTAGATGTTCTCTATGCACATTGCCAACATTAAGTAAATAACACATTCATGGGATAAAATCTCTTTTAGGCAATACTAATCACCAACTGTGTATATGGAGGTAGCCAAAACCCTGTGCACTAATAGGCATACACAGCATGTTGTCATGTATGAAATAATAAAGACATAAAAGCTACTTTGGTCAGCTTTTATTTGGTACTTTGTTACTTATTTTTCTAAACTACTCTTAAAGGAATGAAGGATTCGTGCTCTGAATTCCTTGGAAGATCATATAAGCCAGCATTTCCATTTTTTTCTGCAGTGTGCTGTCTCTTTCTCTCGCCTCCCCCCCCTCCAAAAAACCCACAAGATGCAGCTAACGAACTGGTGCCACAGACTGTCCTGCCTTACTCCTTTAGGTTAGGGTAGTATAGATCTTTTTTGTTGTTGTTTCTTTTGCATTTATTTGGTTGGGATTTTAAGGGGTTTTTTTGGACAGGCATTATAGAACAAGACAAGAAATACTAACCTTTTTAATGAGTTCAATAAGTATTTGAGCAATAAAAAGATTACATTTTCCTTCACTTCTCCACAATATATGCACTGTTTGGGGCTTATTGCCTCTGTGCAGGCTCAAACTGATCAGAAGTTTTATAAACTTCACCAATAATTACCCATGGTATTGTGCAACACTGTGATTTTTTTTCACTGCTTTTATACACAGTCTGTAAAAATCCTGTTATGTTACCAGAATTAAGTGGCAAGATAATGACCTATAATTCTGTGGCAGTTTTCAGCTTCCAGCTTAACCAGCTTAAGGTGGGTTTAATTTCTAGGTAGATTATCTATCTATCTATCTATCTATCTATCTATCTATCTATCTATCTATCTATCTATTTATTTTTACTGCAGAGTTTTACCGATTTTCACTGAGGTCTGTAGCTACTCCCCCTCTCAAACATACCAACAACCTGAGAAAATTGGCAAGCTCTCTAATGTGACCTGAATGATAAAATAACTATCTTATCTTATGGTCTGGAGAAACTTGTAGCAATCTGTAATGTTTAGAGTGGAGTGTAGGTTTCAGAAGGATAGTTTGATTAAGTCAGTTAGAGTGGATACGCAGTGGTTTTACAACCAGCGGTAGTTAGCATCTGTTCATATAACTATCATAGCAAAATACTAATTTTGTTTAAAAGCATGGATTGTTTTCATGCTAATACCTGGCAAAATGAACATGAAATGCACATGGTGTTTCATGCATTGCTGCAGTAGTGACTGTCTCCATTATAAAACACTGTCCATCTTAAATGCTAAATATAAACATGCTTTAGCAGTATTTCATAATGAACAAAATAGATCTGAGATAGCAGGCAGCAATGATTTCACAGATTAAATTTCACTTAGATATCAGCTGACAGTTTCTTTTTACTTTGCTCATTTTTTTCAAAAGAAAATTACTTTTTAATTATATTTTATTAAGTTATTTCTAATGGAAAATAAAAACAGTTTCTGCACAGGCTTAGATATGCACTATAATTCCAAAATAAATGTTTAGAAAATATTTTTTTTTTCTTCTTATATTAAAAGCTATAAAGGCATAGCTCTTTGATCTTCAAAGTATCTCACTTCAAAATAACTCTGTAAATTATATCTCTTGTTCTGCTAAAATTCACTTCCATGTAATTATTTTTTTCACAGGAACTGTTTGTAGGTCCCTGACACTGCACTGCATGTGATGCATTGTGAAACCAATTTTACATATTTCTTATATTTTGTAACTTTCTATCCAGTGTTAATGAATGCGTTCCAAAAGAGTCTAAGTAATTAAGGAGTGTAAGTGCATGTTCAAAGGCGATAATGGTTCAGAGTTATTTATTAAGCGATAAATCTACAAAAGAACTAAGGAAGGCACAGAATGAAGTGTCTAAATAAAACCACAAAAGGTCACTGATCTCCTAAAACTTTTTATTTGGCTGTGACTCAGCTGTAGTCTCCTTCTAGTAGTGGGCTAGTATGGAACTAACGTTAGTCTTCACGACAGAGACAAAGACCGGATAGCAGACTGAAGGGTTTTAAAGGGTATTTTTGATAGATTAACCACACAAGAAGATTGAGATATGTGAACTTCACTGGCTGGCAAAATGCCATTCCCATTTTTTTTAAAAAAGCCTAAAGAAAACTGGTTCCCAGTAGTTAGGAAGAAGGAGGTTCAGACTTCAGCCTCAGCTCTACTGCAGCCTTGGGCAGCAGCACAGGACTTTCCTGTTAGAGCTAGTCCAAATAGTGGCATGATTAAACAGTGAGAGAAGTTGGGCTGTACAAACACCTTTCTCCTTACCTAGTTTGTAATACCACCAAACTAAATTTTACTTCTCTCTCCTTTTGCCTTTGGGCTCAACAAAAAGATGTTGACCCTCAGCTTTCATGTGCTGAGTTTTTTATAGGTAACTTTAAAAACTGGTTTCAAGCTAAAACTCCACTAAGGTCAGGATTCTTACTTGCAGATTCATCAACAAGTTGCATTATGATTTACCAGCCCAGACCCACCTGCTTTCCACAAGAGCCGAGATCCTCAGTTACCATGCAGACATGCCAACTAAGAATAAGCACAAAAGAAAGAACAGAAAATGTGCTGTAAATTTACATACCACTGAAGTTACAGCTACTCATTTAAGCTGCTTTTAGAAAAGTAAACTGAATTCTGATATCATCTCTAAAACTGATGACGTTATCTAAGCATCTATATAACAGTTTGCTAACTGTATTCTTTCTTTACCAGAAAGTATTGATTTCATAACTGTATTGTGCCTATATTTAGATTTTCTGAGACAACTTTTTAGTTTCTTAATCAAATAGAATCAATATTAGTTCCAGCACATTCAAAAAGAGCTTATCTTTGACATTTTCTGGAAAAGGCTGTCATTATAATCACATACATTAATCAAAGGGTGATAATAAGATTCTGGACAACTGTTTATTGAAATAATTTTTCTGCATAAAGGGACTCCAGTTGTGAAAATATCTCTATGTCTCATCAATATTTTTATTATGTGGACATGAAAGGGAGTACCTGCTTGAAGAAATAGCTTTGGAAGATTCATGCCAACCAAAATCCATCCAGGGAATGAGCAGGAAGGGCAGAACACTGATTCACATAGAGTTTATGAACATTTTTATCTTTTTTTCATCCCTTGTCTGTTCTCTGAAGCACTGATTGCAGAGTTCTCTGTTGCACCCTATTGATAGCCTACCCAGGTAGTCCCACTGCAGTCCTTTAAAGAAAATGATGCTGACCTTACAAGGAAGAGAGGAGAAATGGCCAATAACCTGTTGTTCAGATACTTACAGATCACAGGAAGTGGTAGAAACTCAAATTAGCCTTAAACAAAATAGTTCCCCACCTTCAAGTAAAATAAAATTGAATGGCATCACCATGGAGCACAGACTGTGCAAGAAGCCTGTGCAAGGGCAAAAGAAGCAAAGATGTTTTGCATACATCATCTTGCAATGGCTTGTTCCCATCACTTTGGTAAATTAGTGCTGACTGTTGTGGAATGAGAGGTGTCTTAATCTCAATAGCTTCTTCCCTTGCAAGTAAAGATAAAGCTGATTCCTATTTCTTAGAGAAAATCATAACTTTTTCCATTAGGTAGATGGTTTTGTCACACCTGATTGCGTCCAAACAGGACTTCTATATAGATACCTTTCCAGGTTTCCAGTTAGGTACCAGTCTATTTCCTGAGATCAGCAGAAGTGACTCTCTGTCCATCGGATCACCCCATTATTAAAAGGTAAGGTTTTTTAAGAAAGAAGAGTGGGTAGTTAGTATAAATTGGTCAGATGATTTTATCAAAATCCAACCAAACTAGTAATAGCTCCCAGTCCTTAGAAGGTATGAATTAGAGGATCAAGCCTTTTATACTTCTTTTATCTATGTTAGTATGATATACATTTGTTATTCTACATTTGCAAAGGGCTTTGAAACAGTTGAAAATGAAAACAAGTTTGTTTCACTTTTGGAGGTAAAAAAAAAGCAGACAGTTAGGATCATCTTGTGTATACTGGAGGTTTCATTGTATTTAGTATTATCTAAATATTTGTGTGGCATCTTGAAAGTGGAATACATTATATGAATATGTTAAATTTCAACAGTTGCATGAAGATTCACTTTGTTCCTGATTTTTTCCAAGCAGTCAGTTGTTACTTGGAAACTTCTAGCATCCCCCTGCATGCAGGAAGTTTTGAGACAGATGTGATTTCTGTCAAAATATTCTCATTGTAGCTGTTGCTAAATGTAATCCACACCATAACAATAACTGCTTCTGGAGGATCAGCCTTTTCTTTTGAGAAACATTTTACTTGAAGCAATGTTAGGCTTAATATTGGTAGTTAACAATCCTGACCCCGAGCAATACATGGCTAAATACCTATGGGTACTTGTACCTGTCAATATTTTTGTCCCTACGTTAAAATTTTACTGACTGTAGATGCCAAACTGTGAGGGCCAAATAAGAAGCCAATTTTAAACATCAACACTTGAATATTTGCTTATACTTCAGAAAAATATTAATTACAGTTTGAAATTACTAAAATTGAGGAAAGACCTAGGGAATACTCTTAGGAATATCTTGAGCCTTTCCTATGTAGCTTCAAATACAAAAATAATTATTGGAAGGTCTTAGCTTCATACTTTTCCCACATGAAAATAATCCTACGTATACTTCGTGATTTTTCTACATAATCAGTGAATTATCACTACAGTGAAAACCTGGCTAGAAATAAAGAGTTATTTTAAGCAGATAAACACTGTGAGGTGACCTCCATCTGGGCAGGTTGACAGTTAGGATATGGCACAGAAAGTTGTTAACTTGCATTTTGCATTACCGTGTGTGCCTTCTTGCACAGTGTTCATGTTACCTTTGGCAGGTATTGCTAGGAATTATCTTGCTACCTTCTCCCACAGGTTAGGGAGGACTGCTCAGAGGAAACATTCATATTTGGGTTTTTTGGAGATGGAAAAACATTTTTTTCATGAGATTGTGTCCAAAATACCAAAGGCTGTTGCTAATCTAGTCACTCATTCCCACGGATTGTACCATACTTCTCCTCTCTGCCTCCACAGTCGTATCTACACTATTTGCTCTATTTAATTTTGGGTTGTTTGAGGGTTTTTTAAAATATTTTTTTTCCATGAATTGACTGCCTAACATCCCTGTTATTTTCCCCCACACCCTTCAAAACAAGATAGTGATGCCTGACTTAACCTTGCAACACTTTGAACTGGCTCCTTCACTTTTATCATTCATTTCTCCCAGGTAGCTTAACATGAGTGGGTCTAGCAGTAGAAGGGAAAAGAAGGAGCACTACAGAAAGGCATAAGCAGAAATAATCCTTGCACTTATCCTGCTTATGCAGCTCCCCAGTGTATTCTAACCTCCTCATCACTGAAGCAACTACCCACCTCTATGGCTTTGTAGACCAGAAAATATGGCATTGCCATCGCTTGCAGGAGGCCACAGGCTTTGCTTTGAGGAAACCAGGGACTTGGACTTTTTCTGGACTTAGCTTATTTGGCTGTACCAGCAATTTTCTAACTCTTACTACTATGTTTAGTCTGAATATCTGGAAGACTACTGAAGACTACATACAGAGCATGGAGGAGTACAGGCATGGGGTGACAGCAGAGGACTTGAAGGTGCAGGTACAAGTTAATACTGGAGGTCCCAAGTGTAAAAAAAGCTAATCAGTAGTCAATTGGTGGTCAGCATAGGAATGCAACCTTGAGAGCTGGGCAAACTAGGAGTAGCAAAGAGGATGCAGAACATTTACTCAATGTATAGAAACACCCAATTCACTTTATATAGAAAACTGGGATGTAAAGTGGGACTGCAAACCTGTGATGAAAGAGGAAGGTGTAGAGCATGCTGGCAAACACATCAAAACACCTCTGGGAAGGGTGATGATGACTCCTCATATCCCCCCAGCAGGCAGAGAACATCTGCCAGAGGTCCCAGAGGTGAGTATAGCACCAGAAGAGAAAGGATAGATACTGGAACTTTTCTATATGTATCATTTCAACTGGCTCTAATCTGAGCTATAGAAGTATTAGTGTCATTTCGATCAGACTAATAATGGATTAGGCTGTTAAGGCTCTGGTTAGACTAATACTGAATTCTTGGCTCTGCATGCACAATATATTGCTTTTGCTCATAGAAAAGAATTTGAATGGAACAAACTGGTGGGAATTCAAGCAGTTTGTTTTGTTACTTGGATAGTACAGATTGGTAACACCTCTTGATGGTAGCTTTGACAATCAGGCTGTAAATGAGTTATTGATGTGACAGGGACTATATTTTACCTTTAACTCACTGCAGGTACACATGATGACAGCTAGTCCTCAAAGTGCACAAGAGTTTTAGACAATCAATCATCCAAATGTTATTTCTTTGCACTACCAAGTAGCTATGTCTTCCTTTTTGTGTTGACAACCACTTTTTTTTTTTTTCTTTCCTGAAAGGGTGGATTCAATAACAAAGACTAAAAGACAAAGTGTATAACTACATGCTCTTTCAAAAATGTTATGTGACTGACAGAGAAAAAGAATTGTACTCTCAATTGTAAGGTTAATAAGTAATTTCAGAGATATCAAGAGGACATAACCATACAACTGTTCTTATACTGATAGTGTAATTAATATTCTAGCCCTTGAAAATTATGTCTGATTACAGATTGTTTGCATATCAGTGTCATCATTTTTGCCTTTCTAGCTAGTACAGGGAAACTTGAGATTAAGAAAAACATCTATTTGTTTTGTCATAGGTTTAATCTTTGATAAAGAATCTCATACATCTATGCTAATTATTAATTTTCATTATCAATTTATGGGTCAAATTCTTCTAAGTGGTGTCCTAGCTGTAAAGTAACTTTGCCTTCTAAATCAATTGATGCCACTGGTGGGTCTGATCATCTGCAAATTGAGGCTGTGAATGCTCACTGGCAGTGGGACAGCAGTATTAAAGAGCAGCAGCTGACAGTGGCTGAGAGGAAAAGCAACACCAATCTTCATAGGTCTTTTCTTAGCAACAGTAAAGCACTATAAGTGTTATTTCAAAGGAAAGTGCTGCAGTAAGTGATCATATTGGGGGAAGAGGAACAGTATAATCCACTCATAGCATTACCAAATTACCTTTCCAGTGTTTTGCAAGGAACTTATTGGAACATTTTGCTTCTGTCGTTCTTTAGAAAAATGTTAAGGGCATCCTAATTAGTTTTTTCTAAGTCCGATCTCTTGAACTGAAGATGAGCTCTTTACAATGAAATGTTTTCTTGTTTACATTTGTCCTTTTAATTTAAAACAAAGAAACAAAAAGCAAGTCAGTCTTTCATGGAGTAGGACACAGATTAAATTAACATTATTCTTAAAAAAAAAAAAAAAAAATCATTTTTGAGAAGGAAGATCTGGAGAGAAAACCAGAAAGCCACAAATGTGTGAATTGCTCAAGATTTTGCTATCAGATGCTTAAATCATAACTGCAACAAATGGATGCCTCCCACATACCCATATTTACCAGTTTCTTAAAGTGTAGAAAATTCTTCAGACCTTTTAAAATAACATTCTTTTCAACTTCACAATACTCATATAAGCTCTCATTTATTTTGAGAATATTGATTTAATAATCCAACAAATATGGTTTTGTAAGACAAAGCCCCAATATGCTGTGTTCACAAGAAGACCAAAATACAAACATCACCAAAAATTAAAAAAAAATAAAAATTAAGTATTCACATGTTATATGAATTCAAATATGATGGCATATAATGAACTAAGATCCCCAGATTAAAATTTTGGGAATATAAACACATATTTATGAATGCCTACAGACGTACATGATAAAAAAACCTTAGCTGGTAACTACTTTAATCTTTTGTCATTGTTGTGCTAAAATTGAAAGTTTTCCTTCTGAGAAGACATTTTCCTTTCTAGCATAAATAAAACAGTGTTTGAGTTAACAGAAAAAAACCTTAACGTTTAAGTTTTAATTAGAAATTTAGTTGAATTAAACAATGATTAAAAAAAATTCAAAATGGAAAATGGGACTGTATGGCTCCCTTTACATTTTTTTTAAATTTTAGGATAAATAAGATCAATACTTTCCTACAAATCCTTTCTTTTTTGACAAATCGGTAGGCTTAGTGAGGAGCTTTTTACCAAGGGAATTTTCAATTCAGCCTGCTCTATGTGTGTTGTGCAGATATATATATCCCTGTACTTCAATAGGTCCATAAAAGAGCTGATGAGAACTTTGGTTCTCTTTTAAAAGCTCCATTCTTCAGTGCTGCAGTTGGTAATAGCTTTGTCATTAACTGCAATTACCAAAGAGTGAGCATTTTAAACGCTCCTATTTCCTTTTCAGGTCATTGTGGTTGGCTTTTGTTGTAATTTTTTAAAACTATACTGCTTTTTACTTTAGGATTTCTACATTAAGCAAACAAGATAGCAACCAATATGAACCTAACTGGACCTGTTCCTTAGAACTTTCAGATTTGAATCCTATTGATTTCTGTGAATTTGGGTACAACCATTGGGAGCATGTGCTGAGCACAGGATTCCTACTGTTGTGCTCACCCAGACTAACTTTCAAACACTTCTTCTAGCTCTCTGTCCAGTTTCAAGATGACACCAGAACAAGGTAATTTAGAGTTATTGGTCTCTGGGCATGTATGAGTAACTTGGACTGTAAAGTTCTAAAACAATAATACCAAAAAAAAAACCCCAAAACAAAACAAAAAAATTCTACAAAGCAATTATGTTCCATGCAACTGTGTTTTCATGCATTTATTTTCTCTTCTGATTAAAGTGATACTTATGTGTCTTCTGATAATTGTAGACTCTCATGATTCCAGATTGTCTCTGAATTTGACTTGCCTATTTTGAATGAACCAGGACATTTTAAATACTTTTTTTTTCATATACTGCAAGGCTTATCTTCCTACTGTATCAGTCACAACATAAATACAAAGTGTCAGTCATCATAACAGCGATAAATTTCAAAACCCAATGTAGTAAAGGAAAGCTTATTTTATGACAGTGGACAGCATCTGTTCTGTGGTGATGGAATTCAAATTTTAGCTATAATAGATTAGATACAACACAAATATGTAATTAAAATTAACCTCTGGTTCTTTTACACAACAATTGCATAGTTAACAAAAACTGAACCTAAAACTCTCTCTTACTGTAATTGACTTTGATTATAAAACCTCAACTCTGAACAAATTTTTGTTTTTCATTAATATGCATATTTCTTACTGCGTTTTCATTCCACATTGTTTGCTCCATATATTTTCACTCTTGGCACTATGAATATTCTCCCTATACCCATTCTAATTTGAAAGGATGTTTGAGACGCCTGATAATTAGCTAATGTCTCCATGGGTTTGAGTTCATTCTAGGTTTCAAAACTGATTTAGCATATGACATAAATAGCTATCCATATACCTTCACAAGAGCAGAACATGCTTACAACGTGTAGGAGAAACAGGGAGATGTCTTCTTGTATGTCTCACAGCATGGCTGGTAGTTCTTCAAGTCCATATTTCACTGATGCTTGATAGGAATGAATGTCCCTTTGAGATAGAGCAGGGAAGAAATGGAATGAAGTACTTCTTTCAGGTTGATCCAACAGTCATACCTCCAGTGAAAAGGCATGAAAGAACAACCTGAAGGGCTTTTGAATAAAGACATTTGGAAGGTGATGAACCTGAAGCAACAGTATATGCAGGCATTCCCTCTACCCAAACCTTCTACCTGCTAAGTCATCTTTTTAAAAAGATAGTCTCTGCCCAGGTCCTGAACTGAAATAAGTGTATTTAAAAACATGGTTGGGCAGGGGGTGGGAAGATCATAACTGGTATAATGAACAGTACACTTAATTCCAACACTTGAAGCAGAGACAACATGGAAGAAATAAGAACTTGAAAGGCAAATCCACAGTATGTAGCTCAGCAAGGAAATGGTGCCTTACCATTGCCGTATTCAAGTACATTCAGGTACTTGAAAAATGGCACAAATTCTGGACCTTCTGCAAACTTTAACTACTTAATCCTTACCAATCAATTATAAATAATAGCTTTCTTTTACAAGTAAAATGGAACAGTTTCTGAGTGAAAATTTTGAAAGGATTTGCTGAAGTATACACAAAAAGTAATATTTTAGTGGTATTTCAATGTTATTAAATAAAATTATTTCCATTTTGCTTTCACATCACCATAACAATTTTTTTATAGCTAGAGGAGGTAACCTGAGGTTAGGAAATCCAGTATGAAGTCAAACAGTTACTCTTACAATAGGAAGTGATAAATCCATCTCTGCCTTAACAAGTGATGCTAGAAAAGAATTTCCAAGACTAATTTTTTATGTACTAATATTTTTGGACAGTTGTGTCTTTTCTAGTCATGTTACTGGAGTTGATTAAAATGAAATTGTATTGGCTCATAATATAATTTGGTAGTCATTTTGTATGGAATCTTTGTTCTGATGGGGTGCTAGGTAAATAAAATAAGTACATAAAATACATCTGTTTACTTACCTGTACAATTTTTATCAGAACAGATTTGTATACCCCTACTAATTGGAACATTTTTTTGTCTGTTTTGTTCTGATAAACATTAATTCTCCGAAGTGTCACATGCTTAATAATAAAAAACAAAAACCAAAAAAAACCAAACCAAAACCCCAGAATTAGCTGATTCTGAGAATAAAATAAAGTGGAAATACATTATTCTGCCTTTGCTGAACGTGTGTTTGTCTCAGTGAGAATCTCCAGCACTTCACTGAAATGTGGAAAGATATGACATTCATGTGTTAAGTATATCCTTCCTTATTGCCATGAAAATAAGCTCCTATTTGGTTAAATTATGAATTTCCAGAAATCATATAATCAGTAAAGACTTTTTAAGTTTGGCAAAT
The DNA here is from genome assembly GCA_025311575.1 of Elanoides forficatus. Lineage (NCBI taxonomy): Eukaryota > Metazoa > Chordata > Aves > Accipitriformes > Accipitridae > Elanoides > Elanoides forficatus. Next base: position 6,183,093 of record JAOBAS010000072.1, on the reverse strand, counting down.
GCATGTATCTGTTACATGTTTTTGAGATATGCCAGAGGACTGGTGTTCATCTTTGTTCAGCGATCATTTTAATACATTCAATAGCAATTCTGTACTTGCAATTTATAAATAGAGCTTTTTTTCAATTATATAAAAATAACCAAAACCCTTGTTTTAAAGGATGTCACATTCTATAGTGCCTGTAGTATACTCTGTCTGTCTAGTTTTCATTAAATATCAATACAGCAGAATGTGATTTGCCAAAATAACCTTTTCTTTTTATTGACAATATGCAGTTTTAGAAGATAGAAGTCTGTGTTTTTTGAAACACAGATTCATCTTTCTCCTGTTTGGTTTTCATATGTGATAAATCAAACAGGCTCATATCAATCTGAAGGAGGTAAATACAGAACACAAGGAAAATGTGAAATGAAAAATAATTTCAGAAAGAGGAAAATTGTATTTTGATTAACTTAAAAAGCTAATGTACTCAAAGATACAGTTTCCAAGTTTTATAAGGATATTTGACTTGGTACAGTATACAGTAGTGTTGAAAAAAAAACCTCCCTAATTTCTATCCCATTGAGATTTTGGTGCAAGAATCTGGCATTGTGTTAATGTTGACCCCAACTAAAATATACCTCTTTAAAACATTTTTAGTGTCTTTTTCCCAACTATATCATAGTTACTTTGGGGCTTTCAGAATCCCTGAGGGTAGGTTTAACTGCTCCTGCAGAAGTGACACCAAACCCTTTTCTTTGGATACCAGCTGAATCAGAAAATCACCGTTAAGCTGTCCTGCTGAATCATGGGACTAAGAGAAATCAAATAAAATTCTGATTTACTTCAGGGGTTATGGTAGCAAAGAATTACCATTGACTTGGACAGACTCATGTCTTTTCACCTGAATTTAGCTTACTTTATGCCCAATAGTACAGAAAATTTTCTAGGAGATTGTAACTGTTCCTGAGCTCATAAGCTCTCTGACAGTATATGCTACTTTTTCTCTGTTTAACACTGTGTATAATGTGAACAATAATTTAGATAGCCTTCTATGTGTTCAATAAATTGTTGTTATCATTAGAAATGGTTGCATGCTAGGATTTTTGTTAGGAATTTTTGTTCAACTTTTATATGTGGGAAAATTTTTTAAGAAAAACTGTTTTTCCTTGAAAGTAATTATTTACTGAAAGCAGGGACTAATATTGATAGAATTAAGTTTAAAAGGGAGAGTCTGTGACTGAGAGATCACTGGTCTTAGCAGTTTTTCATTTACAATTAAGTTGGAATAATTGACTGTTTTAAGATGTTTATTTCCTTTATGTGTCAAGATTATTACTTCAGGAAACATAAATTTTCTCATAAACACTTGAAAAATTATAAACAACCGAAACACTGCAAAGACATTCTGTATCCCCAACACTATAGGAAACAATTCCAGTGTACAAAACATGTTTCAAGCATAGGATGTAAAACAGTCTTACCTAGGGAAAGGTCTGCATCATGAATAACAGGAGAAAGACTTGGCCTTTCTTAGCTTTAATAATTGTTGGTAAATAATTGGTTATACAATATAAGACTCATCATTTGGTGTTTAACAGATGAAGATTTCAAGAGAAAAAGCTAAGCTTGTTGTTTCTAACAGATAACAGATTTTCAGAAAATGAATGAATTAAAAAGAAGTTAACCCAGAAATTTTCCTCATTTTAAGAATAGGCAGGTGCCTTAAAACAAAGAGTGAGGATACTCACCATGAATAAAGAAGGCCCCGCTCTATCAAAATCATGTCGTAGTCATAATGTGGTTTTGTTTTTCTCATTAATTTTGGCTCTGAGAATGCAAAATGCCCTGCAATAGCTGAAGCAGTCAATGGTTACTTTAGTTAAGACATTTTGAACTTCTGCATTGTAGATGTCTACGGCTCAGCTTGTCAGCCTCAGCTCCCTTTGTAATGAATGGAGAACGGTCGACAGCTTTGATTTATCCAGCTTATTTTAGAGATCAACATGAAGATGAAATTAAACATGCCTTAAAGTTTTTTTCACCCTAAAGGTCGTGAAGAGAATGTAGATAGATATTTGTGGTGGAGATGCCTATGTTCAGCCATGTGAATCCCATCAGGCATGTTAAAAGACCACACCCAGAAGTTGTTGAAGAGAGTATTTTGCAGTTCAGAGAACAAATATCATCGGATGATGGCATCATTTACCCAGGTGCATTGTTTTGGTGTGACAGATTTTGTTTGTTTTTATAAGCATTCTTTTGTAAACTTGTTACAGGAATCCATCTCACTGTTAGGAACTACTACTGTGCAATTCTGCAGCTCAGAATAACTCCTAAGATATTTTCAGGTCAGCACCAGAACCTTAAATTGAAGAGTAAGTTTCCATCAGCAAATAAGGACTAAACTGTATATTTAATCAGGCTATCTACTAGACAAGCAAGAAATAGTGTTTGACGTGAGATAAACTGTGATTACTCACGTGGTTAAAAATAATCTGCATACATGCTTATTGTTGCTGAATCCAAAGAACGATTAATTGCAGATAAGGTCTGTTGATTAGCCATGCATTTATTAAAGTCTTGTGCTTTTGTTAGGATTTGTGCAGCAAAATACTTATTTAGACATTGTTTAGCAATTCTCAGAGGAATAAGTGTGTTTATATGCTGTCAGAATTATCAGTTGTCAGTCATTATTTTCTTATGGGTTACCTTTTCTCTCTGTTCCCCCTGCTCAGTGATCAGAAAGACTTCTCACTTGCTGATAATGTAGCCTCCAACTTTCCTGACCTACTCAGATTTCTATTAAGTTTCCATCAAGTAAAATTCCTTATGATGACCGTATGATGGCTTAATATTATCTTACACAGAATATTGGTTAAAGGCTTCACAGCACTGGAGATGGTATTCTTCCATTATCATGGTCCCTTTAATTTTATATTTCCTTTATTGACTTACTTTGTACTAGACTCTAAATGAAAGCTATCACTAGTACCACTTCCCCCCCCCAAAAAAAAAGAAAAAAAAGTTATATATAATAGGATGTTTTAAGAAAAATCCAAGAAATAGTCAGACTTTAATTTTCACTAATCTCAGAAATGTCAAATATAGCACTACTTCATACAATATAAATCTTGTAAAGCTCTTTCTCTAATAACTATTTAAATGCAGAAACAAAATGGATTTTTGAATGATGAACTCTGTTTTGATTAGCTATTGAAATTCTTCTGTTCTATGCTGCAAAAGCATAACAATGAAACAGGAAGATACATCACGTCTGGACCAATATGAAGGTTTTGGTTGTTAATGTCCTCTAATTCAAAACAGTAGAAGTGCTTATCTTCAATACAATGTTGTAATAGAGAACAGCTTATCTTTAATATTAGGTAAGAATTGTGCATGCTTCAATTGGTTAGAGAAAGAATTTAAAAATAAATAGTAGTGAAAATATTGTAACATTTTTACTTTAGAGCACCTTTTTTTTCCAATTTCTAGCCTCTGCCTTCACTTCATAACTCTAAACATATTCTAAAGTTGCTGTACTGATAACATGGGAATCAGAAAAAACAAATGTATGTGTCATATTTGGCCTTGGGAAATCCAAACCAACAAAGAAGTTTGACGTCTACTGGTTTTTATAGATGTTAAACTCTTTGAACACTGTGAAAAATCAACAGCTCTGAAAATCAGACCATTTATTCTGGAGTCCAAAATGGATTTAGGAGTCATATTAAAGGGTTTAGGATTCAAATTAATTTAAATGGGTTAATTTTTTTTATATATTGAACCTTAGTTACTGCTTAAGGCTGGGCTTCTAGAAAAGTTAAGCATACACATTGCTTTAATTTCAGTATTCAGATAGGATTATTTCTATGAGTAAAGCTATATAAGTGCATAAGTGTCTTCAGCATCATGAAATGAAACCCAAAGACTTGTAAATATGCTAACAAATTTGGAATTTTAAGCACTGCCTCTTAAACATCAATACATACTAATCATAAATGTCTTTGTATAACTCAGACTTTCCTTTACTGGTATTACTTTGGGCAAATAAAACCTCAAAAATCAAATTACATGCTAAAGTACTTCACAGTACTTTAATAAGCTGTCCAGATTTGAGGGGAAGAATTCCTGTTGTTCTTTTAGGATGACACTGAAAATTATTGATCTATCTGATCTATGAAATCTAATTCCATAAATCCATTAATGGGATTCAATTCCACTATTTTTTCTACTGCCTTACCTATAGAGATTCTTGCATACATTGTATTGACACATATTCATATATTGTATATATAATGTTTAGCACACGTTGTTTGTACGTGGTATGCTTGTTTAGAAACCATCATTAATCAGATCTCATATTTTGATGAAGGTGGTATTATACATTTATTTTTCCTATTTCCTGATGACTTTTCTACTATCTTTTAGAGATTTGCAAATTCCCTGCCATTTCACAACATGAGAAACACGAACTGTGTTTTCTTTAATACATCCAATTTTACATTTCAATATTTTTCTGGGAGAGGAAAGATGCAACTTCATATTTCTCTTCTCAAAAACCTGCTAATTTTTAGCTACCAAGTTGTCAGAATGTCATACCAAGACTTATACACAAGTATGTGAAACCTGTTAAGCCCCAATCTAAAATTTCTTTTTCAAAGAAATAGAACCCCATGGCTCTGATAAGCTTAAAATTAGGCTTTAATTGTAAAAGAGGAAGAGAATGACTTCAAGCAGACCAGAGATTTTTGAAGCTAATAAGAATCTGAAGAATAATAAAATAAAAAAATTTTAAAAAAAGACAAAGTTTTAGACTGTTCATAAGGAAATGTATCATCAAAGAACTCCTTTCAGATGTTTCCCAAAGGGATATTTGAAAACTTTAGTACTTGATTAATTTACGTTAGAGAGGGCAAAGTGTCTTGAATATACAGATAGAACAATTTTTTTGTGATAGAAATTTGGACAATTCTATCTAGTAGAATTAATTTTGCAATAATCAGACTTTTTTAATAATTTCTAAAAATTACAAGTGTTTTATTTTATTTGTTAATTTTATTTGCATGGCTTTGATGTGAATATGCAATAAGTTATGTAAAGACATTCTTTACATACACTCGATAGCTTTCAAGAGTAATTTAAAAAGCATGGAATAATATACATATTCTATGGAGAAGTCTTTAAATAAAAAAAACAGATATAGTTAGAAAGTAAAATAAATTAATATTCTAATACTGGTGTTTAATTAAATGCAGTTGAATTTAACATACAAAAAAGAAAGGTATGCTATACAAGTCTCTGAAGGATTTAATTATTTGAGTTTTACTGTTTATAGATTGTTAGTGCAAGCTACTTCTACATTACAGTATTTCTCATTTATTCTGCTAAATAAAAGCCATTAAAAGTTGTTCTGATTCTTTTTGGGTTTGGGGTTTTTTTTTCCCAAAAGTTTTAAATTCATGTTTATATATAAAGATGGAGGGTTGATATGCAGGAGGAAAATAGTTCACAAAAGAAGAAAGGAAAATTAAAATTTCTTTCCTTACCACTAACAGTAAAGAGTGCGTAACACATTTCTGGCAGTATTTCATGACAGTTAAACTTCTTTTAATGGTTGGTTGGGGTGGGAGTGAGGGGGGGAGGTGAAGGAAAGAGGAGTTGGGAGAGTGATTTCTAACAGTTGCTCATTTATCTTTCTTGTAAACTCAGAGGTTCTTCGTCAGCAAGGATTACAAAAGTACCTGAGGATACTAGTTGCAAAACAAACTTTAATAAAAAATAAATTAAAAAAAAGACTGTCTCTGCTGACCTTTGCTTTCTAAATGTTCTGTGCTTTTCCCCTTGTTTGACTCGTGCTGGTTTTGAATAAATTATATTTTTGGCATTTTTCCACTTGGCTTTCTTTTCCATTTTCCAACCCTTACTATGCCCACCTTTAATTTTACTATGTGTAAAACAAGAGAAAAGAAGCACATAACTAAAAAAAAGAACAGTGAAACTATTAATGTATTAAGTGTTCCAGGGCATTAAAGTATCATATTGTTCTTCATAGCCTTTCAACCTGCTGTCCCTTGGTAAAATTGATGACCTGATTTTGACATTTAGTTCTGCGGAAAATACTTGGGACAGCTGTCAGAGAAGAATGTGGTCCACAAAAGTAAACATCTGATTAAACAATACCTACCCATCTAGTTGCAAATTCTAATTCTGCTTTGATTTCCCCAGGTTGGTTTTTTTTTGAACAGTTGGTTGAAAATCATGTTATTTACTCAGACTAAGATAGGCTGAGCCTGGCAAATGAGGCAAAGTTTCTCATCTCCAGTAAAGACAACCTGATGAGAACCACTGACCCAAACAACCTGGCTAGGTTGTATCTACAATTCTATCCTACCACCACTACTGTTTGTTATCCTCTAGTAAACAAAAAGGACAGGGAATATGGGAGAACATGTGCAGCAGTTAGAACTGGGTTCCCAGCTTAAAGTAATACCTTATATTTCAGGTCCTCCATCCTGCCAGTACAGCAGAGCCCTGTCAGAAATGGTGTAGATGAAAGCTACTGTGAAAAGGACTAAGGTAGAAGAGACAATAATCCATGTCTTTTTAATTACCAAAATAAAATGTTTGTCATTGTACCAATACATATATGAAAACCTATGTATAAGTGTATATAAATGGATAATTTACAGACTTTGCCTTGGAAATGGAGCTACTCAAAGTATTAATATATTTAGAAAATTCAGTATATTGCCCATCTATAGCGTCTATGTAGGAAAGAAAAAAAGATGATCAGGAAGTGATTAATATAAATGAGTTTAGCTTTCATATGCACTTATTTTTAGGGGAATAGATGTTGTAGAAACAAATAATGGATTATATGTGAAGAAATACTCCACATATGCTTTGGGATTACAAAATAATATCATATTTATTACAACATGATTGGTAGATATCCCTTTCCAGCTCTGCAAATTAGCCTGCCATGTATCTATTAGAAAACCTTTCCTTCTTAAATTACTTAGATAGCAGTAGTAGGAAATAGTTACTCAAAGCTGCAATGATTGCTAAAATAAAATTAATTGTACAATGATGGAAATCTCCCTTATCTGTAAAAGCTGATTACTTTGAAGCAACAGGCAGTCTGGCAGCTTAAAAACAAAATCTCTCTCAAACTGAAAGGTAAACTGGAAATGTTCAGTTCTCTTTTCCTGTATATTTGTAGTGAGAAATGCATAACATACATAAGTATATTTTTCCACTAATGAAGAAAATTTATTAAGTCAGATTCATATGATTCCCCATATACATGATATGGCTTTGCTGGAAATAACAATTAGAGAGACCCTTGGAATGGCTAATTTCTATACCTTTATTTAAAAACAGCTTAAGTGTTACTATCCATGTGGGGGAAAAAACATTATGCAAATAGGAATCTTTCAGTAAAATGTATAAGTTCTATCCTGTAGAATGTTGGTTAAAAGAAAGAAAAACATGACAAAATTTCCAATGACTTCAATGTATTTTAGATCAAATCCTTCAAAATTGAGTGTACCTGAATGGATAGATGTCTGGAAAATATATAGTCCTCAACATCTTTGTCCTACACTGAGCTGATCATACCTAAGAAATAAGGAAACCAGATAAGATAATGG
>JAOBAS010000072.1:6152265-6175407 GCA_025311575.1 Elanoides forficatus | reverse complement strand
CAGCCCAGAGAATGTAAGTGATGTTTAATACATACTTTTAGTATGTTTTGTTAGTCATAAACCCAAGTAAAAACAGTGTGATTATGATAAGCACTAATAAAAAAGTGAGGACAGGCATAAAGATCAGTCACAGCGAAAAGTACATCCAAAGGACAAGGACAAGTTCCTAAGAAGGACCTGAGCTAGACGAGTCCGGATTTGTTCTAATACCAGATTAATGAACTGTCTCCAGGATTTCAGCTAAGATTTTCTGCTGAGAGCCAAAGTTTTAGTTGTGGTTCCACAGTTCCTGAAGTTTAGGCACAATTTTGAAGAAAATTATGGCTCTTTCCTCCTGGATCTGGTAAACCAAGTGCTTCTGCACTCAGCATGGGCTGTAACTTTAAATGGTGAGCATTCCTGAGACTGAGTCTGCAGGATCTCATGTAAGCTGAGGGTGGGGAATTTAGGACCTACCTTAGTGTCACAGAGGAAAACCGTCGCAGGGAAAGAGATGGGGAGCAGTTCCCATTGTTCATCTTACTCATCTTTCAGTCACCTATGAAAATCAGCAAGTCCATCCCAGCTACATGCACACATTGTGGCAATGGTACTGATCCTCACAGCAAACAAGATGACAGACAGAAATTCTATTAAATTTGCATCATAATATAGGTATAAAAATGGCTGTTACATTTAAATACATAATCTTTATTCTGACTTTTCCCAGTTTTCATGTGTCATTTTGCATGCTTAATAATGCTTGTGTAGCATAATTTTGTCATATTAACTTCTAGGTTATTTAACTTCTGGGATTTTATTAAAATGAAGAAAAAAACAACACCATACTTGTGGCTAATGATTTTGCAGCCTCATAAACTGTTGTGCAAATTTATCATATGAGGTGGGGAAAAAGACCTAGTTAGGTACATGTTGGTATCCTGCATGAGATTAATAACAAAATATTGTGAATAAATCAATAATCATAAAAGTCTTTCTCCAGTAGGTTTGGATTGTACATCCTTGCACAGGAAAAAAGTTTTTGAGTTACATCATGGCTCTTCATACAGCAAATACTTGGGAAATTCACCTGCAAATGTGTAGTACATGAACTAACCTGAAAATAGGTAGGTTAGATATCTCCACATGACCATGTCTCACAGAAATGCTATCAGAAAACCACCCCAGACTATCAACAAGGTTTTCAAACAGTTAAAAGGTAGCACAGATGACAGGTAACCACAGCTGTAGATTCAGAGCAAATCAAGTACTAAAGTTAAGTATTACCTAGGTGCTTATGAGTAATTATCAAAGCCTAAAATCCTATCTAAAGACAGTTCAGACAGACAGCACTAAATACAGAATATTGGCAGTATATGACTCCCCCAAAACAGCTTCCTCAGTAACATCTTCTCCAAGAAAAGCAGCCTGAATGAATTGTATACTTGCCATTGCCTATTCAAAACCTGTAAAATGCAATAATCAATGCACATGCAGCTGCAGTGTTACCTACCTGATTATGAAAGGGTTTGTGCTTGCAAACAATACATTTCAGTATTTGGCCGGTTAGTTGCAGGAACATTATTATAAAGGTGTGAATGAGGCCTGAAGGTCCTTTTAGACACTTTGCTTAGACCAGTCATAAAAAATCAGACAAAAAACGCCCCAACCAAAAATTCTCAAAGGAAAAAAAAAAAAAAAAAAGACTGTTCTTTCTGTAGTATTCTAGTGGTATTTATTATTTTATTATTTATGTTACTGATACTTAGAAACACTAACCATAGAACAGAATCTGCACTGTGCTAGATACTGTACAAATATAGATCAATAGGGTGACACTTTACCCAGAGAACTTAAATCTAGCAAAGCTTAAGATCTTGCAATATGAAGGTGGAAAAGGATAAAATTTCTGAAGGTGCTGGAAGAATATTGAAGAAAGAAATCACTAACTACATGCTTAAAATAACACACTTTACCCTTAAGACTATTTCGTCCTTTCTGAATTTGCCCAGGTAATGGTGAAACCACTTAAGTCTAAACTTTAAGTCTCCTTCAGATGCAGTGATTTGCTTCTATTTTAATTTTCATTTTTATCTTGCCTATAAACAGATATTTGGGCAAGGAGGTCACACCAGTACAGACAAACCCTTTTTTCTTTTTATCCCAAGTCTGTCTTTCATCACAGAATTTCACCTTTTACTTGTTTAATGCAATGGTGTCAGTAAAAATTTTGAGTTACAGGAGGTAGGAAGGTGACCTGGGCTGATGTTTCTTAAAACCTGTCTCTGAAGAACATTTAAGGCTGTTGGATGCAGATGAAAGACAAAGTTTTATAGGACACAAAAGTGACAAAATTTTTCTGTGTCTTATCTGAACTCCTCACTATGTTTAGAATAGTCTTTTTCTGACTTTTAGCTGTTTTCATGTTCCCTGTCTCCTTAGAAAGAAACTTCAGAGCAATAATTTTTATTACAATGTGACAGTCAACAAAAATACATATGACTCACATCCTTTTCTTACACAAAAAGAATTAATTTCAGGTTGCATTTGAGTTGAAAGTCCCTGGTATAACCAACTATCCAACATGGAGGAAGTAGTCTAACTTAATACATTGAAATCAGACACCTGAACTCCTTCACTTTTTGACTAAAAAGCAAGAAGAGGATAAGTGATACTATGACGTGCACATAGCTGTATTTATATTACATTTATATTATCTTACATTTATATTAAAAAATATGTATAAAATATGAAGAGACAGTGAGAAACAGACAGAAATCTATACTCTTCTATCAAATGGGTCCAGAAAAAAATAAACAAACAAAAATATTTCAGAGGTTCTGCTGTTATTAAAGGGTATAAAATTACATAATTAGTCTTGACAGTCTGAAAAAAAGAAAGATGCGTCTCACTTAATGTTCCTGGAGTGAAGCTCAAAGATTGCCCCATAAGTTCAAAACAGACTTCCTTCTTCCAATTTTACCACCCTATCTGGGAAATTGTCCACTTTCATGGACAACTGCAGATGCTGATCTGATAAGTTACCTGTAAATACCAGTCAGGTACTAAGAATCTTCACTTCCAAAACTTTACTGTACTGTAACACTGATAATTTGAATATCCAAGATGATCTCCAGTTAGAGGTCAGCTGTGATATCAGATTTCCTTTGACTATATTTCTGTCTGTATCTTCCACTTCCTCAGATTGCATCAACCCGAGTTAGTAACGGAACCAAAATGTCTGCTCACCTCTGTTGAAGTGGCAGTTTAATGTAATGACAGAGCTGCAAAGTTTGTGTTATTGTTCGTGTAGACCAACAGGTCCCAGTTTTATCACAGCACTGCAAATATAAAAATATGAAATATATTATCATAAGGATTCATAGCTATATCTCTTAGTTACAACAACACACAACTCAGAACAATTTTTATTTCAATTCAGCAAGTTCATGCTTCAATCCAAGTATAGAATTAATGCTCCACAACAAAAGTTTTGGTTTTTTTTTTTTTTTTTTTTTTCCCTGAAGATTCAGCATAATCAGTTGTCTTGGTAAATTCTGCCTCCATAAAGATTCAGTGAAATCCTATTGGTGTGGGCAGGACACAAAAAGCATCAGTACTTTCTGTTCCTCAGAAAAATCCCAGAAACAGCCAAGCTGATGAAGAAAATCTGGGTTCACATATGCATATGGCTATTATTTCAATTATTAGTTTGAAGAATTAGATTCAGAGCATATATGGTTTAATTATGTTATTCAGAGACAGACAGGGATTATAACTGATAACTTTTAATAACTTCTGTAAAGATTACACAGATGGTATAAACCATACATTTTAGAAATTTAAGTTCAACTTCTGAAGTTTTTGATCCCAGGAACTAGCACTTAAAGGTCCAGAGATTTTACATTGCACTTGAAATAAACTTTGTAGACATTTTGATCCGAGATTCGACTTCAGAGCATGCATAATTGTTGCCTAAGACTCTCAACCAGTGTCTGATTATTTTATGCAAATATATGGAGATTGTGTTATAATGTCAAGACAAAACAATGTCATTGCAAGTCCATGGAGATGAAATTATGAATAATAAGCTGAAATAAAATGAAACCAATCCCAGAGTGTGCCTATTGAAGTGATGTTACAATGTCAAAATTATATTGGTAGATTGCCCTGGTGACCAGATTGTGATGTCCAGCTTTAAATAACAAATTGTAAGGCAACTAGACATTCTCTTTTAGTGGTATTTTATGAAAGAAAGGCAATGCTGAACAAGCTTATGGCATCAATCACCTTTTCATACTGTAAATTCTAAACCATACTTTTCCCTTCCTGAGTAATAAAAATCAAAACTGAGAAAAGTTAGAAGTGAACTGAAGGCAAAATCCACTTTACTACTTCATCTGTAATCAGAAAAAAAAAAAAAAAAAAAAAAGAATGTATAACCAACTACTCACTTTGCATAAAATGTACTTCCATTGCAATCAACAAGCAGATGACTGCTATATTTCTGAAGTGTATGTCTGGGAGCTTGTCAGTGACTCTCAGAGCAGGACTCTGATGGCCAGTTGCAGGAGCCTGGAGTGAAGGAAGGTGAGGTGTAACCTCTTAGGAAATGAGCCAAAATAGCTACTGTTCATTTTATTTAGCCTGTCTTGCAGTACCCAAGCTCTGTCAACAGCTACATTTGTCCAACAGTTTTCTAAGAAACAGGGTGCAGTAGTGAGAAGGAGGCAGCAATGTACCAAGGTCTAAGCAAGGTTCCCATGTTAACCTGTTTTAGGAAATAAAATGGACAGCAATATCCTTGATCAGGACTAGAAGGTGCTTAGGTTCCAGTTAAACCCTCATAAACCCTCTGTGATGCAGAGAGGTTTCTAAACTGAGCACAAAACTCTTCACCTTGGAACATTTTCATTTGGACGTAATGGATAGAAGGAGGCACCTCTACCATAATGTGAGACTCAAGATACAGTTGCAATGAACTACCTATTGCAATATAAAACAGTGCATATGCTTACTAAATTCCAGTTATTTCTTGGAAACTCTCCACATTTCTGCTCTACACAAGAGAAATAAAAATTATATCAATCTCCAGTAAAAAGTGAGCTAGTTATTTTGCATTTACAAAGGATTTACAACTTTCACATGGTTATCATGGTGTAACTGGTGCACTGCAAATTCACATGCCCAAAACAATGTAAGACCACACCACAAATTCAGACTCAGAGCATTTCAGTTATTGCTTATCTAATCTTCCTTGCAGAAGTCTAAAACATGCAGGAACAGATAGTACCTTAAAGCATGAAACAGGACTTGGATAAAGTGAAAATCCTGCAGAATGGCCACCCACTTCTTTGCTCTTTACAAGTGGTATGCACAACCTTCTCGGAGAATAAATTTCTTCAGGCGTCTATAGAGTTCAGCTTCTGCCCATTCTCATAACAGCCCTGGTATCTAGCTTCCGCTTAGACTGAGGGACTACCTAGGAAGGACCTTGATCCAGTAGAGCTGCACACAAATTTGCCAGTATAGCCAAACACAGTATGTGGCAAGTACATATTATACTGGAGCAGGAGAGGCCATTCTTCCTTCAGTTTCACATAGTAATCACATAGGAATCACAGGAAAATAATCATTTTGACACTCCAGTATGAAAGTAAGAAAATACCAGGGAGATGTATGTTTTCTACCACTGCTAATGCTGAAAGCTTCATTTTTTATTCTGGCTTCCTTTGCAATCCACACAAAGTGGGAAGATTTGGCATGTTCTAGATGTCTTCCAAGCACTTTGGTCTAGATCCAGTGATGAAGGCTCAGCACTGTGAAATAAAATACCAAAGAAAAGTTGGCTACATACTTCCCCTGCCCTGTCATTGTCTGGGCAGGCAGAAACAGAGAGGCAGCATAGCCAGGCTGAAGCAGATGACAGTCTCATTACTGGATTCTCAATGGTTTCGATTAACTAGTAAGTTAGTCCCTAATCTGCCATGAAAAACATGAATGCTGAAAATAAGGTCATAACACTTTAAAATATCCAAATAGCATAATTAAAGGTGTGAAATGCTTATTTTACTTAGTGAGTTTCCATCCTTAAGTATTTTGAGCCTGATGAGGCCAATGTTGTATTTTTACATTTATGGTTATGCATGCTTAAATATTGAAATATGACACTTAAATTATGCAGACAATATTAAGGTCTGATTATGAATTATTCTTGGTGCTAAGAGTTACATTTTGCAGCATATGTCTTTCACATGTTTGCTTGCACCCTTTTCTGTATATTAATGTTATGACCTCCAAGCTCTGTACAGATCTCCCAGAGTCTTTGTTATAACTTGACTTTTTAAAGGAAGTTTTACATGCTGATTTAATGTCCCTAATAAGAGACAATAATTAGCAATAGAAAATCTGTGTTTTCATCATCCAGTTGCATCCATTGAAATATTTTCCTACCTAAAAAAACCCACCAAAGGTACAATGATATGGACTTCTTGTAAAACCATGATGACACTGCAGTTAAAGATACTGAAGCTGGAAAGATTTTCTTGGAGATGATGGCACAGATTTGGAATTAGTTAAACATTTTTCTGCTTCATCTCCTTCTCCTCCCGCATCCTTTCTCTTTTAGTTGTTTTTGACAAACCATCAGTAAAAGAGTGTAGCTGCCAAATATATTCTTCTATTGAAAGGAAAGGAAGCAAGGAAGATATATTTCCAACCACATAAGAATAGTATCTCATAAAATTGCAGACATGAATTTCAGATTATGTTTGCTGCTCTTTCCTGATGCTTTTTCCTCAGAATAGACAAAATATATACAGAAAAAAAGAGCATGTTTAGCCTGTAGATTTGTTCAGATTATGAAAATAAGTGATTATGTATTATCTTCTATTATACTAAAGGCACCTCTACCATAATGTGAGACTCAAGATACAGTTGCAATGAACTACCTATTGCAATATAAAACAGTGCATATGCTTACTAAATTCCAGTTATTTCTTGGAAACTCTCCACATTTCTGCTCTACACAAGAGAAATAAAAATTATATCAATCTCCAGTAAAAAGTGAGCTAGTTATTTTGCATTTACAAAGGATTTACAGTTTCCATTAATATAGGTTTATATCAGGACACTGTGGGAAAAAATTGTCTAAAGTATTCAGACAACAGCAGTTTCAATGGAGAAACTTCACAGATCAGTTTGTTGCATGGAAAACTTTTCCATATAAAGTAATCATGTTCTCTGGCTTGACTAGTATGGATGCTATAATAACTGTACAGGACTATCAAATCAACATGACATCCAAAAATAGCTACACTAACACTATAGATGTTGATCTTATTAGTTCGATCTCCTCGAGGATCCTCAAAATGCAAGTCTTTAGAGAGCTGATGAATCAGGTGTATACAAAACAAATCAGAAATTTCCAGGGACTTTCTGATAAAGCAGAAAAATGAAAAGTACACAAAATATTACCTCTGTTCTCAAAAAAAAAAAAAAAACCCCAAAAAAACCAAAAAAAACCCCAAAACAACCCAAAAGCCAGATCAAGGTATCCATGCTTTTTGTAGAATTAGGTATGAAGAAAAGTAAATTTCAGTTCACAGTCACGCTACTTTTAGGCAAACTTTTTTCAAAAATCTGCACATTTTCATGTTTAGTGTGTCTCAGACCTACAAATCTTATGTTGAAAAAACCAAGATATGAATCCTTAAAAAAAGCCAAAAACCCCAAAACAAAACAAAACAAAAAATCCCATGACACCAGCAAGAAAAACTATCAAAGCCGGAAGTCTTGAGGCAGAAACAGTTGTCAGCATTCAAGAGTGAAATATATTTTATATATTACTTTTAGATGTAAGCCAAGTAGTATTCCAGGAACTTTAACTTCATTACCATAGTTGATATGCAATTGTCCACTAAAACTGGAAATAGATATTTTTCCAAGTAAACATCGAGAAATAGTTGCATGCCTTTATAAATTCTCATCCAACCTGTAGAAAACAAGACCTTATATCAAACTGAAGATAGCAACATTGATCTGTATCACCATTTATGATGTTATGATAATATTCATGAAAAATAAATATCTCAAATTGTTAAATTTTATGTAATAACCATATATTTTTAAAGACAGTATGTTTATTTCTGATATATGGGGTTTTGGGCAGTCCACGGATTTCATAGTTTTGTTTAAGATTATTTCAGAATGACTATAAATTCAGTATAATGTCCTGGTCTATTTACGTTTAATTGAGAGGTTATATTTCCACACATGTTCACATAGTTCTAATTGAAGTGGTTTGAAAACTGTCTGAATGGTTTAAAAAAAAACCAAACCAAACTGGTCATAGATTCTTCAGTAAAATAAATCTAGAAAACTCCATAATTATTTTCTTACTTATTAGCATTTTTAAGCTCTAACTTGTGTTGAATGTTTTAAGCATTAAAGGTTTCTTCAAGTAATTTTTACAGGGATATATTTATTGATCACATATAGTTGTGCTAATATAGACCTGCTATTTATTCAGATGTCTAAAAATCTTGACAAGTCCAAAAGGTTTTAAAGTGTACCTATACCAAATTTCTGGAGAGGTAAAAATTCTCCATCTACACCTGTACCTGGTTAAAGAAAAACATCTACAGCCATTTTTATGAAACTCTTTTAATTAAAAATTATGTACAGCAAACCAAGAATATGGTGAGAGTACTATCCTTGAAATATTTTTTTTCCCAAATGTAACCCATTTTTCATCTTTCATTATTTGTCCCCATTTTTAAGTGATCTGCAAAGAACATGAGTTTCAGCTTTGAAATCCAGTTCATTAGCTGAATGTGTAGATATTTCTCCTTCCAGTTTCAAAATATTTCTTAGATCAATCCACAGCAAGTAAGCAAGAGGGTGACCATCATTCAGATATCCCCCAACACTCATTTTTAAAGCATTGGATCTGTCTGATAGAGCTCAGTAACAGAAACACAGTACAGTCCAACTAGAATATCAGTCTCTGAAAGGGAAATGGGGAAATAAAAAAGGTGTGGAGACATAAACAAAATCCTAGTAATCCTACACTTCTTTCTACTCACCTTGCTAGTACTACTTATTTCTACATGTCTAGTGCCATTTCAGAGTTACATAAATATGACTCATGGCATACTTGCACTATTCCCTGCCCCACCCCCAACCATTCAATACTCTTGTCTTGCTTTCTGTCACCTTCTGGTTTGTTTTTACTGTCTTGTTCTCCATTCTTCCCAGCCACTTACTACCACAGTAACTGATGTGTCTTTCCTGCTATTCTTATTTAACCTGTACATATCACTTAGGTAACCCACCAATTAACAAAAAGAAATGCCCTGGGGGATTAATGTTGTTTGTAATCATATTGGCTGAAATTCTGCCACCGTTAAAATCTATAGGAGTTTTGTAATTGATCTCAACTGAGCCAAGATTTCATTCCTACTGTATTGAAGTAATGCCAATGGTACACAGAGGGAGCTAAGTTTGAAAACACAAAGTTCTCTAATTAAAAGCTTCCTTTCAGGTAATTGACTTTAGCATAAACAATCTGCAAAAAAGAATTCCAATGACATGGAGGGTGTTTCTCAACTCTCTCTCTGTAACCCTGTGTCAGTTGATGGCACCTAACTGATAGCATTATTCAAGAAGTCATACCTTTTTTTTATAGCAAGTGCTCAACCACTAACTTGCATTTACAATTAATGCACCATAAATAAAACATGTTCTTGACGTTAAAGACATCCTACCTGATGGACAAAATATCATGTTCTTCCACACAGAAAGCACTGTTTGTTTACAAATTGCATTCAATGACAATCAAAATGATCTGTCAATTACAATATTTTCTTGCTTTATATTAGAATCACTTTTTGTCCAAACATAAGAATTTTCTCACAGTAAGAGAGGACAGAGTGTCTTATTAACTGCTGTAAGAGTGCCAAGCATTTTTCACATTGCAGTTCTGAGGCAACAGCTGAAACCATAAAAACCCAAGAGAATCATCTCATACAGGTTGTCAGTGGTATAGCATACATCATTTTATAGAAGGAAATCAGTTCCTTTAATTTGGATGTATATTCACTATAAATTCTCTGGCACAATCCTGCAGTCTTGCAGACAGGTGTGGATGTTACTGTAAGCAACTCAAGTTAAGTTCCGGTTTGCTGCATATAGTACATAATGAAACATAATCAACTCCCTTTCTTAATATCCCAAATCATGTTTCATGTTACTGTGTCATTTCAGACTCTATCTCTTTCTGGGGAATTCAGAATAGTAGGAAACTGAAAATCCCAGCTTTGACAGAGGTCCTTTATTTTGTGATATTTGGAAGTAATATAACATCATTGTTTTTATTAGTACTGTTCTTGTCTAGTGATTTTTCTTTTTTTCTTTTTTTTTTTCTTTTTTTTTTTTTTTTTTTTATGTTTACCTTTTCCTCAAACATATTATCCTGCTGGGTTATACACTGATTCTTTTCTTCTCTCTAGGAAAAGTCTTTGTCTTCATTTCTTTTTAGCTGTCTGAGTCTTAGTACCCTCACCCCATTGCCCCAAGGAGTTTTATCTTAATAGTCCTCCTCAAATCTTGTTATTTCCCGGTTGATTTTTTGTTTTAAGCCTATGACACAGAGGGTGTTCTTGGAACTGTTTGGAACTGTTACTTAGCTTTAAGGCAAGATCAGGAGCAGATGAATTTTTAAAAAGACTGATCAGACCATGAAAAAAGAAAGGAAAAAAGAAAAAAAAAGAAAAAAAAAAAAAAAAGATGTCTAAGCCACAGAAAGAAATGCTCAACAAAATAAAGAAGAAATCTGGGGCATAGCTGTAGACTGTGTCTTACACAAAGAAGGAGCACTAAAGCTGTCAGGCTTAGACTGCTGCTTCACAGGATCCCATCTTTGTGCTAAGCACAATTAAAAGGTGGACATACTCTAAGGTCAAGATGAGAGCAAATTTGGTTTGACTTCTCCATTCCACAAAGCAAGAAAAAAAAAAAAATCATGCAGTCAGCATATTCCTCTGAACAATTCATGTTTGTTAATTAAAAGTTGTTTTCTCATCTATTTTCTTTCAGTCTAATATCCTGTCAGGTCAAAACTGCTGATCTGACCATTTCCTTCAAAGTGACCGGCCTTGCTGAAGTCAAATGAAAAATTCCTGTTAGCTCGAACAAGAGAAGAATATCACCCTCAGTCCTCAGAGTGCATGTCCCACCTATACAGTGAACCAAACAAAAGAAAAGCCTACATAAAAATCTGCACAACTACGTTTGACCTCTGTTTTGAATTAACTAGAGTTATTTTATGCTGTAGTTAATCTGTCTTATTTTTTTCCTTGTTATAATTCATGTCATTTATAAAAAAGTGGTGTCGAGCCTATGGGGATTTTTGAGGTACAGAATAAATAGTTTATCTGTAACTAAATAGATGTGGAGCAATCCCTGTCTTGGAGCACCTTTTATATTTTTCTTCTGGTGGCACACTAGTACTTGCTAGCTCCATGAGCCTGTTTGAGCTCTCCTGCCTCCTCTCTCACTTCAGCTTTGCAGCACTTCTCCTTTTTTCATTTATTCCTGATTACTCACCAGTCCTGCTTCATTTTTAAGGTCTTTATTGTTACTCTTTTCTGAAGTTAACATCCTTTTGAACAGCTCACCTAGCAAAAAATCTATAAATGGTTTCAAATACTTAAAAGTAGATACAAGTAAGGCTCAGGCTCTTGATACATGAAGAGAAGGAATTACACCTCAGATGTAGGACTTCTCAGAATAAGAATGGGGTTTTTCAAGACATTTCATGTCAGTGTGAGTAGCTGGGTTATGTAGACAGTGATACTGAGTTTCTAAGTCTTTTTTAAAAGAAAAGGAGATGTTGCAGAAATAGCTACTGCATTATGAATACCTCAACACTTCTGAGGACCATGGGAAAAACCGTCTTTCTCACAAAATTGCCTTTACAAGGAACTAAATGAATGGTGTTTGAAATCAGCTATTTTAATACTTTCAGTAGATTTTCAGCTCTGCACAGATTTAAGCTTGTTCAACATTATTTTTTTATTATTTTTTTTTACTGCTCCCAGTACTCAGCTTGGTATCATTATTGGTGTTTGTTAGGACATCATTAAAAACATCTTTGCTTTTAGGATGCTGAGAATTGTCCAGATAATCAGAATATCCAGCCTCACTATCATATATAAAACTTGAGATACCTTGTGTAAAAATTCCCAACTGAATGCCATTTTTTTTTACATTGTACATATGTACATTGTACATTTATACATTGTCAGAGGTCCCAGTTAAGATTTCAGTCTTGCATTAACCCACACACACAGATACGCCAAAAAACCCAAAACCAACCAAACAAAAAACAACACAAAACCACATGCTGTTTAGAAATGGCACCTAAAACCAAATCAAGGATTTGATGTACTTCTGGTCCTGTGCCTGTGAACCACTACACCATTTCAAAACATTCAGCCAATTTCCTTACTTCCTTCCCAATTACCTGACAGATTCATTGCTTTTATCCTCTGAGTTTATGCAAAAAAACAGATAACACTGATCATAAGAGTGAAAAAATTTCCCAGTAATTAGAAGACTGAAGGGTTTAAAAATGTGGTTGGTATCTGAATAGCTTTTCGATCTCCCATGTGCACATGTATAGAATTACCATTTTACAGATATTCAGGTTGCATAATTAAATAAATATATTCTCTTTTGTAAGCTATGAATGACAGGACCTGCAATACTTCCAATGGCATTAAGGATTAACGAGGTGAGAATTTAGCTTCTTGTTGTAGAAATTATTTTTTTGCCATGAAATCATAAAGTTACTGAAATAAAAAGGACCTGAGCAGGTTCCACAGTCCGTTCTTTTGTATCATGTAACACCAGCTGTACTCAAGTCACTTTTAAGAAGAGTTATCTCACCTGTAATAAAAAACATCCTACTGTGGAGATTTGCTGTCCTGCTTAAACAGTTTGCATCCATTGTCTTTATGATTATTTTTAATTTTCCTGGTGTTTAGCCTAGATCTTCTTACTGACAAGTTAACAAGGTGCAACTTAACCATTGCATATCCTTTTACTTTGCAAGTGTGTTTTCAATATTTCTGGACCTGGATTGTATTCTCCCTTCATTTTCTCTTGCCCAGACTAAATGGAGCCTTTTTTTTTTTTTTTTTTTCCATCTGGAAAAGGTCTTGCAAACATTCCAGAAGTTAATTCTCATCCTGTCTACAGGTATCTTCTTATTTCTGCTAAGAATACAACCCTTTGTTTGTCTTTTGAGTTTCATTCTGTTATTAGATGATTTTCCAATTTGTGAAGATCACTTTAGATCTAAACCTTTCCTTCCAAACTGTTGCTGATTTGGTACCATTTGCAAGTGTAACACGAATGCTCCCTTTAGCTAGAATGCTTAATTCAGTAGTCAAGAAAATACCAGGTAGTACCTTGATCAGAATAGATCTCATCTGAAACACCTCTCTAGTTTGACAGCGAACAATTAAGAATTACTATGAAAATACAATTCTACAAGGTTTATGCCCCAAATATGACTGTTTCAATACATTATATTTCCCTAGTTTGCTTGTAAAATGTCACACGAGACAGTCAAAAAACTTACTCACGTCAAACAAAATGGCAGTTGCTGGTTCGTCCCTATTTGTAAGGTCTGTAGGCCTGTCATGGATATAAAGATGAGAATAAGAACAGTGTGACATGATTTGTTCTTGACAAGTCCATGTTGACTGACATATATTTTGCTACCCCCTAAATGCAAATAACTCACTGTTCGTCTCTATGTTTTTCAGTTTGGTACTTCTTTATTTACTATATTTTACCATTTCCTAAGTGTAAATATCAAGAACCCCTCTTAAAAGTGGAGAAATGAAAGATAATAATCTGGTTTTTTGCATGTTCTTTCCTGTTAACGGGTAATAGCTCTTGTTAGGAAGTTGCCAGAGGACATAAAAATTGCTGTGGCAGCATCTTCCTTTATCAGAGTAAATATCATACCATTTGCCGGTGTGTCCCCCACATCATCTTACCACACTTTGAAAACTGTCGTTATTTGAAAACAAAACAAAATTAAGAGATACGTGAAGACTCACAGGAATTTATCCAGAATGTATCCAAAATTCTGCTGCCTTGTGACAGAAATATCACATCTTATAATACAGGAGTTACAACAACACTGTTGGATCTGTGTGGCACTAGCAATCATTTATCACCCCGTGCTTTTCTACCACTGCTGAAGACATACAAGGCAACATTAAAGGCAACTAAAAATAGACATGGTGAATGTTGTTGCTAATCATTTTGTTAAGAAGCAAAATCTGCCACAGTTTTCAAGCATTGACACAGCTAGATTTTCCCATTGGAGCTCTTAGGGCTTACAGGATCTGAAAAAGTTAATGGCAGAGACTTGTGTAATTCCTTAGTGTTAAAGCAAGGTGGTAGAGAACTGGTGGTGAGGGAAAGAAGAGCTGATCCTCTATTGCCCTGTATGTCATGCTGTCACTGGTATTTCTGCAAAGATATAATCACTCACAAATGTCCACATGTTCTGACTTACATGCAGTAAGTTACTACAACAGTGGACAAGGGATGAGCTACAGATGTCAACTATTTGGACTTCTGTAAGGCCTTAGGCACCATTGCCCACAATGTCCTTCTCTGTCAATTGGAGAGACATGGATTTGGTGGGTGGGCTGTTAGGTGGATGAGGAATTGGTTGGATGGTCACATCCAGAGGGTAGTGGTCAATGACTCAAAGTCCAGATGGAGACTGGTGATGAGTGGTGTCCCTCAGGGGTCTGTACTGGGACCAGTACTGCTTAATATCTTCATCGATGATATAGATAGTGGGATCAAGTACATCCTCAGTAAGTCTGCAGATGACTCCAAGCTGAGTGGTGAGGTTGGCAGGCCTGAGGGATGGCATGCCATTCAGAGGGACTGGGACAAGCTCAAAAAGTGGGCCTGTGTGAACCTCATGAGGTTCAACAAGGCCAAGTGCAAGGTGCTGCACATGGGTTGGGGCAAACCCCGGTACTAGTACAGGCTGGGATTGAGAGCAGCCCTGAGGAGAAGGACTTAGGGGTACTGGTGGATGAAAAACTGGACATGACCCAGCAATGTGCACTCGCAGCCCAGAGCACCAACCATATCCTGGGCTGCATCAAAAGAAGTGTGGCCAGCAGGTCGAGGGAGGTGATTCTCCCCCTCTACTCTGCTCTCATGAGTCCCTACCTGCAGTACTGTGTCCAGCTTTGGGGTCTTCAGTTCAGGAAAGAGATGGACTTGTTGGACCTGGTCCAGAAGAGGCCACAAAAATGGTCAGAGGGATGGAACACCTTTCCTGTGAGGACAGGCTGAGAGAGTTGGGGTTGTTCAGCCTATAGAAGAGAAGGCTCCGGGGAGACCTTATTGCTGCCTTTCAGTACTTAAAGGGGGCTTATAAGAAAGATGAGGACAGACTTTTTAGTAGGGCTTGTAGCAATAGGACAGAGGGTAATGGTTTTAAACTAGAAAAGAGTAGATTCAGACTTGATATATGGGAGAAATTTTTCATGGTAAGGGTGGTGAAACACTGGAACAGGTTGCCCAGAGAGGTGGTAGATGCCCCATCCCTGGAAACATTAAGATCAGGTTGGACTGGGCTCTGAGCAACCTGATCTACTTGAAGATGTCCCTGCTTATTGCAGGGGAGTTTGGACTAGATGACCATTAAATGTCCCTTCCAACCCCAAATATTCTATGATTCAATGATAATAAAGAAAGGTTTTTCTGACATAAAAAACCCGACAAACTATTCAAACCAGACAACACATAGAAAGAACGGCATACAACATACAGATAGAGAAATGATCACGCAGTACTTTCAGTGTGCTGAAAGATACAAAAATGTCAATTTTAAAGTGAGATAGCAGTTTATAAACATGAAAATATCTTATCTGGAGAGCTAGATAGCAAGAGTGTGTCTCTTCTGCCAGATAAATTGAGTCTTGCAGCTCCAAGTATCACAGACTTCCCCACTGGGCCTCGTTCCCCTCTGGTGCAGATTGGCTTCATCTTTACTACACATTTGGCCTTCTTTTCTTCTATATCATCTGTGGTTTCCCTGTGATTAAAGACAAACTTATAGTTTGTGTGGGCTTTCCCCCATTCAGGACCTGAGAATGAGGTTATGTGAAAAGCAGCAGGACACAGAGCATGCAGCTTCCTAGGATGGAGGGAACCAGAACTGGTGGAAACTTGTCCATCCTGCTTTTAAATAAGTAAATAAGTTTAAATACACATGGAGGGTTGACATTGGCTAGCCACCAGGTAGACACTAAGCTGCTCTGTCAGTCCCCTCTTCTCAACAGGAGGAGGGAGAAAAAATGACATAAAGCTCATGGGTTGACATAAGAATGGGGAGATCCTTGCCAATTACTGTCTTCCCAGGTTCAGCTTCACTCCCAACTTCTCTACTTCCTTCCCCCGAGTGTTGTAGGAGGACAGGTTATGGGGCTTGCAGTCAGTTCATCACACATTGTCTCTATCAGTCCTTCCTCTGCTCCTCACACTCCTCCCCTGCTCCAGGTTGGGGTCCCTTCCACAGGAGACAGTCCTTCATGGACTTCTCCAACGTGGGTCCTGCACAGGGCTGTGGATCCCACTAGGAGCCTGCTCCAACATGGGCTCTGCATGGGCTGCAGCTTCCTTCAGGGCACATCCACCTGCTCCAGCATGAGGTCCTCCCCGGGCTGCAGAGTGGATATCTGCTCCACCATGGACCTCCCTGGGCTGCAGGGGCACAGCCTGCCTCACCATGGTCTTCATCACCATGGGCTGCAGGGGAATCTCTGCTCCGGTGCCTGGAGCACCTCCCCCCCTTCTTCTTCACTAACCTGGGGGTCTGCAGGGCTGTTGCTCTCACATGGTCTCACTCCTCTCTTCCAGCTCCTGTCATGCAGGGTTTTTTACCCTTCCTTAAATATTTTATTATGGAGGTGCCACCACCGTCACTGATGGGCTCAGCTTTGGCCAGTGGCAGGTCCATCTTGGAGACGGCTGGAACTGCCTCTGTCCGACATGGGGGAAGCTTCTGCATCTTCCCACAGAAGCCACACCTGCAGCTCCTTCACTACCAAAACTTTACCATACACTCAACACAATACAATTTCTCAATTGTAGTATCCCAAGTAGAAGATTCTGATAGCCCTGCTTGTACCAGGTAGTCATACTGTGTCTTATTCTAGACATATACACACTGATTGCATTACATTATTTACTTTTGCATCTTTTGGTAAGACAAAATAATCATTAGACTAAAAAACAGTAGAATTACTGAAGTCTTCAGTCACTTAGTTTCTTTTAAAGTACCAAATGGAGTAACATAATTAACCACATTTAAACATCCATCTTGACCCCAAATTAGTTCAATGACTCAGCAATACGGCTTCTTTTTCAGATCCTTATATTTGTAATCTCAATGCTCTGTTGCACCTTGCAAGAATTTACCAGCTTCTGTTTATTTACCTAATGGCAGCTTTCTCTGCTGTTGTTTTTGATGAATAATATTTGTTAAGCAAGAATTACTGTGCAAACAGCTAACTGTGGCTACTTAGACTGTTTCCAAACAAGTTTATGCTATGTTTAGTGAAAGCCTATGTAGTTTCATTGTCCTGAATGTTTCCACATACATAAACCATTAACAGGCTTAGCAAAAACAAAGTAAAATAATTGCATCATACTTAAAATAGAATTTGAACAAAATTAAAAGACTTAGAAAGCTCTAAAGGCAATTAGCGTATTTAGCATAATTACTCTAGACGTGATCATACTTGATAAAATACCTTGTTTGTGAAACGCTGTGGTTTGTATTTATGTTTTGAATTGAATGCCATCAAGCAAGGTACCTATTTTTGATTAAAGGTTTAATACCTCATTTCCTTAGTTCTGCATTCTATATTGGAATATAAAGTCATATAATACTTTGAAATATGCTGTGTGGATACTGTAGTATACATACCGTGTGCACGCAATTATTGTAATAATCATGTGTAAAACCAGCTATTGAGTATGCACTGAAAAAACTGCAGTTTGTATGAATTGACTCAGATAAAATAAGAACTGCTTGAGTATCTGCCTCTACACTTGAATTAACAAGTTATGGGGTATATATACTGCATACACTTGTAGTTATTCTCAGGTTTCTGCATGACATGGAGTGAGTACTGCCTGAGTGATGATGGGAAGATCAAAATTTCACAGAAAAGAATGTACTCACAATGTAGTGGCTAGGTGCCAAATAAGTCTGGTGTCAGTAAGAGGTAGTCATGAGACAGAAGTGAGAGTCACACAGAACAGAATATTCTCCCCTGCTTCTTGATGCTTTCCCTTACACAAATAGCCCCTTGAAGTGCGAAATGGTAAGCATCAGAGTAAAGCTGTTACAATAAATTCAGCTAATTATGCCTTGCCTCAACTGTACTATGAAACCCATTTGCTAGAGCAAAGAGCTTCAGAGACAGTCTTGCAAATACTTAAAGTAAAATTTCATTCCAGATATTTAGTTCTTTGTTATCTTGGTTATTGTTGTGAAGCCAAGACTGCAGCTTTTTAAGCTGACTTACAAACTCATTGTTCCTCATTTTGCTAAATGGTACAAATTCAGACTGCATCAAGCCAATGATCAGTCTTTAACAGCAGACTAAAAGCAAAAATAAGGACAAAAAAATAGGGTGGGAATTTCAGTTGTAACATTTTAGTTTCTTCTTATTGCAAGTATGAACGAAGTATCATTCAAGTCCAAAAGAACTTGCAGTCCTTCATTTTGGCAGCTGATATTGGAGGGAGGCAAGTAGGAACAACATTTCTGATGAGAAGCACACACATGCACACACGCACGCACACATAAATTACTTTCCTTCTTGATTCTCATTGGCTTTACTTCATTTTCTTCTTTCTACAGTATAAAATAATTATTTGTTTCCATTGTACTACAGCCAGAAAATGATATTTTAAATCTTTTTTTTTCCCAATTATGTCCATTTTTTTCCCAATTTGTTGACCATGGGTTTGATTCATCCTTTAGTATTTTCAAGGAGAGATAAAGGAGTTATTTAAACTCATTTATCATCCTTCAAATGTCTAGCAATGGCTTGGCATCCAGTCCAGATATTCGTAATGAAAATAAAGAAAAAGCAAGGGAAACTGAAGATGGGACTGTAAATGGGTGTACAGCATAGCAGACAACCCATTGTGTCCTTTCCGTATTAATGAATTTCTAATTTGGCCAGTAGCCCTGATGAAAGCTTTGATGGAATAAAAGATGGCCTCTACTCTCTCTATGCTAACAGGAATGAAGCTTGAGAACTGAGTATTTTTCTTATACAGATTTCTACACCCAAGTTTTCCCTACTTTAGCCGCCTCTCCCAGAAACTCAAAGCAGCTAATAGGTCTTTCTTTTTCTCCTCATTGAATCCTTGCTGCTTGTATTTCTAAAAAAACCTTTATATGAAAATTATGTACTTACTAGTCTGTTGACTTGTCCATGTTCTTCTATAGGTCAGCAATCTTTGCAGAGTTGAGCCTGATGAATTAGGAGACTGCCATATACAAGCCTGCTGGAAAGTTTTGTGCCAAGTCAGATGTGTAGGATGGCTTAAAAGTTTCAGTCACCCATATGTAACAGCTCCAGTCCTCACCTCCCAACCAGGTCTTTCCTCCTCTCCATCCTCCAATTGCAGGGCAGCTTCTTCTGTCCCAATCTTTTTTTTGTTTGTTTATTTAGAAAGGGCATCGTTACTATCTGTAAACTGACTTGGCAGAATATATCAATCCTCAAATTTTTACTTTAACTTTAAGAAAAAATTTGCCTCATTCCACGCCAGTTCTCATGGCTTCTTCTGTAACTGTTTTCAAAGAGAAAAATGAGGGATTTTCTATTTTTCCCCTTTTTGTGCACAGTATGCATAAGAGCATAACTGATCTGGCCCCAAATGCTGAAAGTTACTTCATATCCATAGGTCATGGAGGGTTGCCCAATGCAGATGATTACCACAGGGACATTTATGAAGGATCTGGATGCCAGTGAGTCCCAGGTTGCAAGCAGATACAGCCAAACTCATATCAGGTAGTAACACAGAACAACTCAATTAGTCTTGCACAGTCACTAGGAAATTTGAGCAACGTCTTGCATATTGACACAATTATTGTATGGGTCCTGTGCCACCTATCCATAAAAGGACATATGTAACAAAACTACTGGTTTTTATAGCTCTTTTGTGTGCTGCCCTCAGGACTACAAGCAACCCATTTATGATATTAAACATAACACTGTATGTTCATAGTTGGTCATTTCTGAGGCTCAAAAGTCCAGGGTAAACTTTAATCTTTGCCATGTACTGGACCAACACAGATTCTTGTTCTCCTGGCCTGAACCTTCAGGGCATCACCATATACCAACTTTTCTGGTCATCACAATGGTGTTTAGTGATGGACCTGGTTTTAAAATAAATCTAGATTAAAGTTTAGGGAGCAGGAGAGATAACAGTGACATGTCATTGTATATGTGAATGTGGTATGAAATTATAACTAATACATCTATAAACATAAAACATTGCAAGAGGCACAAGAGGAGATACAGTAGTGGATTTCCATACAACAGCTCTGCTCTGTAACCAGACATGTTTTTAAGATGAATGCTTTTCACTAAAACTGTGGAAAACAAACAGGATCTGTCTAAGCTAGTCTTGGGATCTGGAGTGTGGGGCATCTGATATGAAATGAGTCCTTCTCCAAAGTTCACCTTCCTGCATGAACGACCTTTGCAAGTGCATTCACTGGACTACATGGGGACACTGCAAAGGGCTTTAATCTACTTTAGGAACATCATTGCAATTTCTGGTTGTGCTGAAGCAATTTTATTTTATGCATCGTTTGCTGTGGTTAACAGACCCCCCCACTCCACCCACCTAACAATAAAAAAAAGAAACTTTCCTTGCTGATCCGGAGCTGAATCCCAGGTACTCTGCCAAGACATTCACCCCCCATCAAACAGAATGATCTTTTGAGAATGATAAATGCTTCTTTTTTCTCCATCAGCATGTCATACTTGGAGGAAAAAAAAAAAAAAAAAAAACAACAAGTTGTTTTCCAGGAAAGTTAATGTTTCTACCTGTCAACCTTGAAGGTGACTCTTTTAAGGTTATATTAGTCTCTTTTAAAGCTCCTGTAATGGGACAAAAGCCAAGCAATAAAACCATGACAGCCTGTGTCTCCTACTATCTGCTATATACCTATAGGTCTAAAGATCTTATAAATGTCTTATTCTAACATGATAAAGGAGGAAAAAATATCAAATACGCCAAGTATCATTCATTACTAAAGGTA
The DNA here is from genome assembly GCA_025311575.1 of Elanoides forficatus. Classification (NCBI taxonomy): domain Eukaryota; kingdom Metazoa; phylum Chordata; class Aves; order Accipitriformes; family Accipitridae; genus Elanoides; species Elanoides forficatus. The sequence goes on along the minus strand of JAOBAS010000072.1, from coordinate 6,154,019 downwards.
CTATTTGAGATTTATCTTTTCTTTTGTGGTTTACTTACCATGTTTGTGGTTCAGCTGGCCCTTGCCTCCTAAGTAATTTAAAATTGTTCAGTGCCATATAGTGGTTTTGTTTGTTTTATTGTCAAAGAGCATTTAATTGGAATTTAATTCTAAGCTGTAAATAAAAGATGATTTGAAAGGAGATGCTTTCTTCAGCTGAGGCCCATGCAAATTTTTTTAGAATTTATTTTGATCTGATAACATCTGTCTTTTTTGACTGTGTTTCTGGGAAGGTGAATTAATTATCTCTATCTCAAAAAGCAAAACCTAAGAATGGGCCTGCATAATTTCTCTGGTATATGGAATAACTGAAATTATGTGTGGGTGCACCCTCCTTTTTTGGATATTTCTCTAACTTACAATACAAAAACAGGTGTGCTCAGTGTGCTGTGAGGAAAATTTCAGGCTTTTAAAATTAAAGTGTTTTTATTTCTTCCTACAAATAAATCCAGATGCATATTTACTGCAAGCCCAAGTCTCTGATGATGGCAAGTCAGCATCCTGCAATAATGTCATCACAGCTAACGATTTTTTTGTGATCAGCCTTCAATATTCCTTCTATTGTTAAAATTTCCCTCTAGCTTTGTGTTCTTCTGAGCTGATTATTGAAACAATGTAAAATGCCAGGAGGGCAATTTCAACAAAAAAAAGTGCAGTTAGTACAGATCATTGAACAAAATATTTTTCTGCTGCCTATTCTAATTCCATCCAGGCAAAAATCCTACATCAAAATATAGACATTGACATTATGAAAGCTCATTTTCCTCTGCTTCTTATCCCCTCCCCCCAAATACCTGTATGATAGTAAGCAAAATATTTGTATGAGCTGGTAATGTCTTCTTTCCCCAGGTAATAAGAATTATTTGAAATAAAAGTATCCTGATTTTCATCTCTCACTATTTAATTAAAAACAACAAAGCCTGGCTTCAGTTATTAATTTTCTTATATTTTGGCACCTTTTGGAGTTTGGGCTGCAGTGTTCTGTTTGGCTTAAGTTACTGTGCATAATTTTTAAAAGATAGTACTGAGCAAAAAGCCACCATCTGTGGGACTATTATCTCATTTCTGCTCCCATATGACATAAATACAAAAAACCCCCAAACAAACAAAAACAAAAGCAAAGAGAAAAGAAAAAGAGAACAAGAAAAAGGAAGCTAGTGAAGAAAACTGAAAAAAATACTGAACGGGTCTGTAAGCGAATACCATACATATTAATTTTTGTAGGTTATCATGTTTCTTTTTCTTCCATAATAACAAGCAAAATCAGCCTCCATAATAACAGATTATCATGCAGTTCTGTTATTGTAACATTTTTCCTCATCTATTTTCCAGGACTAAATTTTCTGTAGAATGAATTTGATTGGTGTTTCGGATGGTTTCTGAAGAACACACAAGATATCTAACATACGGAATTATTTAGTTTCCCACTATGAGGAAGGGCCAGTTAAGAAAATTTAATTCTATTGTCAGGACTGATAATAGTCCTAATAACAGAGCTGCCTTCCCACACACATGCATACACACACACACAGATTCAACCGGGGCTTAATGTATAAATTACTCTGTCATATGTGAATCAGGTTTTAGGCTTGGCTTTGGGCTTTTTTGTTGGTGTTGTTTTGGGGTTTTGGGGGGTTTGGGGTTTTTTTGTGTGTGTGGTAGTGGGTTTTTGTCTTCCTTTAATAGAGTAGTCCTCATTATCTCCTTTGCTCCCC